>CM022300.1:394691610-395891610 GCA_011799875.1 Thinopyrum elongatum
ATAGGTCTCTACCCAGCCTAGACTAAACAGTTTAGGATATGTAGGTAATTATCAACCGCAGGTTACAATGAACAGGCTATGCATCAGAATAGGTAAAGCAGTAGTAGCAGCAATTCTAATGCAAGCATGGGAAATTAGAATGGGCGATATCGGGATGATCAAAGGGGGGGCTTGCCTGGTTGCTCGGCGGCAAGGGCAAGGTCGTCTATGGTGTCTTCGGGATCCGGAGCTGCGTCGGTCTCGGGGACGACGTCGGGGTCGGGGGCTATCGAGAGAGAAGAGGGGGAGGAAACAGTATAAATATATAGCAAACATGAGCATGACAAATACGATACACGGTGCTAGGGGTAGTCTAACGCAGCATCACACGTAACAGACGGAGCGGGAGAATATCTGACGATATTTCCCGGGTCTTTGGAATTATCGGACAGAGGATAAGAGGGGAACGGTTGCAAGTTCGGATAGTTAGGGACGCGTGACGGACGAACGGACCGCGTATTCAGATTCGTCTCGTCGTTCTGAGCAACTTTCATGTACAAAGTATTTTCATCTGAGCTACGGATTATTTTATATGATTTTCTAAAGTTTTTATTAATTTTCTGAATTTATTTTTATTATTTAATTTCGAATTATCCAGAATAGTAACTGATGACATCAGCATGACATCATGTTGATGTCAGCAGTCATCAGGGTTAATTAACAGTAGTTAATTAGGTTAATTAGGTTAGGTTAATTAACAGGATTAATTAAGTTAATTAATTAATTAAATTTTATTATTATTATTATTAATTATTATTTTTTATTTTTTTTTCTTTTTTATTTTTTTCTGGGGCGTGGGCCCCTCGTGTCAATGGCCCATGGCCTTAGCGAGCACCGGGCACGGGCAGTGGCGTGCGGGCGCCCGACCCGGGCGAGGCCGAGCGGGCACAAAGGGGCGCCGGCGCCGGGCGCGTGGTCGGCGGCGCGGCTCGCCGGCCAGCCGCGACAGGTGGAGGCGACGCAGGCGCGCGCGGGGGGGGGGGGGGGTTGTTTTGGGAGGGTTTCGTTTTTTTATTGTTTTGTCTTTTTTATTTGTTATATTTTGTGATGTGCTTTTTTTTTCTTTTTTCTTCATCTCTTTACACTGCGTATCTTCCTTCTTTCTATTCTTCCTTCCCCTTTCCTCGGCGCGATGGCGGGACAGGGCCGCGGCGCATGCGATGCGGATCAGGGGTGGAGCGCGGCGGGTGCTTCAGGCGCTGGTTTCACCCTGCGCGGGCGAGCGCAGCCGCGCGGTGCGGCGTCGGGATGGAGGAGCACAGCGGAGGCGGGCGCGCGGCTTGCAGGCGCGCACGAGCGGAGGCGCTGCGCGGGCGCGGGCCGGCGCGCGGTGACCGTGGCGAGGGGGGGGGAAGTGCGTTTCCGGGGGGGGGGGGCTCACACACTGCGGACGCTCAGGCCTCGATAGCGGGGAGAGGCGAGGAGGCCGGCGGTGCGCGGAGAGGCGGGGCGGCAACGGCGGCGTGGGGCGCGGCGAGGTCCGGCGTCGGCGCGGGCGCAGGGCTTCGAGCGCACGCGCGGCTCCGGCCTGGAGAATCGGTGGGGGAAGGGAATAGCGAGGGGGGGTGGTGGTACGGCTAGGGGTTCGGCCCGAGCGGGAGTATAGGCCAGGGGTGGGGAGTGGGCCGGCCTGGGTGGTGGCCTGGTGGCCAGCTGGGCCACGGCCCAGTTGGTCCGGGGGGGGGGGCTTTTCCTTTTTACTTTTTTTATATTATTTATTTTCCTTTTCTGCTTTCTCTTTTATTTTTATTCCAAAAGACTTTTGTAAAATGAGACTTGCTCCATTATTTACAGTGGCTTATCTGTCACTGCTAGAAATTGGTTTGGGGTCCATATCTTTTTGTTTGGATTTTATTTAAATTAAAAAGGATTAAACAGTGTTATGTTGCTTGCTGTTCCTTGTTGTTCGAGTCCTTTTACAATTCCAACAAATGTTGCAAATCATTTTTATAAATGCTATGAGAATATTTGCAACATGAGCCACTTTTAGTTTTCAGGTTTGGACAACTTTTATTTTTCACTTTTTTTTAAATTTGGATTTGACTTAGGAGTTAAATGCATTATATGCAACAAATGATGATCATGCACTGTTAAACATGATGACTTGTCATTATCAAAAGGGTGATTACTGTAGTTAACCACCGGGGGTGTTACAAATCTCCTCTACTAACAAGAATTCTCGTCCCGAGAATTAAGAAGTAGAAGGAAAAAGTTCGGGGATTCCGCACGAAGATTATCCTCTCGCGTTCCCAAGTGGCTTCATCTTCAGTATGATTTGACCACTGCCCTTTGAGGAACTTGGTAGCCTTCTGACGGTTCGCGTTCAGCTTCATCGAGAATGCGGATCGGATGCTCCTTAAAAGATAGGTCATCTTGCAATTCGAGCATCTCCGTGATCCACTGCCTGGTTGGAGATTCCTTGAAGCATTGACGAAGTTGCGACACATGGAAGACGTCGTGGACATGAGAGAATTGCGGCGGCAATTCCAATTTATATGCCACCCTGACCACGTCTAGCAATACTGCGGAAAGGACCAATGTAGCGTGGAGCTAGCTTGCCCTTGATTCCAAAACGGTGAGTGCCCTTCATAGGAGTGACACGAGATAAGCCTGATCACCAGGTTGATAATCAAACCCCATCGTTTGCGATCATAGTTGCTCTTCTGGCGGTCCTGAGCCGCCTTGAGATTTTCACGGACGATACGGACTTGTTCTTCGGCGTGTTGAATAATATCCGGTCCAACAAGAGGTCGTTCCCCAGTTTCTGACCAATTCAGAGGGGTTCGACATTTACGTCCATAGAGAACTTCAAAGGGGGCCATTTTCAAGCTGGCTTGATAGCTGTTGTTATAGGAGAACTCGGCATATGGAAGAGATTCTTCCCACTTCTTGCCAAACGATATAACACAAGCTCGCAACATGTCTTCAAGCACTTGATTAACTCGTTCAACTTGGCCTTGGGATTGAGGGTGATAAGCTGAACTCCAAGTAATATGAGTTCCCATAGCTGTTTGAAAACTTTCCCAGAATTTGGAAGTGAAAAGACCGCCACGGTCCGAACTAATCTCCTTCGGAATACCGTGGAGTGATACAATTCTGGAGATATACAACTCTGCTAACTGACTAGCAGTGATCGTCTCCTTGACAGGCAGAAAGTGTGCAACTTTAGAGAGTTGGTCGACGACGACAAGAATAGCATCGTGACCCTTCTGTGACCTGGGAAGGCCGGTAATGAAATCCATCTGAACCTTATCCCATTTCCATAGAGGAATAGGCAACGGTTGCAGAATTCCAGCAGGCTTCTGATGTTCTGCTTTAACGCGACGACACACATCACATTCAGCAACATAACGAGCAATGTCCTGCTTCATTTTAGACCACCAGTACCTTTGACGGAGATCACGATACATCTTGGTGCTACCCGGATGAATAGACAATGGGGTGTCATGTGCCTCCTTCATAACCTTGTCAGTCATGAGTTCAAAGCGAGGTACCACAATGCGGTTTCTGAAATACAAGGTTCCATCTTCAGACAGCGAGAAATCCCTGTACTTTACTAGGTGAAGGTCTTTCTTCATGAGGTCAATTTCAGCATCTTTAGCTTGCGCATTCTTAACAGCTTTCTCAAGATCTGGTTGTATCACAAGGTTATTAAGAGAACCCTGTGGGACAATACGCAGATTCAGCTTGCCCAGTTCTTCGAAAAGGCGAGGTTGAGCTCGCCTAACCATGAGGTTGTCGCAATAGGACTTGCGGCTTAAGGCATCAGCCATCACGTTAGCCTTGCCAGGGGTATAGGAAATACCCAAATCATAGTCCGCAATGGCCTCCATCCATCTTTGCTGACGGAGGTTTAGAGAAGGTTGAGTGAACAAGTACTTCAGACTTTTATGATCCGTGTAGATCTCGCAACGATTAACGAGAAGGTAATGTCGCCACAACTGCAATGCATAGATCACAGCAGCTAGTTCTAGATCATGTACCGGATAATTCTCTTCATGTGGGCGCAACTGACGAGAGCCATAAGCAATCACTTTACGCTCTTGCATTAGGACACAGCCTAATCCTTCACGGGATGCATCACAATAAATCACAAAGTCTTTGCGGGTACCTGGAGGAGAAAGTACTGGGGCATTGTAACGGATTGACATCTGCCCCAGTGGATAAAGAATGTACTCTGGATGTATCCCTGCTCGAACAGCTGGTAGCTGCGTCGCAGGGTGTGGTGGAAACAAACGATCCATCTGAAACAGAGGAAACTCATGATTGTCAAAAGACAAGGAGAAGTATAACCGATCTCGGAGAGAAAGGTTAAACAAAACAATGGAAAGGAAAATGATTATCAGACTAATCAGATCAATGTCAGGGAAATCGCACATATATCCAGCTCTCCGGGTGGACGAGAATTACGAGATCCTAAGTGTCAGTGTTAGTAAACTTTAGTTAACCCGAAAGGAAGAGAGGTCAGAGTCCCAGAGTAAAGATGAGGAATAAAAGATACTAATACCACCCAATTGGCGACGTCGGCCCGTAAGCCACACAGCCAAGTTAGTAAAATAGTTTTCCAGTTTCTAGACTCAACTTCGGCCAAGGAGTTGGAAAGGGGGTTCCTACAGGCAGTCGGCTCTGATACCAACTTGTGACGCCCCCGGCCCGATCGCGCGCTAATCATACACGCAAATGCACACGATCAAGCCTAAGGACTCACGGGAAGATATCACAACACAACTCTAAAACATAAATAAAGTCATACAAGCTTTATATTACAAGCCAGGGGCCTCGAGGGCTCGAATACATAAGCTTGCGAACAAGCGTCAGCGGAAGCATCAGATATCTGAGTACAGATATGAAATAGAAACAGAAAGGCCTTTAGAAAGGCGGGGCAAAATAAAACACTACAATCGAAAGGCGAAGGCCTCCTGCCTGGGACCCTCCGATCCTACTCCTGGTCGTCAGTCAACTCGTAGTAGTATCCATCCTCTGGGTAGTAGTAGTAGCGATCGTCGGGGCATCTGTCTCAGGGGGCTCCGTCCTCTGGTCACGTCAAACTGATATGGGGAGAAAAAGAAAGCAAAGCAACCGTGAGTACTCTGAAGTACTCAGCAAGCAAGGATCTACACTACATATGCAACATTATCAAAAGAAGGCTGTATATGTGGACTGGGCTGCAGAAATGCCAGAATAGAGAGAAGGCCTAGTCCTATCGAAGACTAGCATCTTCATCGGTCTTGCAGCAATAGGAGAGAGTAGAACAATACCATATAATGTAGCAGTAATAATATCAACCTCACCCAGAGATCCTTTCTCGACTCCCTGCGAGAAAGCAATCCCAGAGCCATAAAGTCATCAAACCTCGTCCTGAGATCCTTTCTCGACTCCCTGTGAGAAAGCGATCCCAGAGCCAATACAGTCATCAACCTGTTAACGTCTCAAGGGTCCAGTTCTAGTTGTATCGATTGGGATACAACTCCGAGTGTCCTTTACCGTAGGACCGGCTATCGATAGAAATGTTCTTCCCTGCAGGGGTGCACCAACTTACCCAACACACTCGATTAACTTCGGCCGGACACACTTTCCTGGGTCATGCCCGGCCTCGGCCAAACGACACATCGCAACCCTACCTACAGCTCAGCAGAGAGGTCCCCGTCGGTCTATATCCTAAGCGCTCAGGGGTCATGGGCCATCGCCCTGTGCACTCCGGGTCGTTGCGAGCAGAGCGAATCACGGTACCACCCCTCAGGATGGCGCCGGCCCAGCCCGGCCGCAGTGCTGAACTGGACGTCTGACAGAGCTTTCGGCTGATGCATACGATGCAGAACGCCCATACTATGCCCACGTGATGGTTAGTGCTATCAGACCAGAGGCCTGCTCGGATCAAATATCCAAATCGTAAGTGGACTAGGGGCTTGCGGAAAACGAGCAGAGACTCACGAAAGATGTGACCCCGTCGCCCCGTCTCGAGGACTTGCGGCAAGGGCCATGAATGCCCGGCCACGCCTCGTATTCACCACTCGGGCACCACACAGGCACCCGTCTTCACAACACTCGCCTCTCAGGCGCACGCGGGTACCCCTCAGGGCCGACCCGCCTATCCAAGGAACAGTGTAAAGTCCAAGTATCCGTGTGTCCATAACATCAAGGGAATCCGAGGTATCACCCTCGTTGGATTCCTACTCGATGTGTCTGTCAAGGTGAACTCGGAGGATTCACCCTCGATGGGTTCACACTTGATGTGTTGCACGACAGCGTCGTTATCGGAAGCGGTGAAGGAGGAATCACCCTCGATGACCACGACCGAATAGCTACTCTACAGAGTTAACATCAGAAGTGCTACAAGAGGTTTCACCCTCGGCACTCGATAGTAACGCTGCAGTGTCGTTACAACTAAGGGGGGGGTGATGTGCGGTGTCGGGTCCTGGTCTTCAATCCCATTAATCGGGTCTTCTGACGATCCAGCGCGGCAGTCGGGATAAGTGGGGTCACTGATAGGTCTCTACCCAGCCTAGACTAAACAGTTTAGGATATGTAGGTAATTATCAACAGCAGGTTACAATGAACAGGCTATGCATCAAAATAGGTAAAGCAGTAGTAGCAGCAATTCTAATGCAAGCATGGGAAATTAGAATGGGCGATATCGGGATGATCAAAGGGGGGGCTTGCCTGGTTGCTCGGCGGCAAGGGCAAGGTCGTCTATGGTGTCTTCGGGATCCGGAGCTGCGTCGGTCTCGGGGACGACGTCGGGGTCGGGGGCTATCGAGAGAGAAGAGGGGGAGGAAACAGTATAAATATATAGCAAACATGAGCATGACAAATACGATACACGGTGCTAGGGGTAGTCTAACGCAGCATCACACGTAACAGACGGAGCGGGAGAATATCTGACGATATTTCCCGGGTCTTTGGAATTATCGGACAGAGGATAAGAGGGGAACGGTTGCAAGTTCGGATAGTTAGGGACGCGTGACGGACGAACGGACCGCGTATTCAGATTCGTCTCGTCGTTCTGAGCAACTTTCATGTACAAAGTATTTTCATCTGAGCTACGGATTATTTTATATGATTTTCTAAAGTTTTTATTAATTTTCTGAATTTATTTTTATTATTTAATTTCGAATTATCCAGAATAGTAACTGATGACATCAGCATGACATCATGCTGATGTCAGCAGTCATTAGGGTTAATTAATAGTAGTTAATTAGGTTAATTAGGTTAGGTTAATTAACAGGATTAATTAAGTTAATTAATTAATTAAATTTTATTATTATTATTAATAATTATTTTTTTATTTTTTTTATTTTTTATTTTTTTCTGGGGCGTGGGCCCCTCGTGTCAATGGCCCATGGCCTTAGCGAGCACCGGGCACGGGCAGTGGCGTGCGGGCGCCCGACCCGTGCGAGGCCGAGCGGGCACAAGGGGCGCCGCGCCGGGCGCGTGGTCGCGGCGCGGCTCGCCGGTCAGCCGGACAGGTGGAGGCGACGCAGGCGCGGGGGGGGGGGGGGGGCGGCTCTAGGCGCGACGCAGGCGGGCGGCTGCACGGGCGGCGCGCGCTGGCGGAGCAGGCGCGGCTGCATAGCAGCACGGCTGCAGCGGCGGAGCAGGGGTGGAGCGGCGGGCGCGCTCGAGGCCACGCGAGCGCGTGCTCGGGCGCGGGGTGGCACTAGCGAGCGCGGGCGAGCGGCAGCCGGGCGCTGTGCGGCGTCGGGATTGAGGAGCAGCAGCGGGAGGCAGGCTCGCGGCTTGCAGGGCGCGCACGAGCGGAGGCGCGGCGCGGGGCGCGGCGGCGCGCGGTGACCGTGGCGAGGGGGGGGAAGTGCGGTTCCGGTGGGGGGGGCTCACAGCGGGGGGGGGGGGGGCTCAAGGCGGGCTCGACGAGCGGGGAGAGGCGAGGAGGCCGGCGGTGCAGCGAGAGCGGGGCGGCAACGGGCGGCGTGGGGCGGCGGCGAGGTCCGGCGTCGGCGCGGCGCAGGGCGTCGAGGCGGCGACGGCGGCGGCGTCCGGCGCTGGAGGATCGGGGGTGGGGAAGGGGAATGAGCGGGGGGGGTTGGGAGCGGCTAGGGTTCGGCCCGAGCGGGAGGTATGGCCAGGGGTGGGGAGTGGGCCGGCCTGGGTGGTGGCCTGGTGGCCAGCTGGGCCATGGCCCAGTTGGTCCGGGGGGGGGGCTTTTCCTTTTTTACTTTTTTTTATATTATTTATTTTCCTTTTCTGTTTTCTCTTTTATTTTTATTCCAAAGACTTTTGTAAAATATGAGACTTGCTCCATTATTTACAGTGCATTATCTGTCACTTGCTCAGACAATTGTTGGGGTCCATATCTTTTTGTTTGGATTTTATTTAAATTGAAAAAGGATTAAACAGTGTTATGTTGCTGCTGTTCCTTGTTGTTCGAGTCCTTTTACAATTCCAACAAATGTTGCAATCATTTTTATAAATGCTATGAGAATATTTGCAACATGATGCACATTTTAGTTTTCAGGTTTGGACAACTTTTATTTTTCACTTTTATTTAAATTTGGATTTGACTTAGGAGTTGAAATGCATTATGATGCAAATGATGATCATGCACTGTTAAACATGATGACTTGTCATTATCAAAAGGGTGATTACTGTAGTTAACCACCGGGGGTGTTACACAAGTTAAAACTGTCTCGTCATTAGTGCCATTTCAACAAATTAGTAGTACAAGCTAGAAAATAATGCGAGATGTAAACTATATCAGACTCCCAAGTTAAACGTGTCTTGTGAAAAGTGATTGTTGCAGGTTACACAACAGTAGTACTTTGATGTAAGAACATGGTGTGATAGACAGATATTGTATGTTCTAGAAACAGGAACACGTGTCTTATTCACAAGTATAATGTGTAAAGTAAGCAGATGGAATTCAACAAAATTAGAAGCAATACAAGCTAGACATCATACATAACATGCAAACACATATAACAGTGCCATATTAGAGGGAGCACCTGTGATGGTGGACAAGGGGAGACGTGCTCATCATCAACACAGCTATGTTGAGTATCTATGCATGTGTTGTCTTCAAAATCTTGTTGGGAGGACGGCAGAGTAGAATGTGTAGAGGCCCTCCATTTCAGTTGTTTGGAAGGAGCACCTTTATCCACTTCCTTGCTAATTTCCTTATGCTTTATTGATTTTGCATTGTCAAGTAAAACCGACAAGAAAAAGCAATAAAATTCTCTCTTTAGAACTCATTCATGCATGATACTGACAATCACTACCTTGATGTAAGGCAAACACATGATACGAGCATGGAATATGTACGAAAAGCAGGACGGCATGGCATATTCACAACTATTTGTGAAAACTAAGCAGAAGTAATTTAATCAAATTACAAGCAATACAAACTAGGCACCGTATGCAACATGCAAGACAATATCACACTGCCAAGCTAGAGAAAGCACCTGGGATGCCGGTTTCGTCGGAAGACCGCCATCAGTCCCTGCCTTAATTTTTTCCTTCCTCTTTCTTAATTTTAATGCCTTGTCAAGTCAAACCCACAAGAAAAATGAATAAAAATTTGCTTTTCAGAACTCATTGATGCAGGATGCTGACAAGCACTACTTTAATGTAAGGCGACCACATGATAGGACGATTGAATGTGTAAGAAAAAAGGACAGCATTGCATATTCACAGCTATGATGTGTAAACTAAGCATAAGGCATTTCAACAAATTAGAAGCAATGAAAGCTAGACACCATATGAAAGATGCAACGAATATCACTCTACCAAGTTAAAACTGTCTCGTCATAAGTGCCATTTCAACAAATTAGAAGTAGTACAAGCTAGAAAAGAATGCGAGATGTAACCTATATCACACTCCCAAGTTAAACATGACTTATGATAAGTGATTGTTGTAGGTTACACAATAGTAGTACTTTGATGTAAGAACATGGTGTGATAGACGGATATTATATGTTCTAGAAACAGGAACTCGTGTCTTATTCACAAGTATAATGTGTAAAGTAAGCAGATGGAATTCAACAAAATTAGAAGCAATACAAGCTAGACATCATACATAACATGCAACCACATATAACAGTTCCCAGTTAGAGGGAGCACCTGTGATGGTGGACTAGGGGAGACGTGCTCATCATCAACACACCTATGTTGAGTGTCTATGCATGTGTTGTCTTGCAAATCTTCTTGGGGGATGGCGGAGTAGGATCTGTAGAGGCCCTCCGTTTCAGTTGTTTGGAAGGAGCACCTTTATCCACTGCCTTGCTAATTTCCTTCCGCTTTATTGATTTTGCATTGTCAAGTAAAATCGACAAGAAAAAGCAATAAAATTCACTCTTCAGAACTCATTCATGCATGATACTGACAATCACTACTTTGATGTAAGGCAAACACATGATACGAGGATGGAATATGTACGAAAAACAGGACGGCATGGCATATTCACAACTATTTATGTAAACTAAGCAGAAGCCATTTCAACAAATTAGAAGCAATGCAAGCTAGACACCACATGAAATATGTAACCAATATGACTGCCAAGTTAAAAGCGTCCCATCATAAATGGTGTTTCAACAAATTAGAAGCAGTGAATGCTATAAATCATATGAAAGATGCAACCAATATCACTCTGCATATACTAAAGGTGTCTCGTCATAATTGATTGATGCGGGATACAAAAAAACAGTAGTTTTATGTAAGGACATGCTTAATAGACAGATGTACTATGTACCAAAAACAGGAAGGCATGTCACATTAACAGGTATAATGTATAAATTAAGCAGAATAGCACATGCAATTTAACCAGATTGGAAGAATTACAATCTAGACACTGTATGCAACATGCAACCACATATCATGCTGCCAAGTTAGAGCAAGCACCTGCAATGGTGGTGTAGGGGAAATGCGGTCATCAACTACAGAGCTACATTGACTATCTTCATCTAGCATTGTTGTTTCTTGAGAATCATGTGGGGAGGCTAACACTGCATTCTTTAAAAGAGGATCTTTTCTTACAGCAGTCCATTGGCCTGACTGTCTCATCATAAGTGATTGATGAGGGATACACAAGAACATTAGTTTGATGTAAGAACATGGTTAATTGACAGATGTAGTAGTATGTACCAAAAACAGGAAGGCATGTCATATTCAAAGGTATAATGTGTAAGCTAAGCAGATGCAATTTAACCAAATTGGAAGCAATACAAGCTAGAGACCCGGCTGGAGTGGTGAGCATGATCATCGAGGACCTGAGAGCCTGGTGGGAGGCGGGCTGCTTCGCCACCACCGTGGCTTTTTAGTTGGCTTGCAGGTGATGCCTGTCTGTGCTGGGCTTGTCACTGGCTCGGCCAGTGCCCTGACTAGCTATTTGGCTTCTGGTGCTCCCGGGATGGTGGTTCATGTAAAAAATATCTTTCCTTATCTTAATAAAGACCGACCTCGGCCTTTGAAATACAAGCTAGACACCATATGCAACATGCAACAACATATGACACCGCGAAGTTAAAGCAAGCATCTGAGATGGTGGTTCATGGCGAGCGAGATCATCAACTCCAGAGCTACGTTTACCGTCTCCATCTGTTGAACATGCAACCTTTAAAGTGCCGAGACGTGTCTTGCCTATCAACGAAGAAAGCAGGAGTGACTTCTCTCTTTTATTTCATGCTTCTATCAACAGTTTGGCAGAGTCTGAAATACCAATGCATAAAAAACAAATAGTGAGAGTATGGGTGAAGTGTGTGCAGAACTAGTGCACTGTAAAAGTAGCAGATAGCAGGTGGCTGAAAAATAAATGACAGGAGACATATGATAGCTCTACAACATTGCATGGCAAACAAAATTAGATTCTACTCCGTATGATTTTGTAATATATTAGCACAGGGATGGCTGTGAAATGCAGGTACTCCTCCAGCACACCACCACATGTGGTCCTATCGAAATAACAGTCGACTGAAAAAAATAGGTCAGTCAATTTTTTTATGAACCGTCCGATCTACAAGGAACGGGCAGATGGCCTTCGTCTACCTCCCTCTAGTCATTGTTGATGATCTTTCTCGAACCGCCAGCGACCATCGGCCCAGACCCCTACCTCCGCCGCCCCGCCCTCCCCTCGATCTCACACCACCGCCGTGCTTGGCAGCGCCCCCCGGCCATCCCTTTAAGCCCGGCCGACCTCCATATCGGGCGCCAGCAGCTCCTAGGCCCCACACACCCCTAAGACAAACATCGAGGTGCTGCTTCTCCGGCATAATAGGCGGACTAGCGCCTGATACGCCGGGGAATGCTTCCTTTAATTGGGAATCAACTGACCAGGAATTGAAATCCAGGGGGGCGACGGACCTCTAGCTAAGGTGAAATAGTATATGAGGAGAAACCTTGTGCATCGCGAGTTACTAGGAACATCTAGTATCAGGAAGAAGGTGTAGGAAGAAGCGGTCAACTAGTGTCTTATGTGGGATGAATACCGTGCATGCAGACACGTAAGATTTGCACGAATAAGGGAAGAGGAGTACCAGTTCCGGTTGCCAGTGTTGTGTCCTCCTGATATCACGGTGATGTTCTTCTTTTTACCGGGGGAACCAATGTTTTGGAGCAGGGTGGAGCCTTGGACGAACCCATGGCCAAATTTTTGACTGTGTTGTGGTGGCCGTCTATCGGCGGAGGGGAAGCAGATCCGAGGCGGCGAAGGACGGCGTAGTGGGAACAACTTCGGTGCGGTGGACGGTGGCGACGTTGGAGCGGCAGCGGTGAGGCGGAGGACGGCGTGGTTGAACTGGCTCAGGTACGGTGCACGTCAGTGTCTTGGAGGCAGCGCGACCTCAGCTTCAACTACTAGCCCTGGAGGGTGTTGCGGTTGCGGTTGCGGTGGACGACGACGTCGGGGTATCAGCTCCGGCATGATGGAGGAGGGCGGCGGTTGATGGGTGGGATGGGGTGGCGGACGGAGGACGCCGGGGTTTCGCGGCTGGTGGAGTGGTAGTTTTGGTGCCCACAGAGTACGAATGAGGAATCAGACGGGGGGGGGGGGGGGGGGGGAGGAGCTAAGGGGGAACCATGTTTCGGTCTGGGACGCGCTTGTTTTTGTTTTGTTTTTTGAACAGATGGGGCACGCTTGTTTGAAATTTGGGGAAAGTGCAAACTTTGCCCCCCTCTTAAATTTCGGACCTACTGCGGGTCGGGGGTAGGACGGTAATCCCAGGTGTCCCAAATAGTGGGTGAGAGCGATTTCAGCTGAGCGAATGTGTGTTTAGGCGGCCACGGTGTATGAATGTTTTTCGGAGGCCGTTGCGTGGCGTCTAGATGAAGTTACAAACCTACCCCGGTTTAGACCTATAGATGTCGGGCCGGTAGGCTTCACGGGTCAGAGTTAGAAAAGTAATTTCCTTCTACCAAACATTGGTCTCACGCGGTTTCGGGCGAGTAGAGGCTCTTTTGGCGCTTCGTTCGAAATTTTGAAGCAGAAGCATTCACGTTTAGAGTACTCTTGAACTTTGAGGATTGACCTAAATAGACAACGTTAAATTTGACCTTGTATGTTTGAAAACCTCATTAAATTATGCGCTTCTTTTTGAAATTTTGACACATGAAAATCCTATAACTACGATTATTTTGGAATGGAGGAGGTAAATTTGAATCTATTTTGTACACGACTATATATGCTATATATGCTATCAATGTGTACATCAGTCTTTTATGTGTAGTTTCACTCTCCATAGGCCCCTCCTCACACACGCGCTGTCTTTCTCTCTCACACATACGCGCACACGGTGTATATCCATCGGTGGTCTCTCACACATGCTCACACACTCTCTCCGAGGTGTCTTTCTCGCAGACATGCTCTTGATATCACCCTCCCTCCCTCTCGCAACCATTTACGACTGTTTTCACTAACCTTTATCACAAGCACTCTTCCTCTCACATGCATACGCATGCACTATCCCCATCGACCCTTTCTCTATACATAGACCTGCCTACGTGCCTCCCGCATGCACAATATCTTTAGGCCTGTCTCGCACACATTGTCTCCACCTCTCTTCCTAATTAACGAGTATGATTCTAGCAGAGCATTCTGTAGGATGCCCCTTAAAGTTAGGTTGGATGAATGGTAATATCAGAGATAAGGGGTTACCTTAGTCCGAGAACATAGGGTTACAAATCCTAGCTGGCTTTGTCAGTGGACACAGAGTCCTTCACGACTCTAGTATCTTTCTCTTGTACGACTAATCCTCCATGGGTCTCCCTGAATGCGTCACGGGCCGACCAATGTTGCGTAGGACGGAACCGAACCAAGGGCCTCACCTCGGCCCACCGGACCTCACACAGTGACACACCCTCTGCCCCTAGGTCTTGTTATCTTCTCACATCCACACATACCAACACAGACACCACACACAATATTTTCTCCTCATGCCTCTATTCGATCCCCCCTTGCATATACACACTCAAGGGCATCTCTCACCGTGATATCCTATTCGTCTCTCTCTTTAGACCTCTCTCATTTCTCGTGCTATCTCTCCCACGTCGCCCCCCCCCCCCGGTCGGCCCCTCTATCCATGCCTCTCTCGAATACGTAATACATACACATACCCTCTCTAGGCCCTGCCAAATACGTCAACTACACATTCACACAAGTTACATCACGTACCCCATTGATCTAAAAAGCCCTCTCTTCACGTTTATTTCGCATACAACATTCCTTTTGAATAAAACCACACAAAGTGTGGCAAAAAAATTATTTTAGAATTTCTACATATATACAACATTACAAAGTTATATGGAGAAGTATGAACGTTAATTTGCATTGCATGGTGCACCCAATGATATTTATTCCGCACTGTGAATTTTTATATTTTTATACTATATATAAAGTTAGTCATAATAAAGAGAAACAAAGAGCATCAATCTCTCTCCATCGCATACACCCCCTCTACGCCCCTTTCACGTACGCACACAAACTATCTCCAGGTCCTCCAAAAGTATGCCCCCAGCACATTCACGCATGTTTCATCTTTCTCTCGCGATATATACAGTGACGATCATTGTATTTGAAGCGAAAGCACAATACGTACATTGGACTTCAGAATCCACTCATTACGGTCACCATTTACGTTTTGTGGTTATTATACAGTCACGGGCTCACCGTACAACTCTGTATTTGCTCAAGACACGACTAGTTGAGCAGTTAAACGCTCCACGTGGCACCTCTAGTGTTGCATCACATTATCTCACTACCATTGGGCCCACCTGTTGGCGTGTATATGAATGAAAAAAAAGGATAAAAAATATTGGACGGTGGTTCAAAGTCATGACAGCGGGTACAGCGGACAAGGTGGCCTTGTATTGGTATGCTGAGCCGTCTATTTTAACACACATGAGCTGGTGTGGTGATTACACACACACGCATGCATGCACACAAACTACAAGCACGCAACACTCACACGTACACACCTAGCCACACACGCACGCAACACTCACACGTACACACGCAGCCACGCACGCACGCAACGCTCACACACACACACGCACACATGCATGCACACACCACACGACCAACACACACGCTCATGCTCAAGTGCTCAACCTACACGTGTATGCGCACACATCAGGCCCTGACAGACACATACACAACCAGGTGGTTCCTGCGCACGAGTTGGAGTCTTGTCGTGCCTGCGTAAATTTGTGTTTATCTTACCTTTTTCCTATGCGAACTGACAGGTGGGACCCACAAGGAACGTGGTCAATTTAACCAGTCAATATAGTGCCACACAGACTATTTGGCCGGTCAACAGAGTGCAATCTAATGCTGAACGGTGAGCAAGTGACCGTATAATCACCGCAAAACATATATAGTGACCGTAATGAGCGTATTCTGAAGTCCGGTGACCGTATTACGCTTTTCGCTTGAAATACACTGACCGCCAGTGTATTTATCTCTTCTCTCGCTCTCTCTGTGGAGCCGAGTAGGCCAACGTGCTAGTGCCTAAATTGGCGCACGCCACCCCATTATTTCTGTACTGGTTTAGTAAGAGCGAACAAGCATTCACGTCTACTGTACAAACTGTAGATATGAGTTACAAATGCTATGAAAACGAATACAAATATTTGAATCCACTTTATGCCCAATTTGTCTCTGTAGGCCCTCCAAAAGTACATCTCTACACGCTCTCGCATGTTACATCTAACAACTATGCAATACAACACTACTACTACACTCTAACACAATAAATCATATGTGTTTTTAGTTTTACTAGATCTCATATTGTTACTCAATTATTCAGTTTGCATACATTAAAATTGCCTTTGAAATGTATGGCTAGTATCATCTACAGCGCGGGAAAAATCCCGCCCTTGCCTGTTTAATCGGGTTTGTATCGATGGATCATATGAAACAGCAAAACTATAGTAGTACTACTGTACAAGTAACAGTTCACTGGGCCGCCGTGTCGTCTACTCCTCCGTCGTAAGAGTGGAGAGCTCACTTTCATAAATGTTCTAGTGCCTTTCACCGACATGTGGGACATCAAGCAACCGGGTCCACATGCCATACCAAAATAGCAGTGCAGAGCAGCAGGGGTGAAGCACCCCAGTCATGGCGCCGGCGTAGTAATGAGCAATGAGGCGTCAAATCACAAAGCTGCACCTTTCCCGCAGTTAAGTTGGAGGGACGAAGTACTGCTATAAAAAGGAAGTTGGAGGGACGAAGCAACCACCATTTCACTCGTTGCTGAATCCGCTTATCCCTCATCTTCTTCAAGTTAACCACGTGTTGCTTCTGCCGTTGTTCTGCCTCATGTGGGACGCGGATCGGCTTGGTAAAGCACTGACACGTGGGACCGCATGTTAGCAAACCGCCAGGCCAACATCCTCTAAAAATAAGAAACCTCCCCCACCTTCCGCGCGGCAAAATCACCTCCTTTTTACTAATCTTGATACTATAATTTTTTAGATCAATATAATCGAGATTTGTATAGATAGCACACAGGAGCAAAACCAAGTGGTACGGTTAAGGGCATCCACAATGTGTAGCCAAATGTGAAAATACCTTTTGGCATCGATGGGAACCATTGTGGAGGGTGCTGCCAAAGCCAAAAAGATGGAACCGAAGCTCCCTAATTGATTGATTGAAGGAATAGAAAAATGCAACCTCTCTCCTCTTTCTCCCGTGCTTGGATGCATGTACAGTATAGAGCACAGAGTTTACTCCCCTATACCTTCTATCACAAATCACAAAGCAGTGAGGCATCAAATCACAAAGCACGGACGAAGCAACCATCATTGCACTCTTCGCTGACTCCGCTTCTCCATCGTCTTCTTCGAGAAACTACCTCACCGCACTAAGCTGGACGGACGACGCTATTGTGTACTACCACCGTCCTGGTTTATCGGTCCCCTTTGTAATTTGTGCCAAAGTTTGACAAAAGATTTAACTAATAAAATATTAATGCATGTCAACAAAAATTATACCGTTGGATTCATATTTGAACATAGTTTTCAATGATCTAATTTTTTATGACATGCATGAACATTTCGTTAGTTAAGTCTATGGTCAAAATTTGGCATGAAATACAATGAGGACCAATAAACCAGGACGGAGGTAGTAGTACTAGTACATTTACGCCTCCTTTGGTTCAACGGACTTCCTGGATGCAAAGAAGGCGGTTGCCTCGGCTTGCAGGCAGCACTTGCGAACGACTTATCGTGGTCTCCCTCAATGGTGTGCTCCATCGAACACACTTCGCCAAAGCCACAACGTTCGAGATATTGTCGACATCACCGCAATGGGGAAGGAAGTCAAATAGTTACTACCTCCATTTTTTTTGTATACAAGGCCAGTATCAAAATTACAATTTGCAGAAGCCCACTAATACTAATCGAGGCAAAATTGATGGGGGTTTCCTCGTACTAGCAACCAAGGACATTAATATACCCTTGCATCATGCGGAAGTGAGAAGGTTGGTTTGCTTGGCGCTGCATTAATCAAGCAATGAGGAGTGAGATGGTTAGCTCTTTGGGCGTTGGAGAAAAAAATACGCATTAATTGACATGTCAAATGAGGATTTGTATCGATCAATCTCGTGAAGGAAAACCCCGTCTTTGTTTTTTAACACAAGTAGTACGTACGTACTTGTATCCTGTTTGGGTCTAGGCCTTGCATTGCCATACTTCGCCACACATTTTTGCCAATCTTGCCTAAAGTTTTGAAAAATGAAAAGGAGGTACACTTGCGCACGGTTGTCGCGGTCGCACCGCACCCTCACACAGTCTCTCCTGCACGCCGCAAACCCAACCAAGGGAACACACCCTCACTGACACGTGCTACCGCAAGTGATCAAACCAAACTCAGCCATCCTACCGCTGACACATAATTTCCATTCATACAGTATGTTTATCCAACCGCATGTTGGGGAAGATCCGCGCGGCCCGTGCGGTGGTCTGTTGGGGAAGAAGAAGAGGTGAGGAAGAAAAAGGGTTAGGAGACGTAGGATATTCATCCAACCGCCTGAAATGGTCGACTGACCCAAATGATGAAAGTCAGGCGACTTGCATAAATATATGTTTTTACACAGCAAAAGATCCCTAAAAACAACAACATAAAGAAAAACTATCACTGCTCCCGGAACGAGACGGCCTCGTCGTCTTTGGCTGCCGACGCGAACCAGCCGTAGTTGCCGACGTGTGTCTCTGCACCATGGTTGTCCTCGGCCTCCAGCTACTCGTTCACGCGGAGCGTGCTGGCGCTCTGCACGGACACGAGCACCGCTCAGTTCACGTCAATGACGTTTGGTTCCGCCTGCAGGAGGGCCTCGATGGCAGTGGCATCCGCGCGCTCCGCATCGAGTTGAGCCTCCGCCACCCGGTTCAAGTCCAAGACGTCCGGTTCCACCTACAGGAGGGCCTCGATGGCAGTGGCATCCGCGCGCTCCGCGTCGAGTTGAGCCTCCACCGCCCGGTTTAACTCCAGGACGTCCAGTTCCGCCTGCAGGAAGGCCTTGATGGCAGCGGCATCCGTGCGCTCCGCGTCAAGTTGAGCCTCCGCCGCCCGGTTATCATCCACGACATCCGGTTCCGCCTGCAGGAGGGCCTTGATGGCAGCGGCATCCGCGCGCTCCGCGTCGAGTTGAGCCTCCACCTCCCGCTCCTCCTTTAGGATGGCCAGGTTGAACCGCTGGTCCACCTGCACCATGGGGGACCCGGACGCCGGCACGAAGTCGACGTCCATCGTCTCATACGCATCGGGGGCCTTCTGCGCCGCGACCTCCGCCATGAACATTGGATCGGCTTCCTCCTCCTCGGAGCTTGGCTCCAGAGAACTCGAGGATTGGCCTGCCGCAAAGAGAGCTTGGGAACGGAGGTCTATGGCGCCGACCACCGCCGTGATTTCTGCGCGGCGCTCCGGCGTCAGCATCTTGTAGTACGTGATCTTGCGGCACACCATGGCTTTCCGGTGAACTAGGGGACGGCTGATGCAGGCTAGGGGATCGAAAGGTCGGGGAATGGGCTGGAGAGGAGGTGTCGTTTTGGGGCAGTGGTGACCGGCCGGCAAGTAGCTGGCGTAGGCCGAGCAGCGAAGGTTCTGGTGTGAATAGTGGTTCCGGTGACGACCGGTCAATCGGTTTTGACTGTGCGGAGTTTGCAAAGCCGGACGGGTGGAGCCTGGAGAGTTGTGGGGTGGGATGGGACCAAAGTTTCAGAGTTTCACGTGGCAGACGTCCGGACCTCCCCACTGTTCTTGTCGACGACGAGGCGGTGACTTCGTAAATCTCAAGATGACTAGCAAGATGCCCGTGCATTGCACGAAACATCAAGATGCATTTTTTACAAAACACCTGTTGTGATTGACCCATGAAGGATTAATCCCATGTGTAAAAACTAATGATATCTCGAGAATTTCATCGAAAAAAATGGTATCTCAAGAATTTCATCGAAAAATGATATCTCGAGAAAGATGAGAGATAAGGTGAGGAGGAGTGGGACGCGGTGGTGATTGGTGGTCGGACTTAGCGGAGGCATGGGGATGGACGACGCCGGCAGCGGCCACCATGCCAGATTGTTCCAGAGGCTTCCTTTTTTAATTACTCAACAATGAAGTTGTGGGAGATAAGGATGAACGAGAGAGGTGCGGGTATCCTTTTGCAAAATTGCCATAGTTTGCTTTCTATCCGTCAGATATAGACCGGACGGTCTATATTGCAAGATGGCAGGCACACCATCATCACCAAGAGTAGAGATAAGAGTAGAGATATAATATTATAGATATGACGGCTCAGTCTCTCGAAGGTGCTCATAGGGGTAGGGTGTGCGTGTGTGCGTTCATAGGGGTGAGTGTATGCGTGCATGTATGAGCGCTTGCATCTGTACTGTGTTCAAAAAAGGAGTACTCGAAGTATGCAAGTTCATAACGAACGGACGGTGTACATCACTCTTGTCGCGTTCGTGTTGCACCCCGGCACGGTGGACCCTGCACGTCGCTCATCGAATGGAACGCGCTTCGTCTTGCGTTTTCGCTCGCTTGTGGGACCGCAGTTGAGAGCAAACCGACGTCCGTCCCCCTCCCCCGCCCGCGTCATTTACGGATACTACTAGACTAGAAGAGAGAGAGGTGAGCCGAGTGTTAATGAGGCCATACTGACGCTCGAATTTGGCCGGGAAAACAGGGAAACCGACATGTGGGGCACACATGTCGGGATGACGTGGCACAGACTAGTCCAATGGAGGATCTGGCCCACGACCTCCTCGCCACCGGCAAACATTCATGTGGGTCGTGGGGGCCAGCAACGTGGCGCAGCTCCCGCACCGCCTCTGGGCACGGTGACTGCGGTGAGCGACACGCTCATCGCCGCTGGACACGCTCGGCTTTAGGGTGCCGAGGGTGGCGCTGCCGCTATGGCACGACCAGCAGGTCAACACCTGGCTCGTCGAGGATGCACGGGGCGCCGAAGTGCGCACGCATCGTGACGCGTCCGTGGAGTGTTCTAGCTTGTCCAACTGCATCTCCAGGACCTGAGACCATGCCGGGTCATCTTTCAATGACATGTCGGATCGCATGTGAGCAAAGGGCATGTCCAACGTTGCCACACCCGCAGCTGACTACCTGGCACACAAAAAACCCTCGTCCCTCGCGCCATCGTGCACGTGCGTTCCCAGCCGGCGCCAGCTGCCCGCATTCATGTCATCCTTCTGTATGCCATCATTAAGCAGGCTCGCTGCCCGAGGAACCAACTCCGGCGACTTATTGACCCACTCGGACGCTTGGCCACACCGGAATGCGCTACTTAAAGCGGCAACGCCCAGCTAAACTCCACACCATAGCGCATCCTCCTACCTGGCACCACATCCACCAGGACTGCGAGCGGGAACGCTCTGCGGGAGAGCTTGTCTTCGGGGATGAAGCTTGAGGTCGCCGCCCTTGCTCAACTCGCCGCTCGCAATGCAATACCGGCGTAGCCGGACACGGGCGCGATCGCACAAGCGGTGGCCACGCTGGCGGTCGATGACGGGAGCACCGTCAGCCACGCGTCCTACTTGCCGCCATCCAACGTTCGGTGGCGCATGTGGCAGGTGAAGCGACGGACCGTCCACGTCCATCATCATCGACCTCACATCCACCGGCACCGCCGAGGTCGGGGACTCCTCCGAGGATGAGTAGGGCATGGGAGGCGGCAGAGCATGGTGTGCCAACTGGCCGGTCCATCTCCCGTGGTCTACTCTTCCTCGCTTGAGACCACACCTTCACTTCACGGGTCTTGAACCCCGCCGCCGTTCATGGAGATGGTAGATGGAGGACGTCGTCGCTGATGCGTAAGTACAAAGGAAAGTGGACGTCGGTCGCCGCCATAGAATAGGTTTAGGGTTGGGTTTCTTTTATTTTTCTGTCCTATAAAAGTTCGAAATGTAATGAAAATCTACCGTGTTTGCGTGAATCTCGTCCGGTGTATATGAACTTTCACAATAATAGTAAGATATATTGTATGAAAATATATTGAATGATGATTCATTTTTGTGTGTATAAACTTGGTCTAGGTTTAGAAGGTTTAACCCGAGACAAAGCTAACATGCGAAGTAAATAAACACATAGGTATACATACACAATTTATCTTAGGCACTCCAATAGTACGTCCACTACACATTCACGCATCTCACATCTTTCTCTCACTCTGTCTGTCAAACCAACTAAGCCTTGTCCAAATAAAAAATAAAGTCCTAACAAAACCGACTAAGCCAACCTCCTAGCATATCGCGTGGGAAAAGGCCCGGCCGTGCCATTTTAGTCAGGATTACCGAATAACTCTTAGTAGTATCGATGGATCGCGCGAAGCACCAAGTTTAAAAGGAAAAAGGCGGTACACTCATAGCACGCTTGTCGCGGTCGCATTGCACCCCTCACACGGTCGGTCCTGCCCACGGCTCACACAAACAGAATGCGCTTCGGCTTGCCTCTTCACTGACACATGGGACCGCATTTGGAGAAACCGACCATGCGCCAAACTCCCCCGCCCACCACGCGAAAATTCCCCCCAAATTCCAAATTCAACTGCCCTTCGGCCAACTAGCCAATAATATTCCCCAAACACCCCTCCCCTCGGCCCCCTCCACTCCATCCGCTCTGCCAAAGCCGCCCTCCCCGCCGCGCCGATACGTCGGCACCGCGGTTCATCGAGGGGACGCACGGCGATCCTCTCGCTCCCACAGTACGCTCTCGTAGACAGCCATCCTCCAGCCGCGCCGCCACCACTGGCGACGTTCTTGTGGAGACGCACGGCGGTCAGCTTCTCCCACGGTACGCACATTCTAGACCGAGGCCCCGTGCATGTCGGAGTAGCGCTAAATGTTAGCTGATAGACGTTGTTAATCTCACTGTTTGCCAAAATAGTTTACAGTCAATATGCTCTGCTTACGAAGCTTCCTTGCCCTGTTCTGCACTCAATCTGCTTTGCTGAGATGGCATGCCACGCCTGATTAGTTGCTAAAATATCCTGCCATATATTTATTGTGAAGTAGATTGCCATGGTCTAGTAGCCAATCTGTTAGGTGAAATAGCTCGACACCGTTTTATACTCGATCTTTGTTTCTCAGGTGGCCTTCGATGGTTGTGTGCTCGGCCTCATTGACTGCTGTAATAGCCTGCCATAATTTAGCACTCAAATCTGTTTGCTGAATTAGCTTTACATATATTTCGTTACTTAGATCTGCTTGTCCAAATATCTTGCCATAGCTTTCGACATCGACCTAGGTATTTTTTTCTGGACTTTCTAAAAAAGCATATATGTTTTTCCTGTAATATCTAGTAGAAGAGCTAATTTGTATGTCTAACAGATGGACAAGACTTGGATAACTTCTGCTTGAAGATTCTCCGCTGCATATGTCGAGGGGGTTGAAAACTTCATGAACTTTATTAGAGCTGAGTACGGTGGTCCGAAATCAGATGTGCTCTGCCCGTGTAGCAGTTGTATGAATTCGGTTACAAGACCCCAGTCAACTGTGCAAAATCATCTACACTTGTATGGGATGTCAGTCACGTATACTAGGTGGGTTCATCATGGTGAAGCTGTGAATGTCAATGTTACTGACTATGTGGAAGCAGCAGATCACCATCTTGATCTGCCTGATGCTCAGTTGGAAGAGGAGGAGGAGGAGGTGGTGGCGGCGGAGCCAGCGAGTTTGACCAACATTGAAACAATGCTACGAAATGCTCGTGCATTTCGTGAACTTTCACCTACAGAAGAAAAATGGTGGGCCCGCATGCTGGAACAATGCAACATGGCAGTCACCCCAGGAAATAAGCTGTCAGTATTCTCAGCTATGGTCACCTTTCTTCAGGTGAAGACATCTGAGCGGATGACCAACAAATCATTCGATGCGATGTTGGCTGCTTTCCGCAAATTTTTCCCAGATGCGTCTGAGCTGCCACACACCTACATTAAAATGAAGAATTTCCTTCGTGCAGTTGGAATTGGATATGATATGATCCATGTTTGTAAGAATAATTGTGTTCTGTTCCGGAAGGATTATACCAACTTAAGTGAATGCCCAAAATGCAAATCATCAAGATGGAAAGATGGCGATGCTATGAAGAGGATTCCTCATAATGTTCTGAGACATTTTCCAATTGTACCAAGATTGCAAAGGTTGGTTCATGATGCTGAAACAAGAGAGGATGTACTGTGGCATTCTAGGAACCAGGAGTACAGAGATCAGAATGTAATGAGCCATCCATCTCATGGTAGTGACTGGAAAAGCTTCAATTAGAAACACAAAAAGTTTGCTGCTGACCCAAGAAACATTAGACTTGGCTTAGCTACAGATGGATTTAACCCATTTGGCCACCAGAGCGCCACATATAGCATGTGGCCAGTGCTTGTTATCCCTTACAACATGCCACCAAATGTCTGCATCAAAGAATCAAACTACATGATGGCCTTGCTCATCCCAGGTCCAAAAAGTCCTGGAAAGGATTTTGATTTATTCATGGAGCCTTTTGTGGAGGAACTTCAACAGCTATGGAGGGGCGTTCTCACTCGTGACCTATATAGCACCCCACCAGCTGATTTCTTTCTACGTGCTGTTATAATTTGGTGCATCCATGATTATCCGGCTTTGGGCACTATGTCAGGGCGAACAACACATGGTTACAATGCATGTGTTCGCTGTGACAGGAATCTGCTATCATACACAATACTTAGCAAGATCTGTTACATTGGACACCGCCGTTTCCTTGCCAAGGACAAGCCATGTCCTACAAAATACCGAAGACATGTGTTCAATGCAAAGCATGAAAACCGTGATGCGCCAAAGAGGCTCACCGACGATGAGTTGCAAGTGGAATTAGAGAAGGACAGGCATATTACACCAGGAAACCATCCTGATAATGGTAGCGGAAAAAGGAAGCATGGCAGGGTAGAAGAGAGATTATTGTTTACCCGCCGGTCCACTTTGTGGGACTTGGAGTATTGGAAAGATTTGGATCTACGGCATAATCTTGATGTGATGCACATCGAGAAAAATATATGTGACAGCATTATCGGCACACTTCTTAATATTGAAGTCAAGACGAAAGATACCTGAAAATCTAGGATTGATTTGACACACCTGGGTATCAGAAAGGATTTGCAGGTGGAAGATGAAGGTGCATCAGGGGATATGGCACCAGCTGTGTACGTCTTGGACAAGGTAAAAAGAAAAGAATTCTGCAAGCTCCTGTCACGTGTGAGATTCCCACATGGATTTGCTTCCAACACTGGAAGGAGAGTCAGTGTAGATGGAAACAAGGTACAAGGGTTGAAAACTCATGACTACCAAGTCCTACTTCAAAGGGTTTTACCTGTTATTCTTAGAGGATTGGGCCGCCCTGACTTATACAGAGCAGTTGCAGAGTTAGGACAATTCTTCAGGGAACTCTGCAATAGAAATATCAGGATAGATGCTTTGGAGCGTCTTAGAGACAAGATACCAACTATCCTATGCGACCTTGAGAAGATATATCCTCCAGCCTTCTTTGATGTGATGGTGCATTTGGCCATTCATCTACCTGATGAGTCACTACTTAGAGGTCCAGTACAGCATGGCTAGATGTACCCTATTCAAAGGTGGCTAGGCACTTTCAAGGGCTATGTTAGGAACATAGCTAGACCTGAGGGTTCCATTGCAGAGGCCTACATTGCTACAGAAGCGTTGACATTCTGCTCAAAATACATTGAATCAGCTGATCAGCTTAGCAAAGAGGTGGGTGAAGACAATCTCGAGCTCAATATTTTCAATTGTTCTGTTCGATTATAGGGAAGAGTCGACAAGATGACAAACCTAAAGATTTGGACAAAATGGTTTGGTATGTGTTGAATAACTATCCTAAGATTCTACCTTATATCGAGTAAGTGCTAAGTACTGCAGCTTATACATCGTAATCTACTAAACTTGCAGCACATTCTTATATATTTAGATGTTTGACGCGATCACTATGTTGTGCAGCATCTACAAAAAGGAGTTACTACCGCAAAATCCAAGAAACATTGACAAACTGGTTATGGCAGGATTTGCGAAATGGTTCAAGAGCCATGTAAGATCTTGAATTGCACTGTCAGTTTTTTTAATATATAAAGTACATAAGATGATCAGCTTGTCTATTTTCTAACCATAGGTTAAGAAGATGCGGGAGGATGGGCAGGCAGTTGATGATGCCCTTTACGCACTAGCAATGGGTCCTGATACTCGGGTAAGACATTATGAATCTTGCGTTGTTGGAGATGTGGGCTACAACACCCTTGCACGCGACGAAGGCAGGAAGACACAAAACAGTGCAATCATGAGCACGGATACGTACGGCAAAGAGACAACTGGAATGTATGCTAACATAACAGACATTGTTCAGTTGTAGTATATCTCCAGTTTTGAGGTTCATCGATGTGTGGTTCTATTGTGCTGTCATTGGTAAAATCCTGTTTTCCAGGATCGCAAAACCCAGAGCTGATGATTATTTCAAATCCACCAATGTCAAGGCGGCGTACCAGACCGACGAGCCTTTTATTTTGGCAAATCAAGCAACACAGATATTTTTCTTGGAAGACACATATGCATGTAGTGATGACTGGAGAGTATTGCAAAGGTTTGAGCAGAGGAATTTGTTTAATGAAGTTGCACAACAAGATGATGCTTACACTGCTCCTGATGTAGAAGATTCCACAGATGTTCCTAATATCTTTGAGAACCATCACGTCAATGACGCTGGTGAAAAGATTACCTGTCGGGCTGTTGACATACGAGAGTTGATCAATAAGACGCCAATGGCCGAGGACATTGAGGATGAAGAAGAAGATGACACTGGGGGGAATTACGATTCAAACTGATACACATGGCGAAGATGTTGACGCTGCTGCTGCGGATGATGATTAGATTGCTTTTGTCGTATTTGCCTGTGAGAAGACGACTTTTTATCTACTATGTGAAATTGTGTTTGCTATGACAACTGAAACCTGATGAAGTTATTGTTTAGTATTTTGCTATGAGAACATCACTTATTATGTATGTTGATTTGTGTTTGGTGACTGTATGACGACTAAAACATGATGACATTATTGTTTAGTGTACTCATATTTGGCTGTGAAACTTGTATTTGATGACATAGTTTGCTGTTGGACTGCATTTTGCTCGACGTCTTCGAATGGGAACAAAGCTGACCCGACAGGGCCTCCGCTAATTTATTTATTTATTAGCAAAAGGGCCTCTGCTATTTATTTATTTATGAGCAAAAGGGGATACCCCCGATCCCCGATTTCCGTTAATAGAAATCATTAAATGTTCACAACACTACGCCCAGCATGCTAAACAGGTTTCATTCATTACTAGTTTCAGCAAAGTGCTCATGTCATAGCCACTGAATACATCACGAGTACTACATACACTGCAAATAAAGAGACAATCATCCTACAGAGCACAATGATCTTGCCCATTATCTTCACAAGCTCTTTCAAATCCTCATTGTTGTCAAGGCTGTTCAGCAGCTGTTGCTTGGCCATGATCAGATGAACTACATCTTTAACCTTCTGCTCTGCATCCTCCTCTTCTGCCATTCCTTCAGTTACTAGTCCAACACCCCAACCTGCTGGTATTGGGATTCCTCGGCTAACCAAATAATCAGCGTAGTTCCATTCCCCCACATCAACAACTTCCCAGAAATACAAATCACACGAATCTTCCCTTTTCTGCACGAATCAAATTGGAAGATCATCAACGAAACTATTTAAAAAAATCAGCAACTGAAAGCAGGCAAAAAACACTTAAACATATTATTACCCCATGATTCGGGCATTTGTAGAAGATCGGCCAGGGTTGAGGATTGTAGTTGAGACACGAGGGATGACTCTGCGTGATTTGCAGCAGTGGCACCACACCAATAGCAGCGGATTGCGATGAGCAACCGGCTATGGTGAGTGTGCCGGCGGGGGTGTGATGAGACCCACAGGGGATGGTACGGGTGGCGACTTGGCGCATATCTGGTTGTTGCCTGCTGAAGAGCAGGTGGACGAGCCACCAGCAAACATGGTTGCTGTGGCCGGAGCTTCTGATGCTAGGAAGAGTAACTAGAGAAGAGGAGAAGCGAACATTGGATATGTCAGTTTCATTACTTGCAGAGTAGCATAGCACTATATATAGTCATAGTCTAGGTTTGGATTCGTACCAGCTACAGGAGCACGTCTCTCTTTTTTCTAAAACTCTGCAACGTCTCTTTACTGGTACACTAGCTTGTTCTGTACGCCTTCTCATGTCTTTGATTTTCGGGAATGTTGTGTGGCGAACATTCCCTGTGAGGAGGACGGCAAACGAACGCATTTTCCTAGCAGTTTTAGTTGCGACGCAAGATCAAACGGTGGCAGTTTCGGGAATGTTATCTGGTGAACGAGCCTAGTTTTTCTTTTCTTCCTATAAAAAAGTATGCTACATGGTGTCGGCTTAGTCAACAAATGATTGTGCCAACCTTGACCGTTGGATTGACATTCAACGTCTATCGTGTTTCTTCAGTCTCTTCTGCCTCCAGCCGCCAAAGCCAAATCAGCGCCGGCGGGACCGCCTGCTCCCGTCTCCCACGGCTGGCTGTGCTGCCGCGCACGCATCGTGGCCACATCGCACCCTAAAACTTTGCGCATCTTCCCTGGCTCCTGTTCGTTCCCGTCTGAGGCCTCACCTTCGTCCTGCGCCTTGGTTCGCTCGCCGCGGCGCCGCCCTCCGGTGTTGTCAACATGGTCAACAACCGAGAGGAATAAGGAGATAACTGTACATGGTGAGGATGATAGTAGGGACCCACCAGGATCATGGCAGTAGGCAAGCAAGTGCCTCCTTTATTACAAGAAAAAAATGGTTCCTCCTGATGGTTTCCTGACATCTGGGTCGCACGCCACTGTCAACGTAGTCAATAAGCGAGATAACTGCACAAGGAGCGGCTGACACCCAGGACCCAGCAGCTCGCGTAGTATTATTTTTTTGTTTTTGGGACAGAGCAGGGTATCAACTGTGGCCCGTCTAGCCCAGACTTTTATTTCATATATGTTTACCACATGACCAGCCCAGTTTTGTTTTTTCTTTCTGAAAATGGCTAGCCCAACTATTTTGTTTTTTGCAGAATAACCAACGGAGGCCTACTTGCTTTTCTACGCCCTGCTGGGCCTGAAATCTTTCAAGATGAGGAAGGATGCATTCGGCTTGCCCAGAAAATGGGCTATAAGTAATAAGAAATGGGCTGTAAAATGAAAAATACAGCAAACAGGCAATTAGTTCCAAATTACTTTTTTCTTTCCGATTTTGAAATTTTAAATTTCATTGTTTTTGTGCGGGTAAAATTTCATTGGATTTTACATTAAGGTATGTTTATTTTTTAAATTAAGTTGAATATGGCTAGAAATTTCGGGTTGTATGTTGTTTGGGACAGATTTGGAAGATGACTTGTGGGTCTATAAGGTTGACGTGTACGAAAGGCTTTGTCAACTTAGTCCACACACGATTCTAGTAGCAGTGACCGTTGGATTGTTAATCCAACGGCCGTGCTGCTTCTTCAACCTCTAGTCTTCTTTCTCTAGCCACCCAAACCAGCGCCGGTCGTACTGCCTGCTCATGCCTCTCGTGGCCGGCTGTGCTGCCGTGCAGGCCTAACCACCCCACACTACTCTCATCGCTGGCCTGGCCATCCCTGTACTCACCCAGACCTCCTGTTATTCTCCGGTGATGGCAGACGAACCAGTAAACCCTCGTACTCCCCTCCGTGTGGGAAACAACTGCCGAGTCTTCTCCGGATCTGGGTCGTTCCCTTCCTAGTCCTCACCGTCGTCCGCCGCCCTGGTGCTCTCGGCGCGGCGTGGCCAAACATGGAGAGGATGACAGCTGGGTCCACGGCCGCAAGCAAGGAAGTGCCTCCTTATTACACGCAAAATAATGATTCCTCCACCTGACAGCAGGGACCCACTGGAAGCACCTTTGTATTTCGCGAAAAAAAGTTCCTCCCACTGACAGCTCGAACCCACCAGCTATATCTTCGCACCCAAGGAAGTGCCTCCTTATTACGCACACAAAAATTAAAAGCCCCGTTACTAGGTGGGACCCACCATATTTGGAGGCTGACTTGTGGGCCTACTAAGTTGACGCGGACGCAGGGTTTTGTCAACTTAGTCAATATAAACGATTCTAGCTGCGGTGACCGTACGATGTCCATCCAATGGTCGTCATGCTTCTTCAACCTCTGGTCTTCTTGCTCCAGCCGCCCAAACCATCGCGGGCCGTGCCGCTTGCTCCTACCTCCCGTGGCCGACTGTGCTGCCGCGCAGGCCTCACCGCCCCCTCCTACTCCAATCGCTGGCCAGGCCATCCCTCTACTCACCCACAACCCCTGCTATTCTGCGGCGATGGCAGCCTCACACAGCAGCCGAACCAGTCAACCCTTGTACTCCCCTCCAGATGGGCATGCACTGCCATGTCTTCTCCGGCTCCGCGTCGTCCCCTTCCTAGGCCTCGCCATCGTCCACCGCCTTGGTGCTCTCGGCGCGGCGTGCTCAACGTGGTCAAGGAATGACTTCCATCGGAAGAGGACTGTACGTGGAGAGCCTGACAGCTGGGTCCACGGCCATGATGTCTACTACGCAACCTTCTTCTTGTAGACGTTGTTGGGCCTCCAAGTGCAGAGGTTTGTAGGGCAGTAGCAAATTTCCCTCAAGTGGATGACCTAAGGTTTATCAATCTGTGGGAGGTGTAGGATGAAGATGGTCTCTCTCAAACAATCCTGCAACCAAATAACAAAGAGTCTCTTGTGTCCCCAACACACCCAATACAATGGTAAATTGTATAGGTGCACTAGTTCGGTGAAGAGATGGTGATACAAGTGCAATATGGATAGTAGATACAGGTTTCTGTAATATGAAAATATAAAAACAGCAAGGTAGCAAGCGATAAAAGTGAGTGAAAACGGTATTGCAATGCTTCGAAACAAGGCCTAGGGTTCATACTTTCACTAGTGCAAGTTCTCTCAACAATGATAACATAATTAGATCATATAAAAATCCCTCAACATGCAACAAAGAGTCACTCCAAAGTCACTAATAGCGGAGAACAAACGAAGAGATTATTGCAGGGTACGAAACCACCTCAAAGTTATTCTTTCTGATCGATCTATTGGGCTATTCCTATAAGTGCCACAAACAGCCCTAGAGTTCGTACTAAAATAACACCTTAAGATACACATCAACCAAAACCCTAATGTCACCTAGATACTCCAATGTCACCACAAGTATCCGCGGGTTTGATTATACGATATGCATCACACAATCTCAGATTCATCTATTCAAACCAACACAAAGAACTTCAAAGAGTGCCCCAAAGTTTCTACCGGAGAGTCAAGACGAAAACATGTGCCAACCCCTATGCATAAGTTCACAAGGTCACAGAACCCGCAAGTTGATCACCAAAACATACATCAAGTAGATCACGTGAATATCCCATTGTCACCACAGATAAGCACATGCAAGACATACATCAAGTGTTCTCAAATCCTTAAAGACTCAATCCGATAAGATAACTTCAAAGGGAAAACTCAATCCATTACAAGAGAGTAGAGGGGGAGAAACATCATAAGATCCAACTATAATAGCAAAGCTCGCGATACATCAAGATCGTGCCAAATCAAGAACACAAGAGAGAGATCAAACACATAGCTACTGGTACATACCCTCAGCCCCGAGGGTGAACTACTCCCTCCTCGTCATGGAGACCGCCAGGATGATGAAGATGGCCACCGGTGATGATTTCCCCCTCCGACAGGGTGCCGGAACGGGGTCTAGATTGGTTTTTGGTGGCTACAGAGGCTTTCGGTGGCGGAACTCCCGATCTAGGTTTCTTTCTGAGGGTTTCTGTATTTATAGGAATTTTTGGCGTCGGTCTCACGTCAGGGGGGTCTCCGAGTCATCCACGAGATAGGGGGGCATGCCCAGGGGGGTAGGGCGCGCCCTCCACCCTCGTGGATGGCTCGGGACTCTTCTGGCCCAACTCTTTTACTCCGGGGGCTTCTTTTGGTCCATAAAAAATCATCAAAAATTGGCAAGTCATTTGGACTCCGTTTGGTATTCCTTTTCTATAAAACTCAAAAACAAGGAAAAAAACAGAAACTGGCACTGGGCTCTAGGTTAATAGGTTAGTCCCAAAAATCATATAAAATAGCATATAAATGCATATAAAACATCCAAGATGGATAATATAATAGCATGGAACAATCAAAAATTATAGATACGTTGGAGACGTATCAAGCATCCCCAAGCTTAATTCCTGCTCGTCCTCGAGTAGGTAAATGATAAAAATAGAATTTTTGATGTGGAATGATAGCAAGTGCATAAGTTTGATCAATGATAATTTCTATCACTTTTTCTAGCATCATTATATATCATAACAGTAGCTCATATCATAAAACTTTTCATGATCAAGTAACAAGCTATTCACATGTTTAAAGCATAGATCATAAACTTTCTTGAAAACTAACAAACTATGTTCTCAGTCATCAAACAATTGCAATTCATCTTATTTTCAGGAAGGGTCTATGTAAGAGCTTTGAATTAGCAAATCCCACATACTCAACTATCATATAGTCTTCCATGATTGCTACCACTCAAAGCATATTTTTAGGACAAATAGCATCCATCGAACACAGAGAAAGATAGGGGCTTAGTGTTTCGCCTCCCAACTTATTTATCATATAGATAATTGTCAACAATAATAATTCACGATCAAATATATTTGAATGGCCATATATGCTTAGATCTTTCCCCATCACATGATGCTTGCCAACTAAAGAGTAGGTTGGAATGAGAAGGAATACTACTGACTCTTGCATAAAATTAAAAGATAGGCCCTTCGCAGAGGGAAGCAGGGATTTGCAGAGGTGCCAGAGCTCAAAGCTTTTAAAACAGAGATGAAAATAATTTTGAGAGGTATGCTTTCATTGTCAACATAACGACCGAGAGTTCTCACTATCTTCCATGCTAGACACATTATAGGCGGTTCCCAAACAGAATGGTAAAGTTTTTACTCCCCCTCCACCAACAATCACACTCCACGGCCAGCCGAATTCACGGGTGCCGTCCATACCAACAACTTTCCTGGGGGAGTTTTGTTTAATTATTTGAAATTTTGTTTTTGATCTTTTGATCATAGGATTGGGCATCCCAATTACCAGCCACTCTCTCGTGAATGATGAGCAGAGTCCACTCATCGTGAGAATAACCCACCTAGCATGGAAGATACTGACAGCCCCTAGTCGCTACATGAGCGATTCGGGCATACAAAACAGATTATTATATGAAGGTTTAGAGTTTGGCACATGCAAATTTACTTGGAACGGCAGGTAAATACCGCATATAGGTAGATATGGTGGACACTCATGGAAGAAACTTGGTTCAAGGAGTTTGGATGCACAAGCAGTATTCCCGCTTAGTACAGAAATTTTGGTTAGCAAAAGATTCTAAATAGCAAGCACCACATGTTGGAGGATCCATAACAATATAACTTCTATACAAATATACCCAAGCATAACTCATTATGTTGTCTTCCTTGTCCAACTTCAACTAATTTGCTCAAGTTTGAAAATAATTAATGGGGCTCACAATCATAGAAGATGTCCAAGATAGTATATTTATATGTGAAATCTCTCTTCCTTCAATATTCTTTCATGAATCGTTCAAGTGACCAATACTATGTTTGTTAACTTTCAATAAATTTACCACCTCTACTTCTTATATGTGAAGTCATTACTCCCCATGGTATAAGCATATGAAGCATATATAAATTCAGATTTATGATATTCAATTCATTCAACCATTTACTCATAGGATATAAGTGAAGCACGTGAGTAAATGACAAACTACTCCAAAAAGATATAAATGAAGATCAATGAGTAGTTGAATAATTATGCAGCTATGTGAAGACTCTCTCTCATAAATAAAATTTCAGATCTTAAGTACTTTATTCAAACAGCAAGCAAAACAAAATAAAATGACATTCTAAAAATAGCACACATCGTGTGAAGGAGCAAAAACTTAGGCTCAACCGATACTAACCGATAATTCTTGACGAAGAAAGGTGGGATGCCTACCGGGGCATCCCCAAGCTTAGATGCTTGAGACTTCTTGATATATTATATTGGGATGCCTTGGGCATCCCCAATCTTGAGCTTTTGTGTCTCCTTAATTCCTTTTATATGATGGTTTCCCTAAATCTTAAAAACTTCATCCACACAAAACTCAACAAGAACTCGTGAGAAAAGTTAGTATAAATCAAATGCAAAACCTTATCATTCTCTACTGTAGCAAATCACTAAAATTATTATTTAACATTGCATACTAAATGCCTCTGCATATTTAATACTCATATCCTCAAATAGAATCATTAAACAAGCAAACATATGCAAACAATGCAAATATAACAGCAATCTGTCTAAACAGGACAGTCTGTAAAGAGTGCAATTGTACTGATACTTCACTAACTAATTTTTTTTTGAAAAATTACCACACTATATAAAATTTGTGGTTACTCATTGTGTAAAAAATTCAAGGTTTTATCACTTTCTGAATTTCCATAAAAATTCAGACAATGATAGAAAACTTTCTGTTTTTAAAACAGCAACATATAGACATGTAAAATAAGCATGGTAAAGGCTATACTTGACCTTTTATTGAACTAAAAGATACAAAACATTACTCTAAATAACTGCAAGCAAATACTAATAAAATAAAATGACGCTCCAAGCAAAACTCATATCATGTGACGAATAAAAATATAGCTCCAAGTAAGGTTACCGATAATGTTGGAGACGAATGAGGGGATGCCATCCGGGGCATCCCCAAGCTTAGTTGCTTGGATCTTCCTTGAATATTATCTTGGGGTGCCTTGGGCATCCCCAAGATTAGGGTCTTGTCACTCCTTATTCTCCTCATATCGATATCTCACCCAAAACTTGAAAACTTCAATCACACAAAACTTAACGGAACATCGTGAGATAGGTTAGTATGATAAAACAAATCATTCACTTTGGTACTGTCAAGACAAGATTCATAATTTTTATCACATGATTCCTACTGTACCCTATCATTTCTACAATTTATATTAAGCAATATAAACCATAGAAACTAGAAAACAAGCAAACTATGCATCGAAAACAGAATCTGTCAAAAACAGAACAGTCTGTAAAGATATGAATTAAGGTCATACTTATATAACTCCAAATATTCTGAAAAATAAGGAAAACGTAGAAAATTTGTATATAAATCCTCTGTAAAAAATTCAGAGTTTTTACACGTTCCAGTGAATTTTAACAATTCTGTTACTGGACGCAAAAGTTTCTGTTTTTGCACAGAATCAAGTCAACTATCATCCACACTATCGCAAAGGCTTTACTTGGCACTTTATTGAAACAAAAGCTATAAAACATGATTAGTACAGTAGCATAATCATGTGAACACACAAAAAAAGTAAGGGTAAATATTGGGTTGTCTCCCAATAAGCGCTTTTCTTTAATGCCTTTTAAGCTAGGCATGATGATATCCACGATGCTCACATAAAGGATAAGAATTGAAACATAACGGGAGCATCATGAAGCATATGACTAGCACATTTAAGTCTAACCCACTTCCTATGCATAGGGATTTTGTGAGCAAACAATTTATGGGAGCAAGAATCAACTAGCATAGGAAGGCAAAACAAGCATAACTTCAAGATTTTCAACACATAGAGAGGAAACTTGATATTATTGCAATATGTAGAAGCATATGTTCCTCTCTCATAGTAATTTTCAGTGGCATAATGAATGAATTCAACAATATAACTATCACATAAATCATTCTTTTCATGATTCATAAGCACAGAAATTTTACTACTCTCCACATAAGCAAAATTCTTCTCATGAATAGTAGTGGGAGCAAACTCAACAAAATAACTATCATGGGATACTTGATTAAAATCATGATGACAAGTTTCATGGTTATCATTATTCTTTATAGCATACATGTCATCACAATAATCATCAAAAATAGGAGGCATGCTTTCATCATAATAAATTTGCTCATCAAAACTTGGGGGACAAAAAATATCATCTTCATCAAACATAGCATCCCCAAGCTTATGGCTTTGCATATCATTAGCATCATGGATATTCAAAGAATTCATACTAACGACATTGCAATCATGCTCATCATTCAAAAAATTTGTGCCAAACATTTTAATGCATTATTCTTCTAGCACTTGGGCACAATTTTCCTTTCCATCATTTTCACGAAAGATATTAAAAAGATGAAGCATATGAGGCAACCTCAATTCTATTTTTTTTTGTAGTTTTCTTTTATAGACTAAACTAGTGATAAAACAAGAAACTAAAAGATTTAATTGCAAGATCTAAAGATATACCTTCAAGCACTAACCTCCATGGCAACGGCGCCAGAAAAGAGCTTGATGTCTACTACGCAATCTTCTTCTTGTAGACATTGTTGGGCCTCCAAGTGCAGAGGTTTGTAGGACAGTAGCAAATTTCCCTCAAGTGGATGACCTAAGGTTTATCAATCCGTGGGAGGTGTAGGATGAAGATGGTCTCTCTCAAACAACCCTGCAACCAAATAACAAAGAGTCTCTTGTGTCTCCAACACACCCAATACAATGGTAAATTGTATAGGTGCACTAGTTCGGCGAAGATATGGTGATACAAGTGCAATATGGATAGTAGATATAGGTTTTTGTAATCTGAAAATATAAAAACAGCAAGGTAGCAAGCGATAAAAGTGAGCGAAAATGGTATTGCAATGCTTCAAAACAAGGCCTAGGGTTCATACTTTCACTAGTGCAAGTTCTCTCAACAATGATAACATAATTAGATCATATAAAAATCCCTCAACATGCAACAAAGAGTCACTCCAAAGTCACTAATAGCGGAGAACAAATGAAGAGATTATTGTAGGGTACGAAACCACCTCAAAGTTATTCTTTCTGATCGATCTATTGGGCTATTCCTATAAGTGCCACAAACAGCCCTAGAGTTCGTACTAAAATAACACCTTAAGATACACATCAACCAAAACCCTAATGTCACCTAGATACTCCAATGTCACCACAAGTATCCGCGGGTTTGATTATACGATATGCATCACACAATCTCAGATTCATCTATTCAAACTAACACAAAGAACTTCAAAGAGTGCCCCAAAGTTTATACCGGAGAGTCAAAGACGAAAACGTGTGCCAACCCCTATGCATAAGTTCACAAGGTCACAGAACCCGCAAGTTGATCACCAAAACATACATCAAGTAGATCACGTGAATATCCAATTGTCACCACAGATAAGCACATGCAAGACATACATCAAGTGTTCTCAAATCCTTAAAGACTCAATCCGATAAGATAACTTCAAAGGGAAAACTCAATCCATTACAAGAGAGTAGAGGGGGAGAAACATCATAAGATCCAACTATAATAGCAAAGCTTGCGGTACATCAAGATCGTGCCAAATCTAGAACACGAGAGAGAGATCAAACACATAGCTACTGGTACATACCCTCAGCCCAGAGGGTGAACTACTCCCTCCTCGTCATGGAGACCGCCGGGATGATGAAGATGGCCACCGGTGATGATTTCCCCCTCCGGAAGGGTGCCGGAATGGGGTTTAGATTGGTTTTTGGTGGCTACAGAGGCTTTCGGCGGTGGAACTCCCGATCTAGGTTTCTTTCTGGGGGTTTCTGTATTTATAGGAATTTTTGGCGTCGGTCTCATGTCAGGGGGGTCTCCGAGTCATCCACGAGATAGGGGGGCGCGCCCAGGGGGGTAGGGCGCGCCCTCCACCCTCGTGGATGGCTCGGGACTCTTCTGGCCCAACTCTTTTACTCCGGGGGCTTCTTTTGGTCTATAAAAAATCATCAAAAATTGGCAAGTCATTTGGACTCCGTTTGGTATTCCTTTTCTGTAAAACTCAAAAACAAGGAAAAAACAGAAACTGGCACTGGGCTCTAGGTTAATAGGTTAGTCCCAAAAATCATATAAAATAGCATATAAATGCATATAAAACATCCAAGATAGATAATATAATAGCATGGAACAATCAAAAATTATAGATACGTTGGAGACGTATCAGGCCGCAGCAAGTAAGTGCCTCCTTATTACGCGTAAAATAATTATTCCTCCAGCTGACAGCGGGGACCCACCAGAAGGGCCTCTGTATTTTGCGAAAAAAAACGTTTCCCCCTGACAGCTGGGACCCACCAGTTATATCTTCTTATGCAAGGAAGTGCCTCCTTATCCTCCCTGACAGCTGGGACCCACCCGGTCGAACCGTACGTAGTGTTGTCTGTCTGGTCGCAAACGTGTACGTACATACTGGTCGATCGGTCTCTCTGCAACGATGAACCATGGCCGAGCAAACAGCGGCACGTGTAGTAGTAGAGCCCCCGATGTAGCAGTTCAAGCAGTCCAGTCAAAACCGTGTACACGTACGTATAGCCAGATGCCAAAAAATACGGCCACGTACGTACATATAGGCGGGGTCTCGAATGCCTACTCGCGCATATGTATGGCCAGGGCTCGTGTACATGGAGAGGAAACGAACGGAAGCAATGGCGTCCTGTTCATCGGCAGCCAACCGGCTGGGTCGGAACGAAGAAACAGCGTCGTGTTCATCGGGAAGCAACAGACTGGCTCAGAATAAGTCATGTTCAACGAGAGCCAACTGGCTTGGACGGAACAGCCGGAACAGGGTCTGGCGTACCACAAAACGGAGGAAAACGGCCTTCTGTTCGACTGTGTACGATCGAAACAGGGTCCTGTTCATCGGGAAGGGTCTGGCGTGCCGCAGAATGGAGGAAACGGCCTTCTGTTCGAGTGCCTACGGTCGAAACGGGGTGTTGTTGATCGGGAGGGGTGTGGCATACCGCAAAAGGGAGGAAACGGACTTCTGTTGGAGCGCCTACGGTGAAACGGGGTCCTGTTCATCCACCGTCTACTGCCTCGCTCCAGCCTCCACGGGGCTACTGTTCATCCATCGTCGATCTGCTCCAGCCTCCACCAGCTACTGTTCATCCACAGGCTACTGTTCATCCAGCCTTCATCGGCTACTGTTCATAGAGCCTCCACGGGGTCCTGTTCATCCACCCCCAACCGGCTGGGGTGCGGTGGCCTCCTCGGGGTCCTGTCCATCTAGCAGCAATGGCCTACTACCACGGGGGCCTGTTCATCCAACCCCCACCGGGAACTGTTCATCTACAGCCAACCAACCGGCTCGACTCACCACGTCTCGACTCATTCTACGTACCGCGCGCATGGTAGCAACGGTCACTGTTCATTGAGAGGCAAGCAACACCAGCTGGCTACATCTCGTGGCTCGATCGGCTTCAGTAAACAGCAACAGTGATCGATCGCTCGGTTCAGTTAGCAGCAGCAGCGAAGGAATCGCTCGGGTTCAATCAGCAGCGAATGAATCGCTCGGGTTCAGTTAACACCCAAGGGATCGATCGCTCGGGTTCAGTAATGTAGCTAGCAGTGCGATCGCTCGGGTTCAGTTAGATCCCAATGCCGCACACACGTGCGTATGTGTACGAGAGAAATGCACAAACCTCCGTGCATCGCTCGGCCCCGACCACCCACCGTAACCGGGAACTCCACGAAATTTTCCTCACCCTCGCTTCTACCGCGATTTTTTCTGTCATGGACGGCCCAAAGAATGTCATGCAGCTGCGTCTCCGGCCCGCCCAGGACGAAAAGTCCATTTTCTGTCATGATTTTTTGTCATAGAAGTAGGAGCCCACCACATCTATGATGATACCGGGTTTTGTCACAATTATCCTCATAGAAGTGTCATAAGCATGACAGAAAAAAAAATTGGTCGACCCAAAATGTCACAGATGTGTCTTTTTTTGTAGTGTGAATCTGCTTGGCATGGAACTGGCAGGCCTCGCAGGATCGGACCAGCTCAGTTGCGTCGTGGGCCAGTATAACCCGCTACGGAATGCCTTCCCCACGAGGCTGCGTGACGAAGAATGGTGCCCACAGTCTCCACCATGGATGTCGGCCAATAGCTCGCGCCCTTGCTCCTCCAATATGCACCATAGCGAGACGTCGTTGGGGTGCCTGCGGTATAGCTTGCCGTCTTGCAAGCAATAAGCGGTGGCCTGCCGAGCCACGCACTCTGCATCTTCCTCCTTCTCCGGCAGGGCGCCACGGAGCAAGAACACCTTGAACTCCTCGGTCCAGTCGCCCTCCTGAGGTTCCAACGCCAGGAGCAGGCAGGCTCCTGAGGTCAGGCCGCATGCCGGGGTGCCCGAGGGCGGCGCTAGCGGCGGCTCCTCCCGAAGCAGCGTCGGGCCTGCGGCAGGAGGTGCAGCCGACGGCTTGAAGAGCCTTTCCTCGAAGACGCCCGGCTTTTGAGGCTCGCGGCGGGATGCCCTCTTGGCGATGTCATCTGCTTCCCTGTTCGCGCCATGTGGAACATGCTGCAATTCCAAGCCCAAGAAACGCTTTTCCATTTTATGTACCTCTTCCAGGTATGCCTCCATGTGCTCGTCTTTCGGTTTGTACTCCTTGTTAGAGAAGTTGACGAAGAGCTAGTAGTCGCCCTTGATGGTGAGGCACCTGACCCCCAGGGCAGCCACGGCCCTGAGCTCGGCGATCAGGCCCTCGTACTCCGTGATGTTGTTGGTGACCTTCTCGCCATGCTAGAAAAGAAGATGTATGGCGTAGAAGAGCTTATCCTTGGTTGGGGAGATGAGCACGACTCGAGCCCCCACGCCCTATCGCACGAAGGCGCCGTCGAAGTGCATGACCCAACCATCGGGCGCCTCGTAGCCGGGCACGAGGGACCGGTCCTCGCTTGGCCCTTGGGCTGGAGCATCCATCCATTTTGCCACGAAGTCGGCAAGGGCCGCCCCCTTGATAACCTGAGTCGTACTGAACTCAAGCTAGAAAGCCTGGAGCTCGATGTTCCACTCAACGACTCTGCCGACAGTGTTGGGGCTGTGCAGTATTTTCTCCAGTGGGTATGCGGATAAAACCTTGATGGGGTGGCCCAGGAAATAGTGGCGCAGCTTCCTGGAAGCAACAAGGAGCGTGAGGAGGAGCTTCTGTTGCATAGGGTAGCACGCGCACGCGTCCCGCAGCACGGTGCTGATGAAGTACACCGGATGCTCGACGAGGCATGAGGGGCTGACGTCATCCTGCCTCGCATGGGAAGCGAGGGGTTCTGTCGGATTCAGGGCTCCGCAGACCCAAGAAGGTTCGAACTCTGGGGCGTGTGCGAAGATCTCAACCTCTCAAATCTCAAGCTCGCCACCCTACAGCCAAGCCTCGTCGGATTCGCGTGAGCGGGGAAGAAGATGAACACGGCAGTTTACCCAGGTTCGGGCCACCTTGCGCTGTAAAACCCTACTCCTGCTTTGTGGTGGATTGGCCTCACGAGGGGCTGAGGAAGAACAAGTACTGTGGATGAACAACCTCGCTAGGGCTATGGTGGAGAGGGTGGAAAGGATCCGATCCCCCTCTATGGTGGTGGCTAACCTATATTTATAGTGGCCTCGATCCTCTTCCCCCAAACTTAGGTGGGAAGGGATCCCACAATGGCCAATTTGAAAGGGGACAAGAAGTACATCTAATCCTGACAAACGGTGGTCTTCTCGTGCAAAGCTTCTGGTCGTGATGCAGCGGTGGGCTCGATGATGACATCCGTCCTGCCGGGCCCGTGGTATTGATCTTGTTGCACCGGAATGGAAAGCTTTGGGGGATTCCTCGGGAACCTGAGTCCGTCCTTGCTCCCTTAGCACCAAAAGGGAAACTGCCCCTCTGCGCCAGCTGGCGCCCGCCTGGCCTGGGTCGTCATGGATCACGTCATCGCAGCCTCGGGAGGCTGTGTACCTGCATAGAAATCTCCGCTCCTCGGGAGGCAACCTGGGGAGGCCGCTCCCTTGGAGGTCTTGGTGTCATCCGCCTCGCGAGGCCGGGGCCCTCGCGAGGGTCTTGTCTTGAAGGCCTTGCCACTAGGCCATACCAGGCCGTCAAGGTAGCCATGCTGCAAGCCGCAGGCAGGCAGATCTGGGTACCCTCATTCCCAGAACACCGACAGTAGCCCCCGGGCCCAAGGCGCGCTCGGGCTGGCTTCGAAGTGAAGCCAAGGGGCAAGGGCAAAGCGCCGCGGCCCCCAACTGCCTGCGGGCCAGGCTTGACATGTGGCGCCCGATGGGGTGTGGACGCCTCCGCTTCCCACGTCGCCTCGGCAACCGCTCTAAATTGACAGTAGCCTGGTGCATGCAGCTGCGCAATCATCTCTCAGAACGTGGAAGGGCGCCGGTTAGCCTTCTTTCGCCTACAAAAGGGCGAGGGGGCAGAGCCCCTAGCCCATCTTCATCTTCTTGCTTCTCATCCCGCACTCTTGTAGCAGCATCCATGGTGCCGGTGAGGAGGTTCTAAGCCGCCGAGAAAGGGAAGGCTCCACGGGAGGAACTGGAGGCGCCGCCGCCCAAGAGAGGGTGCGATCGTCCCCAAAAATCCGCGGCCGCACCGGCAACGTCCTCACGGCGGCGCGGGCGTCTGCCTCTGACAGCACGCACCAGCCCCAACAGCCGGGGAAGGGGCCTCCCCCACGGGGGCGGTAGCGGGGGCCCTAGCAGCCGCGGCCAAAGGGGGAGACACGGCCCACGAATTCATCATACGGGTGGAGGGCCCTCCGGGCACTTGGCTTCTGCTTCCGAGCTCCTTCGCGGAGGAGCTGCCGGCAGCGGGACCCGTTGGGCAGCGGCTGCAGCCTGATGGCTACTGCAACAGGTCTTCGTGGGTGGAGGTCAAGGTCACCTCCATCGTCCATGTGTTCCTGACCCACGGATGGCGGTCGTTTGCCCACGCCTGCGGTCTGAAGGGGAGGCGTACCCTCCACTTTAAGTACGATGGGGCGGCAACGCTCTTCGCCTGGGGTGCTGCCCAGAAGGCGACGACGACAACAGCGACCATCCTTCGGGCGACGACAGCCAGCGCGGTGGCGGCGTCCTCAGCGGTGAACTTGCCCTTGGCCGCCGCACCTCCAGCAGCACCGGCGCTTCCCCGGGGGAAGCTCGAGCGATGATGACTATGACGAGCTGCCCCGTCGCCGCGCACGGACCCAGGAGGGCAGCAAGCCGCCACGCCGCCTTGCTCCCGCTCAGGAGGATGTCGAGCCGCCTTACCACCATGCCCCCGTCAAGCAGGAGGAGGACTCCGACTAAGCGCGGGTGGTGGCGGAGCCAAGCCTCAGGAGCAGCGGTCCTCGGGAGGCCACCTCTTCGTTTTTTATCTCCTGCATTAAAAATCATGGAAAAACCCCACGGGGGTGTGTAATGAACTGCGACGCTTGAGCCCCTATATATAAATATTTCCTTTTCCCGTTCCAGCATTTATATTATTACTGATCAAAAAAGTTCTCGCCTTGCGTGATTAGGATAACTTAGCTTGATGCGTTCGTGGCCCTTGGCGGGTTCCTGCGTCATGGGGGAGCATTCCTCCGGAGCCTTGGATCTCACGCAGCTCCCATCCTCGTGACGATGTGGTTAGGGCACCGGAGCGGCCTCGGGAGTTTGTTGGGGGGCCTTCCTTTTCGTGACCCGATAGCTCTGGAGCCTCGAGGGGCATGCCGCCCGCGAGGCGCCGGGGCGCGGTTTACGTAGGGTTTCTTGTCGATGAGCCAGACCGTGACTATCGATCATCCTGAGTCTTGAGCTCCCGAGCGAGGGTGGACCGTCGCCCAGCAAGGCCAGGAGGAGAGCGCTCCTGAGGCCGGTGGGCCGATGGCTCGCTCGAGAGTGTCGCGCGAGGACTCGGTCGCCAAGGTCTTAGCGAGGTGCGCGCATGAGTGGGCTTGCCGCTAGCGCAGCCTAAGCCGGCTCAGGCATACACACCGTGCCCAGCCCCCGCTCGCGGGACACGATGGAGGGAGCCACGGGTGGCTGCCATACTTCACAAAGACGGAAATCAAGAGAGGAAGCACTGCAAGAAGAAAAGGAAAATTCCTCCCTTTTTTCGAATAAAGACGCGAGAACTTCAAATTTCATTCCAAGAAATAGCAAATTTGGGTTACAAGAGAAAGTAAAGAATGGCCGCATCCGACGCCTATACTAGTCTTCTAGTCTTCCCGCCAGCGCGGAGCATGGGGCTTCCACTAGGCGTGGGCATAGCGCTGAAAGACCGTGTCATCCGCCAGCGCGGAGCATGAGGCTTCCACTTGGACGTGGGTGGGAGCCCCCGTGAGGCTCAGGGGTAGCGCTCAGGAGACTCCGGGGCGTGTACAACCCCAATCATTATTACGTGAGAGTGTCACGGGTAGAACTTTTGGAGGTGCTGAATGTTCCAGGCATTCTGGATGGGGACCCCATCCTGCGTCTCCAGGCTTATGGCGCCGGGCCTGGGGACGTAGCGATCCTGAACGGGCCCTCCCACATGGGCGAGAGCTTGTGGAGGCCCTCCCTGGAGAGGACCCGGCTTAGGACGAGGTCCCCGACCTCGAGAGTCCGGGAGCAGATGCTGCGGCCATGGTTGCGCCGCAGCGCCTGCTGGTACCTCGCCACACGGAGCGAGGCTCGGCGGTGTGCCTCCTCCCCGAGCACGAGGTCTGTCCCCCACACGGTATCCTGACGCGCGTCATCAAATGCCATGATGTGTGGGGAGCGATGCCTGACCTCATGCAGGAGGACCGGCTCGGCCCCGTAGACGAGGAAGAACGGTGTCTCGCCGGTGGGCTTAGTCGCGGTGGTGCGGATGGACCATAACACGGACTGAAGCTCACCGAGCCAACCCTGCCCGCAGGCTTCGAGCTTTTTCTTGAAGCTCCTTGTCTTGAGGCCCCTCAGGATCTCCGTGTTGGCGCGCTCGGCCTGGTCGTTGCTCTGTGGGTGTGCCACGGAAGCGTAGCATATCTGCGTTCCAAGGTTAGCACAATATGTCCTGAAAAGGTGGCTTGCGAACTGAGAGCCATTGCCAGTAATGATATGGTTGGGGACATCAAAATGGATCACGAGGCCCTTGATGAACTTGACGGCTGAGCCGGCGGGGATGGTGCGCACGGGCTCCACCTCCGCCCACGTGGTGAACTTGTTGATGGCGACGTAGAGCTAGCGGTATCCGCCGGCTGCCCGAGGGAACGGGTCCAGGATATCTAGCCCCCAGATAGCAAAGGGCCATGAGAGCGGAATGGATTGGAGTCCTTTTGCGGGCTGGTGAATCTGCTTGGCATGGAACTGGCAGGCCTCGCAGGATCTCACCAGCTTGGTGGCGTCGTTCAGCGCTGTTGGCCAGTAGAACCCGCTGCGGAACACCTTGCCCATGAGGGTGCGCGACGAGGAGTGGTGCCCGCACTCTCCGCCGTGGATGTCGTCCAATAGCTCGCGCCCCTGCTCCTTGGATATGCACCACAGCCTAACGTTGTTGGGACGCTTTCGGTACAACTCCCCGCCCTGCAAGCAATAAGCAGTAGCCAGGCGAACCAAGCGCTCTGCGTCCTCCTCCTTCTCAGGTAAGGCGCCGAGGAGAAGGTAGGCCTTGAACTCCTCAGTCCAGCAGCCTTCCTGTGGCTCCAATGCCAGGAGTAGGCGGGCTCCCAAAGTTAGGCCACAGGGCGGGGTGCTTGAGGTCGGGGCCAGCGGTGGCTCTTCCCGTAGCTGCGCTGGGCCTGCGGCTGGCAGCGCCGCCGATGGCTTGAAGAGCCTCTCCTCGAAGACGCCAGGCTTCTGAGGCTCGCGGTGAGATGCCCTCTTGGCGATGTCATCTGCTTCCTTGTTCGCGCCGTGCGGGACATGCTGCAATTCCAAACCCAAGAAACACTTTTCAATTTTACGTACCTCCTCCAAGTAAGCTTCCATGTGCTCGTCCTTAGGTTTGTACTCCTTGTTGGAGAAGTTGACGAGGAGTTGGGAGTCGCCCTTGATGGTGAGGTGCCTGACCCCCAGGGCGGCCGCGGCCCTGAGGCCAGCAATCAGGCCCTCGTACTCCATGATGTTGTTGGAGACCTTTTCTCCATGCTGAAAACAGAACTGCACGCCGTAGTAGAACTTGTCCTTGGTCGGTGAGATGAGTACGACTCCAGCTCCCGCCCCCTGTTGCGCGAAGGCACCGTCAAAGTGCATGACCCAGTCATCAGGCGCCTCATCGCCGGGAACGAGGGATTGGCCCTCATCCAGCCCCCGGTCTGGAGCGTCCACCCATTCTGCTATAAAATCGGCTAGGGTCGTGCCCTTAATGACCCTGGTCGTGCTGAACTCCAACTGGAAAGCCTGCAGCTCGATGTTCCACTCTGCAACCCTTCCAGCGGCGTGGGGGCTGCATAGCACCTTCTCCAGGGGGTACGGGGAGACGACCTTGATAGGGTGGCCCTGGAAATAATGGCGCATCTTCCTTGAAGCGACTAGCAGCGCGAGCAGGAGCTTCTGCTGCATGGGGTAACGCATGCGCGTCCCGCAACACCGTGTTGACGAAGTACACCGGGTGCTCTACGAGAGTTGAGGCATTGTCGGCCCCGCGCCCTGTGTGGTGCGCGAGGGGCTCAGGAGCCTCACCGATCACTGGAGCCATGAGATCCTCAGGTGCGTCGTCCTGACGCGGCAAAGGTTGCACGACTCCTTGGAAGTCACCTTGTCTTGCGCCTGCATTGGCCGATGATTCCCGAACCGCCACGAGTGCTGCGCTAGCCGAGTGGGGGTGGCCGCCAAGTAGAGCACCAGGGGCTTGACGGTGTCCTGGACTAGGGGGTACTCACCATGTCGTCTCCCGGCCAGTGGGTTGGGCCGAGGACCCCCGTGGCGTTCACTAATGGGCCAGTTCGGAAAGCCGATGACATATACGAGGAAGATTCCACAAGACTTGGTGATCAAGACAAGGACTCCTCTCCGCCGACGTAGCCGACTAGGACTCTTGTTATCCTAGGTCTCCGGTACATTATATAAGCCGAGGCCAGGCTCGTTGATAGATAGATTATCATGACATTACTCATCATACCTATAGGGTTTAGACCACAACATATGATCTCGAGGTAGATCAACTCTGTACCATGATACTTTATCAATATAAACAAGAGCAGGACGTAGGGTTTTACCTCCATCAAGAGGGCCCGAACCTGGGTAAAACACCGTGTTCATTGTTCCTGTTACCATTGATCCAAGAATCAACCGCTTGGGACCCCCCTACCCCGAGATCTGCCGGTTTTGACACCGACAATGGTGCTTTCATTGAGAGTTCCGCTGTGTGATCGGCAATGGATCAATGGCTCGCCTGTAGATCAACTGCGACGTCGGCATATTCGTCACCAGCTCGACTGGTCACCTTGGCTCGACCGAGGACTGCGCTCCGCCTCAGATCGTCATGATCGGATGAGGGCCTTCATCAACATCAACTCCGATCTCTATCAAGATTGTGGAGGAATCATCCATATAGCTCGGGGGCTCAACTGCAACATTGTCCTCGGGCGACCGTGCTGTTCTTCTATACGGCGGATTTGTATTCACCATCGCCGCTTCCTCGGGTGTCGCTTTGACGATTTCTTTGGTGAAATAGTGCGGAATTGTGTATATAACAACCCTGTAAAATTTCGTCGCATTCTGATGGAGGAATCTCCGGCGATCTATGATATACCGGAACCCTGTCAAATCTGGAGGGGAATCTGGACAAGTTTAGGGCGAGGAGTCCAGCGCCTAGCTCGGACATCATTTGGAAGATCCAACCATTGATCGGTTGCGGAATTACCATATCAATCACCCCTCAAAATTTCAGCTCGATCCGACCATTCAAACTCCGGGAAACCTCCGATGAGCGCATCGATTTTCTGATTTGTTTTCTGCGCGAATACGAATCCGACCCGAGTTCATCTTTCTTCATGAACGGGATATTGGACAACCTTTTTGGAGGAATCTCTTTCTAAGATATTGTGTTTTGTTTCTGAACAAATGCTCACAAAGTTTTCTCCTTTTCGGAGGTAACCTTCACCGTTGCGCCGGTGTCAAACCAGCCTGACAACGTTGCTGCACGGCTGCCGACCTGCGCCAGACGGGTCGTCGCTTCATCGAGCCGAACTCAACCTCTTCGGATCATTATCTCAGCAAGCCGAACAACAGTTCGGCATTGTGAAGGGTAAATCATCACCAACATTGTCGCCCCACGAATTATACGGAGCGGGCACACCGGCATTGCCGCACTATTGCTTCTTCAAGCCTGGATGTGACCTCTGCGTCCGAAGATCGGGGGTCAATTCCGGACGGACTCGCCTCTCTTATCCCGTATGCAGCTTCAATCCTGGACGCGACTTCGGCATCCGAACATCAGGAGTCAACCCTGGCCGGGCTCACCCTCGCACCATAGTACCGGAGGACGATTCCGAAGAAATCCCAAATACTAATCTGGCTGACCAAGCCGATGTCCACCACGCCGACCTGCTTCGACACCTCGGCCGGCATGGGGCTGCAAACGTCATACTACCGACCTGCCCTGTTACCTCGGCTAGACCGGGGGCTTCGCCATCTCTTCATCAACCCACTTCGGTGACTTCGGCGTCACCAGCCAACTAGCTTCGTCACGTTAGCTGGACCGGGGGCTTCGCCTCGTCACATCGATCGTGCGACATCGCCACCTCATCAAGCCGAACTCCTCGCTCGGTTACCTCGGGCTTGGGGGCTGTGACCTTGGCTAGGCTGCGGACTACGTCTTTGTCCCGCCACGAGCTCGGACCTCATCAACAATACCGAGCACATTAACCAGCTAAGTCGCCTCCATGCTTAGTTTTTTTCTTTAAAAATTTTTATTTTATTTTATTTCTTTTTCGGTTCAACCAAACATTATATTTGTGTTAAACAAAAAAGTTGTTCGTTCAAACGTTGATTGTTAAACACTTCTTTTTTCTGCCGAGCTCTTCGTCACCTCGGTCATGAGGGTTTTTGTCACCTCGGTTGGACCAGGGACTTCGGCACCACCAGCCGACCAGCTTCGTCACCTCGGCTGGACTTGGGGGCTTCGCCTCACTGCATCGACCGTGCGGCGTCGCCACTTCATTAGGCCGAGCTCTTTGCTCGGGCACCTCAAAACAGGCTTGGGGGCTGGGACCTCGACCAGCTGCAAGCTCGGCCCGCGTCATCAATGCCGAACACATTAACCTGCTAAGTCGCTTTCATGCTCAAAGTTTTTTAATTTTTAATTTGTGTTCGGTTTGACCATGCTCGCATATGTTGTTTGAAACTCTACCCATGTTAACTGGGGGCTCTTAAAATTTATATGAGCCATTTTATAATAAATGTGTTTTCTTCTCAGTCGTTGCAAAGTCTTTTTCTACTACTCCTTTCTCGATTCGAGTGTGTGGTCAATAGCCGGATAGCCTGGCTTCTCTCTAAAGCCGCTCGAGTTTAGTTCACTAAACTGGCCTGAGAAGCACTCCGCCTTCGGGATAGGAGGTTGAACCCAAAGGCTGACCCGCTTGAAGTCTTGAGATCAGATGTGTCAAGTTAAAACACGACGGAAGCACAAACTAATTTTAAGACCAATGTTCGGATTGGCACCAAAAACTTGATTTAGTTCAGACGTAAAGTTTTTACTGAAGTTTTTTGGTTTTCCAAGCCTATGGCACTTTTAACCTATTTGTGTGTTTTCAGCATAAGTCTCACAGTGCAACGCCGGACACCTTTAGAGATTCGGCAAAAACATTCTCGGATATTGCTATATATGCATCAGTTTTGAATTGTGTCTTCGGTCAATAGTTGGGTTGCCCGGCTCCTGTGCTTGCCTCCTACGTTTCGCTTTGTTCGGCTAGGTGTGCAAAGGGAGAACCACTGCGATTGTGCTTCCAGCTCGAATGGTTAAGCACCTCAGTGGAGAAAGCCGAAAACTGACTGTCACAATGGGCGTAAACTGGTCAGCGATCCGATGACGGTGTCACACTATAGATCGATACCGATTACCCCGTGTTGAACGATGGGCCTTTCATAATATTGGCCGAAGTGAACACAAACTAGGGGCTCGTAGCTAGCTTCCCCAGTTTAAAGCTCCTATGACTAAGTGAAAGTTATAAAGCCCGCATATCTGATTGCCTTGTTTCCGCTAACACAACCGCCTTCGGGCACCGAGACGTCGGCTAAGGGTTGTCTTCTTACTACGGAAACACCCTGCGTAGTATCTACAAAGGGGTAGAAGCCGACGATGGGCCACTTTCAACTGATAAACGGTTGCAACGGAGTCGAAATAAACATATATCATCAGTGTTTGTATTTAGTATACTAGCGCTGCCTTCCGTAATTATCGTTATAAAGCTATAAATATGCATCAATTTGACTTAAGATTTTGGCCAAGCTGGGTTGCCTGGCTCCTGTGCTTACCCCTACATTCCCGATTGTTCGGCTAGGCGGTAAAGGGAGCACCTTTGTGATTGTTACTACGGGGTCGTCCGGGTTAGTATCTCAGACTGGGTGAAGCCGAAAGCTAGCCATCTTAAAGAATATAATTGGTCGGCAACGATGGAAGTGAAAATTTTGGTTCATTATGGACCATAGAGTTCGGGAACTTTCTCCCAACTAAATCCTCAATATTTTCCTCCCACATTGATCGGAGTTGAGGTTTCATGATCATGATCAACATGACAGCCTGGGAAAAGGAACCTGTAACGGAACTATTTTTTCCAGAAGATGTTTTATAACATATCTCTCTGCGTACCTTTGTTTATAAAACCGAATGGCCGGATTGCCTTGTTTGTCGTAAATCTTTTGCCCTTATAAAGGCTTTATGAAGTAGGACGAACACTCCTCGGCTGCTGGCCAAAGAGGTTGAAGCCGATGGTCGGTCAACAAAGTTTTGTACAATGCGGATCCGAGCATTAGTGATGTAAAGTAGTTGGATACATAGAATCATTACACATAAATTGTGATATACTTCGGACATTGATCCTTAATTCGGCCACCCGTGCCCACATTAAGGCTCGGGGGCTACTGGGCTTCGCGCTTCTCATTTACAAATATTAAAGGGGCATATTGATCCCCTGATCTGGTGTTGCCACCCGACCATTGGCTCGGGGGCTACTGCATCGACGATTCAATGCAGATAGTTTACAAAGTGCGAAATAGTTCCCGAGAAGATTATGATCCTCAGGTTGGTCGGCCGCACCCAACCTGAGTCTCGAGGAATATGCACACCACATTTCTATTCCTAAGTATGCTACAGAGTTAGGAGTTGATCCTCAGGCCGATTTTGTGAATCGACCTGAGTCTTAGGGGCTACTGGGATCACCGGTTTTATGCCATCCTTCAGGTGCATCTCGGGTTTTAGACCGACACACACCTTGAGGGCTACTGGCTATATATCTCGGCAGAGAACAAATTGCACCAATTGAAAATATTCACAAAAAATCAGCCCGCAGTCAGGGTGGTGCACCACCTCGGAAGCATGTCCGGCATAAAGCTCGGGCACCAGTGGCTGGCTCCATAGAGGGCATTTCCGGCATTAAGCTCGGCTGAATTCGTTCAATCTTTTAAAGGCCGAGGTAGTTATGACACATCGGATGCTGACCATCGTTAGAACTCGGATGCAGTCCGGCGTTGGAGCTCGGAAGCAGTCCGGCATAAGTCTCGGATTCGAATGGCTTGTTCCATAGAAGACTACTCCAGCATTTAAGCTCGGATGAACTCATTCAAATTTTCAGAGGCCAAGGTAATTTATGATACCTCGGATTTAGTTCGGCGTTGGAGCTCAGACGCAAGAGGATACCTTGAATGCCAAATAGTGCTGGAGCTCAGCTGTGAAAAGACGCCTTGGATTTAGTTCGGCATTAGAGCTCGGACGCAAGAGGGCGCCGTCGCACGGGAAGCACTTCAAACCCCAGGTGTGGCGTAAAAAACTTACAAGGCATTGATAAAGGCCGATAACTTAAAGGACTCCTCGGATACCCGATGTATGAACTCTTCGGATAATCCTCGGCGATCCTCAAGATCAGAGATGGGAAGATTTGTTGAACCAGTTTTCAAGACCGACGACCGAAGATGAAGAACAGTTCGGAAGAACCGAGCAGCGTCCCCAACTTGAAGACCGGTTCAGGGGGCTACTGACGGTGTCCTGGACTAGGGGGTACTCACCATGTCGTCTCCCGACCAGTGGGTTGGGCCGAGGACCTCCGTGGCGGTTCACTAATGGGCTAGTTTGGAAAGCCGATGACATATACGAGGAAGATTCCACAAGACTTGGTGATCAAGACAAGGACTCCTCTCCGCCGACGTAGCCGACTAGGACTCTTTTTATCATAGGTCTCCGGTACATTATATAAGCCGAGGCCAGGCTCACTGATAGATAGATTATCATGACATTACTCATCATACCTCTAGGGTTTAGACCACAACATATGATCTCGAGGTAGATCAACTCTGTACCTTGATACTTTATCAATATAAACAAGAGCAGGACGTAGGGTTTTACCTCCATCAAGAGGGCCCGAACCTGGGTAAAACACCATGTTCATCGTTCCTGTTACCATTGATCCAAGAATCCACAGCTTGGGACCCCCCTACCCTGAGATCTACCGGTTTTGACACCGACAGGGCTCACGAGGACGAGGTGCCACCATGACAGGGGGGCTTGTGAGGTATCTCTTGAGGTCCTCGAATGCCGCCTTGGCTTCTGGGGTCCACTCGAAGGGGCCCTTCCTCTTCATCAACTTGAAGAAAGGGAGGGCACGCTCGCCAAGCTTGGAGATGAAGCACCCCATGAGGTCACGCAGCCCGCGAGCTTCTGCATTTCTTTGAGGGTCTGAGGCGGGCTCATCCTCTCTATCGCTTTGACCTTCTCGGGGTTAGCCTTGATCCCTCTGTGCGATACTAGGAAGCCCAGCAGCTTGCCAGACAGGACTCCAAACACGCATTCTGGGTTGAGCCTCAGGTTTACCTTGCGCAAGTTGGTGAATGTCTCTTCCAGGTCTTCGATTAGGGTCCTTGCCTCCCGCGACTTGACCACGATGTCGTCAACATACGCCTCTGCATTTCTCCCCAGCTATGAACCGAGCGCGATGTGCATCAACCGCTGGAAGGTTGCCCCAGTGTTTCACAGCCCGAAGGGCATGCAGGTGTAGCAATACACACCGCACGGGGACATGAAGGCTGTTTTCTCGATGTCCTCCATCGGCATCTTGATTTAGTGATACCCTGAGAAGGCATCCAAAAAGCACAGCAGATTGCACTCGGCGGTGGAGTCCACGATCTGGTCGATGCGCGGGAGCGGGAAGGGGTCCTGAGGGCAGGCCTTGTTGAGGCTCATGAATTTGATGCACATGCGCTCCTTCCCCCTTTCTTGGGGACGATCACGGGGTTCGCTAACCAGTCTGGGTGCCGCACCTCCCGAATGATGCTGGCCTCTTGCAACTTGCGAACCTCTTGGATGATGAATGCTTGCTTCTCTTGTGCTTGACGCCGTGCCTTTTGCTTCACCAGGCGCGCACCGGGGCACACCATTAAGTGGTGCTCAATCACCTCCCTCGGGACACCAACCAGGTCGTATGCCTCCCATGCAAATACGTCTTTGTTGGCCCTCAGGAAGTCGACCAACGCCTCTTATTGGTCTGGTGGGAGGCCGGCACCTATGGTGAAGGTGGGGCCGGCACCCCTAATGTCGACAGGCACCTGCTTCGTCTCGGCCCGGTCCTGAGAGAACAACTGCTTTTTCTTCGCAGGCGCGGCCTCCAGAGCCTTCGAGGCGCCCTTGGCGTCGGGGCGCAAGGCCGCCGTAAGCTTTGTAGGTGAGCCTGAGGGTCCAGACCGCGTCCTTTGCGTCACCGACCACCGTGATGACGCTGCTGCTGCCCGGCATCTTGATGACGTTGTAACCAGGATGGGTCGCTGCCATGAACTTGGCGAGGGCCGGATACCCTAGGATGGCATTGTACGAAGGCTGATGCGGGCCACGTCGAAGTGGATGAGCTCGGTGTCATGCGTGCCGAAGGTAATGGGGAGGCGTATCTGCCCTAAGGGGGTGGTAGAGCCCTTGACCACCCCCGAGAAGGGCTTGGTGGGCGCGAGCTGGTCATAAGTCACGTGAAGCAGGTCGAAAGCCTCCACGGAGAGGATGTTGAGGCCGGCGCCGCCGTCGATGAGGGTCTTGGTGCCCGCGACAATGCTGATTGTGGGCATGCATAGTATGATGAGTGCACCGGCGCTGACCGTGGCTTCGGGGTGATCCCTGGAGTCGAAGGTGATGTCCGTCTCAGGCGCCTCGCGGCCTCGCGGCCTCGAGAAGACTCATGCCATGGCTGAGCAGCTCTCGCATGATGGAAGAGCTGCTTGACGTGGCGGCCTGAGGCATGCACTTGCGACCCACCGATGATGGACGCGACTGCATGGGGCACTGGTGCCGCAAAGCGCGCAATGAATCGGCCGCAAAGCTCCTCCAAGGAAGACACCGAGGCCTCGGGGAGGCCGCGCAGCCAGGAGCGCGGCATCTCCATGAGGGCCATAGGGAGCCAATTCTCCATGGCCTTGTCGTCGCCACCCGCCGCCTGGATGGCCTGCGCGTACAGCCGGAGGAACTCCTCGGGGTCCGCCGCACCGTCCTATCACGGGGGCAGCGCCGGCCTGAACCTCTCCGGCCACTGCACCCGTTGCAGGCTGGGGGTGAAGGTCGGATGGCCCGTGACGCCCATGTAGGCACCCGGCGGCCAGGTCGGTGGGATAGCACCTGCCATGGGAACCACGAGGCGAGGGCGGAGCGTGGTTGGTGAAGAGGCGGAGCTTCGACACGCCCCTACCTGGTGTGCCAAATGTCGTATTCAGAGCTCCGCAGACCCAAGAAGGTTCCAACTCTGGGGCGTGTGCAAAGATCTCAGCCTCTCAAGTCTCAAGCTCGCCACCCTATAGCCTAGCCTCATCGGATTCGCGTGAGCGGGGAAGAAGATGAACACGGCAGTTTACCCATGTTCGGGCCACCTTGCGGTGTAAAATCCTACTCCTGCTTTGTGGTGGATTGGCCTCACGAGGGGCTGAGGAAGAACAAGTACAGTTGATGAACAGCCTCGCGAGGGCTATGGTGGAGAGGGTGGAAAGGATCTGATCCCCCTCTATGGTGTCGGCTAACCTATATTTATAGTGGCCTCGGTCCTCTTCCCCCAAACTTAGGCGGGAAGGGATCCCACAACGGCCAATTTGAAAGGGGACAAGAAGTACATCTAATCCTGACGAAAGGTGGTCTTCTCCTACAAAGCTTCTGGTCGTGATGCAGCGGTGGGCTTGGTGATGACATTCGTCCCGCCGAGCCCGTGGTCTTGGTCTTGTTGCACCGGAATGGAAAGCTTTGGGGGATTCCTCGGGAACCTACGTCCGTCCTTGCTCCCTTAGCACCGAAAGGGAAACTACCCCTCTGCGCCCGCTGGCACCCGCCTGGCCTGGGTCGTCATGGCTCACGTCATCGTAGCCTCGGGAGGCTGGGTACCTGCATAGAAATCTCCGCTCCTCGGGAGGCAACCTGGGGAGGCCGCTCCCTTGGAGGTCTTGGTGTCGTCCGCCTCGCGAGGACGGGGCCCTCGTGAGGGTCTTGTCTTGAAGGCCTTGCCGTTGGGCCATACCAGGCCGTCGAGGGAGCCACGCTATGGGCTGCAGGCAGGCAGATCTGGGTAACCTGGTTCCCGGAATGCCGACAGGTTTGGGCGCCTCGTCAGGTGATGGAGGGGCGGGGGCCCCTGGAGCGCCGTCCTATGACAGCGGAGGCCGCGGGGCCTTACGCGGGCCGCCAGGCCCCGCGTAGGTGCTGGCTGAGTGCAGGGTGGCGGCCAGGTAAAACACCAAAGGCTCGCGAGGACGGGGCACCACCATGCTGGGGGGGCTCGTGAGGTACCTCTTGAGGTCCTCGAAGGCTGGCTCAGCTTCCGAGGTCCACTCGAAGGGGCCCGTTCTTTTAATCAACTTGAAGAAGGGGAGGGCGCGTTCGCTGAGCTTAGAGATGAAGCGCCCCAAAGAGGTCCCACACCCTGCCAGCTTTTGCATTTCCTTGAGGGTTTGAGGTGGTTGCATCTTTTCAATTACCTTGACCTTCTCGGGGTTGGCCTCGATCCCTCGATGCAAGACGAGGAAACTGAGCAGCTTGCCAGATGGGACCCCGAAAACACACTTCTCCGGGTTAAGCCTCAGGTTCACCTTGCGCAGGTTCGCGAACATTTCCTCCAGATCTTCGACCAGGGTCTTTGCCTCACGTGACTTGACTACGATGTCGTCAATGTACGCCTCTGCATTCCTCCCCAACTACGGTCCCAACGCGATGTGCATCAGCCGCTGGAAGGTGGCACCGGCGCTCCTCAGCCCAAAGGGCATGCAGGTGTAATAGTACACGCCACACAGAGAAATGAAGGTCGTCTTCTCGATGTCCTCGGTCGCCATCTTGATCTGGTGATAGCCCATAAAAGCATCTAGGAAGCACAACAGATCACACTCCACGGTGGAGTCCATGATCTGGTCAATGCGCGGCAGTGGGAAGGGGTCGTGAGGGCAAGCTTTGTTGAGGCTCGTAAAGTCGACGCACATGCGCTCCTTTTTGCCCTTCTTGAGAACAACAACCGGGTTGGCCAGCCACTCCGGGTACCGTACTTCCCAAATGACCCCGGCTTCTTGCAGCTTGTGCACCTCCTGAACAATGAATGCCTGCTTCTTGTGTGCTTGGTGTCGCCCTTTCTGCTTCACTGGGCGTATGCCGGGGCATACCGCCAGGTGGTACTCGGTTACCTCCCTTGGGACGCCCACCAGATCGGACGCCTCCCATGCAAACACGTCCTTGTTTGCCCGGAGAAAACAAACCAGCGTCTCCTCCTGCTCCGGAGGGAGGCCGGCGCCAATGGTGAAGGTGGGGCCCGAGCCATCGCCATCGACAGGCACCTTCTTTGTCTTGGCACGGTCCTAGGAGAACAGTTGCTTCTTCTTTGCGGGCGCGGCCTCGGGGGACCTCTGGGGCGCCCTCAGTGTCCAGGCGTGAAGCCGCCGCCGCCGCGTAGGCAAGCTTGAGGACCCGCACCGCATCCTCTCTGTCGCCAGCCACGGTGATGACTCCGCTGCTGCCCGGCATCTTGACGATGTTGAAGCCTAGATGGGTTACTGCCATGAACTTGGCGAGTGCAGGGTATCCCAAGATGGCGTTGTACAGGAGGCCAATGCGGGCCATGTCGAAGTCGATGAGCTCCATGCGGTAGTTGTCGCGCTTGTCGAAGGTGACTGGGAGGCGCACCTGCCCCAGGGGGTGGCGGAGCCCTTCGTCACCCCAGAGAACGGCCTGGTTGGCAAGAGCTGGTCGTACGGCACCTGAAGCATCTCAAAGGGCTCCACGGAGAGTACATTGAGGCTGGCACCACAATCGATGAGGGTCTTGGTGACTGCAATGTTACTGATGGTGGGTGTGCATAGCATGGGGAGTGCACCGGTGGCGGCCGCAGATTCGGGGCGGTCCCTGGAGTCGAAGGTGATGGCGACCTCGCGCTGCGCGTGGCCTCGCGGGGCTCTGGGATGAAGCCCAGCGGCGCTCGCCTGTCGGAAGACCTGCTTGACGTGGTGACTAGATGCGGGCGCCTGCGACCCGCCGAGGATGCAAGCGACCGCGGGGGGCTCGGAGCCGCGAAGCACGCGATGAACTGACCGCGGAGCTCTTCTAGGAGGATACCATGGCCTCCGAGAGGCCGAAGAGCCAAGAGCACGGGACCTCTGCGAGGGCCAGAGGGAGCCAGTTTGCCATGGCATTGTCGTCGCCTCTCGCCGCCCGAATACTCTGAGCATATAGCTGGAGAAACTCCTCGGGGTCAGCTGCGCCGTCGTAGCACGGGTGCAGCATCGGCCTGAACATGACCGGCCATCACACTTGGCGCAGGTCACGAGTGAAGGCCGGGCAACCAGCAGGGCTCACTGAGGCGGCGGTCCGAGCGGCAAGGCGAACGACGTCGTCCATGGAAACGACGAGGCGAGAAGGGGTGGAGCGGAATAGAGCACTTCGACACGCCCCCTACCTAGCGCGCCAAATTTTGAAATTGGGGCTCGGCAGACCCAACAAGGTTCGAACTCTGGGGCTTGTACAAAGATCTAGCCTAGCCGCAGTCTCAAGCTCATCACTCCATGGCTTGGCCTCGTCGAGTTCATGTGAGTGGGGAAGGAAGGACATGGCAGTTTACCCAGGTTCGGGCCACCTTGCGGTGTAAGACCCTACTCCTGCTTTGTGGTGGATTGGCCTCGTGAGGAGGTTGAGGATGAACTAGTACAGTGGGTGAGCTGCCTCGCGACGGCTCAGGGATGAGAATGAATCAATCCCCCTCTACAGTGGAGGCTAGCCTATATTTATAGTGGCCTTGGTCCTCTTCCCTCACAGCTTAGGTGGGAAGGGATTCCACAACGGCCAATTTGAAAGGGGACAAGAGGTACATCTTATCCTGATGAAAGGTGGTCTTCGCCTGCAAAGCTTCTAGCCATGGCGCGGTGGTGGGCTCAGCGATGACATCTGTCCTGCCGAGCTCGTGGTCTTGGTCTTGTTGCACCGGAGTGGAAACCTTTGGGGGATCCCTCGAGAACCCGCGTTGGTACTTGCCTCCTTAGCACCAAAGAGGAAACTGTCCTCCTCTGCACCCGCTGGAACCCGCTTGGCCTTGGTCGTCATGGCTCACGTCACTGCGAGCCTCGTGAGGCAGGGTACCTGCATAGAAATCTCCGCTCCTCGGGAGACAGGCTCAGGGAGCTGCCCCTCGGGAGGCCTTGGTGTTGTTTGCCTCGCGAGGCCGGGGGGCCCTCGCGAGGGCCTTGCTCGCAGAGCCTTGTAGCTGGGCCGCACCGGTCCGTCGACGGGGCCAGGCGCTGGGCCGTAGGTAGGCAAGTCTGTGTACCCCCGATCCCAGAACGCCGACAAGCTCATCCTTATCCTTGAGTGACATCTCATGAGCAACAATTCTACCAATGACCTCTGTTGGCTTGAGATATTTGTAGTTGGGCATCATTTGGATCAATGTGCACACCGTATCATATTTTCCATCCAAGGCTCTAGGGATCTTCTTGATGATGAATTTGTCGGTCATCTCTTCACTTCCTAAGCCAGCAATATCATTTGTGATGAGAGAAAGCCTAGAGTACATTTCGGCGACTCCTTCACCATCCTTCATCTTGAACTTGTCAAGTTGACTTTGGAGCACATCCAACTTGGATTCCTTGACGGACGCAGTACCTTTGTGCATACCAACCAAAGTATCCCAAATTTCTTTTGCATTCACAAGGCGGCTGATTTTGTTGAATTCTTCAGGGCATAATCCATTGAAGGGAATATCACAAGCTTGAGCAGTGTATTGCAACATCTTCAATTCATCCGCGGTCGCTTCATGATTCGGTTCTCTACCATCTTCAAAGTATTCACCTTGCAAGCCAATACAAACAACAGCCCAAACGGCGGGGTTATGACCAAGAATATGCATTTTCAAATTATGCTTCCAACTAGCAAAATTTGTACCATCAAAATAAGGACCTCTACGGTGGTAATTTCCCTCGCTAGACGCCATACTCTCCTACATTGTGAAACCAAGGCTATGATCACCAAAGCTATGGAAATCAAGGCAAATGGAGACCAAAGCTCTGATACCACTTGTAGGATCAAAAGTATGTCTAGAGGGGGGTGATTAGACTACTTGACCAAATAAAAATCTATCCTTTTCCCAATTTTAGTTGTGGGCAGATTTTAGCAATTAGCACAAGTCAAGCAATCAACCTACACATGCAATTCTAAGAGTATAGCAGCGGAAAGTAGAACATTGCATATGAAGGTAAAGGGAAGGGTTTGGAGAATGCAAACACAATGGAGACATGGAGATTTTTGGCGTGGTTCCAATAGGTGGTGCTATCGTACGTCCACATTGATGGAGACTTCAACCCACGAAAAGTTATGATTGCGCGAGTCCACGGAGAGCTCCACCCACGAAGGGTCCATGAAGAAGCAACCTTATCTATCCCACCATGGCCATCGCCCATGAAGGACTTGCCTCACTCGGGTAGATCTTCATGAAGTAGGTGATCTCCTTGCCCTTACAAACTTCTTGGTTCAACTCCACATCACGAAGGAGGCTCCCAAGCGACACCTAACCAATCTAGGAGACACCACTCTCCAAAAGGAAATAAACGGTGCGTTGATGATGAACTCCTTGCTCTTGTGCTTCAAATGATAGTCTCCTCAACACTCAACTCTCTCTCACAGATATGGCTATGGTGGAAGAAGGATTTGAGTGGAAAGCAACTCGGGGAAGGCTAGAAATCAAGGTTCAAATGGTTGGAATAGAATCTCTTGATCTCAACGCATGAGTAGGTGGTTCTCTCTTAGAAAATGAATGGTGGAAGTGTAGGCACGTTCTGATGGCCCTCTCTCAAATGGAGATGGTGTCGGTGCAACAAACATTTGTATTTATTGCCCGGACTTACACACATGCACACTAGCATCATTTGTTCAACATCAACATCCAAGCCAGAGAAGCAGCTCTTACTGAGATCAAAGAGCGGATCAAGAAGACCAAGAATAAGCACGATAGAAGGATATCTCCTTGGGAAAGTCTCCCCTGCCAGGCAGGAGGGCCTGGCTGGTGATACGTCTCCAACGTATCTATAATTTTTGATTGTTCCATGCTGTTATATTATCAGTCTTGGATGTTTTACAATCATTTTATATCATTTTTTGGTACTAACCTATTGACATAGTGCCCAGTGCCAGTTGCTATTTTCTGCATTTTTTTTACATCGCAGGAAATCAATACCAAACGGAGTCCAAACGCAGCGAAATTTTTTGTGAATTTTTTTGGACCAGAAGACATCCAGTGGGCCGAAGAAGCACCTGGGGGGGTGCTCTGAGGGGAGTACAATCCACCAGGGCGCACCTGGAGGCCCAGGCGTGCCCAGGTGGGTTGTGCCCACCTCGGGGGCCTCCCGCACCGCCTCTTTGCTCTATAAATACCCCAATATTCCAGAAACCCTAGGGGAGTCGACGAAAATCAATTCCAGCCGTCGCAAGTTCCAGAACCACCAGATCCAATCTAGACACCATCATGAAGGGGTTCATCATCCTCATTGGTGCCTCTCCGATGATGCGTGAGTAGTTCATTGTAGACCTTCGGGTCCGTAGATAGTAGCTAGATGGCTTTGTCTCTCTCATTTGATTCTCAATACAATGGTCTCTTGGAGATCCATATGATGTAACTCTTTTTTGCGGTGTGTTTGTTGGGATCCGATAAACTTTGAGTTTATGATCAGATCTATCTTTTTATCCATGAAAGTTATTTGAGTCTTCTTTGATCTATTATATGCATGATTTCTTATAGCCTCGTATTTCTTCTCCGATATTTGGGTTTTGTTTGGCCAACTTGATCTATTTATCTTGCAATGGGAAGAGGTGCTTTGTGATGGGTTTGATCTTACGGTGCTTGATCCCAGTAAAGAAAGGGAAACGACACGTATGTATCGTTGCCATTAAGGATAACAAGATGGGGTCTATTTGTACATAAATAGATCTTGTCTACATCATGTCATCGTTCTTATTGCATTACTTCGTTTCTCCATGAACTTAATACACTAGATGCCTGCTGGATAGCGGTCGGTGTGTGGAGTAATAGTAGTAGATGTAGGCAGGAGTCGGTCTACTAATCTTGGACATGATGCCTATATAATGATCATTGCCTGGATATCATCATGAGTATTTGAAGTTCTATCAATTGCCCAACAGTAATTTTTTTCCACCGTTTGCTATTTTTCTCGAGAGAAGCCACTAGTGAAAACTACGGCCCCCGGGTCTCTTCTTTAATATATTTGCCTTCAAGATCTATTTTGCTATTCGCTCTTTTATTTATTTGCAACTTTTATTTTCAGATCTATTTATCCAAAAACCCAAAAATACCTCGCTGAATTTTATTTGCTTTTATTTGCATCTTTCAATCTACTACAATTTTATCTATCTCGTTACCCGAAAGGGATTGACAACCCCTTTAACACGTCGGGTTGCAAGTATTTGTTCTTTGTGTGCAGGAGCTGTTTACGTAGTGTTGCGTGGTTCTCCTACTGGTTCAATAACCTTGGTCTCATCACTGAGGGAAATACCTACCGTCACTATGCTGCATCATCCCTCCCTCTCTGGGGAAAAACCGACGTAGTTCTAGCAGACACCAAGAGGAGTTTCTGGCGCCGTTGCTGGGGAGACATCATCAACATCAACCAGGTTCCTAATCACAAATCTCATCTCCTTGCAATTTACATTATTTGCCATTTGCCTCTCGTTTTCCTCTCCCCCACTTCACAAAAATTTGCCGTTCTATTCGCCCTCTTTTTCGTTCGTCGTTTTCTCGTCAGATCTGTTTTTGTGTGCAATCTTGTTGCGAAGTCACCATGACTCAAGAGAACACCAAGTTGTGTGATTTCTCAAATACCAACAACAATGATTTTATTAGCACTCTGATTAGTCCTCCTGCCACTAGCACGGAGACTTGTGACATTAATACTGCTTTGTTGAATCTTGTTATGAAAGATCAGTTTTCTGGTACTCCTAATGCGGATGCCGCGTCCCATCTTAACACATTCATGGAATTATGCGATATGCAAAAGAAAAAAGATGTGGACAATGATGTTGTGAAGTTGAAATTATTTCTGTTTTCTTTGCGAGATCACGCAAAAATTTGGTTTTCCTCTTTGCCTCGCAATAGTATCGATTCTTGGAATAAGTGCAAGGATGCTTTTATTACTAAGTTTTTTCCGCCTGCGAAAATCATTTCCCTTTGAACCCAGATCATGAATTTCAAACAACTTGAGCATGAGCATGTTGCACAATCTTGGGAAAGGATGAAAATGATGCTAAGGAATTGCCCAACTCATGGGTTAAATCTTTGGATGATCATACAAAATTTTTATGCGGGATTGAATTTTGTTTCACGTAATCTTTTAGATTTTGCCGCGGGGGGTACTTTTATGGAAATTACTTTGGGTGAAACTACTAAATTGCTAGATAACATCATGGCAAATTATTCACAATGGCATACCGAAAGGGCTCCTACTAGTAAAAAAGTTAATTTGGTAGAAGAAATAAATTGTTTGAGTGAAAAAGTTGATGCTCTTATGAAGTTGGTTGCTAATAAAAATGCTCCTATTGATTTTAATGATATGCCTTTGTCTACTTTGATTGAGAAAAATAGTGATGCCATAGATGTGAACTTTATTTCGCAAAACAACTTTAATAACAATGCTTATAGAGGTAATTTTAATCCTAGGCCTTTTCCTAGTAATTCCTCTAATAATTATGGTAATTCCTATGGTAATCCTTCTTATAATAATAATAGGAACACCTCTGATCTTGGGAATAATATTAAAGAATTTATCAATACTCAAAAAGTTTTCAATGCTACAATCGAAGAAAAGTTGAATAAGATTGATGATATGTCTAGAAGTATTGATAGAATTTCTCATGACGTGGAAAATCTCAAGATGAAAATTTTTCTGCCTAATGTTGAGGAATCTATTAAAGCTCTTTATGTTTCTATGGATGAAAGTAAGAAAAGAACCGCTATGCTTAGAGCTAGACGAGAATTTTTAGAAAAAGCGTTTTCTAGTGATTGCTTTCAAAAAAGTGATGAAGAACTTAAAATGATTGGTGTTTCTTCTATTGATTCCTTGTTTAGTAAAATTAAGATTGATGATAAAGGGACTAGAGAAGAGTCAACTTTAGCTAGAAGGCGTCCCGATAATTTGGAGGGTGAAAATATTGTTGAAAATTTTGATAAAAGTGGGTTTGAAGAGGTCAAGACTTTAACTAGTGATGTGCCCACTATTTTGGATTACAAAGACTTTAATTATGATAGTTGCTCTTTGGTTGATTGTATTTCTTTGTTGCAATCCATGATAAATTCACCCCATGCCTATGAACAAAATAAAGCTTTTACTAAACATATTGTTGATGCTATGATGAAAGCTTTTGAAGAAAAGTTGGAATTAGAATTTTCAATTCCTAGAAAACTACATGATGAATGGGATCTACTATCAAAGTCAAGATTAAAAATTATGAGTGTTTTGCTTAATGTGACTTGGGTGCTAGTGTTTCTACAATTCCTAAATCTTTGTGTGATGTGCTTGGTCTTACCGATATTGAAGAATGCTCTTTAAATTTGCACTTGGTGGATTCTACTATTAAAAAGCCTATGGGAAGAATTAATGATGTTCTTATTCTTGCAAATAGGAATTATGTGCCCATAGATTTTATTGCTCTTGATATTGATTGCAATCCGTCTTGCCCAATTATTCTTGGTAGACCGTTTTTACGTACTATTGGTGCCGTGATTGATATGAAAGAAGGAAATATTAAATTTCAATTTCCACTAAGGAAGGGTATGGAGCACTTCCCTAGGACAAGAATTAGGCCACCTTATGAATCAGTCATGAGGGCATCTTATGGATCTCGAAACAAAGTTGACAACACTTAGATCCTTTGCGTTATGCCTAGCTAGGGGCGTAAAACGATAGCGCTCGTTGGGAGGCAACCCAACTTGTATCTTTTTGCTTTTTGGTTTTCTTGCTGTTTTCAATAAAATACCCAATTATGCCTCTGGTTAGATGTGTTTTTGTGGTTTAAATTAGTGTTTGTGCCAAGCAAAGCCTTTGGGTTGATTTGGGTGATAGTCGATTTGATCTTGCTGAAAAATAGAAACTTTTGCACTCAGGAAAAGTTTTCTTATTTTTAACAGAAGACTGCTTTTGATTTGATTCTTTTTGTAGAAGATTAATAAACAAATTTCTCACGTTGTCCTAATTTTTCAGAATTTTTAGAGTTACAAAAGCATTCGAAGTTTTCAGATTACTACAGACTATTCTGCTTTTGACAGAATCTGTTTTCTTTGCGTTATGTGCTTGTTTTGATGATTCTATGGTTTTCTTTGAAGAGTTTTTGCCATAGAAAGTTGGAATACAGTAGATATAATGCAAAAATAAAATATAATGGGTTTGCAACAGTACTTAAAGTAGTGATTTGTTTTCTTATACTAACGGATCTCACGAAGGTTTTGTTGAGTTTTGTGTGATTGAAGTTTTCAAGTTTTGTGTGATATTACGATGGATGAAGGAATAAGGATTAGCAAAAGGCTAAGCTTGGGGATGCCCGAGGCACACCAAGATAATATTCAAGAAGTATCAAGCAACTAAGCTTGGGGATGCCCCCGAGTGGCATCCCCTCTTTCTTCTAACGACCATCGGTATTTTACTTGGAGCTATATTTTTATTTGTCACATATTATGTGTTTTGCTTGGAGCGTCTTGTATGATTTGAGTCTTTGCTTGTTTTGATTTTTATTTTAAGTCTTGAATCCTTGCTGGACACACCTTTTTGAGAGAGCCAAAAACTATTCTATGCTTGCTCCTATGCTTCACTTAAATTTTTAGAGCCTTGGAATTGCTCTAGTGCTTCACTTATATCTTTTTGAGCACGGTGTGCTTTGTTATTTTTGAAGAAATGCTCTCATGCTTCACTTAGATTTATTTGGGAGTTAGTAAAATTTTGAAGAAATTCTCTCTTGCTTCACTTAGATTAATTTGAGAGAAAGAAATATTATGCTCATATTCTTCACTTATATTTTTTTGAGCTTATTAAAAGCAATATATGAAACTAGTCCCAAAGTGATAGATATCCAAGAAGGATATAATAAAAACTTTCATGAAGATCATTGGACAAAATAAACTTGGTTCTTTGTAATAGTTTTGAGATATGACGATATAATATGTGAGCCATGTTGATGAGTAATTGTGCTTTAGTCAGAATATTGGTGTTAAGGTTTGTGATTCCCTATGCAAGTATGAAAGTCAATAGTTATGCAATGAAATTATATCTTACTTATGGTGCATTGTTCGGTGTTACTTATGCTTAATGCTTGCTTACGAGATTATTTGTTTCTTGGTTGGGCGCTTCTCAATCTTTTTGCTAGCCTTCATTTGCACCAAGTATGATCACTACTTGTGCATCCAAAACCCTTTAAACCAGTTTTGCCATATGAGTCCACTATACCTACCTATATGCGGTATTTTTGTGCCGTTCTAAGCAAATTTGTATGTGCCATCTCTAATTTTCAAAATAAATTTCTCTTTTGTGTGCTAGTACCGCTCGCGAGGCGGTGAGGGGTGGCCGATATTTTCCATGCTAGATGTGTTATTCTCACGATGAGTGTTTATCCACTTGTCATTGCATGAGAGTACGGCAAAGGTATTAGGGATGCCCAGTCCCGAAATGAAAAATGAATTTACTTTATGTTGTCAAATAATAAATTCCTTGGAAAGTGTTGGTATGGAGGGCACCCGTGGATACGGCTAGCCATGGAAAGTGAAAGAAATGGTGGAAAAAGGAATAAACTTTATTTTCTGTTTGGGAACCGCCTATGATATATCTAGCATGGAAAGTGTTGGGAGCTCTAAGTCATTTTCATTGGTGGGAAAAGTATGCCTCTCAAAATGTTTTAATCTCTCAATTTAAGCTTTGAGCTCTGGTACCTCTATGCCTATGATATATCTAGCATGGAAATGTTGGGAGCAGGAATTAAGCTTGGGGATGCTGATACGTCTCCAACGTATCTATAATTTTTTATTGTTCCACGCTGTTATATTATCATTCTTGGATGTTTTACAATCATTTTATATCATTTTTTGGTACTAACCTATTGACATAGTGCCCAGTGCCAGTTGCTGTTTTCTGCATGTTTTTAACATCACAGGAGATCAATACCAAACGGAGTCCAAATGCAGCGAAACTTTTTGTGGATTTTTTTTGGACCAGAGGACATCCAGTGGGCTGGAGAAGCACCTGGGGAGGTGCTCCGAGGGGAGCACAGCCCACCAGGGCGCGCCTGGAGGCCCAGGCGCGCCCAGGTGGGTTGTGCACACCTCGGGGGCCTCCCGCAGCGCCTCTTTGCTCTATAAATACCCCAATATTCCAGAAACCCTAGGGGAGTCGACGAAAATCAATTCTAGCCGCCACAAGTTCCAAAACGACCAGATCCAATATAGACAGCATCACAGAGGAGTTCATCATCCTCATTGGTGCCTCTCCGATGATGCGTGAGTAGTTCATTGTAGACCTTCGGGTCCGTAGTTAGTAGCTAGATGGCTTTCTCTCTCTTGTTTGATTCCCAATAGAATGGTCTCTTGGAGATCCATATGATGTAACTCTTTTTTGCGGTGTGTTTGTTGGGATCCGATGAACTTTGAGTTTATGATCAGATCTATCTTTTTATCCATGAAAGTTATTTGAGTCTTCTTTGATCTCTTATATGCATGATTGCTTATAGCTTCGTATTTCTTCTCCGATATTTGGGTTTTGTTTGGCCAACTTGATCTATTTATCTTGCAATGGGAAGAGGTGCTTTGTGATGGGTTCGATCTTACGGTGCTTGATCCTAGTGACAGAAAGGGAAACGACACATATGTATCATTGCCATTAAGGATAACAAGATGGGGTCTATTTCTACATAAATAGATCTTGTCTACATCATGTCATCGTTCTTATTGCATTACTCCATTTCTCCAAGAACTTAATACACTAGATGCATGCTGGATAGCGGTCGATGTGTAGAGTAATAGTAGTAGATGCAGGCAGGAGTCGGTCTACTAATCTTGGATGTGATGCCTATATAATGATCATTGCCTGGATATCATCATGAGTATTTGAAGTTCTATCAATTGCCCAACAGTAATTTGTTTCTACCGTTTGCTATTTTTCTCGAGAGAAGCCACTAGTGAAAACTATGGCCCCCGGGTCTCTTCTTTAATATATTTGCCTTCAAGATCTATTTTGCAATTCGCCCTTTTATTTGTTTGCAACTTTTATTTTCAGATCTATTTATCCAAAAACCAAAAAATACCTCGCTGAATTTTATTTGCTTTTATTTGCATCTTTCAATCTACTACAATTTTATCTATCTCGTTACCCGAAAGGGATTGACAACCCCTTTAACACGTCGGGTTGCAAGTATTTGTTCTTTGTGTGCAGGAGCTGTTTACGTGGTGTTGCGTGGTTCTCCTACTGGTTCGATAACCTTGGTCTCATCACTGAGGAAAATACCTACTGTCGTTGTGCTGCAACATCCCTCCCTCTCTGGGGAAAAACCAACGTAGTTCTAGCAGACATCAGCTGGGTCGAGGCCGCCCCAAGAACAAGTTCAAGACTTCCCCGGCAAGCTTGCCGGGTCCACCAAGGGCAGAATCCCTGCCAAGACACCAGCGCTCCATCGCACGACGACGCAAGTCACTTATCAGTGTGGTGTCTGTTGGAATCTATGGTAGGGTGCGTCGACTGCAAATTAAAATTTTCCTACGCGCAGAACAACCAAGAACATGCTACGGGAGATGGATAACAGAACTTTACCACTAGACGCGCAGTGTCGTGCAGCGAAAGTAGAGTTGGGGCAGCACGTCCAGAGTCGTCTCCTCCTAGTCCGATCTCACTCGAATAGCCGGCGTGGAACCTGCGTACAAGTTCGTCGGAGCGGCGCAAGTGCACCGCCTCTAACGGTATCCACGCGTGTAGGAGGAACACCGTGCGGCGGACTGCTAGGTCCGATCACACAGCCGTCGGCAAGTGGAGGTGGCTATTCGCAACACATGCAAACCCTGGTGACAGCGCCGAAGCGATCAACTGAATGAGTGTGCCGCACCTCCACTGTATATAGGTGTCCGCCGCGGGCTCAACACTTGGGCCTCACACGGACCCTAAAGCCCAAAATCTGTTCGGCTGTGATCCGAGTCCTAGTAGGATCACATTTGGCTCGTGGAGTCGGATCGGCCTCACAGGTTCCTTCCCTTAAGCGCGTGACCCCTAAGGTTCAAGTAGGCTTGGTCGCAGGTCGGATCATTCCGACCTGCTCGGCTGGTAGCGGCCTCTAGCAAGGCGTGCTGACCACCAAGTAGACAATGAAGCCGGTTGGCGAACATGTACATCACACTTCTATTCCTTTTGCCACACGATATATGTTGTCGGGCTCAAGGCGAGTCTGTCATCCTTGTGCTAGCCCGACCTCTTTCTCGTTCCAGTGATGTCGACCACAAACCGGATTATCTCATAATCCTTGTCGCATGGCCATGCTTATCTTGGTTGGATCACACGAGGGGCCCAGAGTATATCTCTCCTGATCGAAGGGGCAAATCCCATCTTGCTCGAGCATGTCTCGCAGCATGGGTCTAGACAAGCCCGAAACCTACCTTTGTAACTACCCAGTCATGGAGTAGCGTTTGGTCGGCCTAAAGCAGGTCTGTCACCATCCCAAGTACATGCGCCAGCTCAGGTCTTAGGACATAGAACATATGTTGTACTAGAGACTCACAGATGACATATCGCTGTGTCTCATAGTTGGGTCTGTCCAACCCGGACCTTATCTCAACTCGGATCCGATTATGTCGAATCCGACTAGATCTTTTCGAGTCCATATTATCCGGTTAGCATCCAATGCTCCATGGCTAGTGAGACCAAGACATCGACCGTGTCATATGCTAGTCTAGTCAGCTGCGCGTCCACATAGCCCTTTCGACTAGGAACCTTTTAGGGCAGTCATCATACAATGCATAGTCCCACAAACAAGTCACATACTTGCTGATACACATCATTGATAATGTCCAAGGACTATCTTTATTCATAAACACATAGGAAATATCATCATACATGATTGCCTCTAGGGCATATCTCCAACAGTATCAGGCCCCCGAGCGATTAAGTGGCCCCTACTAAGCACGTGGCGGCCCATTGGAAGACAAGATTTATCCATGTGACACCCGTCCAGAAGCATGTCAAGATGATAAGCAAGAGATGGTTAAGCGGCTCGGCAGGCCTGCCGGGCTTCGTCCTCAGCATGACACCTAGCAGTGCATTTAATGCACTTTGTCCTAACTGCCAGAGTTAGGTATGATAACACTGTTGGCTATCTAATCAGTAGATAAAGACTATTTTGCCATTGTGGTTACCCCTTGAGCCATAAAAGGAGGTCCAAGGCGAGCTAACAAAGGATTCGGACCCTTGCACACTTGTACGCGCGTAGCTGCACTCCCCGAGGCACCCTTGCCAGGCTTGAGTGATGCGTGCTCATTGTGTTCTTCCACTCAATCCACCAAAAAGCAGGAGTAGGATTTTATGCTATCCAGCGGCCCGAACCTGGGTAAAAACCACCAGTGTCACTGTCGCCGTGTTGTTTCATGGCTTCTGCTCTTTGTGCAACATGATCCCCTTGCCGAACCACAAAGGGGCTCATGGCCCCATAGGTGATCATGATCCACCACAACATCTTTGGCGCGCCAGGTAGGGGGCATCACTTGTGCGAACCTGAAGTTGTAAACAGCGCGTCGAGCTCCATCGTCGATCATCATCATCATCCTTCCGCATGGTGCCCAAGAAGAAGTTTGGCGCGACCGCACACCCTTCCACTTCGAAAGCCCCCTCTCATGCGGCCGTGGGCGCTGCTGGCCCTGCGGTGGCGTTAGAAGATGCAGATACCACGGGAGACGCGACCGGTGCAGGCGGCACTGTCGTTGTATCCCCCTTGCATGAAGCTGGAGCGGGAGGCATCGGGGGAGGACAGCATCAGCAAAGTTCAGACAGACATGACCCGCAAGCCGCGGATGGAGGAGGCGTCCAATCTCCGCCACCCCGCCGCACCAGTGGACATAGCCGCGGCGACGACGCCCGCTCTAGTGCGAGTCGTGACCCTCTGGCCGCGCCTATTACGGGCGCGACCACTGGATGCTCACCTCGCCCGAAACAAGGCGAGCAAGCCGAAGCGCCGAACGGGGTCGCCGATCCCCGGGCACAGCCCACTCATCAACAAACCACCCTGGCAACCGATTCGCGACGGCGTGATCACGGCGATGCCCCTGCTGGTACCACCAGGAGTCGAGCAACATCACGATCTACCTCGTTAGCTATGCCAAGCACAGCTACAGAAGCCATGGAACGGGCCCAACTCCTACTAAGATTTCCGCCAGCAGCTGATCAGATGGATGAGTGGAGGGCCAGCATCCAGAGCTTGATCGGCTTTGCTGAGGCTGGAGGATCACGGCGGGCGCAGCCATCACGGCTCCCGTAGGTGACGACAGTAGTTCGAGCTGCTGGCCGCGTCGAGGGGGCCACACTAATGGTGCAGTCCCCTCCGTGACAGCAAACCCAAAGGTAGCAATGAGGGCAACACGACCCCGAGCCCGACGAAGCTTCGATGGCCTCGTCTGATCCACGAGACCGTCAAGATCAGCGGCAAGTCCTGGAAGATCGGCGGAGGGAAGATGCGCGCGACACTATAGAGCGACGCCGGGAGACCCGCCGTCAATCCAACAGGCGCAATGACCCAGACGTCGACGAACCCGCGCCCAGTGAGGGTGGGTACTTACCTTTTGAGGTTGGGTGCCCTGCCTTCACTCGCGAGTAGTGGCAAGTCCGTTGGCCATCTGCCTGCGTTTTCGAGCCGGAATTGCCAGAAAAGTATGATGGAAAGGTGAACCCCACAGAGTTCTTGAGCATTTACACGATTGTCGTTCAAGCTGCCGGGGGCAGGGATGAGAAAGTGTTTGCCAACTACTTCCCTTTGGCGCTCAAGTCAAATGTGAGGTCGTGGCTGATGCACCTGCCCGAGAACTCCATCTCATCATGGGCTGACATGTGCAATGAGTTTGTTGGCGCCTTCACGGGCGGCCATCAAGAGCCAGGACGCCCCAGTGATTTGCAAGTCCTTCAAAAGAAGGAAGGGGAGAGCTTGCGAAAGTATATGCAGAGATTCAGTCGAGTGCACCACAACATTCCAGAGATACACCCAGCAGCTATGATTGCCGCGTTCCATTCGAACATGCGCAACCGAAGGATGAGTTGTATACATTGGCGGACAAGTGCACTCGTACTGAAGAGGGAAGGCGGCTTCCTGGAGAGGAGGAAGGAGCAGAGGTTGATTCGGACGATGATGATGAGGCCACTGGCCTGAAGAAGAAGGGCCGGAGGCACAACAAGAAATGCAAGGAGAAGTCAGTATTGGCCGTTGAAGGTTCTGGCGATCTCAGCACCGACAAGAAGGCCAAAACCGAATCCCCCGGCAAGGAAGCTGTTGCATGCGCTGATTGCTGGGAAGCTGCGGCAGCAGAAAAAGCTGGGAAGTCCTATGGGTCGTACTATAAGATCCACCGTACTAAGGGATATGATCTCCAAGAATGTCATCAAGTCGAGCAGCTTGTTAAGAGGCAGAAGGCGGAGTATGAAAAGCGTGACGGAGAGAGAGACCAAGAAGGTGCTGGGGGAAGGGCCGTGGCGGCATAGGAGGCCACCGCGGCAAGACCCCTCAGCAAAAAGAGAAACCTGCCACGGGCCGTGAAAGGAAGGAAGGTGATGATGAGAGTGATGGAGGAGATGAAGAAGAAACCAGCGAACAAGAATTCCAGAAAGCAACTGAGGCCCTGTGCATTGACGAAGGTGTGTCCTTGCACTCCTCTCACCGCCAACTCAAGCAGTGGGCGCGAGAAGTCAATGCTGTGGAGCCAGCTGCGGATTCTCGGAAGCCACTCAAATGGTCCCGCACGCCTACCATCTTTGATGAAGAGGACCACCCCGACCGTACCACGGCGGTAGGGTGATTGCCGTTGTTGGTCTCACCAATAATCCGCTACCTCAAAGTCACAAAGATGTTAGTTGACGGTGCGGCTGGGCTGAATCTGATCTCTCCTAAGGTAGTTAGCAAGTTACAAATATCAGATGAAGAACTCAAGGTCACTGGCACGTTCCAAGGAATCAACCCCGGCAGGAGTCGTCCTAAGGGGAAGATTACACTACCGGTGATGTTCGGAGGAGAACTGAATTATCGGACTGAGAGGGTTGTGTTTGACGTTGTTCATCTTCCTCTGCCTTATAATAGGATCCTTGGCCGCCCAGCTTTGGCAAAATTCATGGCAGCATCCCACTATGCTTACAATACCTTGAAGATGCCAGGGCCGATGGGAGTCATCTCTATCCCGTCAGACAAGAAAGACGCAATCGTATGCGTGGATAAGATGTACCGAGACGCGGTAGCTGCTAAAGCCGCTGAGGCTGCAGCTCCCGCCAAGGAAATGAAGAAAGAAAATAAGGCTAGTAGAGACGTCGGCAAGGAATCCGAGAAGCGCACATCTCCGGAGTGTGCTACACCTATTGATGACTTGCCAGAAAGTTCCACTAGTAAGAGACCCAAGATTGCTATGCCTGCTGTGAAGAAGGTCCTGGCAAGGCAGGATGGCGCTGACGGTACGTTTACCATCAGCGCCGCCCTTAATGACAAATAGGAAAGTGCGCTTGTTGCCTTCCTGCGAGCGAATGTCAATGTGTTTGCGTGGCAACCATCTGACATCCCCGGCGTTCCCAGGGAGGTAATCGAGCACCACCTTGATGTCTGCCCTCATGCTCGGCCCGTCAAGCAAAAAGTCAGAAAGCAAGCTTTGGAGCGGCAACAGTTTATTGCCGAGGAGATCAAGAAACTTGAGGCAGCTGGTTTGGTCAGGGTTTTTTTGCATCCAACATGGTTAGCCAACCCAGTGGTAGTGCACTAGGCGAATGGGAAATGTAGGCTTTGCATAGACTTCACAGATCTAAACAAAGCATTCCCAAAGGACCCTTTCCCCTTGCCGCGCATCGATCAGATAGTGGATTCCACTTCCGGGTGTGATCTGCCTTCCTTTTTGGATGCATACTCCGGATACCATCAGATATTCATGTCCAACGAAGACGAAGAGAAGACCGCGTTCATAAATCCATGTGGCACGTACTGCTTCGTACGTATGCCTTTCGGGTTAAAGAGCGCTGGATGCACTTTTGCAAGGGCAGTGCAGATTGGGTTTGAGCCTCAGCTACATAGGAATGTAGAGGCTTACATGGATGATATAGTGGTCAAAACCAAGGACAAATCAACGCTCATTCAAGATTTGGAAGAAACCTTTGCAAACCTGCGCAAGATCAACCTGAAGTTAAACCCCGAGAAATGCGTGTTCGGCGTTCCCTTCGGCAAGCTACTTGGCTTCTTTGTGTCTCACTGAGGGATAGAGGCCAACCCTGACAAGATCCAAGCAATCGAGCAGATACAAGCACCCAAGACCGTCAAGGATGTGAGGCATTTAACTGGATGTGTTTTCGCGCTAAGTAGGTTCATTTCCAAGTCTACTGAGCGTGCCCTACCATTCTTCAAGATCTTGAAGAAGGCAGGGCCGATGAAGTGGACTCTGGAGGCAGAAGCAGCGCTGCAGGACTTCAAAGCCTATCTTTCCTCTACCCCCACCCTGGTCGCTCCTAAACCACAGGAGCCGTTGCTGCTATACCTAGCAGCGACTAATCAAGTGGTTAGTGCAGCACTCGTGGCGCAACGGGAAGTAGACAAAGAAGCAGCTGCAGCTACGGTCCTCCCAGGGAAAGAAGCCGAACTGGTCGTGGCAAGATTGGGCACACACTAGGTTGAGGAAGAGCAGATTGGCAAGATCAGTTCTGAAGTCACGGCAAAGAAGAAAGTGGTGCAGCGGCCAGTGTATTTTGTCAGCTCCCTGTTGCAGGGGGCTAGGTCGAGGTACTCTGGAGTGCAAAAGCTAATCTTCGGCCTTATCATGGCCACGAGGAAGCTGCGTCACTACTTCCAAGCCCACGTGATTACAGTTGTCACTCGTTTTCCACTCCAGCGCATACTGAGGAACCCTAAAGCCACGGGCAGGATAGTTGAATGGGCGCTAGAGCTATCAAGCTTTGGCCTGAAATATGAAAGTACCTCAACTATTCAGAGCAGGGCACTGGCAGAATTCATTGCAGAATGGACGCCCACTCCAGATGAAGAGATATCAGAGACAGTTATCCCCGGCAGGGAGGCGCCTCAGGAATGGGTCATGTATTTTGACAGTGCCTTTTCGTTACAAGGCGCAGGGGCTGGCGTGCTTCTTGTTGCGCCCACTGGAGAACACCTCAAGTATGTGGCCAAATGCATTTTCCCCGGGAGAAAGCTACCAACAACATTGCCGAATATGAAGGGCTCCTTGCCGGGCTCAGAATTGTGATGAACCACAAGTATAGGGGATCTATCATAGTCCTTTTGATAAGTAAGAGTGTCGAACCCAACGAGGAGTAGAAGGAAATGACAAGCGGTTTTCAGCAAGGTATTCTCTGCAAGCACTGAAATTATCGGTAACAGATAGTTGTATGATAAGATAATTCATAACGAGTAACAAGTAACAAAAGTAACTAAGGTGCAGCAAGGTTGCCCAATCCTTTTTGTAGCAAAGGACAAGCCTGGACGAACTCCTATATAAAGCAAAGTGCTCCCGAGGACACATGGGAATTGTTGTCAAGTTAGTTTTCATCATGCTCATATGATTCATGTTCATTATTTTGATAATTTGATATGTGGGTGGACCGGTGCTTGGGTGCTGCCCTTCCTTGGACAAGCCTCCCACTTATGATTAACCCCTCTCGCAAGCATCCGCAACTACGAAAGAAGAATTAAGATAAATCTAACCATAGCATGAAACATATGGATCCAAATCAGCCCCTTACGAAGCAATGCATAAACTAGGGTTTATGCTTCTGTCACTCTAGCAACCCATCATCTACTTATTACTTCCCAATGCCTTCCCCTAGGCCCAAATCATGGTGAAGTGTCATGTAGTCGACGTTCACATAACACCACTAGAGGAAAGACAACATACATCTCATCAAAATATCGAACAAGTACCAAATTCACATGATTACTTATAACAAGACTTCTCCCATGTCCTCAGGAACAAACGTAACTACTCACAAAGCATATTCATGTTCATAATCAGAGGAGTATTAATTATCATTAAGGATCTGAACATATGATCTTCCACCGAATAAACCAACTAGCATCAACTACAAGGAGTAATCAACACTACTATCAACCCATAGGTACCAATCTGAGGTTTTGAGACAAAGATCGGATACAAGAGATGAACTAGGGTTTGAGAGGAGATGGTGCTGGTGAAGATGTTGATGGAGATTTACCCCCTCTCGATGAGATGATCATTGGTGATGACGATGGCTTCGATTTCCCCTACCGGAGGGAGGTTTCCCCAGCAAAACAGCTCCGTCGGAGCCCTAGATTGGTTCCGCCCAAGTTCCGCCTCGAGACGGCGGCGCTTCGTCCCGAAAGCTTCCTTCTGATTTTTCCAGGTCAAAACACACCATATAGCAGAAGATGGGCATCGGGGGCCTGCCAGGTGGCACACAAGGCAGGGGGCGCGCCCCCCACCCTTGTGGATGGCTGGTGGGCCCCCCTGGTGCTTTCTTCACCCAATATTTTTTATATATTCCAAAATAATTCTTCGTGAAGTTTCAGGACTTTTGGAGTTGTGCAGAATAGGTCTCTAATATTTGCTCCTTTTCCAGTCCAAAATTCCAGCTGCCGGCATTCTCCCTCTTCATGTAAACCTTATAAAATAAGAGAGAGAAGGCATAAGTATTGTGATATAATATGTAATAACAGCCCATAATGCGATAAATATCAATATAAAAGCATGATGCAAAATGGACGTATCAACTCCCCCAAGCTTAGACCTTGGTTGTCCTCAAGCAAAAGCCGTCGAAAAATATGTCCACATGTTTAGAGATAGAGGTGTCGATAAAATAAAATACGGACATGAGGGCATCATGATCATCTTTAGGACAGCAACATATATTGTCATATAATTTCTTATGCTAGAGTAACAATTCATTCACAAGGTAGAGTATAAATTAGAAACTTCATTGAACACTAACAAACTATGATCTCAGTCATTGAAGCAATTGCAATTTATCATAACATCGGAAAGAGTCAATTCAAGGGCTTTTCAGCAAGTCCACATACTCAACTATCATTTAGTCTTTCACAATTGCTAACACTCACGCAATACTTATAAGTTCAAAGCTTCAATCAGACACAGAGAAAGATAGGGGCTTATAGTTTCGCCTCCCAACCTTTTACCTCAAGGGTAATGTCAACAATAATACTTTATGATAACCTACATCCGGGTGGATATATATATCTGGATCTCTCCAACACATAGTGCTTGCCAAAAGAAAAAGTGTTAAAAGGAAAGGTGAAGATCACCACGACTCTTGTATAAGGGTAGAAGATAAAAGTAAAAGATAGGCCCTTCGCAGAGGGAAGCAGAGGTTGTCATGCGCTTTTATGGTTGGATGCACAAAATCTTAATGCAAAAGAACATCACTTTATATTGCCGCTTGTGATAAAGAACTTTATTATGCAGTCTGTCGCTTTTATTTCTTCCATATCAGAAGTTCGTATAAAGCTTATTTTCTTCACACTAATAGATCATACATATTTAGAGAGCAATTTTTATTGCTTGCACCGATGACAACTTACTTGAAGGATCTTACTCAATCCATAGGTAGGTATGGTGGACTCTCATGGCAAAACTGGGTTAAGGGATGTTTGGATGCACAAGTAGTATCTCTACTTGGTGCAAAGGATTTGGCTAGCATAAGAGGGAAAAGCAAGCTCAACATGTTGGAGGATCCATGACAATATAACTTCTATTCGGATATAAGAAAACATAACCCATTATGTTGTCTTCCTTGTCCAACATCAACTTTTTAGCATGTCATATTTTAATGAGTGCTCACAATCACAAAAGATGTCCAAGATAGTATATTTATATGTGAAGCCTCTCTTTCTTTATTACTTCCTATTAATTGCAACAGTGACCAAAACTATGTTTGTCAACTCTCAACAAATTTTATTCATCATACTCTTTATATGTGAAGTCATTACTCTCCATAAGATCAATATATGATCTTTTTATTTCTTTTTATTCCTTTCTTTTATTTAATTCCCTCAAGATCATAGCAAGGAAGCAAAGCCCTCAACTCAAAACTACTCTTTATTATATATAACTCATGGCTTCGATTACATAGATAGATCTCGAAACAAAACTCAAAGCTAGATCATACTAAAACTTTATCCTGCTAGATCAAGATATAACCAAAAGGATCGAACTAAGAAAAAATGATAAAGATAAAGATGTGATGGTGATACGATACCGGGGCACCTCCCCCAAGCTTGGCAGTTGCCAAGGGGAGTGCCCATACCCATGTATTTAGGTCTCTTTCTTCTTCGGAGGTGGTGATGATGGAGTTGTTGATGATGAAAGAATTTTATGCTCCGTCTTCCAAGGCATAGGTTCACCATCGTAAAAAGATGAACGAGTCTTCGGGATCCTCAAAATCTGTAGCCAAACTCATCCTTTTAAATCTGTATTCATACTCACAGTTTTGGTTTTGCAGGTCATAGATCTGGGCTTGGATATGCTCGATTTTCTCATGAAGCTTGAAGATGGGCTCCCCAATGTTCTCGGCATCCAGCTTGTGACCACTAGTAAATTTAGCGATCATCATGTGGTTGGCGTTGAGTCCACGTTCCACCATCCCTTGGCACTTGAAGACTTGCCACTCCACTTCTTCAAGCCTTGTCTCCATGATTCCGGTCTTCTTTGGCCCTTTAGTATCGCAGATGTGCAACACGCCCTCACGCATCTCAATGGTTTGAGGGTGTTGCAGCACCTCCGTGAGATAAGGGTTGATGACCTTCTCGAAAAACTTGTCCTTGGGGGCGCTTGGAGACGTCATGGCGATCTCGATCTGTCAGAAAAATAGCTCAAAACAAAGACAGGAGATATTGCCATGGTACGGTGGTCAAAACCTTTGGGAGATTATATAATGAATTTTTACCGACCAAAAGAAGTATTGTGCAAGAAAATGGAGTCCGGAGGGTACACGAGGTGGCCACAAGGCAGGGGGCACGCTCAGGGGGGTAGGGCGCGCCCTCCACCCTTGTGGTCTCCTCGTGCATCTTTCGGACTACTTTTAATTTTTCTATTTTTCTAAATATTCCAAAACAGAGAAAATTGCTATTATAACAGTTTTGGAGTCGGTTTACTTACCGTACCACATACCTATTCCTTTTCGGAGTCTGAACGTTCTGGAAAGTATCCCTTATGTACTCCTCCGGTGTTATGGTATTAATTATATTGGTCTCAACATTTATGGGAGTACCTGAGATATAATGTTTGATTCTTTGACCGTTTACCACCTTCAGGTTTGTGCCTTCGGTGTTGTTGATCTTAATGGCACCGGAATGATAGAGCTCCTCAATAATGTAAGGACCTTCCCATTTAGAGAGAAGCTTTCCAACCAAAAATCTTAAACGAGAGTTGTATAGCAAAACATGATCACCTACATTAAACTCACGCTTTTGTATCCTCTTGTCATGCCATCTTTTAACTTTTTCTTTAAACAACTTGGCATTCTCATAGGCTTGGGTTCTCCATTCATCAAGCAAGCTAATGTCAAATAACCTCTTCTCACCGGCAAGTTTGAAATCATAGTTGAGCTCTTTAATAGCCCAATAAGCTTTATGTTTTAGTTCAAGAGGTAAGTGACATGCTTTTCCATAAACCATTTTATACGGAGACATAGCCATAGGGTTTTTATAAGCAGTTCTATAAGCCCATAATGCATCATCAAGTTTCTTAGACCAATTCTTTCTATACCTATTAGCAGTCTTTTGCAAAATCAATTTAATCTCTCTATTGCTCAATTCTACTTGACCACTAGACTGAGGGTGATATGGAGATGCAATTCTATGGTTAACATCATATTTAGCAAGCATTTTATGGAAAGCACCATGAATAAAATGTGAACCACCATCAGTCATTAAATATCTAGGGACTCCAAACCTCGGAAAAATAACTTCTTTAAGCATCTTAATAGAAGTGTTATGATCCGCACTACTAGTTGGAATAGTTCTACCCACTTAGTAACGTAATCAACAGCAACTAAAATATGTGTATACCCATTAGAGGACCCATTAGAGGAAGGAAAAGGTCCCATATAATCAAAGCCCCAAACATCAAATGGTTCAATAACAAGTGAATAATTCATAGGCATTTCCTGACGTCTACCAATATTACCAATTCTCTGGCATTCATCACAAGACAAGACAAACTTACGGGCATCCTTGAAGAGAGTAGACCAATAAAAACCGGATTGCAATACCTTGTGTGCAGTTCTATCTCCAGCATGGTGTCCCCCGTAAGCTTCGGAGTGGCACTTGCGTAGGATCTGTTCATGTTCGTGCTCAGGTACACAATGTCTAATGACACCATCTACTCCTTCTTTATAAAGGTCTGGGTCATCCCAAAAGTAATGTCTTAAATCATAGAAAAACTTTTTCTTTTACTGGTATGTGAAACTAGGTGGTATAAATTTAGCAACAATGTAACTAGCATAATCAGCATACCATGGGAGTATTACAAGAAGCATTTATGACAGCTAATTGCTCATCATGAAAACTATCATCAGTAGGCAGTGGGTCATCAAGAACATTTTCTAACCTAGACAAGTTGTCTGCTACGGGGTTCTCAGCTCCCTTTCTATCAATAATAAGCAAATCAAATTCTTGTAACAAGAGAACCCATCTAATAAGTCTAGGTTTAGCATCTTTCTTTTCCATAAGATATTTAATAGCAGCATGATCAGTGTGAACAGTTACTTTGGAATCAATAATATAAGATCTGAACTTATCACAGGCAAATACAACTGCTAGAAATTCTTTTTCAGTAGTAGCATAATTTCTCTAGGCACTGTCTAGAGTTTTACTAGCATAATGAATAACATTCAATTTCTTATCAACTCTTTGTCCTAGAACAGCACCAACAGCATAATCACTAGCATCACACATAATTTCAAAGGGTAAATTCCAATCAGGTGGTTGAACAATAGGTGCAGAAATCAAGGCTTTCTTAAGTATTTCAAATGCTTCTACACAATCATCATCAAAAACAAAAGGAACATCTTTTTGCAAGAGATTAGTGAGAGGCCTAGAAATTTTAGAGAAGTCTTTAATAAACCTCCTATAGAAACTAGCATGACCAAGGAAACTTCTTATACCTTTGATATCTTTAGGACACGGCATCTTTTCAATAGCATCTACTTTAGCTTTATCAACTTCAATACCTCTTTCAGAAATTTTATGCCCCAAGAAAATACCTTCATTAACCATAAAGTGGCACTTCTCCCAATTCAAAACAAGATTAGTTTCTTCACATCTCTGCAGAACTCGATCAAGGTTGCTTAAGCAATCATCAAAATAAGTTCCGTAAACGGAGAAATCATCCATGAAATCCTCAACAATCTTTTCACAAAAGTCAGAGAATATAGCAGTCATACATCTTTGAAAGGTAGCAGGTGCATTGCATAAACCAAAAGGCATATGTCTATAAGAAAAAGTACCAAAAGGGCAAGTAAAAGTGGTCTTTTCTCGGTCCTCTTTCGACACAGGTATTTGAGAAAAACCAGAGTAACCATCTAGAAAGCAAAAATGTGTATGTTTGGATAATCTTTCTAGCATTTGATCAATAAAAGGTAGAGGGTAATGATCTTTTCTAGTAGCTTTGTTTAATTTACGAAAATCAATTACCATTCTATAACCTATAACAATTCTTTGTGGAATCAATTCATTCTTATCATTACGTACAACAGTAATACCTCCCTTCTTAGGGACACAATGAACAGGACTTACCCATCTACTATCAGCAGTAGGATAAATTATACCTGCCTCCAGAAGCTTTATTATTTCATTTCTTACCACTTCCTTCATCTTAGGATTCAACCTTCGTTGGTGATCAACAACTGGTTTAGCATCAAGCTCCATATTAATTTTGTGCTGACATAGAGTGGGACTAATGCCCTTAAGATCATCAAGAGTATATCCAATAGCTGCATGATGCTTCCTCAGAGTTTTCAATAATTTCTTTTCTTCATGCTATGAAAGGTTAGCACTAATAATAACATGATATATCTTCTTTTCATCGAGATAAGCATATTTCAGAGTATCAGGTAATTGTTTAAGCTCAAACACGGGATCACCCTTGGGTGGAGGAGGATCCCCAAGGATTTCAATAGGAAAATTGTGTTTCAAAATAGGCCCTTGATTAAAGAATATTTCATCTATTTCCCTTCTTTCATTCATAAACATATCATTTTCATGGTCTAGTAAATATTGTTCTAAAGGATCAGTAGAAGGCACGGCAATAAAAGCAAGACCAATAATTTCATCCTTACTAGGCAATTCTTTATCATGGGGTTGTCTATGAAACTTAGAGAAATTAAAATCATGAGACACATCCCCAAAGCCGACAGTAACAATATCCTTTTCGCAATCTATCTTAGCATTAACAGTGTTCAAGAAAGGTCTACCAAATATAATGGGACAAAAATCATCTTGTGGGGAACCAAGAACAAGAAAATCAGTAGGGTATTTTATTTTCCCACACAAGACTTCAACATCTCTAACAATCCCAATTGGTGATATAGTGTCTCTATTGGCAAGCTTAATAGTAACATCAATATCTTCTATCTCAGAGGTGCAATATCATTCATAATTTCTTGGTATAAGGTATAAGGAATTGCACTCACACTAGCACCCACATCACATAAGCCATGATAACAGTGATCTCCTATTTTAACAGAAACAACAGGCATGCCAACAACGGGTCTATGTTTATCTTTAATATCGAGTTTACCAATCCTAGCAGCTTCATCACAGAAATAAATAACATGCCCATCAATATTATCAACCAAGAGATCTTTAACCATAACAATACTAGGTTCAACTTTAATTTGTTCAGGGGGTGTAGGTGTTCTAGTATAACTCTTATGAACCACAGTTGAAACTTTAGCATGATCCTTTATTCTAATAGGAAAAGGTGGTTTCTCAATATAATCAGTCGGGACAATAGGATCAACATTATAAGTAATAGTTTCTTCTTCAACTTTAATAGGTTCTACTACTTTCACTTCAATGGGAGGATGATATTTAAACCACTTCTCCTTAGGGAGATCAACATGAGTGGCAAAAGATTCACAGAAAGAAGCGACTATCCCAGAGTCAAGTCCATATTTAGTGCTAAAATCACGAAAAGCATCGGTATCCATGAAAGATTTAACACAATCAAACTTAAGGTTTATACCTGACTCCTTACCTTCATCGAGTTCACAATCTTCAGAGTTGCGTTTAATTCTTTCCAACAAATCCCATTTGAATTCAATATCCTTCTTCATAAAAGAACCAGTACAAGAAGTATCAAGCATGGATTGATCATTACGAGAAAGCCGAGCATAAAAATTCTGAATAATAATTTATCTTGAGAGCTCATGATTGGGGCATGAATATAACATTGACTTAAGCCTCCCCCAAGCTTGAGCGATACTTTCTCCTTCACGAGGCCAAAAATTATATATATAGTTCCGATCTTGATCAACCAGATGCATAGGATAAAACTTCTGATGAAATTCCAATTTCAATCGGTTGTAGTTCCAGGATCCAATATCATCACATAGCCTATACCATGTCAATGCCTTTCCCTTCAAAGATAAAGGGAAGACCTTCTTCTTGACATCATCCTTGGGCAAACCTGCAAGCTTAAATAATCCACAAACTTCATCCACATAGATTAGGTGCATATCAGGATGTAATGTTTCGCCTCCTGCATAAGGATTAGCTAGCAGTTTATCTATCATACCCGAAGGAATTTCATAATAAATATTTTCAGTAGGTGAAATAGGTTGAGGAGCTACTCTTTTCTCTTCCGGTCGAGGTGAAGATACCCCGAACAAGCCCCTCAAAGGATTATTTTCCATAGTGACAAGTGACAGTAAATTTCAGCACACTATATAAATGTTTCCTTACCAAAGGCGCTTCACTCCCCGGCAACGGTGCCAGAAAAGAGTCTTGATGACCCACAAGTATAGGGGATCTATCGTAGTCCTTTCGATAAGTAAGAGTGTCAAACCCAACGAGGAGCAGAAGGAAATGACAAGCGGTTTTCAGCAAGGTATTCTCCGCAAGCACTAAAATTATCAGTAAGAGATAGTTGTATGATAAGACAATTCGTAATGAGTAACAAGTAACAAAAGTAACTAAGGTGCAGCAAGGTGGCCCAATCCTTTTTGTAGCAAAGGACAAGCCTGGACGAACTCCTATATAAAGCAAAGCGCTCCCGAGGACACATGGGATTTGTTGTCAAGTTAGTTTTCATCATGCTCATATGATTCGCGTTCGTTACTTTGATAATTTGATATGTGGGTGGACCAGTGCTTGGGTGCTGCCCTTCCTTGGACAAGCCTCCCACTTATGATTAACCCCTCTTGCAAGCATCCGCAACTACGAAAGAAGTATTAATATAAATCTAACCATAGCATGAAACATATGGATCCAAATCAGCCCCTTATGAAGCAACGCATAAACTAGGGTTTAAGCTTCTGTCACTCTAGCAACCCATCATCTACTTATTACTTCCCAATGCCTTCCCCTAGTCCCAAATCATGGTGAAGTGTCATGTAGTCGACGTTCACATAACACCACTAGAGGAAAGACAACATACATCTCATCAAAATATCGAACAAGTACCAAATTCACATGATTACTTATAACAAGACTTCTCCCATGTCCTCAGGAACAAACATAACTACTCACAAAGCATATTCATGTTCATAATTAGAGGAGTATTAATTATCATTAAGGATCTGAACATATGATCTTCCACCGAATAAACCAACTAGCATAAACTACAAGGAGTAATCAACACTACTATCAACCCACAAGTACCAATCTGAGGTTTTGAGACAAAGATCGGATACGAGAGATGAACTAGGGTTTGAGAGGAGATGGTGCTGGTGAACATGTTGATGGAGATTGACCCCCACTTGATGAGAGGATCGTTGGTGATGACGATGGCTTCGATTTCCCCCTACCGGAGGGAAGTTTCCCCGGCAGAACAGCTCCACCGGAGCCCTAGATTGGTTTAGCCCAAGTTTCACCTCGAGACGGCGGCGCTTCATCCCAAAAGCTTCCTTTTGATTTTTTCCAGGTCAAAACACACCATATAGCAGAAGATGGGCATCGGGGGCCTGCCAGGTGGCCCACAAGGCAGGGGGCACGCCCCCCACCCTTGTGGATGGCTGGTGGCCCCCCTCTGGTGCTTTCTTCGCCCAATATTTTTTATATATTCCAAAATAATTCTCCGTGAAGTTTCAGGACTTTTGGAGTTGTGCAGAATAGGTCTCTAATATTTGCTCCTTTTCCAGTCCAGAATTCCGGCTGCCGGCATTCTCCCTCTTCATGTAAACCTTATAAAATAAGAGAGAAAAGGCATAAGTATTGTGATATAATGTGTAATAACAACCCATAATGCGATAAATATCAATATAAAAGCATGATGAAAAATGGACGTATCAAATTGCAGTAGAATTGGGGATCAAGAAGTTGATCATTCATGGAGCCTCACAGCTTGTGGTGAGACAGGTTAACAAGGATTACCAAAGTCCATTAATGGAGGCGTACATTGAGGAAGTGAGAAAGTTGGAGGAACACTTTGATGGATTACAAACAAAGCACGTGCCGCATGTAGAAAACAGCATCGCTGATTATTTATCAAAATGTGCAGCACAAAATCTCCCTGTGGAACCAGGGACTTTTGTCCTCCACCTGACTCAACCTTCAGTATCTCCATTAACGATGGCCAGAAAAAGGAGGAAGTTGGACTCCGGCAAGTTTCTCCCAGCAGGGCCTCTCGAGGCCTCCGGTAGAGAGGCTGCCGGGAATGACTCCGCTTCACTTGGTGAGCCGCACTCCTCCGCTGAACCACAAGTTCTCACGGTTGAGGAAAGCGCTCCCACAAATGAGGAGGTGCCGTTGTTCCTTGTTGTCGAGCCCCGAGCTCCAACTTGGGCGCAACACATAGTCCGTTACCTTCAAACAGGAGAACTTCCCGAAGAGCAAGAAGAAGCTGAAAGAGTAGCCCGACGGTCCAGTATGTACCAGCTCATTGATGACACTTTGTACAGAAGGAGACCAAATGGTATGAAATTGAAGTGCATTTGCTGGGAAGAGGGGCTGGAACTGCTGGCGGAGATTCACAAGGGCATGTGTGGCTCCCATATTGGATCAACAGCCTTGGTTGGGAAAGCTTTCCGGCAAGGTTTCTACTGGCCTACGGCCCTCCAACATGCGGTTGAGCTAGTCACCAGATGTGAAGCTTGCCAGTTCCACACCAAGAACATACATCAGCCAGCTCAAGCTCTCCATACGATCCCTTTGTCCTGGCCATTCTCGGTATGGTGGCTCGACATCTTGGGCCCCTTCCCCCGTGCTACCGGGGGCTTTGAATTCTTGTACCTTGCAATCGACAAGTTTACAAAGTGGCCAGAAGTGGAGCCAGTGAGGAAGGTGACCGCACAATCAGCTATCAAGTTCTTGAAAGGATTGGCGTGCCGTTTTAGAGTACCCGCCAGAGTGATCACTGACAACGGCACCCAATTCACGAGTCACGCCTTCATGCAACACATCCAAAACCTTGGGAGCAAGGTCTCTTTTACTTCTGTTGCTCATCCCCGGAGCAACGGTCAAGCCGAAAGGATGAACGCTGAAGTGTTGTGTGGGCTCAAGACAAGAACTTTCGACAAGTTGAAGAAATGCGGCAGACGCTGGATCGACGAGCTGCCGGTGGTTCTTTGGTCCCTCTGTACGACACCAAATTGAGCCATCGGGCAGACCCCCTTCTCCCTAGTTTATGGTGCAGAAGCAGTGCGCCCCATGGAACTCACATACGGGTCACCTCGAGTATTTTCCTACGATGAAGTAGAGCAAGAGCAGCACCGACATGACGATGCCGTGCTCCTTGAGGAAGATCGTCTCCGGGCCGTTGTGCGTGCTGCACACTACCAGCAAGCCTTGCGCCACTACCATAGCCGCAGGGTTCATGCCCGGAGCCTTGAGGAAGACGACCTTGTCCTTAGGCGTGTTCAGTCCGCCAAGGGTTCCAACAAGTTGACGCCGAAGTGGGAAGGCCCTTACCGGGTAGTATGAGTCACCAGACCTGGCGCAGTCTGTCTAGAGACCGAAGATGGCATTGAAGTGCAAAACTCATGGAATATTGAGCATCTTCGCAAGTTCTACCCGTAAGGCGCGGTTGCCGGGCTTAGCCCCGGCAGCCACCTTTTGTACAAGCCTTGCCGATGTGCATGTAACCCTTTGTACAAAGCCAGGCGCAGACCCTATGCAGAGATAATAAAACGAAGCACTAGCGCCCTAAAAGCTTGCATGCATGTCTAGTTTAAGCATATACTTTTGTTGGGATTATGACAATGCTTAACATGTGCTGATTAATCCTTTACAACGATATTATACACTGCCGTTTTCTCCCTTGTGCTTCTTTGGTTTGCAGCTCCCACCGCGGACGAATTTCCCGAAAGGAAAAGTAAAGGGAGAACCAGCGCGTCAACCCCTGGCAAACTATCACTGCCGGGGATAATAAGAAGAACTACAAGCACACCTAAGTTCACTCCACTATCCATCATGTACTTCTGTATGAAAAACTTGAGAGTGAGGAAACCTAGTCGCTCCTATCCTCTGTGCTCCCATCCCTCCTGGTCCAGAGTTCCTTCGATCGAGGGTTGGTTGTAGTAGCAGTTGAGAAGAGCCAGCGAAGGGCCTGCTCCTATCCTCGCTCCTACTCTAATAAAGGCCTATTAGTAGCGAGGGAAGGATCCGACAAGATGTGTTGCCGGGGAATGTTGTTTACTTGAGAGTATCGAGAGTTCATTCCTCAGCATGGGTATAGCACATGCACAAAAGTACCCGACAAGCTCTCTTTTTCATTAATACACACATAAACGAGTATAGATCATACAAAGTACAAGCATGGATAGAGGGCTACATATTCTAGATTAAAGATTGGCAAATGCCAACATGTTTTAGATTAAAAAAAGGTAAGTGCCCCGTAATCCCTTTCTTGTCCCTCTCCTCTTAGGGGCTGCAGTGGGAGACAAAGATGGCAAAAGGAGTGCCTGGGTAGAAGCCCGGCCTAACCCCGTCCAGGCCCGCGGGACGCAGTCTAACAAGATCGAGAGGGGCAGGGGCGAAGATGACGGATGGAGAGAGCGGCTAGGTGATGCCCTGGTCACCGCCACCAAGGCCAGCAGGACGCGGCAGGAGGGGCACCAGCAGGGTGGACAAAGCCGGAGCCCACGAGGAAGCCTGCCGAGGACCCAGCTGGAAGACTGCTGGAGGAGGCGGAGGCATCCACACCCAGCACCCCCGGCAAATCGCTCTGTCGGGGGAAGAAGACCCAGGTGCAGATGATGGTGCCGCCGCCACCCTCCTGACGGTGACGGTGCGGCTTGCGCTTAGCTAGAGCTCGATCCGCCATCCTCCTGCTCAGAGCCGTCGCCTTCGCCGACACTGTCCTCTTCATCGCTATCGCTCGAGGAGGAGCTTTCGTCATCAGTCAAGCTTTCCACGCAGCACCCTAAGTGAGTACCCGAACGCCCGAAGACCTTGATGGAGAGCAGATTAGCCTCCATTAGCTTAAAATGGAGAACGTGCCCCTCCGCCAAGCTGTGGGCACGAGCAAAGGTTTTCCAGCCACGCTGGAGAAGCATGACGTGAGGAGCGGGGAACTCCACGTTCCCCCGTATACTGCCGTTGCAGCAGCCCCTCATGTGCAGCCTCAGTCCGGGCGGCTGTTCCTCCTCCATCACCCTTGCAAAGGGAGTTGGAAGCCGAAGACGGCTGCGGGGAGGCCCACGCAAATAAACGATGAACTCCAACGGCTGGTCCCCAACGTGGCCTTCGTCCGGGATAGGGACGGCTGGAGGAGGGGCTATCAGGGCCCCATCGCGGCCTCCTCGACCCCGCGCGCCATGGCGGCCGCGCCCACGACCGATGGCGCCACCTTGCGCACTGGACTCTGCTCTTGCGTCCCCAGCAGGAGGAGGGAGGAGCTGTCGAGAAGAAACCCTCGTCGCCACCATTGGAGGTCGACCATGTCCTCTTCCCTGCACCATGGTGGAAGAAGGGTATCGGGCAAGAAGGAAGGAGAAGTGTGTGGGTGAGCCCCTCATCCATGTCCCTTTTTATAGGAGAACATGGCCAAGGGCTGGCTCCTCACCACCTGGAAGGGGGCCGCCCCGCTCCACCAGTCTCGCCTCCCTGCGCTACTGACGACACCCATAATCAACAGCCGTCCACCTGCGCCTATCCACGACGCCTAGCCTTCTGCCATGGCACTCATTCCCACGCCCTCCGTGTCCGCCACCAACCCTGTGCAATGCATGCAGCGTACATGGCGGAAACGGTAGGCATAGTGAGCGAGTAAAATGGCAGTTGCCCCCCCCCCCCCGTGAACGTGGACAGCTCGTGAGCCACTACATGGGTACTCCCATGTCGTTCTGCATGACTCGCGGGGAAAGCGGTAACTGACTCAATCAGAGGTTAATGAAGAAGCAAGGAAAACATCTGGAGAGACTTAAAACTCGTAGTGGCATGACCCAAGTGCTCGCCTGTGTGATTGTTGGGACCTACCCCAACGATGCTCAGCAGGACGTATGGGCCATGCCTGGGGGCTCTTGTCGGTGCAACAAACATTTGCATTTGTTGCCCGGACTTACACACAAGCACACTAGAATCATTTATTCAACATCAACAACCGAGCTAGAGAAGCAGCTCTTACTGAGATCAAAGAGCGGATCAAGAAGACCAAGAATAAGCATGGCAGAAGGATATCACCTTGGGAAAGTCTCCCCTGCCGGGCAGGAGGGCCTGGGCAGGTCGAGGCCGCCCCAAGAATAAGTTCAAGACTTCCTCGGCAAGCTTGCCGGGTCCGCCAAGGGCAGAATCCCCACCAAGACACCACCGCTCCACCGCACGACGATGCAAGTCACTTATCAGTGCGGTGTTGAGCCCCCGAGCGATTAAGTGGCCCCTACTAAGCACGTGGCGACCCATTGGAAGACAAGATTTATCCAAGTGACACCCGTCCAGAAGCGTGTCAAGATGATAAGCAAGAGATGGTTAAGCGGCTCGGCAGGCCTGCCGGGCTTCGTCCTCAGCCTGACACCTAGCAGTGCATTTAATGCACTTTGTCCTAACTACCAGAGTTAGGTATGATAGCACTGTTGGCTATCTAATCAGTAGATAAAGACTGTTTTGCCATTGTGGTTACCCCTTGAGCTATAAAAGGAGGTCCAAGGAGACCTAACAAAGGATTCAGACCCTCGCACAATTGTACGCGCGTAGCTGCACTCCCCGAGGCACCCTTGCCGGGCTTGAGTGCTACGTGCTCATTGTGTTCTTCCACTCAATCCACCAAAAAGCAGAAGTAGGGTTTTACGCTATCCAGCGGCCCGAACCTGGGTAAAAACCACCAGTGTCACTGTCGTTGCGTTGTTTCATGGCTTGTGCTCTTTGTGTAACGTGATCTGCCTTACCGAACCACAAAGGGGCTCATGGCCCCATAGGTGATCGTGATCCACCACGACAGATGGGGGTGGAGGGGTATATATAGCCTCCACACGAAATCCAACCTTCACACACATTTGACTCATCTCGGTGGCACCGATCTATTCAAATATATGAACGTTGGGAATCTTGGTGGGAACGACTGGAACAACTCGGTGGGACTGATGTGCTAGGGCTTAGGGAAAACCTCATCATGGAGGCACCGATTGCATCAACTCGGTGAGACTGAAGTGAAGCAATAAGGTAACAAAGAGTTGGCAAGCCATCTCGGTGAGACCGAAATAATTGCAACAAGTAATAGAGAGTTGGCAAGGCCATCTCGGTGAGACCGAGATCCGTATTGGTGAGACCAAACTGTTAGGTTTTCTGGCAGTGGCTATGTCAAATGAACTCGGTGGCTCCGGGTAGAAAGAATCAGTGGGGCCGAGTTGGAGTTTAGGTTTGGGACATATTTGGATAGAGAAAGTGGCTGAGGGTTTTGGAGCAATATCACTAAGCAGTTGAGCAAGTAGACCATTAAGCAACACCTCATCCCCTTTTAATAGTATTGGCTTTCCTATGGACTCAATGTGATCTTGGATCACTAAAATAGAAATGAAGAGTCTTGAGCTTTTTCCAATCTTTGTCCTTGGCATTTTTAGGGGTCCACATCTCTTGTCCATGCCATGCCAATCATTGAACATCCTGAAATATTTATCTTGAATTGATATTAGTTCAATGAGCTATATGTTGTTATGAATTTCCAAAACCACCCGAGGATTAGTTGCACTTTCAGCGCCACTCCTCTGTGACGAATCGTCGGGCGGCGACGAACAACAGTCCTCCTTGACACGCCGAGGCGTCGGCGAGAGTAGCTCCTCCTTCACGTGGCGTCTGATTTAGACGCCGCTGTTGTGCGGCGGCGGAGAGCGTGGAGGGGATTCCGGCTTTGGCTTCACAGGGAGGAGCACCTCAGTGGCAGAGCTGGGCCGTTGATGTGGACCACAGAGTGACGGAGCATCAGCTCCATCTACTCCGTGAACTCTGCGTCGGTGGCGGCGTAGACCTGGCTCGGCACCGTCGGCATAGATTACGGCTACAGCCGCTGCTAGTCCTCCTCGTCGGAGGAGATGACGGTCTCCTTCCACATCGAGATGCCGCCAGCCGATGAGGACGACGACCCGGAGTTCGAGGGCAGCGTCGCCATGATCTGCTAGATCCCGCCCCAGAACTGCCTGCCAGCGCCGATGCTCAGGACTTGCCCATCACCGGAGATGTGGCGAGAGATGGGAGGGGAGGGGAGGAGGAGGAGGATGCGATGTGGACGGCGCTAGAGCGCGGCTTAAATAGCTGCGGCCAGGCCATGCGAAAGGGCCGTTCAGCCACTTCAATGTGGCGCAGTGGCCGGAGTTAGTTCCTCGGGAACCTGCGCCCGCATTGAAGCGGTGGCTGCTGAGAGGTCGCGTCGGTTAGCGCCAGTCTCCCTCCCTTCGGTCACATCGATGCATCAATGTCGTCTTCCACGTGCTCTGGGATGGCATGAATTCGGCACCGTAAGCGGTGCGTGCATCAGAAGGAAAGTGCGGGAGGGCCAGGTGAGGGGTTTTTGGTAGGTCCAGGCGGTCAGAACCGGGCTTGGGATCGTTCTGGACTCCCGCAAACCTCCCCCATGTTTGTCTCCGGTTTGCGGGAGAAATCGCATATGTACCACTCCACGGACCGGTACAGGTCGATGTTGGATGGCTTCCGCGGTCTGGACAGCATGGTCGGGACAGTTGCGGGAGGTTTGAGGGTCGGCGTTGGAGATGCCCTAACACCCCAAACTTTCCGTACAAAGGCCGCACAGTCTGAGTATTCTGTCTAGACTAAGTTTTCATGTTTTTCAGCTTCAACAGATAGAAAATGAGCTATTACGCCCTCAAGATGTCTTTAAATCAAAAAACGTTCAACATGAAAGTTGTTTGTCTCGTCTAGGCAAAAACAATTCATTTGATATTATTTCGATCTGAAAACATATGTGACCTGTGGAGCCCAAAAACCATGTTGACGTACGTAGATCTAAAGATGGCAGAACTGTCCGCCAAATACTGATCAAACAGTCTGGCCGGATCCTGATTGGTGATTTGGAGTGAGGTAATTTTCTATGACTTTGGACAAAAAATTAGAGTCTTTATTCTATAGGGGAAGTACAACTGCCTCATATATAGATGAGAGGTGACGACCGACTGGAAAACACTTTTTATCTTTTATTTACATCTCTACCTTGTTTTCTTGTTTCTCACTCTTCGTTGTTATTCGTGTTCAACTATAGCGAACCTTGAGGCCCTAGGGGCAATCAGATCGACCTAGAGCAACCATAGTTGTCGCGCGTCCAGGCAGATTCCCTCCAGGGTGTGTGGGGTTTCGAGTCCTCAAAAGATATTGTCGGTGCGTCTTGTGTATCGCTCTCCTAGCAAGGCTCCTCCTGTGGCCTTGTCTTGCGTACCGCGCTTTATGTCAGGGGTACACATTGATGTGTTGATGTGCAAACACATTTTCTTGCAACTCTGCTGGGGACATCTCTTCAGACTATCCATCGTGATCATTGTTGCAACGAAGAGATTGTCATCAAGAGTGTGCAATTTATTACAAATGTGACTACCCATTTCACTTATGTAGATGTAAATAATTCATATATTGGTGTTGCTAGACCCTTTAATATGCATAACGTATCTGCTAACCCTAGTTTCTTCAATAACTATAGTAACCTATGTGTTGCTACAGTTGCAATATATTTCAACGAGATTTAATTTTGTAGAATATAAACATTTACATTAATAACACGTGAACAACAACAACAAAGCCTTTAGTCCCAAACAACTTGGGGTAGGCTAGAGGTGAAACCCATAAGTTCTCGTGACCAACTCATGGCTCTGGCACATGGATAGCAAGCTTCCACGCACCCCTTTCCACAGCTAGTTCTTTGGTGATACTCCAATCCTTCAAGTCTCTCTTAACGGACTCCTCCCATGTCAAATTCGGTCTACCCCCAACCTCTCTTGACATTCTCCGCACGCTTTAGCTGTCCGCTATGCACTGGAGCTTCTGGAGGCCTGCACTGAATATGCCCACACGAGGAAGGATCGAGTCCAGAATGATGATATACGAGATAGAGTTGGGGTAGCACCAATTGAAGAGAAGCTTGTCCAACATCGGGAACCAAAATTAAAAATACATATGACTTATTATGTTTGATTATGTATATTGGTAAAATGTTTATTAAATATAAGTAGAATAATAGAAGGAAAACTATTTTTCCGTGCATGATTGCATGTGGTGGTGCGGTCTTTCCCATGCATGGTTGCATGTTGAGGTGTGTCTTATCTCATCCACAACTGTATGGTAATATGACTTTCTTGCATGTTGAGATAAATAAGTTAGTGAGGATCACTCTCTTAGGTATATAGGATACATCTAATTGCGTCTCGGAGACGATGCAAAATAATTTACATGCTTCAATGTCTTATAATTTTGGCAACATGCAACATGTGTGATCGAATTATCATGCATCGGAACCCCGCAAATTGATATGCTAATGAACAAAATGATAAGTATTTAGAAACACCCTATTCTTGAACTTACTATAGCATGCAAGAAATTGTTTCATCGTTTTATCCATCGGCAACAAAACCTATGTGAGTCGACACATGTCGATGGATGAGTTAATTGGCCATGCTACTACTAGCTATTCATCATTTACTCTCAGTCCTCATATGCTACACCTCATGCTACCAATTTTTCAGCACTGTACTCAACTTTTGATATTTATAATTTGGATCTGCACCTTCACGATCATAACCAATGAGTGAAAATTCCGCATGAGCACATAAGCCTTCACCTTACACCATATCATATTATGCATACCCTACACAATTTCAAATTTTAAAACGTCCATGCTTCATTGATGGAAGAGTCTAAAAGCATCGGAGGCAATCCTATCCAGAGTGGGCTCAAATTGAGAAAAACATTAAAGTCTATTTTGTTGCTCGCCTACAGGAACTAATAGAAAACAATTGATTCAAAGAAATGAATCTATGTCAAATGATGCAATTGGCAAGAAGAAGAGTGACTCCGATAACAAAAGTAATACGGTTTGAAATGGCTGGACCAAATAGCACATTTGCTGAATCAATGAAAAACAAGCCATACCGATTGATAAAACCGGTGAGAAGGATTATTCAAAAAATAAAAGTACTTAGGTTGTCAAAAATTCCTAATCAAATAGTGCATGTCATGAATTCCTCAAATCCAAAGAGGCAAGCATAGTTCAGAAGGGGCATGACAAGCACAACATAGGCGTACTCGATTTTCTAAACTTAAGAGAATGTACTTCTTGCCCTATGAGTTCCATGAATTGATGAGCATTAAGAGCAAGTATATAGTCGAACAAAATTTGGTTGACAAAGACTTTCAAAGTGATGAGGCACATAATCCAGGAAAAGAAGACAATGGTGCGTTGAGGAGCCATTTGAAAGCAGAGCAAGATATAGTTCAAGTCATGCAACCATCATGTTCTCCCGACATATTTGAAAAGGTATAGCTCGCAAGTAGTTTACCTATTTTCGGATTTGGCCATAAGTTTATTGGTGATGCATCTATTAGAAATAATCTTGTGAGATCTTAAAAGATCAATAAAGAATGGTAGTTTACTTGTTAGTAATAAAATTGTTACATAACATATTGGTCAACACATTGTGCCACTGAGAAAGGCTGGTAGTGACAATTTATTGCCGCCAAAGCTTTCCTCATTGTTATATTTTAAGTTTATATCTAAATGGACCGCTTCTCTTATTTCATACTTGGCTTACACTTGGTCTCAAATGAGACATATATGTTGTAACTATTTTTTTCTTCAGAAACATAAAGCCAAGGTTGAAATCTTTTGAGAAATCTGATGCTAGTATAATATCTTACTTGTAAACATCTGAGAGAAGTTGCAAGAAAACAATGGATAGACAAATGGGGATGTTAAATCTGATCATTTGTTTGCTTAGTTCCAAGACCTTTCTCACAACTGGATCGGCTAAAGGGTAATAAGTATACATTCGATTTGAGCATGCTTGGTCATATATTTGATATATTGGTTAGGAATTATTATATTAAAAATTCTTAACCACAATGTCGAGCCATCAATTCAAAGACGAATGTATTGCAAGTTGCATGATTCGTCTGAGAATAATTTTAATGATTGCAAGAGGTTTCATCAAATAGTATGATTGGATATTCACAAAGGACTATTCAAGTTTGTTGAAACACGAATAGATGGGAAATCTTTTCTGATTGGTCTTGGTGGCAAAAATCTATTGTATCGACTACCACAAGTCAATTCATTTAAAGATGAGAAGGTAAAAACTGCAGATGAGTGGATCAAACTTTGAAGTAAAGAATTGTTCCGGAGCACCATGATGACATTCTTGAAGGCAAGTGTTCTATCAAAGTTATAATGAAGACACCAAGCACTAGGGGCATCAGGAAAATCCAAAGATCAATTTAAGCAAAACTAAAGGAGACAAGGTCCCCAATAAGCACATAGGTAAGAAATCAAAAGTCACTTTGGCATAACTATTAGCTAAATATATTAAAAAAGAGTGGAGCAAAAAGTGCTTATCGACCAAGCAGTGCAAAAGCATCAAGATTACACCTAGGCGCAAGTTTTGAAACCAATGTTGGCAAAGGGAGAAATTCAATGCAACAACTCCACATTCTCCTTTGGGCCTCCAATGGCGATGTCATTGATACCCCCATATGCTAATTATTATTCATATTCATCGTGGGACAGGTATGGTTCCATGACAAATTATCCATATTATCTTAGACCATCTCACCTTGATTATGCAACTCCAAGAATATCAACATTCAATGAAGAATCACCTGTGAAAACCCGTTTCAATCAAATATCATCGATTTAGAGCTCAAGGAAGAATAAAGAGGCGGTGAAGCAAGTTTATCGTGTTAAAGATATGGTCGCAAGAATGCTACTTCAGATTTAGTTTTAAATGATAAAGAGGCAGTCAAAGTGTTGACATTGACTACTAAAGGTAAAGATAAGAAGCAATCAATCATTGAAAATCAACGTGCCAAATTTGCAGAAAAGAAGTCGAGAGTGCACAAGATCAAGAAAGATTTGTCATTGCTTACAATGGAATCACAACCGAGATGCCCACTTATCGGTGTTCTGGGATCGGGGGTACCCAGATCTGCCTGCCTGCGGCCCAGCGTGTGGGCCCATCGATGGCCCTGTACGGCCCAGCTACAACAACTCCAAGGCAAGACCCTCGCGAGGCGAACGACACCAAGACCTCCAGAGGAACAACCTCCCCAGGCTGCCTCCCGAGGGGCAGAGACTTCTAAGCAGGCACCCAGCCTCACGAGGCTGCGATGACGTGAGCCATGACGACCAAGGCCAGGCGAGTGCCAGCAGGCCCAGAGGAGACAGTTTCCCCTTTGGTGCTAAGGGGGCAAGGACAGACGCGGGTTCCCAAGGAATACCCCAAAGGTTTCCATTCCGGTGCAACAAGACCAAGACCACAAGCTCGGTAGGACGGATGTCATCGCCGAGCCCACCACTGCATCATGACCAGAAGCTTTCCAGGAGAAGACTACCTTTCGTCAGGATTAGATGTACTTCTTTTCCCCTTTCAAATTGGCCGTTGTGCGATCCCTTCCCGCCTAAGTTTCGAGGGAAGAGGACCAAGGCCACTATAAGTATGGGCTAGCCATACCTGTAGGAGGGGATCCCGGATCGGATCCTTGACCATTCCACACACACCACTTGAGCCCTCGCGAGGCTGCTCATCCACTTTACTAGTTCATCCTCAGCCTCCTCCTGAGGCCAATCCACCACAAAGCAGGAGTAGGGTTTTACACCGCAAGGTGGCTCGAACCTGGGTAAACTGTTGTGCTCATCTTCTTCCTTGCTCGCGTGAACTCGACGAGGCTAGGCTGTGGGGTGGTGAGCATTAGACTTGAGCTGGCTGAGATCTTCTCACACGCCCCAGAGTTCGAACCTTCTTGGGTCTGCGGAGCCCTGAATCCGACATTTGGCACGCCATGTAGGGGCATTTCGAAGCTCCGCCTCCTCACTGACCATGCTCCGCCCTCGCCTCGTTGCTTCCATGGCGGATGCTGTCCCACGGTTTTGGCTGCCCGAAGCCTATGGGAGCGCTGCGGGCTGCCCGGCCTTCACCCCCGGCCTGCGTCGGGTGCGGTGGCCTGCGAAGTTCAGGCCAGAGCTGCCCCAGAGTACGATGGCGCTGCGGGCCTCGAGGAGTTCCTCCAGCTGTATGTGTAGGACATCCAAGCGGCGGGTGGCAACGACAAGGCCATGGCAAACTGGCTCCCCCTAGCCCTCACGGAGGTCCCTTGGTCCTGGCCCCGCGGCCTCCCGGACGCCTCGATCTCTTCTTGGGAGGAGCTCCGCGGTCAGTTCGTCGCGCACTTCGCGGCGCTGGTGCCCCACGCAGTTGCATGCATCATCTGTGGGTCGCAAGCGCCTATGTCTAACCGCCATGTCAAGCAGTTCTTTCGCCGGGCGTGCGGAACTCAGCCGCGGCATGAGGCCCTGCGGGGCCACGCAAGGCCTGAGATCGACATCACCTTCGACTCCAGGGATCATCCAAGGATGGCGGCCGCTGCGGGTGCACTCCCCATGCTGTGCACGCCCACCATCAGCAATGTCACGGTCACCAAGACCCTCATCGACGGCGGCGCCGACCTCAACATCCTCTCCCTGGAGACCTTCAACATGCTCCAGGTGCCTTATGACCAGCTCGCGCCCACCAAACCCTTCTCGGGGGTGACCAGGGGCTCCGCCACCCCCTTGGGGCAGGTGCGCCTTCCCGTCACCTTCGGCAAGTGTGACAATTACCGCACCGAGCTGATCGACTTCGATGTGGCCCGCATCAGCCTCCCGTACAACGCCATCCTGGGGTACCCAGCTCTCGCCAAGTTCATGGTGGCGACTCATCCGGGCTACAACATCATCAAGATGCCGGGCAGCAGTGGCATCATCACGGGGGCCGGAGACACGAAGGACGCGGTCTGGGCCCTCAAGCTCGCCTACGGGGCCACGGTGGCCTCTCGCCCCGGCGCTGGGGACGCCCCGGAGACCCTCGGGGCCGCGCCCATGAAGAAAAAGCAGTTGTTCTCTCAGGACCGGGCCGAGACAAAGCAGGTGCCCGTAGACGACAGGGGCTCAGGCCCTACCTTCACCATAGGTGCCAGTCTTCCCCCGGAGCAGGAGAAGGCATTGATTGGCTTCCTCCGGGTGAACAAGGACGTGTTCGCTTGGGAGGCGTCAGACCTGGTTGGCATCCCGAGGGAGGTGATCGAGCACCACCTGATGGTATGCCCCGAAGCGCGCCCCATGAAGCAAAAGGCATGGCGTCAAGCACAAGAGAAGCAAGCATTCATCGTCCAAGAGGTCCGCAAGTTGCAAGAAGCCGGCGTTATTCGGGAACTGCGGCACCCGGACTGGCTGGCCAACCCAGTAATTGTCCCCAAAAAGGGGGGGAGGAGCGTATGTGCGTCGACTTCACGAGCCTCAACAAGGCTTGTCCTCAGGACCCCTTCCAGCTTCCGCGCATTGACCAGATCATGGACTCCACCGCGAGTGCAATCTGTTGTGCATTTTGGATGCTTTCTCAGGATATCATCAGATAAAGATGGCGGCAGAGGACGTCGAGAAGACGGCCTTCATCTCCCCGTGTGGCATGTATTGCTACACCTGCATGCCCTTCGGGCTGCGGAATGCCAGGGCAACCTTCCAGCGGCTGATGCACATTGCGCTGGGGCCACAGTTGGGGCGAAATGTGGAGGCATACGTCGATGACATCATGGTCAAGTCGCGGGAGGAAAGGACCCTCATCGAAGACCTGGAAGAAACGTCCGCCAACCTGCGCCAAGTGAACCTGAGGCTCAACCCAGAAAAGTGCGTGTTTGGGGTCCCGTCTAGCAAGTTGTTGGGTTTCCTTGTGTCACACAGAGGGATCGAGGCTAACCCCGAGAAGATCAAGGCAATTGAAAAGATGCGCCCGCCGCAGACCCTCAAGGAACTGCAAAAGCTCGCGGGATATGTGACCTCCCTGGGGCGCTTCATCTCGAAGCTCGGCGAGCGTGCCCTCCCTTTCTTCAAGCTGATGAAGAGGAAGGGCCCTTTCGAGTGGACTCTGGAGGCTGAGGCGGCTTTTGAAGACCTCAAGAGGTACCTCACGAGCCCACCTGTCATGGTGGCACCTCGTCCTCTTGAGCCCCTCGTGCTCTACTTGGCGGCCATCCCCACTCAGCTAGCGCAGCGCTCGTGGCGGTCAGGGAGGAGCACGCCGGCGCCGGCGCAAAGCAAGGCGGCCTGCGAGGGGTCGCGCAATGTCTGCCGCCTCAGGACGGCACCCCTGGGGCTCTCATCACTCCGCCAGCCAGCGAGGCTCCCGAGTCCCTCTTGCCCCACGCAGAGCAAGACGCCGTCGATACCTCACCCCTCGTTGAGCACCCGGTGTACTTCGTCATCACGGTGCTGCGGGATGCACGCGCGCACTACCCCATGTAGCAGAAGCTCCTGCTCGCGCTCCTCATCGCCTCCAGGAAGCTGCATCATTATTTCCAAGGCCACCCCATCAAGATCGTCTCTGCATACCCCCTAGAGAAGGTTCTCTACAGCCAAAACGCTGCTGGAAGGGTTGTGGAGTGGAACATCGAGCTGCAGGCCTTCCAGCTAGAGTTCAGCACCACCAGGGTCTTCAAGGGTGCGGCCCTCGCTGATTTCGTGGCGGAGTGGACGGACGCTCCCTACTGGGGGCTGGACGAGGGCCAATCCCTCACACCTGGCGACGAGGTGCCCGACGGCTGGGTCATGCACTTCGATGGTGCCTTCGTGCGGCGGGGCGCGGGGGCTAGAGCCGTACTCATCTCACCGACCAAGGACAAGCTCTACTATGCCGTGCTGCTTTGCTTTCAGCATGGCGAGAAGGTCTCCAACAACATCGCGGAATACAAGGGCCTGATTGCCTGCCTCAGGGCCGCGGCCGCCCTGGGGGTCAAGCGTCTCACCATCAAGGGCGACTCCCAGCTTCTCGTCAACTTCTCCAAGAAGGAATACAAACCAAAGGACGAGCACATGGAGGCATACCTGGAAGAGGTACGTAAAATTGAAAAGCGCTTCTTGGGCTTGAAATTGCAGCATGTCCCGCACGGCACGAACAAGGAAGCAGACGACATCGCCAAGAGGGCATCTCGCTGCGAGCCTCAGAAGCCTGGCGTCTTCGAGGAAAGGCTCTTCAAGCCATCGGCGGTGCCCCCCGCCGCAGGCCCAGCACTGCTCCGAGAAGAGCTGCCTCTGGCCCCGTCCTCGGGCGCCCCGGCCTGTGGCCCGACCTCAGAAGCTCGCCTACTCCTGGCGCTAGAACCCCAGGAAGGCTGCTGGACCGAGGAGTTCAAGGCGTACTTGCTCCGTGGCACCTTACCAGAGAAAGAGGAGGACGCGGAACGTGTGGCTCGCCAGGCTACTGCTTATTACTTGCAGGATGGCGAGCTATACCGAAGATGCCCCAACGATGTCTTGCTGCGATGAATATCCAAAGAACAGGGGCGCGAGCTGTTTGACGACATCCATGGAGGGGACTGCGGACACCACTCCTCATTGCGCACCCTCGTGGGCAAAGTGTTCCGCAGCGGGTTCTACTAGCCTACGACACTCCACGACGCCACCGAGCTAGTGCGATCCTGCGAGGCCTGCCAGTTCCACACCAAGCAGATTCACCAGCCCGCGCAAGGTCTCCAGACCATCCCAATCTCATGGCCCTCACGGTCTGGGGGCTGGATATCCTGGGCCCGTTTCCTCGGGCGGCCAGCGGTTACCGCTACCTCTTCGTCGCCATCGACAAATTCACCAAGTGGACGGAAGTGGAGCCTGTGCACACCATTCCTGCCAGCTCGGCCATCAAGTTCATCAAGGGCCTCGTGAGCTGTTTCGGAGTCCCCAACTGTATCATCACTGACAATGGCTCCCAATTCACAAGCAACCTCTTCAGGACATATTGTGCTAACCTTGGAATGCAGATATGTTACGCTTCGGTGGCGCACCCACGGAGCAACGGCCAGGCTGAGCACACCAACGCAGAGGTCCTGAGGGGCCTCAAGACAAGGAGCTTTAAGAAGAAGCTTGAGGCCTGCGGCAGGGGTTGGCTCGGTGAGCTTTAGTCCGTGCTGTGGTCTATCCGCACTACCGCGACTAAGCCCACCGGCAAGACCCTGTTCTTCCTCGTCTACGGGGCTGAGGCGGTCCTCCCACACAAGGTCAGGCTTCGCTCCCCGCGGGTCTTGGCATTCAACGAGGCACGTCAGGATGCCTCGCGGGGAACAGACCTCGTGCTTGGGGAGGAAGCCCGTCGCCAAGCCTTGCTCTGCGCCGCAAGGTACCCGCAGGCGCTGCGGCGCTACCATTGCCGCAGCATCCGCTCCCGAACCCTCGTGGTTGGAAACCTCGTCCTGAGGCGGGTCCTCTCCAGGGAGGGCCTCCACAAGCTCTTGCCCATGTGGGAGGGCCCGTTCAGGGTCGCCCGTGTCTCCAGGCACGGCGCCACATGCATGGAGACGCAGGACGGGGTCCCCATCCAGAATGCTTGGAATATCCAGCATCTCCGCAAGTTCTACCCGTGACACTCTCACGTAATAATGAGTGGGACTGTACATGCCCCGGAGTCTCCCGGTACGCCGCCCCTCAGCCCCGCGGGGGCTCCCGCCCACGCCCAAGTGGAAGCCCCATGCTCCGCGCTGGCGGACGACACGGTCTTACAGCGACTATGCCCACGCCTAGTGGAGGCCTCATGCTCCGCGCTGGTGGGAAAACTAGCATAGGTGTCGGACGCGGCTTTCTCTTTTTCTTGCTCTTGTAACCAACTTGCCACTTTCTGGAATGAAGTTTGAAGTTTCGCATATTTATTTGAAAAGGGGTGGGACTTTCTTTTTTTCCTCCTTCCGGTGTTTTTCTCTCCTTGAATCTTGTTTTCGGAGGAAGGGGCGCTTGCCCGTTGCTCCCTCCCGCACGTCCCACGAGTGGGGGCTGGGCACGGTGTTACGTTCGGGCAAGCCCCAGGCCACAACGGCTGCGGGTCCGCCTGCACGCACACCTCGCCAAGGCCTTGGCGTCCAAATCCTCGCGCGATGCTCTCGAGTGAGCTAACGGGCACGTACCGCTTTCGGCCCCTGGCCTCAGGAGCACTTATCTCCTGGCCTTGTTGGGCATCGTGACCTGGCATACCAGCGTCGATCGCCCCTCGCTCGGGGGCTCCGGACGCAAGATGGGCGCCAAGGAAGGGTGGCTGGAGAAAAAGCAGCCACGGTCTGGCTCATTGTTGAGGAACCCCACGTCGAGTGCTCTTTGCATCTCTGGAGGCTCTGTAATCTCGCAAGCCCCTCGAGGCCCCGGAGTGACCTGGTCCGTAAGGAGGGAGCCTCCTCGGGACCCCAGGGGCATACCTAGGATCAAGGCTCCAAGGAACGCGCCCCGCGACGCAGCAACCCACCAAGGATCACGAGCGCACCAAGCTAAGTTATTCTAATCGCGCCAGGCAGGAACTTTCAATTGGTAGCAATATAAGTACTAGAACATGAACGGGAAATACTGACATAAAGGCGCAAGCGCGCGGTTCATTACACGCCCCCAGGGGGCTCTTCATGGTTCTTAATGCAGGAAACAAAAAAACAAAGAAGCGGCCTCCCGAGGACCGCTGCTCCTAAGGCCTCGCTACAACACTGTGCACACTCAGTCGGAGTCCTCCTCCTCCTTGACGGGGGCATGGCGACGTGGCACCTCGGCGTCCTCCTAGGCAGGAGCATGGCGGCGCGGTGGCCCAACCTCCTCCTTGGTCCGAGCGCGGCGACGTGGCGGCTAATCGTAGTCGTCATCGCTCGAGCTTTCCTCGAGGGAGGCGTCGCTGCTTCCGGAGGTGTCATGACCGCCGCCAAGGGCAAGTTCACCGCGGAGGTCGCCGCCGCCGCGATGGTCTTCGTCGTCAGAGGGATGATCGCTGTCGCTGCCGTCGCCCTCGAGGCAACACCCCAAGCGCCTGCCGTCCTCCCCGAGGACCTTGACGAAGAGCGTCATCGCCCCATCATACTTAAGGTGAAGGGTGCGTATCCCCTGCAGGGCGCGGGCGAATGTCTGCCACCCACGGTTCAGAAACACGTTGCCTGCGGGGGTGACCTCGACCTCCACCCACGAGGCCTTGTTGCAGCAGCCGTCGGCCTGCAGCCATAGGCCAGCAGGTCCTCCGGCCGGCAGTGCCTCTGCGAAGAAGCGCAGAAGCTGGAGCCAGGTGCCCTCCGGCCTCTCCACCCACACAACAAACTCTTGGGTCGTATCGGCCGTGTGGGATCGAGGGCGCAGTGGCCGGATGGCCGCCGTGGGCCTTCCACCCCGGCCACGGCTGCCACGGTTTCCGTGGCCGTTTCCGCGGGAGGGACCCTTCCCACAGCCGCCGGAGGCAATGCGGACCCCCGTGGGGGTGCGCTCGCGCCCCTGGGAAACCGCCGCTGGTGTCGCGGTAGACTTGCGAGGGCGGCCGCGCCCCCTCTTGAGCAGCGGCGCCTCTGGCCCCTCCTTGGGGGCCTTGCCCTTGTCTTCAGCAGTGAACCTCCTCAATGGCGCCATGGTTGCTTCGGCAAGATGGTGGCTGCGGCGGAGATAGGAGAAGAGAGGGCGAGAAGACAAAGATGGGACGGGACACTGCCCCTCGCCCTCTTATAGGCGATCGTGGGCCAACCGGCATCCCTCCACCTTCGCGCAATGATGGTCTCGCAACATGCAAGTCCAAGACTTTCGTCAGTCGGGGTGGTTGCCGAGGCGACGTGGGGAAGCGGAGGCATCCGCGTCCCGCCGTGCGCCACGCATCGAGCCTGGCCCGTAGGAGATTGGGGGCCTGCGGCGCTTCGCCCTTCTCCCCTCGCCTTTGCCTTGAAGCCAGCCCGAGCGCGCCTTGGGCCTGGGGGCTACTGTCGGCGTTCTGGGATCGGGGGTACCCAGATCTGCCTGCCTGCGGCCTAGCGCATGGGCCCATCGATGACCATGTACGGCCCAGCTACAACAACTCCAAGGCAAGACCCTCGCGAGGGCCCTAGCCTCGCGAGGCGAACGACACCAAGACCTCCAGAGGAGCAGCCTTCCCATGCTGCCTCCCGAGGGGCGGAGACTTCTATGCAGGCATCCAGCCTCACGAGGCTGCGATGACGTGAGCCATGACGACCAAGGCCAAGCGGGCGCCAGCAGGCGCAGAGGAGACAGTTTCCCTTTTGGGGCTAAGAGGGCAAGGACAGACGCGGGTTCCCAAGGAATCCCTCAAAGGTTTCAATTCCGGTGCAACAAGACCAATACCACAAGCTCGGCAGGACGGATGTCATCGCCGAGCCCACCACTGCGTCACGACCAGAAGCTTTGCAGGCGAAGACTACCTTTCGATAGGATTAGATGTACTTCTTGTCCCCTTTCAAATTGACCGTTGTGGGATCCCTTCCCGTCTAAGTTTCGAGGGAAAAGGACCAAGGCCACTATAAGTATGGGCTAGCCATCACCGTAGGAGGGGATCCCGGATCGGACCCTTGACCATTCCACACACACCACATGAGCCCTCGCGAGGCTGCTCATCCACTGTACTAGTTCATCCTCAGCCTCCTCGTGAGGCCAATCCATCATAAAGCAGGAGTAGGGTTTTACACCGCAAGGTGGCCCGAACCTGAGTAAACTGCTGTGTTCATCTTCTTCCTTGCTCGCGCGAATTCGACGAGGCTAGGCTGTGGGGTGGTGAGCTTGATACTTGAGCTGGCTGAGATCTTCGCACACGCCCCAGAGTTCGAACCTTCTTGGGTCTGCGGAGCCCTGAATTCGACACCGCTCGGCTTATCAAGTAGGCAAAATAAGAAATTGCAAAGCCGTAGTGCACAGCTTAAAAGGAAAAAAACATGGCATGAATTCCCAAAGGAAGCGCTTAAAACAATCATAATGTGCAAGCTTTTGTTGTAAGAAACACAATAAAGATGAAGAAAGAGAACACTGAAGCAGGTAAGCGATTAAGCCCAAGGTTTGCATTTACCCATGAAAATATTAAAAGACACATTGTTCATATTATTCAACTTCCAAGAGCTCCTGTAGCATGGGAGAATGAAACTTCCTAGAGCACCAGTTATTTTTCCCAAGGTTTTGGGTCCTCAAAAGATCTCACCAATGTATCTTGCGTATCGATCTTTCGGCGAGGCTCCTGTGACGACATTGTATTGCGTTCCACGCTCAACGTCGAGGGTACACGGTGGCATGTTCGGGTACGAACATCACAAAAATATTGTAGGCAGCCAAAGAAATAAAAAGTATTTGTTGTGACATCTTTAAACTACATGATGTCCCGAATTACACGAAACATAATATAATTTTTAGGTTCCAACAACCGAATAGTTTTTGATTAACAGGTTAAAAGTATTTACTGAAAAGAAAATTTTGAAAAATAAAAACATACTCATGTACGTACATGTAAAAATGTTCATCGCATATTTTAGAGAAATGTTCATGGAGTAATTTTCAAATGTTCATCGTGAATTTAAAAATGGTCATCGCATATTTAGAAATATTCACCACATATTTGAAAATATTAATAACATAATAAAAAATAATCGCATATTTGAAAATGTTCATCCCATACTTTAAAAACTAAATCAGGTTATTAATAATATTCATCGCGTATTTAAAAACTATTTAAAACATATTTATAAAAAATCATCACATATATAAAAAATGTTTGTCACACATTTGAAAAAATCACTATATGATTAAAAAAGCATTTCATATATGATTTTTTTTCTTAATCGTGTATTTTTAAAAAGTTAGTTGCACATATAAAAAATGGTCATCGCATATTCCACAAATGTCCATCACACATTTGAGAAAATATCAACCCTGCCTAATTGTCCGTTGCATATTTGAAAATTGTCCATTGCATATTTGAAAAATGTTCATCGCGTATTTGAAAAATGTTTATTATGAATTTGAGAAAATAATAATCATGTATTCGAAAATTTTGGTCATGTATTTGGAAGATATTCATTGAGTTTCTCAAGAATATTCATCGCATATTTGAGACAAATATTAATCGCCTATTTAAAAAATTCATGACTTTAAAGAAATATTAACCACTTATTTCATGAGAAATTCACTTATTAATTTTTTTGCATATGTTTTACAAATTGTCACGTATTTTATTCCATGCATATTATGCTGAAATGGTACATGTGGTTAGCAAACTCAAAATTCACATATATAGAAAAAGTACATATTCATATTTCAATGTGAGAAAAGTAAATAAAGATAAAATTGAACATAGCACCGCTGGCCTCGCTGCCAGGCGGTATGTCTAGTTTCGTGAATTTGGCCATTGGGAGCTTCCATAACACATGCGACACGATCGATCGTGTGTCGGACAAAAAGCCGCGCGCGTCTTCCCGCGGACATAGTCGTGTATTGCGTTCAGTGGAGACGTGGATCCAGTTGAAGCCTATGCACGTTTGTTGAACACGTCAAACGACGGGAGCTCGCATGGCCGCATCATGGTGTACACGGAAACAAACGAATAGCAGAAACGTGGATGCGTTGAGAGCTCGACACGCGCTATGGGCATATGGCCATCGACGGTCAGTCGGCGAACACTCGCACAACATAACACAGTGATAGCGCATTTAGCGTTGGTCCCTCGGCGCGCGCTTGTTCATATTCGTGTGAGTAAGGAGATCGCAACCGACGATTCATGGACCGGTAGGGGAGAGATGATTTATGACACACATGTCCTCGGGGCATCGAGTCTCTTGCGTGTTTTTTTATTTTAGCTTTCGATTTTTATTTCATGTCATTTGGAAGAAAAGTTTAAATTAAGTTTTGTTTTTATATTCCTGTTTCTGGTAACTACGCCTTTTAAATAAGATTTATTTTAAATACATTTTGACGAGTGTTTAATGTTTCTGTTAAGTTTTAACTTTTAAAACTTAGTACAAGCGACCGATAAAATCACAACATTAGTACCCGCAACCGACAACAAAACCACTTAAAAGTTCCAACTACTTGATACGACGAAAGCTAAAATAATAAGTTTCAGATGCAAAAGTGTAAGTTTCAAAGATTAAAACTTAAAATTTATTGTGATCTCGTGTGAGATCCAACTACTCTGCGGATCGTGAGGCAATTGGACGGCTGAGTATGGTTGGACAGGAGCACGCTTCAGCACCTGCGTGCCCCTCCGAATTTCTGACTGGTAGTGCAGCATTTAAACAAACGACAATTCTTGCAGCAGTATTATATCCGTAGCTTTTCAAATTGTTTTAGAACACACCATAATTTTTGGAGGCTATGCGCAACTTCGTTTTGCCATACACGTCCTCCATAATTTAGTACTTTTTTTTCACCAGCTCGATATTTGTAGTACTACTTCATTTCTATCCCATTCAAAGGCCACTTGGGAAGTGTTACGATCCGGCTATTAATGTTCTATGTTATGTTATGGTCCCTAGTCCGTACATGACGGATGCCAACTTCGGGAAATCGTGTGAAGGGCCAACGAGAAAATCTCAGTGATGCTATCATGTGCATTATGCTCTATTATTGATATGCTGACGAAAAGAGAGAGCCAAAAGGATGCCACAAAGACGCAGTTGAGATATCTATTTTGTTATAAAGATTTCAATTTGTTTTGGCAGGATAAAGATTCTAGTTTATTAGACAACTATTGTTAGTTTTTATAGGGAAGAGTTATTGTTAGGTTACTTTTCCCGACAACATGTATGTAATATATTAATATCAAAATGATACTAATTACATCTGGTCCTGCAACAACACATTATAAAGATCTAGTCGAGATATCAAGGATGCACACAACAACAAAAAACAAAGAAAGGCAACACACCCAAGGACCTGCAACAAACATCAACAACTCCACCTTCCTTACATCACAAGAGTTGCGAGAAAGGCTCTCCGAAATCAACGCCTTCAAAAAGGCAACAACGCTCAAGCCCCGTCGTCGCAGGATCCGACCACTGCAGGCCAGATCTTGGGTTTTCATCAAAGAGACCACTGCATGTCTTAGTATTCCAAAGCAATTGCTTTGACAAAGACATGCCACGTGAAACACGACCATTGCCGGGCGTAGCCATCAAATGATGGACATAGGGTTTTCACCAGGAGATCGAGACCTGATTCTCGAAGAGCACCACCAAATAAAAAACATCCTATGTTGTCGCCACCTTCGGCAAAGAAGATGAAAGTACATGGAAAGGCATCCACACACCATGATCATGGAAAATTGAAATTTAAATCATTATGTTGCATTAATGTTTACAGGTAGGCTCTTGCATGCACATCCTTGGCGTGGAGATCACAGCACAATCAAATCTATACGTAGCAGCACAGAATGTGGAGAGTTGACAATCGCCGAGAGCCATCTCAAGTGCACGTGCTCCAAAATTCCTATGGCAGAGGCCGACAACGACGCTGAGACATGGCGACAACTTCATGTTTGATGCAAGCCGTAGTCGCACTACCCCAACCCGTCAATGCACGCTTCTGCGTTGCCCCTGTCATTGTCATTTCGTCGCCGCTGCGAACTAGTCCCCAATCCGCCGCTGTTAGATCATGTACTCCATGTGAGATGTGATCGATCATGCATTCAGGCTTATGGTTGGAGCTGGTCGGTGATCTAACACGATATTCGTCTTTCCTCATTGAAGGTGATTGTTCATCAATTATCCTTTATAGGATAGAATAGTCCAGCTATATATGTGTACTAAATAAGAAAATATACATTATTGCAATTTATTTTCTACTCATGCGAATATAATGTGATCGGAAACAACATAAGTTTCATGAAAATAATAGAATATATAACAACTGTTAAGAAATATATTAGCATTTTTAATGAACATGTGCGGATTATTACATTGACTCTAGAGAAGTGGCAAAGGTAGTTGAAACTAGATGAGCATGTGTGGAAGCATATGGACACGTAATATTGTACTTATCAAGAAATACAACTACAATACATCTATTTATAAGGTTGGTTGGAGGAAGAGAACCACACGGTTTAGCTACATGCCTTTAATTTGTGATTTATTTTTTGGCATAACGTTTCTCGAAAATTTAGTGGTAGGAAGATAAAAACGACAAAGACTGGAAGAGAGACATTCATAGATTTGTACAAATCTATGATTTTGAGTGGCGGACCACATATCTCACAGCAATGTTAAGCTATCATTCACCTGGCCTTAACCACCAAAAACCTAATGATTTAATCAATTCTTCTGAGACCATATTGCTACAATTTTTTATCTTAAATTATGAATGAATGAATAAAGTTATAAACTAAATAGAAATATAGTCATCAGTCGTGTGTTTCAAAATAGTTATCTACCTTGCAAATAACCATCAGGGAAATTATATCTTGTACAATATAGTGTAGTAAATCTAGCCATCCATATGCGTAACTCATCTAGCTAGTCATGAAATGAACGACGGGGAGAAGAGAATACATGTGTGCAAGAAACCTCTCACATTTTTTTTTTTTGAAAAGAGGGGACATCCCTCGGCCTCTCCATCGAGTGATGCACACAACCTTTTATTTATCATATCAAAGTTCATCATCCAACCATAAGAAAGTTCAACCAATAAATTGTCGCACATGACTGCCCCAAGGGAAAATTAAAAAATTGTCGCACATGACTGCCTCATGCATCACAAATCTTACTAGTAAGCCGCCAACTAAATCGGCTGAACAAATCCCGAGCGACCATCTCATATCAGTTGCACCCGAAGACCGTGGGCGCCCGATCCTCCTCCTTTCGTAGTAATGAACACGTATGGATCCAGCTAGTGGCCTTGAAGATAACCCGCAAAAAGTTTTGAACTTTCGATAGGTTAAAACTACAATAATTACAAGTGTTTCAAATGGCCCAAAGTAAAGCACAAATTCCCACATGGATTTGAGACTTCAACTTGGGGTGGACCCTCACTAACCAGTTTCAAACATATTCGTACTACTTATGGGTGGAGGCAGATTGAAATCTATATGGATTGTTTGCCATAGTAGCTTGGCAAGTGAGCATTGAAGGAACAGATGCTGAATCGACTCCTGATTGCCACAAAAGCAACACTCAGCGCATCCTTGCCAATCCCTTTTTACATATTATCTTTTGTCGGGATGACCTTGCGATCCAAGTACCACATGAAGATTTTTATTTTCAATGGGACTTTCATTTTCCATATATATTTGTGGTGAAAAGGTCGCCCATCATTGTTGAAGTCTGTATACATGGATTTGACTGTGAAGGCACCAGAAGCAGTCAACTTCCAACGGAATGTGTCTGATTCATGTGAAAGGTTGACCATCATCAACCATTCAACAAGGTTTAACCAGTATGTCCATTTGTCCCCAATCAGTGGTCTTCTAAAGGCAACGTTCAACGGTATGTGGTCCATCACAAAGGCAACGAAGACATCTTTCCGCTGCACAATATGATAGAGACGAGGGTATTGCATGGCTAGTGGCATGTCCCCTAGCCATGTATCTTCCCAGAACCTAGCAGTTAGACCATTTCCTACAATGAACGTCCCTTTGCGAAAAAAATCATTTTTAACTCCCATGAGTCCTTTCCAGAAAGACGAGTCTGTTTGTTTTGCATGAACCTCAAAGAGGGTTTTTGAATGAAGGTCCTTATTCCTAAGTAATTCTTGCCAAACCCCGTCCTCGGTAAGTATCTTGTAAAGCCATTTGCGCAACAGAAACTTATTTTTAATCTCAAGGTCTTCCACCCCTAGACCTCCTTGCTCTTTAGGGCGACAGATCACATTCCACCTTGTCAGGCAGTATGTATGCTTATGTTCATCAGACTGCCAGAAAAACCTGGATCTGTAGTAATCCAATCTTTTTCTTACCCCTTTAGGTATTTCAAAGGAAGATAACATGAACATAGGTAAGCTTGTGAGAATGACATTGATTAGGGTGAGCCTTGCCCCATAATACATAAGCTTACCAATCCAACAACTCAACTTTTTCTCAAAACGATCCTCAATACCTTTCCATTCCTTATTAAGAAGTTTACGGAAATGCATTGGGATACCAAGGTATCTAAAGGGAAAGAGCCTGACTCACAACCAGATAGTTGTTTGTACTGATCCTCTTCTTCTTTGGCTTTTCCAAAGGAGAATAGTTCACTCTTGTGGAAGTTAATTTTGAGATCCAATAACTGCTCCAATAAACAAAGAATAAGTTTCATATTGTTTGCCTTTTCAATGTCATGTTCCATGAAGATGATGGTGTCATCGGCATACTGAAGTACCGATACCCCACCGTCCACAAGATGAGGAATTAAGCCCGCAACATGACCTGGTTCCTTGGCTCGGCTAATGAGAACCGCTAGAGGATCTGCCACGTTGTTGAAAAGAATAGGTGACATAGGGTCTCCCTGTCGCAAACCCTTTCGTGTTTGCAAATAGTGACCAATGTCATTATTTACCTTGACACCCATGCCGCCCCCTTTTACAAATGTGTCAATCCACTGGCACCATTTTCTCGGGAAGCCTTTCATGCTCATAGATTGTTGCAAGAATGGCCATTTAACTTTGTCATAGGCTTTTTCAAAATCCACTTTGAAGACAACTCCATCAAGTTTCTTCGAGTGTAGCTCGTGAATCGTTTCATGAAAGACAACAACCCCCTCCAGGATATGTCGCCCTGGCATGAACGCTGTCTGGGTCGGTCTCACCACTTTGTGAGCGATCGGTGTAGCATGATTAGTTGCCACTTTCGTTAATATTTTAAAACTTACATTTAGAAGACAAATTGGACGAACTGTTGAATCTTAATAGCATAAAGTCACCTCTTATGACTAGCCAGAATCGCTGATAGAACTCCGCCGGGAACCCATCTGGCCCTGGGGCCTTATTGTGTTCCATCTGTGAGATAGCATCCCACACTTCTTTGTCAGTAAAAGGGGCTGTTAGGAAGGCATTATCCTCTGTCAATAGCTGAGGGATATCACCTTTGACATCCTCGTCAAACTTGTCATAATCGGAGACATGTGAACTAAAAAGAAGCTTATAAAAATTGGTAATATAGGTCTTCAGTTGGTCTTCACCAACAATAGTACCATCATCCTGCTCGAGCTAATTCTTTTTCTTTTTCCTATGTTTTCCATTGGCGATGAGCTGGAGGTATTTGTTGTTGTTGTCCCCTTCTAGGACATCTCGCATCTTGGCACGTTGAAGTCATTTGGCTTCCTCCCGCATAAGCTTAGCGAGAAGATCATCCGCCTCTCTCTTAGCAGCACATTCTGCTTGATTAAGGGGCACGCTCTCAGCCTTCATATCTAAGGCGTCAATTAGAGCGATGAGCCTTTCTTTCTCTTGCTTATATACACCAAACCCACGTTTAGCCCAACCTTTTAGGAATTGTCTCAGGTGGCTGATCTTGTTATGCCATCTTTCGACATGGGTGCGCCCTTTATTTTCCTTAACCCACTCGGCAACCACTAAATTAAAAAAAAAACTTCTTTCTAAAACCATGAAAGTTCGAAAGAAAAAATAGACTTATTTCCCACATGAGCAGCCTCTCCTGAATCCATCAGGAGTGGTGTGTGATCAGAAACTCCCCGTTGCAGTGCACAAACTGTAACTAGGGGAAACTTTTGTTCCCACTCGACACTTGTAAGAATTCTATCAAGTTTCTCATAGGTGGGTGTGGGAAGAAACCTCTCACATAGACATTGCAGAGTCAACCCTACAGAAACCCATGAATCCTAGGTTACTATGTCTCATAAAATATAAGGTGCATAATTATATGTGCAGTGCAGGGTAGAACTTTAACGAGTAATGCTATATGTGTGAATTTGTATGGATTTGCAAAAATGTCTATGTTATTCATCTTTATGGCATTTCTTAAGTACTCACACTAAGTATATTCCTAGTTAAGAGAATGAGAAATCTAAAAATTTCTTAAATTTAAGATTTCCTTTGGTATCTTCATAGAGGGGTGATATCGGTACGGGACAACCTTGCAAAGCGTAATTTTTAGGAAGTAAAGTTTGTGTATTTAAAAGAAGATTTTATGTCTCCACTGCCAGGTTATACACTCATATACGCGTTTACTCTGTATATGGTCTTTTGCTTCAGCGTCCGGAGCACAGAGATCTTCTTATGACATCACGTAGCTAGCTAGACAGAGAAGTCAAGGAGGTTTTGGCTAAATGGATGATGATTTAGACTTCGGATGCGTCCTCCAACAGTTCAGATGCACTCTTATACGTATATTTGTAAGGAGGGAGTATCCGTTTTTGTCAAAGTACGTCATCCTACTCTCGGTGTGATCGTTATTCGTTTCGACCATGCACATCTCTTTATGCAAAATATAATTCGTACAGTACTTTAAAAGTTCTATTTATCTTTATCTAGTGTACTGGAGTGTAAAAAAAAAAGGTGCCAGGTGTTTCCACCCCCGATCTCCTCGACTTCAAGCCGCCGCCGCCCCTCTCCTGGCGGCCTCCGGAGCTCCACAGGGCAAAGCCCAGGCGGAGGATGATGGCGGGGGGGGGGGGGGGGGGGGGCTTCCTCTGTCGCAGCTCCGGGATACGGTTGCGGTGGAGATCCACGCGGGTGTCCTGGACGTGTGCGTCGTCCGACGTCGGCGGCGCAGCGGTGAGGGCCCCCTCCGCCGTCGATGGCTCACCCAAGCGAGGCGGTGGTGCGGTTTCCCGGCGGGAGACGTCATCCATGGGCATGCTGGATGACGTAGGAGGTCGATCTGGTGGTCCAGCCAGGGATGGACGTGAATTTGCCAACGAAAGCTTGGTTCAGCCTCGGCAAGAATCGTCAACGGCGCCGCCCGCGGGCGTCCTTACCTCGTTGGAGGCGTTGTGGGCCAATTTGCGTTTCCTGTGTGCTCCGGAGGAAATACCAGATTCTGGCTTTCGGGATCGGATGATGGCGATGTTCCTGCGTCGTCAGTCCATGGGGGCATCATTTTGGGGGTTGTACACTGGCTGGAGGGACAAGTGTTTGGCTTGGTGGCTAGGCACGGGTCTCCGTATGCTTCTCGTGCGGTGACCAAGGTGGAGCGCGTTCTATTTACAGTATTGACGACGGCGAGTCATGGCGGCATGGCGCAGTGGGGTCTCGGCGCTGGATACCGTTCAATGGGCGCACGCAGGAGGCAGACGTTGTTTGGCGTCGTGGTGGCGTCGACGGCAGAAGGGTCTAACAAGATCAGTGTATTGATTGATCCTGAAAATGGGACTGCGGAAGAAGGCGGCGACGGTTCTGCAACGTGCGCATGTAGTGCATGTTGAGGGTCTGCTAGACCGGTTGGTGCTCCCGGCTAGCCGGCGGACGATTTGGTGAGGCCATCGGATTTTTTTAGTGTGCGTGACGCGCGTTTCAGGGCACATCATCAATTTTGTAAGTAGGACGACGGTTTTGGTTAGAAAGATGACTTTGAGTTGACCTATGTATTTATTTTTTGTAAAACCTTGTTGAATAATACAATAAAGATGGTTGTGTACGTCTGGGATATTTTTTTTACGAAAAATAGTATTTCCAGACATAGAGTACAGCCTAATTGCTCGCTAGCCGCCAAGGTGTCACGGTGTCGCCGGAACCATCATGCCATAAATGAGTACCGATCAATCAGTGAAGGCATGATGCCGCCCCCAAACGGCAGGGCGCGCTTTACGACGAGACCGACACCGGGCCAGTCGTCATTCTCCAGGACCAGTGGCGGAGCCACCTCCCGGCTACCCGGGGCAGCTGCCCGGGCTTAGCCATGCATTCTCGTTTGAATAATAGCACTAAATGGACAGCTAATCACCATTTTATATGGGCAAACAACTGATAGACAGCAACTCGGTGTACTTTGCCCCGGCTCGCCGGCCGAGCTGGCTCCGCCACTGTCCAGGACGGATCCCGCGACGCAGCGCCGTTGCGGTTCACTCGTTTTGCTGTCTTGGTCATGGCGTGCCACAAGAACCATGGGGCGCTCCATGGAGACACATCGCGAGGAGAAGGCCGAGTTCGTCACACCCACAAGTTACTTGCGCAACCACTGTAGAAACACGTACGTAGCGATGGGGAAATGAGTTAAAGCGCATATATGTGGTGTGACAACGAGCAGTGCGACCGAGCACACGACCAATTAAAAGTGCTTTGCTACTTCGTCATTTATTAGTTGATTAATTAACAGTTCTAAGCATGATTTGGAAAATTAAGTGTGCTAGAAACGTGAGAACTTAATGGAAAACAGTAACTACACGACCTGGTGAATGGCGAGGCATGGTTCATGGTTGCCCTGGCTCTCCGCGGCGCGTACGTGCACGTGTTGTTATTTCTCGTCAGCTCCTCTACAGGATCTTGCGTGGGTTTTGCTTCCCCGGTCGTGACCAGCAGACAGCAGTACTATGTCCCTGTTAAATATCCATACCGCCGTGTTCCTCGTTTGTCGTCGTGACTGATCCACGCGTGCACAGTGGACTCTCTTCAAGTTCCACCAATTAAGCCCCTGCTAGTAGGCCCTCTCATTGCGTGCTACTGCTAGTATCCACGTCTCCAACAGTTAATATATAATCTTGTCGCTAAAATTTAGCACGTCATCAACCAACAAGGTATAACACAACTATTTTGATTGGCTGTACTTAAATTGTCTAATACTAGATCGTAAGAGCAACACCATACGACAGTCCTCGTAACGCATATGAACGGCGTGGTTTTGGTTTGACAGCTAGCTTAACAGTCAGGCATCGTTCCTGCTGGCGCCCGAGATTTTCCGCCTCTCCCGGCGCAAGTGGAGATCTCTTAAGGATGCTCTCGACGGCAGCGGATGGGTCACCGACTTGCAGGGCCGCATCTGAGTTCGTATCTGTTTGGTCCAAAGTGGCATCTGTGGGCGCGTTGGCCGGTGACGATGACCAGTTCAGATGGAAGTTATTGGCAAATGGATGCTACTCGGCTGCGTCGGCGTACCGACTTCGGGGTCTTCGCTTTCCCCGATCACTGCGTCCGTTTAGAGAGTTTGGGCTCCGGCGAAGTGCAAGGTTCTCACCTGGCTCATTTCTATTAACAGGCTACTCACGGCTGATAGACTAATGCAGCGGAAGTGGGCCAACTGCTACTTCTGCCTGCTTTGCAGGCGCAATTTGGAAACGACATTGCACCTTTTCATTGAGTGATGCTGGTCGCGTCAGCTCTGGCAGGCGGCTGCCCTGCGTTTTGGATATCCCTCCTTTGACCCTGGTGCTGGCCACATGTGCATACTAATGCGGACTGGCTGCTTAGGGGGTGTTTGTTTTCAGGAATTTTTTGGTGTAGGGACTAGAAAAAATCCCTCTTAGAGACTTTTTAACCAAGCAGGAGGGACTACTAGGGACTAAAAGTTGCTTTTTGGGACTAAATGAAGAAGACTCTCAAGGAGAGTCTTTTTTGGGACATTTCCAACAATGCCCCTCCCTGCACCCATTGCCCCACCGCCCCATGGTGTTGTTTGGTTGTTATTTTTCTGTATACTAAGGGTAACATGGTCTTTTACATGTCATTTAATAACCTCTAGGGAGGGACTAGAGACTTTTTAGTCCCTGGAAACAAACAGGGAGGGACTTTTTAGGGACTAGGGACTTTTTAGTTGGGACTAGAAAAAGTCCTAGGACTTATGAAACAAACAGGGCCTTAGCCTGGTGTATGTATTTATTTGTTAAATTTGACTCATTGGAGTTATTGTATATATATATATACTATTGCAGTTCTTTTGTAGAGTTGTGCTGTGATACCGGTCGTTTCACCCACATAATTTACATGTTGCATGTATAGATATAGCATGCACGTTGTGTTCGGTGGATGTCCTGGGGATGATACTATGCATTTACTAGCAAAATGCTAGATATGCATAGTGTCGGTCCTGTGGCGTTACATCGCTGATGGCACAGACGGAGCGGATACATCGTGTCATGGGGAGCTCGGATGAGGACGATCTTGTAATGCTTCTGGAGCCTTCTAATGGGTTCCAAAGGTCACAGGGAAAGGATCAGAGTAGTTGGCCATTGCTGGCGGGCTCGTGTCGGTGTACTAGAATAGGGGTACCCTAGTACCCCGTACTTGTGCACGGGCAGTAGTAGCATCCCGCGGCCAGGCTTGCGGGAGGACAGCCAGAGAGAAGCTCAAGATTATTAAGCCATTCAAGAACAAAGTATACAAAGCAAGAGTTAAGGCCCCGGCAAGAGGAGCTTGCCGGGAGGGACAGCTGAGGCCCAGCCTGGGCATTGCTGAAGCAGAGTACTTGCCGCGGCAAGGTACTTGCCCCGGCAAGTCATTGGCTGCGGCAAGATATTGGCTGCGGCAAGGTACCTTGCACGGCAAACTATGGGTTGCGCCAAGCTGTCAGGTGCGGCAAGGTCTTGCCGCGGCAAGCGTTACTGTACCACTGTGCTACTGTGCTGCTGCTCCAGTGCCTCCGCCAGCGTGGCGCTCTGGGTCCTTCCAAGCGTGTGTGGCAGGGCACTGTGTAGACGACGGTACACTGTAGCTAGCGGTGCAGGAGCAGGTGGGATAGGCTTTTCCCACGTCCAAGACGTCCGGGTACATGTATGTGGACAGCAAAGGCATGGGCATTTAATGCCCTTGTCCCCTGCCGTCAGTGGTAGGTAGGACATGTCATCCTGGTAATAGTGGCTTTACTGTAGCAACTTTCCACCTCTACCTTTACTGTTTGCCACCTGTTGGTGACCCCTTTGTGCGTATAAAAGGAGGCCCATAGGCAACGTGAGGAGGGGAGGGACTGAAAAAGGGAGAACTCCAGTATTGTACGCAGCTACTCTGTACTGTAGCGCTCCTGGAGCTAGAACAATCATACAGATAATAAACCAAAGAAAGCAGGAGTAGGGTTTTACGCATCCGTGCGGCCCGAACCTGGGTAAATCTCTCTCGTGCACTGTCGTGTTCTTCGCTAGATTTGCTCTTCGTGCGACCGTCTCTCCCTGCCGAACGTAAAGGGGTCCTTCCCTGGGTCCCATAGGTGATCGCGGATTCGTCCCCGACATCTTTGGCGCGCCAGGTAGGGGCGAGGGAGGTTGTGTGAACCTAATCTAGCGATTTGCGCGCTAGTTTTTGGGCCGTTCTCCATCTTATGGCTCCAAAAAAGAAGACTTCAGCCATTGGTGCGTCCACGTCCAACCCGCCTGCTCCCGTGCAGGAGGGTGCCGACGTGATTGCGGCTGCTGGGGGGACTGGAGAGCGAGAGCTCCTATTACCTCCACCTGTCCAAAACCGGGCAAGCAACGCCAATCTTGGCGCTGCTGGGTCTGGGAACGCAGCGCTGCTCGCTGCTGCTGGCCCTGCAAGCTCCAGAAACGGTGCTGCGCGTTCTGGAACGCCTGCGCCGGTTCAGACGCCGCGGCCTTCGCAAGAAGCCCGTGACAGGCAGCGTCCTGACGCCCCAGGTGCCAGGCGCTCCCTGGATAATGAACTTGCGCATCAATCTCGAGATGCGCGGGGTCACCATACGCAACAACACGTTGGCGGGGTCGAGGCGCGGTCGCCTGGGCGTGGAGATGCTCCTTCTAACACCGTTAGGAGTAAGAGCATCCCACAGTCCTCACGCCACTCGATACCTCCCTCACCAGCAGAAGCGTTGGCGCGTGCGCAGCTGCTCCTGAACTTCCCTCCACCAGCAGATAAGCTTGACGAGTGGAGGGCAACCATTCAGAGCCTTCTCAGCTTCGCTGATGCCGACCCAGTGCGCGCGGCCGACAAGAGAACTGGTGACGATGCTGTCACCAACAAGAACGGCGAGGGGGCAACAACCGTACACTCCCCACCCAGACGGCCACGGTCGCCGACACGTCGAAACGACGCCCGTGGCGATGATTCCACGGCGTCGTCTGACCCGCGAGCTCATCGTGACCAGCGCCTCGTTCTTCAGGAACGCAGAGGAGAAGACGCTCGTACCACTATCGAGCGAAGGAGAGAAGCGCATCGTCAGTCCGACAGACGCGCAGGGCCCGCTGTTGACATGCATGCGCCAGGGGATCCTGGCGACTTGCCGTACGCGGTAAGTTGTCCAGCGTTCACCCGTGAGCTGCGGCAGGTCCAGTGGCCCAATCGCAAGGCTTTCAAGCCTGACGTACCGGAGAAGTATGATGGCAAGACACACCCGTCGGAGTTCCTCAGCATTTACACCATTGCGGTGCAAGCTGCCGGGGGACGAGACGACAAGATTCTTGCTAACTACTTCCCGCTCGTGTTAAAGCGCAACGTCGTCTCATGGCTCATGCACTTGCCGGAGAACTCCATTTCTTCATGGGCGGACCTGTGCCATCAGTTTGTTGGTGCCTTGGTCATCAACCTCATGGCCAGGAGAGTGATCTTCATCTCATCCCCCAGAAGGAAGGAGAGCCCCTGCGCAAATACATTCAAAGGTTCAGCCGCGTACAGTACAACATCCCAGATGTTCACCCCGCTGCGGTTATTAGCGCGTTCCATCAGAACGTGCGTAACCGCAAGATGCGGGAGGAAATGGCGATGACCAAGGTCAGAGACATTGGCCAGCTATATGCTCTCGCCGACAAGTGTGCGCGCGCTGAAGAGGGAAGGAAACTTCCCGGTGAAGGTGTTGGCGCAGGGGGGAGCTCTGACAGCGAAGGTACCGCCCCGGCAAAGAAGGGCCGGCGGCGGAACAACAGGAAGAAAAAGGGCAAAGCTGTGCTTGCCGTCGAGCAGTCCAGCGGCAACGGCAGCGCCGACAAGGCCAAAGTCGAGGGCTCCGGCAAGGAGATTGCCGCGTGCGCCAACTGCCAGGCCTTGGCGGCTGCCGACAAGCAGGACGGCTCCGACAAGCAATATTGCAAGATCCACCGCACCAAGGGACACGATCTCCAGAACTGTCGACGAGTCGAGCAGCTTGTCGAACAGCAGAAAGCCGAGTATGAGAGGCGCGACAAGGAGAAGGCCCCAGAAGGTGCTGGCGGGTCCGGCAAGAAGCGCACTGCCCGAGGAGGGCGTCGCGGCAAGGCCAAGCAGCAGCAGAGAGACAGGCCTCCTCGTGGCCGCGACAAAGATGATGATGATGATGATCTAGATGATGAAGAATCCAGTGAGCACGAATTTCAGAAAGCCACAGAAGTCTTGTGTGTTGACGGTGGTGCTTCGTTGCATTCTTCTCACCGCCAACTTAAACAGTGGGCGCGAGAGATCAATGCGGCGGAACCATCTGTTGACGCCAGAAAGCTTCTGAAGTGGTCCGGCACGCCTATCGTATTTGACATTGAGGACCACCCTGACCGCACAACGGCGGTCGGGTGCTTGCCGATGTTGGTTTCACCAACGATCCGCAACCTCAAGGTCACGAAGATGTTAGTTGACGGTGGGGCCGGCTTGAATCTGATTTCACCCGCTGTGCTCCGGAAACTTCAAATCTCTGACGGCGAGCTTGAGGAAACTGGTACTTTCCAAGGAGTCAATCCAGGAAGGAGCAAGCCGAAAGGGAAGATCACGCTGCCAGTGACATTTGGCGGCGAGCTGAACTACCGGACCGAGAAGGTCACCTTTGATGTTGCCGATATTCCATTGCCTTATAATGGGATACTTGGCCGTCCAGCGCTCGCCAAGTTCATGGCAGCCTCTCATTATGCCTACAACGTGTTGAAGATGCCAGGTCCAGTAGGTGTTATCACAGTTCCTTGCGACAAGAAGGATGCGCTTATTTGCGCCGACAAGATCTACCGGGAAGCAGCTGCCGCAACTGCCGCCAAGGCACTTGCCGCTGAAGCTCTCGGGCGGGAGAACAAGAGGAAGTCCGGCACGAGCTGCTGTGCCCACTCCGGCAAGCGCACCTCTTCGGAGTGCTGCGCTGCCGTCGAGGACGCACCACAGAGCTCCACCGGCAAGTGTAAGAAGAACAAAGCCGCTTCGCCGGCGACAAAGAAGGTGCCCGCCAAGGAGGATGGCACTGGTGGTTCCTTCACCATCAGTGCCACACTTGACAACAAATAGGAAAACGCGCTCGTTGCTTTCCTGCGGGCGAATGTCGACGTATTTGCATGGCAACCGTCCGACATCCCCGGTGTTCCCAGGAAAGTAATTGAGCACCACCTTGCCGTTTGTCCCCACGCGAGGCCCGTCAAACAGAAAGCCAGAAAGCAAGCTGTGGAGCGGCAAGAGTTTATTGCGGAAGAAATCAAGAAGTTGGAAGCAGCAGGTCTCGTTAGAGGAGGGCTCCATCCTACGTGGTTGGCCAATCCTGTTGTCGTGCGCAAAGCGAATGGAAAATGGAGGCTTTGTATTGATTTCACTGATGTCAATAAAGCTTGTCCCAAAGACCCATTTCCTTTGCCCCGCATAGACCAGATTGTTGACTCCACGGCAGGATGTGATTTGCTTTCATTTCTTGACGCATATTCAGGGTATCATCAAATCTTCATGGCTGAGGAAGATGAGGAAAAGACCGCATTTATCACACCCTGTGGCACATACTGTTTCGTACGTATGCCATTTGGTTTGAAAAATGCTGGTTCGACATTTGCAAGAGCCGTCCAGATTGCTTTTGAGCCTCAGCTGCACAGAAATGTGGAAGCCTATATGGATGATATAGTGGTCAAAAGCAAAGACATGGCTACTTTGGTTCAAGATCTAGAAGAAATTTTTGTAAATCTGCGCAAGATCAACCTGAAGCTCAACCCCGAGAAGTGCGTGTTTGGAGTTCCCTCCGGCAAGCTTCTCGGGTTCTTTGTGTCTCAACGTGGAATTGAAGCCAATCCTGACAAGATCAAAGCCATTGAGCAAATTGAAGCACCGAAGCGCGTCAAGGATGTACGACGACTTGCCGGCTGTGTTGCTGCCCTCAGTAGGTTTATCTCCAAGTCAGCTGAGCGCGCCCTGCCATTTTTCAAAATCTTAAAAAAGGCAGGTCCATTGAAATGGACTCCGGAGGCGGAGGCAGCGCTGCAAGACTTGAAGAGATACCTCTCCTCTCCTCCAATACTTGTCGCGCCTAAACCACAAGAGAAGTTGTTGCTGTATCTAGCGGCAACCAATCAAGTGGTTAGTGCTGCGCTGGTAGCGGAGAGAGAGGTGGATGAGGAGGCAGTAACTGCGGCAAGCACGACCAGCGACAAGCTGGGGGCAACAAGTTTTGCTACCGACAAGGATTCGTCCGCGCAGTCAGGCGAAGTGATACAAAAGAAGAAAATGGTGCAGCGCCCGGTCTACTTTGTGAGCTCTCTTCTGCAGGGAGCTAGGTCAAGGTATTCTGGGGTGCAGAAGCTGCTTTTCGGCCTTCTCATGGCCTCGAGAAAGCTGCGCCATTACTTTCAAGCACATGAAGTTACCGTCGTCACTCGCTTCCCGCTGAAAAGGATTTTGCAAAATCCAGAAGCGACGGGCAGGATTGTCGAGTGGGCGTTGGAGTTGTCGAGCTTTGGTCTCAAGTTTGAGAGTACATCAACCATACAGAGCCGAGTTTTGGCAGAGTTTGTCGCAGAATGGACACCAACGCCGGACGAAGAAATCCCAGAGATGACTCTCCCCGGCAAGGAGACAAGCAAAGAGTGGCTCATGTACTTTGATGGTGCCTTTTCGCTGCAAGGCGCCGGTGCTGGCGTACTGCTTGTCGCACCCACCGGAGAGCACCTCAAGTACGTGGTCCAAATGCACTTTCCCAAGGAACAGGCGACGAACAATACTGCAGAGTATGAGGGGTTGCTTGCCGGTCTCAGGATCGCGGCAGACCTTGGGATCAAGAAGCTTATTGTCAGGGGAGATTCGCAGCTTGTCGTCAGGCAAGTGAACAAGAACTACCAATGCCCATTGATGGAAGCTTATGTAGATGAGGTGAGGAAGTTGGAAGAACGCTTTGACGGCCTACAAATGGAGCACGTCCCACGTGCTGAGAATGACATTGCCGATGGTTTGTCAAAGCGCGCCGCACTCAAATTGCCTGTGGAGCCAGGCACTTTTGTGCTCCAACTAACTCAGCCATCCGTGACGCCATCAGTAGGGCAAGGCAGGAAGAGGAAGTTGGCTTCTGGCGACTACTTCCCGGCAGAGCTCCCCGAAGCCGCCGGCAAGAAGGCTGCCAAAGCCAGCGCCAAAGATGCAGAGGGGCAACTTGCTCCGACAAGGCCTCACGCTCTTGTCGTTGAAGCGGGTGCTCCTAGGCTAGAGGCAAAGGGGCAACTTGCTCCGACGAGACTTCGGGTCCTTGTCGTTGAAGCAGGCGCTCCTGATCGAAGCGCTGAGGAGCAAGATGCTCCGACGAGGCCTTGGGCTTCCGTCGTTGAAGCAACTGCTCCCGACAAGCTTGTTGAAGGACAGCACGCTCCAGCAGGGCCCCAGGCTCTTGTCGTTGAGGCGGCTGTTCCCGCCAAGCTCGTCGGGGAACGGCCGGCTCTGGTAGAGCGACGAGCTCTTGCCGTAGGGCCTGATGTTCCCGCAGCAGAAGAAATGCCTTTAGTCCTCGTTGTCGAGCCACAGGCTCCAGCGTGGGCGCAGCAGATCGTCCGTTTCCTTCAGACAGGAGAACTTCCCGAAGAGCAGGAAGAAGCGGAGAAAGTAGCCCGACGGTCCAATATGTATCAATTTGTCGATGACATGCTGTGCAGAAAAAGACCGAACGGTGTGAAATTGAAGTGTATTCCCCGGGAAGAAGGACAGGAGCTGTTGGCGGAGATTCATGGAGGCATATGTGGTCACCACATAGGGTCAAGAGCCCTTGTTGGAAAGGCTTTCCGGCAAGGTTTCTTTTGGCCCACCGCCCTCCATGATGCAACTGCACTAGTAACCAAGTGTGAAGCGTGCCAGTTTCATTCCAAGCAGATTCATCAGCCAGCTCAAGCTCTCCAGACAATCCCTCTCTCCTGGCCATTTTCGGCCTGGGGGCTCGACATCCTCGGCCCCTTTCCCCGTGCCACCGGGGGCTTCGAGTACTTGTATGTGGCCATCGACAAGTTTACGAAGTGGCCAGAAGTGGAAGCAGTGAGGAAGGTGACAGCACAATCAGCCATCAAGTTCTTCAAGGGAATTGTTTGTCGCTTTGGTGTTCCTAACAGGATCATCACCGACAACGGTACCCAGTTCACGAGCCACGCCTTCATGCAGTATGTCGAAGACCTTGGCGCCAAGGTCTGTTTCGCTTCTGTTGCTCACCCCCGAAGCAACAGTCAAGCTGAAAGGGCAAATGCTGAAGTGCTGCGTGGGCTCAAGACGAGAACTTTCGACAGGCTGCGCAAGTGCAGCAAAAACTGGATCGAGGAGCTGCCAGTGGTTCTTTGGTCGATCAGGACGACGCCAACTTGAGCTACTGGCCAGACGCCTTTTGCTCTAGTTTATGGAGCAGAAGCAGTTCTCCCCACGGAACTCGTATACGGGTCACCTCGAGTGCTCGCTTATGATGAGGTTGAGCAAGAGCACCTGCGGCAAGATGACGCTGTGCTCCTCGAGGAGGATCGTCTTCAGGCTGCTGTGAGAGCTGCTCGCTACCAGCAAGCTTTGCGTCGCTACCATAGCCACAAAGTTAATGCCAGAAGTCTCGAGGAAGGCGACCTTGTTCTTCGGCGCGTTCAGTCGGCCAAGAATTCAAACAAGTTGACGCCGAAGTGGGAAGGCCCTTATCGGGTGAAATGAGTCACTAGGCCCGGCGCTGTCCGCCTGGAGACCGGGGATGGCATTCCAGTGATCAATTCCTGGAACATTGAGCATCTCCGTAAGTTTTTTCCATAAGGCGCGGTTGCCGGGCCCTTCCCCGGCAACCACCTTTTGTACAAGTCTTGCCGCTGTTGCATGTAATCCTTTGTACAAAGCCAGGTGCAGACCCTGTGCATAAATAAAGCTTTTGTATTTCGCAGTTTTTGACGATTTCATGTTTACTTTTATTTTGCATGATTATCTGACATACTGTGCCGTACAGCCTCCCCGGTAAGCATTAACGAGCCGCCAAGCTCCTATATCTTTATTTTCTCTTCTTTCTTTTTCTCAAAAAGACAGAAGCTTCCCTCGCGCACAAGTTTGCCGGGGGGGATGGGATAATGATATGGACCAGGCGTCGTTCAAAGAAACTTTGCCTTGCCGGGTAGAAGGCAGCGGCAAGCAGTGACAAGACCTTGCCGCGGAGAGATCAGCGACAAAGCTAAGTGCCAAAGTTTAAATAACCAAATTCTTTTTTATTTTCAAGGTTATTTTCCTTGAACGATACTACTCTTTGTATGGAAAACCTGTGCGCGACGGAACCTAAGCGTAATCGGTCGCGCCCTTACCTTGTTTCGAGTCCGCTCAACAACCTAAGTGGCCGCACTGAGCGCGACAAGGTTGCTTGCCGGCAGCGGCACCGCCAGCAGGCTGCTGGAGTCCCGCACCCAGCGCTCGCGGCGATGGTGCGCGCACCGGCAAGTTTCCTATAAGCGTAGGGCAAGTACACACAAAGAAAGAAATTGCTCAAGGGAGATGACATGCATTAACTTCAAAATATTGCATGTTATATTACAAGATAAGTTGCCGCGGCTTAAACAGATTGTTCTTTAACATGTCTAACGGCGGCAAGGAGGGAGAAGAATGGGCTCTCTAATTGCGGTGCTCGCCTTCGACTCTCTGGATTTGGTCCACCCTCTCCACGATGGGCGCGACAAGGGCTTCTAGTGGCGCGGGGTCGTATCCCTTCGGCAAGCTTTTGAAGATGTTGCTGAAGTCGACGCCCGGGTTTATGTATGCTATCTTCACCAACAACCTCCGGAGAACTCCCCGGCAAAGCCTGCGTGACTCGTCGGCCAGTTGAGCCTTGTGATTGACTTGGAGCTGTTGGAGTGCTTCTACTACTCCGTCGAAGAACTCGGCTAGCTTGACGCTAGTTTGCGTGTTCTTGTCGGTGGAGTACCCGAAGTCCGGCACCTTCAGGGCAGTCAGCTCCTTGTCAATGTCCTCGGCTGCGCTGGCAAGCCTATCTGTGAAGATCCCCACGTTATCCCTGAACTTCTTGTGGGTTGCAATAGCATCTTGAAGCAGACCCTTTTCCTTCTGGAGCTCTGCCATTAGAAGCCCTTCGCGCTTTCTGGTGGTGTCGAGCGTCTCCTTCAGCGTGGTCAGTTTCAGCTTCAGGTCTGCTCTGGAGTCATTGGCGGCGGCAAGCAGATTGTTCTTCTTGGCTATGGTAACTTGCATCTCCAACAAAGTGTGGGTCACCTTTGCCCTCTCACTTTCAAGCGTTGAGAGCTTGTCACCGTTTGCCTTGAGGGCGGCCTCTAGTCTTGCCACTTTCTCCTCCGTTTCCTTCCTGTTCACTTCTGCAGCAGCGACAGCGTTGGTGGCCTCCACCAACTTGTTGGCGTACTCTTGGGCCAAGGCTTCGATTTCCTTCTGGTGTTTTTGTGCCTGCCCCTGGGTCCGCTCTGCGACAAGTCTTGCCACCTCCTCGTCTTTCTGTCGGAGGGTTTCGGCAAGTTTCCTCTTGCGCTCGGCAAGTTCTTCTTCGTGAGCGTCAAGGTCCACTTTCCGCTGGTTCAGATCACCGGCCCGAGCAGACAACTCCTTGGCGGTCTCCTCCTGTTTTTGTTCAATGTCTTGCTTCATCAGGAGGAGGGCCTGCCGTTCTTCGGCCAGCTGTGCCCGCTTGGCCTCTAACGCATTAAGAGATCGCGCGCGGACATCCGCCAAGATCTCCGCGCGCCTCAGCATGTCAGCTTCGGCCTTCTCGATGAGCGCCTCCCTGGAAGCTAGCTTCTCCCGTCGGGCGCGATGAAGATTCAGCAGCTTTTGAAGCAGTTGCTCCTCTTCAGACGTGCTGCTACTGCTGGCGCCGGGCGCATCCACAAGCTGGAGCCCGGCAGCGGCAAGGATCTCCTCATCCACAACATCCTCCTCGGTTGGCGCTCTGGAGCCCACCGTCCAGGGGAGGCTGACGTAGACGTTCTCGCCGACCCGGACGTATTTGCTTGGCGGAGGCGAGTTGGGCGCTGCCGCCTCGTCAGTGGTTGAAGGACCCGTGGTCGGAGTAGCGCCTGGCGCTCCTGTGGCCTCAGGGCCGTCAGTACGACCACCGGCTCCCTCGCCGGCCTCCTCAGCAGCCTTCTGGGCGGCCTCAGCTTCAGCAGCCTTGGCGGCTTCATCGGTGGGCGCCTTGGCGGTATTATCCTCGGCGGCCTTGCCGGCCTCTTCGGCAGCATTGGCAGTTTCTTCGTCGGCAAGCTTGTCGGCTGCCAGCTTGTCGGCCTTGGCAGCGGCGGCCTTGGCGGCCTCGTCGTCGACGGCCCCTGTGGTGTTCTCCTCGGCAGAAGAGTCAATGTTCATTGGCTCCACCGAGGAGGGCTCTGCCAACCCGAGAAGTAAGGCAAAAAGAGCTTCAGGAAGAAATTTAAGAAGACAAAAGAAAGAAAGCAGAAAGAGTTTTGCGGCAAGTGGGTTTACCCGTGTTGAGCTCAGGAGCGGTGGGCTCCCCTCCCCCGTCAACGTTTGTCATTGGGGTGGGGTCGCCAGCGCTGGTGTTTGGCGCTTCGGCGCTTGCCGGCTCCTCTTCGTGGCTCGGCTCGCTAGTGGGAGCCCTTACCGGAGATCTTCTCCTTGGCGGTGTGGTCGAGGGGGGTGGTACTTCTGGAGCACCTTCAGATGGCTCCACTTGCTGCTCCTCTCCTACACGCCCAAAGATGTCAGTGACAAATGCTTGTTCCTCAGCGACCGCCAGCGAAAGGTAGTTGAAATACTTACGCTGGGGGCTGCGCTGGGGGCTGCGACGAGGGCTGGGCTCCGAGCTGGTCGGGATGGTCTCAGACGCTCCCCCGGTGGTTGCCGTGGGCTCATCTTCGACGACCACCACGGTCTTGCTCGTCGAGACCTTAGCTCTCTTCCTGGTCCTCTCCGCCAAAGTTTCCTCCCTGCGGAAGCAAGGCCGGAGCGCGACAAGTGAGGACAGAAACAAAACCTTACAAAGATTGAGGGTCGCGGCAAGGGAACTTACTCTTCCTCGTCGTCCTCTTCGCTGAGAGCGGAAAAATCAAAGTCCGCCTCCGTGCGAGGAGGGGGAGGAGGGGGAGCTGGGCTCCTTGGCCGCTTGGCGGGGGTAGTAGCAGCGGTTTTTGATGACCCTGCTCCAGTTGCCGGGGCCGCGTGAGACACTCCCGCAGCACCAACCCTTGCCGCGGTCGAGCGCGTCGAACGGCGCTCCGGCGGTTGTTGAACTTCTTGCCGCTCAGCCACTTTGCCAAGCCTGCGAAGGCGTTTCCTCCTCAGAGGGGCTGGGGACTCTGACTGCGGTGGGCTTTCGGTGCCCTCCTCGGAAGAGGAGCCCTCATCCTCCGAGCTGCCTAACTCGTCGGCAGGCTGGCTTGGCCCGACATCCTTGCCGGGTGCGGCGAGCTCGCCCTTCCCGGCAAGCATCCCCTGCTCGGCAAGGCTCTCCTTTTGTGCCTCGTCGAGCTCCGCCAAAGTATAACCAAAATCACCAGCTTCCCTGGCGAGCCTGTATTCCTCCACTCTTCGAGCAATGAATTCTATTTCTTGCTCAGTGGTGTTGCGGACGAGCCACTCCTCCACCCGGACCTGCTTTTCGACCGTGGAGTCAAAGAATCGCCGCACGTCTTCTTCGAGCGGCACGTGCCAAGTTGCTTCAACGCTGTGCGCATTGCAGAGCGGCATCATAGCGATGATTGCACTCAATGCGGAGTTGTTGCAAAGGGCACGATGTGCTTCGGCAGCGTGAACGCCTTGTCGCGCTTTTCTGGATCTGTCTCTTGCTTGAACAGTTCTCGCATGAAAAAGTCGTGCTGCAGAACTGTGAAGTTGTTGATCAGTCCAGGGCGCAGCCGCATGATATCGGCTGGTTTCTTCCAATCAGAGGCCGGCCTTCCTCTCTGCTGCAGAGGAGCAATGCGGCGGCGGAGGAAGTCTGCGCCAACCATCCCTATGGTGAGCCTGGCCTCCCTGAGCCGTATGATCCTGGCAGCGGCAATCTCCAGCTTTTTGTCCTGGGGATCCAGGTCGCTCCAGTCTGTGCCACGCGCTGCTGGGGTCTTGCGAAGCTCACAGTATGGTGGCGGCTCGTCGTCAATGATCCAACACCATTCAGACCGGATTTCTCCCCATCTTGGGCGGAGATCCCCCTTCAGATAATGCTCCTTGGCGCCCAATCTTGAAACGAACGAGACGCCAACAGTGAGAGGCTCCCCCTTTTCAGCACGGGGAGTGAAGTAATGCCTGAACAGCGCGGTGTTGGGTGCGACGCCGACGAAGTTCTCGCACAGATGCGCAAATATTGCCATGGTAGATACGGCATTCGGTGTGAGATCCAGCAGCCGAAGGTTGAAGGTGTACATGACGTCGCTGAAGAAATCCAAGTACGGTGGGCAGAGCCCGCACCAAAAGTAGCAAGCGAAGAAGGGGTACTTGCTCACTTCGCTCTCGTCGGTGGCTGGGCGAACGCGGGTGGCCGGATGCGCCTTGGTCCTCGCGGCCCACATGCCTTGGAATTTGGCCTTCAGATCCGCCCCCGTGAGCGTCGGAGCGAAGAGCGCGTACTTCTGCCTCTTCATCTGCGCCTGGGTCTCCGTCCTTGAGGACTTCCCCGTCTTCCCCTTTTCTCCATTGGGAGGCATGGCGAAGGCGGAGCTGAGGACCGAGGGAGATGCGGACGCGCGTGGTGGCGGAGGATTGGGAAACCGCTTTTGTTTTAGAGCGGAGGAAGAAGAAGGCGGAGATTTGGAGATCGAGAATGGTGAGAGGGGTGTGCGAGTGCTTCTGCAGGTCCCTCCTTTTATGGGGAAAGATGCGGAACCATCCGCCCCTTCGTCATTCGAGATGGCTGCGCACGCTTCCCACGCTCCGCGTTCAACGCGCGACGCGTGGGAGAGCGTGCGATTAAACAGCATAGAGACGTTTCGGCTTATCCTAGCCAGCGTGCCCGTGCACTGTTTGGGCCTGGCCCAACAACGCCCGGCACATTGTGTGGCCCAGGCCCGGGGGCTCCTGTCGGTGTACTAGAATAGGGGTACCCTAGTACCCCGTACTTGTGCATGGGCAGTAGTAGCATCCCGCGGCCAGGCTTGCGGGAGGACAGCCAAAGAGAAGCTCAAGATTATTAAGCCATTCAAGAACGAAGTATACAAAGCAAGAGTTAAGGCCCCGGCAAGAGGAGCTTGCCGGGAGGGACAACTGAGGCCCAGCCTGGGCATTGCTGAAGCAGAGTACTTGCCGCGGCAAGGTACTTGCCCCGGCAAGTCATTGGCTGCGGCAAGGTATTGGCTGCGGCAAGATAGCGGCTGCCGCAAGGTACTTGCCCCGGCAAGTTACCTTGCACGGCAAACTATGGGTTGCGCCAAGCTGTCAGGTGCGGCAAGGTCTTGCCGCGGCAAGCGTTACTGTACCACTGTGCTGCTGCTCCAGTGCCTCCGCCAGCGTGGCGCTCTGGGTCCTTTCAAGCGTGTGTGGCAGGGCACTGTGTAGACGACGGTACACTGTAGCTAGCGGTGCAGGAGCAGGTGGGATAGGCTTTTCCCACGTCCAAGACGTCCGGGTACATGTATGTGGACAGCAAAGGCATGGGCATTTAATGCCCTTGTCCCCTGCCGTCAGTGGTAGGTAGGACATGTCATCCTGGTAATAGTGGCTTTACTGTAGCAACTTTCCACCTCTACCTTTACTGTTTGCCACCTGTTGGTGACCCCTTTGTGCGTATAAAAGGAGGCCCATAGGCAACGTGAGGAGGGGAGGGACTGAAAAAGGGAGAACTCCAGTATTGTACGCAGCTACTCTGTACTGTAGCGCTCCTGGAGCTAGAACAATCATACAGATAATAAACCAAAGAAAGCAGGAGTAGGGTTTTACGCATCCGTGCGGCCCGAACCTGGGTAAATCTCTCTCGTGCACTGTCGTGTTCTTCGCTAGATTTGCTCTTCGTGCGACCGTCTCTCCCTGCCGAACGTAAAGGGGTCCTTCCCTGGGTCCCATAGGTGATCGCGGATTCGTCCCCGACAGCTCGTCGGCGGGCATTTCTGATGGAAGAAAGGAGTTGGTATAACAAAAGTACTCGTTGATCCCGAGCTCATATGCATCTGGTGAACAGTAAAATCTAAAAAATATAAAAAATATTGTTTTTTGGCAACAAACATTGATGCTTGTTTCACCTGCGTGCATAGAATGACATTCGTGGAGCTTTGGGGGAAAAAATCGACTCTCCAAAGAGAGTGCACTCACGTGAAACATGCATCAATATTTATAAAAAAAAATCAGATTTTTTAAACTCTTTTGAATTTACTATTCATCCATGTAGTGTAAGCTCGGGATCAGAAACTCCATGTCCATGATATACACATATGTATGCTCATAACAGAGAAGAAGGTATGTTCGGTGCAGGGCAAGCGTGCCCGAGCTCACGGAGGTCCTAGGTCCCTCGAGTTTATTTCTTCGTTGCGCTGACAAGTCGGATTCACATGTCATAGATTGACCATTGAAAATTTGTATCACAGGTTGGCAAGTGGGACCCACCTGAAGCCAAGGATTTTTTTTAGTAGGTTGACAAGTGGGACCCGTCCGGTGCCATCTAGGCAGAATAAATGGTTGCAGAGGTAATACTATGTCACGTGAACTCAGCTAATGTCTACGAATGATAAATGCACCGTATTGCATACATTAGCCAATCTTTTGCATCAGTTTTTTATATTTTCATTCCGATAGGGATACGAAAGCAAACATGCATAGTAAGTTCAAGCACTATTAGTGCATTTACCTCTCTTTTTTTAACTTAATAAAAAAATTGGTTCGGGTCCCATTATACCGAGTGAAGTCTATTTTAAACCCTAAGGTTATAGAGCACGTCGCGAACGAACCTTGACGTCTAAATCCCTAAAGTTGATACCCTGACTTCATCAATCCCAGTCGTTTTTGACCTTTAGGCGTATCCAAACAGAAAACGCCGGGATGAGTGAACTATGAAGCACATGTTTGTGAGGCCCACCTGTCAGCTCAAGAAAGAAATAGGGAACTAATAATGTTAAAATGCGTCCAGCAGAATTCAAACCAGAGGAGTCCAGCTTCGAGTTGTGCACTTGCTAAGCCTGCGCTGGTGCATGCGCATACCACTGCCGTATGGTCCAGCCCCACGCCCATAGTACCCCGCAGCCGGCGACGACAGCTGCGCCGAGTTCGCGTCGCCGGACCTGGCTGCGGCACGGCGTATGGATCAGGCGGCGACGGGGATCAAGGAGGCGTGCTTGAGCGCGGCTACCCATGCGTGGCCTGATGTCTGTGTTAACTAGGCCCTGATCGCTCTTGGGGATTACTTTCCGTCGGACGAACGCGTACTTACACTGGCTAAGTACTACGACCTGCGGATTGCTTTCTGGCGAGACATGCAAATACACAATGCCTGCTGTATCAATCTTGAGGCACGTATAGCAAACTACCAGCCGATGATCCTTGATCGATCTGACGTAGCCGCTGATCCGCCAAGTACCAGCGTCCTCCGGTCCTCGTGTCACCTCAGTCACGGGCGAATGCTCCACTGGCGGCTCCACGGCGCCGCGCAGGGCTGGAGGCGCTGGCGTACGCGTCCGAGCTTAGCCCAGATGGTAACGGCACATTGTATCGTGAGATCCTGATCAAACGTTGTTTCATTTGAGTTGGAACATTATTTCTTCAGTAGAAAACTTGAGCATTGGGAATTCTATATCGATGGAGTCGGAATAATGTTTTTGTAGCAACAACCTTAAGCTCTGGAATTCCGAGTTATGTTTCTTCGACATAAAACATTGTGTCTGCATAGAATGGAATGTTATTGGCCTTCTTCGCCATTGCACCTGAATTCAATCAATAAGGGAGATGAAAGTGCGGCACTGTGTTGAAGGTTATAGTATGAGCTTAGATTGATTTTTGTGGTGCGACTTCTTGTGATTGGACCTATAATTATTGAAGTTTCGTCACGACGGTCATCTCCTCATCATCCTTCCCTGTCTGGAAAAGGATTCGTCCTCAACTTTGATTGCCCAAAGTATGGAAAGAGGTCGGATACATTGAAAGTCCATCGACTAATGGCGTACTCCGTTGGGAAGTCAATCTTGTAGGCATTGTCATTTATCTTCGCAAGCACTTTGAATGGGCCAGCTCCACATGGGTGCAACTTGCATCTCCTTTGGTCCAGAAACGACCATTCCACGGAAGTACCAAACAAGATCACCTTCTTCGAACAACATCTTCTTTCTTCGTTATTTGCTTGTTCTGCATATTGTTTCGTCATCTTCTCAATGTGTTTCCTTGGCCTTCTAATGAATTGTATTCATGAATTCATCTCGCTTCTTTGCATCAATTTGTTATATTCTTGCAATGGAAAATGTAAAAGATCTATGCGATCAACACATTTGTACCCATATCATATCTCAAAAGGACAAAGTTTAGTGGTCGAATGTACTGCCCTATTGTACGCAAAATCCACATGACATAGACATTCTCCCCACATCTTCCAATTCTTCTTTAGAATTGTTCTAAGCATCATGGACAATGTGAGGTTCAACACTTTGGTTTGTCCATCCGTTTTCGGGTGACATGTGGAGAGAATCTTGGTTCCAAGCTTTGCCCACAATTTTTTCCAAAAATAGCTCAAGAATTTGGTGTCACGGTCGGAAACAATGGTGTATGATACTCCATGCAGCTGTATAACTTCCATGAAAAACGAAGCAATATGGAAGCATCGTCGCTCTTATGACATGGAATAAAATGAGTCATCTTGCTAAACCTATCAACCACCACAAAGATGGAACCACTCCTAGTACGTGGTAAACCAAGAACAAAGTTCATAGAAATATATTCCCAAGGTGTACTAGGAATTGATAAAGGCTTATAAAGTCCATGAGGATCAAAGGAGACTTAGCTTTGAGGCAAATCACACAATGCAACACATAGCGCTCGACATCATGCCTCATCCTTGGCCAAAAGAAATTGTCAATAAAACACTACTCCCTCCATTTTTATATACAAGGCCACAAACTCAGATTACAGATACCAAGGCAAAATTGAATACATGCTTTGCAAGCTACCTTTTCTTTTTTGTTTACTGCAATCATTAATACACCGCATGCATGCAAGAAAACTGAGTGTCATCATGCCTGCATGCATGCAAGTATTAAATAGGTTGCTAGTATGAGGAAATATCATTAATTTTTGCCTCGGTTACTATTGGTGGCCTCGTATAGATGTAAAATGTGTATTCCATAGTGGCCTTGTATAAGTAAATGGAGGGGGTATTAGTTTTGTTAGCTCCAAAATCTCCCGCGAAACCACCAATGTGAGCCCCTGCAAAAGTAACAAATGAACAAAACAATCTGGGATGCACAGCTTCTTAGATCGAAACAAAAACCCTTTGTGCAAGTGGAAATTTCCCAACCTTTTCCCTCACTACACTTGGAGTATGGTTTAGCCAAATATAGGTCTCTAGCATATAGTTCATTGATGCTTTGTAACCCAAGAATTTTAGTATCAAGTCATGAGAGTAAAATATGGTTCCTAGACAAAGCATCAACTACAACAATTGCAATTTTTCAACTTGTGCATGAGTGCCACACATCTCCCAATTTGCTTTCCAACGTATTGTAATACTCAGCAAGAAAGTAAAGACTACCAACATAGTTTATAACATGCCCTGTGTTGGGGATACCCATTATAGGTAGGGTCATAAGGGGCACATTCTGGCCATATGGACCCACAACACCAGGCATCAAAACCCCTAGGTCACCAATACATTTGAATACTAGCTAAGGTTCCCTCCACTCGGACGGTACTGGTTCACTCGGACGACACTCATTCACTCGGACACGTCAAGTCTACTCGGCTGCCTCACAATGACCCGGACAAGAGAAGGCGGACAACTAGCATGGAATCCAGAGCGCCCGGAGGCGCACATCATCGTGTGTTACTGGCATTCATTGCGTTTGTTACTATGTGTAATACTCGTCATCAACACTACCCTTTAAACACCTTGTAATGTAGCTAGGCAAGGGGCCGACACACTATATAAGCCGCCTAGTAGCTCAAGAACAAGAGTTCACAATCCTTTGTAATACTCAGACACAAGAGAAAAGCATAGGTCCATAGCTCGAGACGTAGGGTTGTCACCTCCACCGCGAGGGGCACGAGTTTGTAAAATTCATGTGTCACACCTACGGCGTAGCTAGATCTATTCCTTGTTCGTTTCCCTATTCATTATTGTCTGATTCATTCCCACGACACCTTGTCTCTTCCCAGTGAAGTATGGTGCCCTCGGTAATCCTCATATTGTTAACTAACATATGAGTATTATTTTCCACTTCATAAAAATGGACATCTTAGTGAATATAAGAAATATTAGTTAGAAGTTAAACAATGTCAAAAAAGGAAATCAAAATTTGCCTGATGGATTCTAAGGTGAAATTATGATTTGTTAGTTAGAAAAGGCCTTTGTCGGGCAGTTATCAAGGCAGATTCGAGTACAAAGAGGAAGGTGGAAGGAAGAAAACTCCGAAAGCACCATGTGTGGAGATAGACTATCAAAGAACTCCATGGCAGAATAATGAAGTGAAAGGCAAGGCTCGCAAAAAAAAAGGATCCACCATCAGATCCAACCGAAAGCCGTCAATATATTTAGAGGCTTGGACTACTCTCTCTAGTAAAATAAAGGAAGCTCAATGGGTGTTGAAGGTAGATTCCTAAATGATGCGCCAACATGTAAGAACTTGAAAGAAAACTAACAAATAAGATATTTTTTTGTGAATTTTGAGTTGGAATCACTAGGAAAGTCTCTCTAATTTGTCCCATAAAGAATTAGAAACCTATTTATTTGTTGTTGAGCCAAACTCTTAACTTAAATCCATGGTGTGTCTGCAATGTCACCTTAATACACTAAAAAAGAAAAACACTTCCGTAATGATACACGTTTGTCACAGTAGGTCACGTTTTCTATCATGCATGTTCATCCATGACGATTTTATGACAGAATCAAGATAGTCATACCTGTGTTGTCATAGAAGTGTTCCATGACAATACTCAAATTATCATCACGGAAGTGTCCATTTTCGTGATGATAAATGCCGCGTCATGGAAGTGTTTTCGTCAAGGGTAACTGACACATGGCATCCATTGTAACGGGTCGCCATTAAGCTATCGGGTTCCGATTTGGATCCGATAACCCGCTAACAGCCCGGACCAATGGCGATTTTCCACGTGTAAATTTCTCATTCGCTAGAGGATCCACGTGGGTCAGCTCAGCGTTGGGACAGATGTCATCCATTCAATGGACGGGACGCGCCTATCATACGTCGACATATGGCATGGCCCAATAGTGGCCCACATAAGGTAAAAAGGCCGGTCCAACCATAGGCCCACAAGATTTTGTCAGAAACTAGTGGGCCGACCCGTTAACAGCCTGCCATTTTTTTGGTCAAATTACGGCCCATATCAGATCTGGCCCGTTAACAGCCTGTCGTGCTTTGGGCTAAATTACGACCTGTATCAGATTAGTCCCATTAACAGGCCACTGTGCTTTTGGGCCCATTGTAAGCCCAGTTTGTATTTCGGCCTATTAAAGGCCTGTTTAACAATTCGGCCCGATATTCGTTTCGGCCTGTTAGCAGCTCTTGGTGCGTCTGGGCCGTTGTCGGCCCGATTTCACTTTTGGTCATTTAATGGCCCGTGCTGCAACTGGGCTATTTCTTGTCCGAAGTGACTTTTGGCCTCTTAACGGCCCATAGTCTTCGTGGATAAATCTCAGCCCAACCTGACTATCAGCCTGTTAAAGGCCCGTAACATAGTTGGGCCTAACTACGGCCCACGTTGCATCTGGCCTGCTTAAGGCCCGTAATTTTATTGGGCCAACCAAGGCCAGAGATAATTTTGGCCTGTTAATGGCTCGCATGTAATTGGGCCAAACCTGGGCCTACGTATGTTTCTGCCTGCTGTTGGCCCGTGAATCTTTTGGCTCAATTCTAGCCCAATCGAGTTTTCAGCCTGTTAAAAGCCCATGGTATTTTCTGGCCCAACAAGCCCGAATTTTACTCAGCTTGTTAAAGGCGCAAAACTACTTTACGTTTAGGCCCGCTAATGGCCCAAGATGATTATAGGCCCATGTTTCGGCCCATATATAGCAAGTTACGGGCCGACCTGACAGACCGAAAACATTGAGCTCCATTGAAGCTTTCGGCCTAAATTATAGCACACTAACTAAGAATAAACCTAGACTATATAATAAAGAAATTACGGCATATTACATCCACTGGGCATCAAAGTTTGCCACCAGTGATAATAAAGCGCAACAAGACCACAGATTACATACACTGGGCATCAAAGGTCACCAGCAGTGCATATAAACGCGTCGATAAAAGAATATACAAAACCGACAACACTTCAACACAGTTCAAAAAACATTAGCCCTTCCCCGGAGGTGCACCGCAAGCAGCAGAACAAACTGGTGAGACCTCATTTGTCTAAACGATATATCATCAAACTCTAGCCGCGTAGCAAGAAAGCGCACATGGCTGTCCTTTGCGGTCTACATTGGAGAACTGACTTCAAGTCGGACCTGAGCTGAACCAAGTCTTTCCGCTTTAAGTTGAGACTAAAGAAGTCGAACTGATTGAGGCAGCAACTTCACCGAGGTTGTCTCACAGCTGCTGGTGAGTAGCTTGAACTCACTGTCTTCATCAAGACATGACCTTGGGGTCATCTCGCTCTCTTCAAGATGGTTTGGCTCACTATCTTCCCTAAAGTTCTGCCTGGCATAAGAGATATGACTCTGAAAGAGAAACAAGGAGACAAAAACATGTTTCACAAATATATAAGCAATGATTGTCAGTGTGCTGACAATTTCGTCCCACTTTATAATTGCAAATTCAGAGATATAATTTAAAATAGCATTGACATAATATGGCATTGTCTGTATCATCTGCAAAACAAGTTAAGACAAAGCAGGAAAGGAGATGATGCATGCGTGGGAAGCTTCACCACACCACCGGATTAGAGATCAAGAGCACATGCACACATGCAGGGCTAACAAAAACCAATGGATCTGTTCTGATTAATGCGGATGGTATGAATAAGGAACATGTTTTTACAACTACAATTTGAAACTGGCAGTTGTTGCAAACATCCAATCTGATGCAAACACCAAAGTAAACAACAATGGAGGAAATGATGCCTACCCAAATCTATACTAGAACAAAGTTTGAAGGCCTGAGGTGGATGGACTTACATTACATGTTAACACGGGCTCGACAAAGCCCTTCTCCATGTCGATGGAAGGATAATTCAAGAAATTCCCCAAAGAAACTTCTTCATAAGCATTGGCTTTATTCTACATTTTGTAAAGAGTAAATATAGATCTAATAATATTGAAAGAAATAGAGGATAATGAAGCTCAGATGCAGAATGATGATACATAATCAAATAGCTATCAATTAAGTACAACGTTACAAGGCAAAAGGTACTGACAAGAGGAATGCAGACCTCAACATGTGCAGTGGCATTTGCTTTATTCAAAATTTTGGTAAGAGTAAATGTAGATCTGATAATTTGGAGAAAATGGAGGGCAGGGCAGATAAGATGCAGAGTAATGGTAGACAATCAACTATCTCTCAATGCAAGTACATTAATACTACCACCGCCCGAAATTACTTGTCGCTCAAATGGATGTATCTAGCACTATTTAAGTTCTAAATACATCCAACTGAGCAACAATTAATTCGATATGGAGGGAGTACATGACAACAGGTACTTACATGAGCAATCCAAAACTTCATAACCATTGGGTTAATTGTACATTTATCTAAGAGTAAATATAAATCTTATAATTTTGTGTAGGAAATATGCCCTAGAGGCAATAATAAAGTGGTTATTATTATATTTTATTAATCATGATAAAGGTTTATTATTCATGCTATAATTGTATTGATCGGAAACTTAAATACATGTGTGAATACATAAACAAATACCAAGTCCCTAGTAAGCCTCTACTAGACTAGCTCGTTGATCAAAAGATGGTTAAGGTTTCCTGACCATAGACATGAGTTGTCATTTGATAATGGGATCACATCATTAGGAGAATGATATGATGGACAAGACCCATCTGTTAGCATAGCATATGATCATTCAGTTTATTGTTACTGCTTTCTTATTGTCAAATACATGTTCCTTCGACCATGAGATCATGCTACTCCCGGACTCTGGAGGAATGCCTTGAGTGTATCAAACGTCACTTCATAACTGGGTGATCATAAAGGTGCTCTATAGGTATCTCCGAAGGTGTCTGTTTAGTTGGCATGGATCGAGATTGGGATTTGTCATTCCGTATGACGGAAAGGTATCTCTGGCCCCTCTCGGTAATACAACATCACAAGAAGCTTGCAAGCAAAGTGACTAAGGAGTTAGTTACAAGATGATGTATTACAGAACGAGTAAAGAGAATTACCGGTAATGACATTGAACTAGGTATGGAGATACCAACGATCGAATCTCAGGCAAGTAACAAACCGACAGACAAAGGGAACTATGTATGTTGTCATAAAGGTTCGACCGATAAAGATCTTCATAGAATATGTAGGAACCAATATGGGCATCTAGGTCCCGCTATTGGTTATTGATCGGAGAAGCGTCTCGGTCATGTCTACATCATTCTCAACCCCGTAGGGTCCGCACGCTTAAACATTCGTTGACGATATAGTATTATATGAGTTATGTATGTTGGTGACCGAATGCTGTTCAGAGTCCTGGATGAGATCACGGACATGACGAGGAGCTCCAGAATGGTCCGAAGGTAAAGATTGATATATAGGATGATAGTGTTTGGTCTCCAGAAGGGTTCCGGAATTCACCGGAAGGGTTTCAAATGTTTCCAGAAATGTTTTGGTGTGAGGACACTTTGGTTGGGCCAAGGGGTAAGGCCCACGGGGCTTTAGGTCAGTGTAAAAGGAATTTTTGCGGAGGTCGGGGACCGGACACCAGGGACCCTGGTGTCTGGCCCTGGGCCAGACGCCGAGGACCGTGGCGTCTGGTGCTGGAATCCGAGAAGGACTCTTCCTTGCGTTCCAAACCGACTTTGGGGAGGCCCTCTCTCTAAGTAACGACCCCAGGGCTCAACATATAAATAGAGGGGCAGGGCTAGCCCCTAGAACACACCACGATTCACCAAGCCGTGTGCGGGCGCCCCCTCTCCCTCTAGTTCATCCTCCGCTCTAAATCCGTTGTGCTTGGCGAAGCCCTGCAGAAATAATTTCACCACCACCACGCCGTCGTGCTGCCGGAACTCATCTACTACTTCGCCCCACTTGCTGGATCAAGAAGGCAAGGACGTCATCGAGCTGAACATGTGCTGAACGCGGAGGTGCCATACGTTCGGTGCTTGATCGGAACGGATCATGAAGGTGTACGACTACATCAACCTCATTGATAAATGCTTCCGCTTAGCAATCTACAAGGGTATGTAGATGCTCTCCCCCTCTCGTAGCTATGCATCTCCATGGATAGATCTTGCGTGTGCATAGAATTTTTTTGTTTTCTATGCAACGTTTCCCAACAGTGGTATCAGAGCTAGATCTATGCGTAGATGATATGCACGAGTAGAACACAAAGAAGTTGTGGGCGGCGATGTTCATATTGCTTACCACCTATGTCTTATTTTGATTCGGCAGTATTGTGGGATGAAGTGGCTCGGACCAACCTTACATGTCCGCGTACATGAGACCGGTTCCGCCGACTAACATGCAACTTGTTTTGCATAAAGGTGGCTGGCGGGTGTCTGTTTCTCCCACTTTAGTTGAATCTAATTTGACTACGGCGGTCCTTGCAGAAGGTTAAATAGCAACTTGATAATCACCGTTGTGGTTTTGCGTAGGTAAGAACGGTTCTTGCTAGTTGCCCGTAGCAGCCACGTAAAACTTGCAACAACAAAGTAGAGGATGTCTAACTTGTTTTTGCAGGGTATGTTGTGATGTGATATGCCAAGACGTGATTTGATATATGTTGATGTGTGAGATGATCATGTTTTGTAATAAGTTCACGACTTGCATGTCGATGAGTACGACAACCGGCAGGAGCCTTAGGGTTGTCTTTAATTATTGTAGGACCTGCTTGTCAATCACTAAGCGCCATGTAATTGCTTTACTTTATCGCTATGCGTTAGCAATAGTTGGCAATACGACCCCGACGCAATGATGGAGATCAAGGTGTCGCACCGGTGACGATGGAGATCATGCTGTTGCTTTGGAGATGGAGATCAAAAGCACAAGATGATGATGGCCATATCGTGTCACATATTTTGATTGCATGTGATGTTTATCCTTTTTGCATCTTATTTTTCTTAGAACGACGGTAGAATTATAAGATGATCCCTTCACTTAATTTCAAGATAAAAGTGTTCTCCTCGAGTATGCACCGTTGCTAAAGTTTGTCGTTTCAAAGCACCTCATGATGATCGGGTGTGATAGACCCTACGTTCACATACAACGGGTGTATGCCAGTTTTGCACATGTAGAATACTTGGGTTAAACTTGACGAGCCTAGCATGTACAGACATGGTCTCCGAACACTGGAGACCGAAAGGTCAAACATGAGTCATATAGTAGATATGATCAACATGGAGATGTTCACCATAGAAGACTACCCCATCTCAGGTGATGATCGGACATGGGTTAGTTGATTTGGATCATGTATCACTTAATCAACTTGAGGGATGTCGATTTAAGTGGGAGTTCATTAGTAGTTTGATTATTTGAACAAAAATTTATCATGAACTTAGTCCTAATAATCTTTGCAAATCTATGTTGTAGATCAATGGCTCGTGCTACCGTTCCCTTGAATTTTAATGCGTTCCTAGAGAAAGCTAAGTTGAAAGATGATGGTAGCAACTACACGGACTGGGTCCGTAACTTGAGGATTATCCTCATTGCTGCACAGAAGAATTATGTCCTTGATGCACCGCTAGGTGACAGACCTGCTGCAAGAGCTGATGCAGACGTTATGAACGTCTAGCAGGCTTGATCTGACGACTACTCGATAGTTCAGTGTGCCATGCTTTATGGCTTGGAACCGGGACTTAATAAGTATTTTGAACGCCACGGAGCATATGAGATGTTCCAAGAGCTGAAGTTGATATTTCAAGCTAATGCCTGGGTTGAGAGATATGAAGTCTCCAACAAGTTCTTTAGCTGTAAGATGGAGGAGAACAGTTCTGTCAGTGAACACATACTTAGAATGTCTGGGTACCACAACCAATTGACTCAGCTGGGAATTGATCTTCCAGTTGAGAGTGTTATTGATAGAGTTCTTCAGTCACTGCCACCAAGCTACAAAGGCTTCGTGACGAACTATAATATGCAAGGGATGACGAAAATGATTCCTGAGCTCTTCGTGATGCTGAAATCGGCGGAGGTAGAAATCAAGAAAGAACATCAAGTGTTGATGGTTAAGAAGACCACCAGTTTCAAGAAAAAGGGCAAGGGAAAGAAAGGGTACTTCAAGAAGACCGGCAAGCAAGTTACCGCTCCCGTGAAGAAGCCCAAAGCTGGACCCAAACCGGAAACTGAGTGCTTCTACTGTAAGGGAAATGGTCACTGGAAGTGGAACTGCCCCAAGTACTTGGCAGATAAGAAGGATGGCAAAGTGAACAAAGGTATATTTGATATACATGTTATTGATGTGTTCCTTACTAATGCTCGTAGTAGTGCCTGGGTATTTGATACTGGTTTGGTTGCTCATATTTGTAACTCGAAACAGGAGCTGCGGAATAAACGAAGATTGGCTAAGGATGAGGTGACGATGCGCGTCGGGAATGGTTCCAAGGTTGATGTGATCGCCGTCAGCACGCTACCTCAACATCTACCTTCAGGATTAGTTTTAGACCTCAATAATTGTTATTTGGTGCCAGCGTTGAGCATGAACATTGTATCCGGATCTTGTTTATTGCGAGATGGTTATTCATTTAAGTCAGAGAATAATGATTATTCTATTTATATGAGTAACATCTTTTATGGTCATGCACCCTTAGTGAATGGTCTATTCTTGTTGAATCTCGATCGTAGTGATACACATATTCATAATTGATGCCAAAAGATGCAAAGTTGATAACTATAGTGCAACATACTTGTGGCACTGCCATTTAGGTCATATTGGTGTAAAGCGCAAGAAGAAACTCCATGCGGATGGACTTTTGGAATCACTTGATTATGAATCATTTGATACTTGCGAACCATGCCTCATGGGTAAGATGACTAAAACTTTGTTCTCCAGAACAATGGAGCGAGCAAATGACTTATTGGAGATAATACATACCGATGTATGCGGTCTGATGACTGTTGAAGCACGCGGCGGGTATCGTTATTTTCTAACCTTCACAGATGATTTGAGTAGGTATGGGTATATCTACTTGATGAAACACAAGTCTGAAACATTTGACAAGTTCAAAGAATTTCAGAGTGAAGTGGAGAATCATCGTAACAAGAAAATAAAGTTTCTACAATCTGATCGTGGAGGTGAATATTTGAGTTACGAGTTTGGCCTTCATTTAAGACAATGTGGAATTGTTTCACAAGTCACGCCACCGGGAACACCACAGCGTAATGGTGTGTCTGAACGTCGTAACCGTACTTTATAAGATATGGTGCGTTCTATGATGTCTCTTACAGATTTGCTGCTATCATTTTGGGGTTATGCATTAGAGACAGCCGCATTCACGTTAAATAGGGCACCGTCTAAATCCGTTGAGACGACACCGTATGAACTATGGTTTGGCAAGAAACCTAAGCTATCATTTCTTAAAGTTTGGGAATGCGACGCTTATGTCAAAAGGCTTCAGCCTGATAAGCTCGAACATAAAGCGGAGAAGTGCGTCTTCATAGGATACCCTAAAGAAACTATTGGGTATACCTTCTACCACAGATCCGAAGGCAAGATCTTTGTTGCTAAATATGGGTCATTTCTAGAGAAGGAGTTTCTCTCGAAAGAAGTGAGAGGGAGGAAAGTAGAACTTGATGAGGTAGTTGTACCTTCTCTCGAATTGGAAAGTAGCACATCAGAGAAAATCGTTCCTGTGATGCCTACACTAACCAGAGAGGAAGCAAATGATGATCATGAAACTTCAGACCAAGTTACTACTAAACCTCATAGGTCGACCAGAACATGTACCGCACCAGAGTGGTACGGTAATCCTATCCTGGAAGTCATGTTGTTAGACAACGGCGACCTACGAACTATGAAGAAGCTATGATGATCCCAGATTCCGACAAATGGCTTGAGGCCATGAAATCTGAGATAGGATCCATGTATTTGAACAAAGTGTGGACTTTGGTGGACTTGCCCATCGGCAAGCCATTGAGAATAAATGGATCTTCAAGAAGAAGACAGACGCTGATGGTAATATCACTGTCTACAAAGCTCGACTTGTCGCAAAAAGTTTTCAACAAGCTCAAGGGGTTGACTACGATGAGACTTTCTCACCCGTAGCGATGCTTAAGTCTGTCAGAATCATGTTAGCAATTGCCGCATTTTATGATTATGAAATCTGGCAAATGGACGTCAAAACTGCATTCCTTAACGGGTTTCTTAAAGAAGAGTTGTATATGATGCAACCAAAAGGTTTTGTCGATTCTAAGGGTGCTAACAAAGTGTGCAAGCTCCAGTGATCCAGCTATGGACTGGTGCAAGCATCTCGGAGTTGGAATAAACGATTTGATGAGGTGATCAAAGCATTTTGTTTTATACAGACTTACGGTGAAGCCTGTATTTACAAGAAAGTGAGTGGGAGCTCTGTAGCATTTCTGATATTATATGTGGATGACATATTACTGATTGGAAATGATATAGAATTTCTAGATAGCATAAAAGGATATTTGAATAAGAATTTTTCAATGAAAAACCTCGGTGAAGCTGCTTACATATTGGGCATCAAGATCTGTAGGGATAGATCAAGACGCTTAATAGGGCTTTCACAAAGCACATACCTTGACAAAGTTCTGAAGAAGTTCAAAATGGACCAGTCAAAGAAGGGTTCTTGCCTATGTTGCAAGGTGTGAAATTGAGTAAGACTCAAAGTCCGACCACGGCAGAAGATAGAGAAATAATGAAAGTCATTCCCTATGCCTCAGCCATAGGTTCTATATTGTATGCCATGCTGTGTACCAGACCTGATGTGTGCCTTGCCATAAGTTTGGCGGGGAGGCACCAAAGTAATCCAGGAGAGGATCACTGGACAGCGGTTAAGAATATCCTGAAGTACCTGAAAAGGACCAAGGATATGTTTCTCGTTTATGGAGGTGACGAAGAGCTCGTCGTAAAGGGTTACGTCGATGCTAGATTCGACACAGATCCGGATGACTCTAAATCATAAACCGGATACGTATTTATATTGAATGGTGGAGCTATCAGTTGGTGCAATTCTAAGCAGAGCGTCGTGGCGGGATCTACATGTGAAGCAGAGTATATAGTTGCTTCGGAAGCAGCACATGAAGGAGTTTGGATGAAGGAGTTCATATCCGATCTGGGTGTAATACCCAGTGCATCGGGACCAATTACAATCTTTTGTGACAACACTGGAGCAATTGCTGTAGCCAAGGAGCCCGCGTTTAAGAAGAGAACCAAACACATCAAGTGACGCTTCAACTCCATTCGTGATTATGTCAAGGATGGAGACATAGAAATTTGCAAAGTACATACGGATCTCAATGTGGCAGACCAAGTGACTAAACCTCTTCCACGGGCAAAACATGATCAGCACCAAGACTCCATGGGTGTTAGATTCATTACTATGTAATCTAGATTATTGACTCTAGTGCAAGTGGGAGACTATTGGAAATATGCCCTAGAGGCAATAATAAAGTGGTTATTATTATATTTCCTTAATCATGATAAAGGTTTATTATTCATGCTATAATTGTATTGATCGGAAACTTAAATACATGTGTGACTACATAAACAAATACCAAGTCCCTAGTAAGCCTCTACTAGACTAGCTCGTTGATCAAAAGATGGTTAAGGTTTCCTAACCATAGACATGAGTTGTTATTTGATAACGGGATCACATCATTAGGAGAATGATGTGATGGACAAGACCCATCCGTTAGCATAGCATATGATCATTCAGTTTATTGCTACTGCTTTCTTAATGTCAAATACATGTTCCTTCGACCATGAGATCATGCAACTCCCGGACTCCGGAGGAATGCCTTATGTGTATCAAACGTCACTTCATAACTGGGTGATCATAAATGTGCTCTACAGGTATCTCCGAAGGTGTCTGTTAAGTTGGCATGGATCGAGATTGGGATTTGTCATTCCGTATGACGGAAAGGTATCTCTAGCCCCTCTCGGTAATACAACATCACAAGAAGCTTGCAAGCAAAGTGACTAAGGATTTAGTTACAAGATGATGTATTATAGAACGAGTAAAGAGAATTACCGGTAACGACATTGAACTAGGTATGGAGATACCGACGATCGAATCTCGGGCAAGTAACAAACCGACGGACAAAGGGAACTACGTATGTTTTCATAAAGGTTCGACCGATAAAGATCTTCGTAGAATATGTAGGAACCAATATGGGCATCCAGGTCCCGCTTTTGGTTATTGACCAGAGAAGTGTCTCGGTCATGTCTACATCATTCTTGAACCCGTAGGGTCCGCACGCTTAAATGTTCGTTGATGATATAGTATTATATGAGTTATGTATGTTGGTGACCGAATGTTGTTCGGAGTCTCGGATGAGATCACGACCATGACAAGGAGCTCCGAAATGGTCTGGAGGTAAAGATTGATATATAGGATGATAGTGTTTGGTCTCCAGAAGGGTTCCGGAATTCACCGGAAGGGTTTCAGATGTTTCCAGAAATGTTCTGGTGCGAGGACACTTTGGTTGGGCCAAGGGGTAAGGCCCACGGGGCTTTAGGTTGGTGCAAAAGGAAGTTTTGCGGAGGTCGAAAACCAGACGCCAGGGACCCTGGCGTCTGGCCCTGGGCCAAATGCCGAGGACCATGGCGTCTGGGCCATACGCCGAGGACCGTGGCGTCTGGTGGTGGAATCCGAGAAGGACTCTTCCTTGCATTCCAAACCGACTTTGGGGAGGCCCTCTCTCCAAGTAACGACCCCAGGACTCAACATATAAATAGAGGGGCAGGGCTAGCCCCTAGAACACACCACAATTCACCAAGTCGTGTGCCGGCGCCCCCTCTCCCTCTAGTTCATCCTCTACTCTAAATTCGTTGTGCTTGGCGAAGCCCCACGGAAATAGTTTCACCACCACCGTCACCACGCCGTCGTGCTACCAGAACTCATCTACTACTTCGCCCCTCTTGTTCGATCAAGAAGGCAAGGACGTCATCGAGCTGAACGTGTGCTGAACGCGGAGGTGACATACGTTCGGTGCTTGATCGGAACGGATCGTGAAGCTGTATGACTACAACAACCGCGTTGATAAACGCTTCCGATTAGCGATCTACAAGGGTATGTAGATGCTCTCCTCCTCTCAAAGCTATGCATCTCCATGGATAGATCTTGCGTGTGCGTAGAAATTTTTTGTTTTCCATGCAATGTTTCCCAACATTTTGATCAAACGGTGGATAAGGAAGCAAAAATTTACAGTGATGCTACATAATCAAAAAGCAATGAGTGTAAGTATGGCGATAAAGGGAAAGAGGTACTGATAAGAGCAATGTAGTGCCCAATATTGTTGTGAGATCCTATGATCCGTTGAGAATGGAGATTCATCTGCAATTAATTTTCATACAAGAGAGATGGTAAGGCACATGCAGAAATGTAGGAGTTCAAATTTTGATTTGATATCATTGACAGTACCTGACGCTGGGCTCTCTGCAGTTCTAATAGGGCTTTGGCCAGTGGAGTAGGGGTAAAGTGTGCTACAGTTGGGGTTGTGTTTTCTGGGGCTGGTGATATATTTGGTTTATCAGGTATCATTGCCTTTTCTAAATACTTTGTTTCTACTCCTTCAGGATCTGCACTCACCCTCTTCCTTTTGGACATCTATTACGAAAGAACAACATTTGACTAGAAAAACATGGTATGATGACACATGGAATAGGTTCTGAAAATGGATAGGCATGGCATATACTCATATATGATGTGTAAACTAAGCAGATGGTGGTGTAACAAAGTAGCGGTAATGCAAGACATCATATGCAAGATGCGTGCGACCAATACAACCTTGCCAAGTTAGAGCAAGCACCTTGATGGGTGAATAAGATAGGCCATCCTCCACCATGCCAAGTTTGTTAGCGAGTGGATTGTTTCACAATATTCCTCTCATGTGCCCATTCTCATATTCATTATGATCATGTTCAATACCTGACATGCATGAAAACATAAAAATAAGTGAGATTATCTTTGTAATTCATAGGGGATTCCAATCCAATAGTGCCTCCGTATAAACCCTTTGTGCTATCTCTGCAATTCTTCTGAGAGATGCCATGTGTGCTGTAATTTGGTGTGTGCATTAATATAATGTGGCCTACTACTCAAAATATCCCTATTGAGAGCTCCAGAATTAATGATACTTTGCAGATGACAACTTCAAAATATACCAAGGAAGAATAACGTGACCTGACCTGTCGACCGCAAATGTCTCCGCTACTCTTCCCAACAAGGAACATATTGTACTTATTAAAGAAGAAGAGAAGAGGATCATGCTAAAGAAGAGCAGAAGAGCAAGCAGGCTGTAAATATTACAAGTCTTTCTATACAATGTTTGTTGCCCACCCATGATGAACCAGAGCACACAGAGAAATACTATTCCTTCCTGTCTCTCCATATGTGGCTCACATGCATTTCGAAACTAAAGTAGGAACATTTAGCTGACAAATTAAACCTGTCTCTGTTTTACTAATATCAGCATCATATCAGATTCGAATTTGTACAACTAAGCTTGTTTACCTTGATGGGTGGTGCAGTGCTATTACGACACGAATCATGTAGGCTGATCATGGTGATCATAAAAGGGGGAAACCCTAAGCATGGTGAGTATAGTGTTGACCGTGGCAGTGACATGCCAGATCTGAGGCTGCAAACCATGCAAAGGCTATTTAGCAACCGATGTTTGCTTTCAACTAACAACTAAGATTTAGTATGGAGAAGAAAGTACAGTAAACAAGTGACAAAGAAATGCAATTCCTGTTGTCTCTCTATATGTCACGACATGCATTTAGAAACTCAAGTGGGAGCATTAGTTGACCAACTAAATGTGTGTTTGTTAACTAATATCAGTATCATATCACATTCATATTTCAACAACTAAGCTTTGGAATTATGAGTGGTGCATTGTTTAGCTTGAAGGGTGGAGTGTGATACGTCTCCAACATATCTATAATTTTTTATTGTTCCATGCTGTTATATTATCATTTTTGGATGTTTTACAATCATTTTATAGCAACTTTATATCGTTTTTTGGGACTAACCTATTGACATAGTGCCCAGTGCCAGTTGCTGTTTTTTGCTTGTTTTTTACATCGCAGAATATCAGTACCAAACAAAGTCCAAATGCCACGAAACTTTTTGGAGATTTTTTTGGACCAGAAGACAACTTGGGAGCCAAGGAAGCACCTGGGGGGAGGCCTGTGGGGCCCACAAGACACCAGGGCGCGCCCTGATGGGTTGTGAGGCCCACAGGGGTCTCCTCCACCGCCTCTTCACTCTATAAATCCCCAAAAATTCCAGAAACCCTAGGGGAGCAGACGAAACACAATTCCAGCCGCCGCAAGTTCCAGAACCACGAGATCCAGTCTACACCATCACGGAGGGGTTCATCATCCTCATTGGTGCCTCTCCGATGATGCGTGAGTAGTCCACCATAGACCTATGGGTCCGTAGGAAGTAGCTAGATTGCTTTCTCTCTCTTTTTGATTCTCAATACAATGGTCTCTTGGAGATCTGTTTGATGTAATGACTTTTTGCGGTGTGTTTGTTGGGATCCGATGAAGATCGAGTTTATGATTAGTTTCTATCCATGAATATTATTTGAGTCTTATTTTGATCTCTTATATGCATGATTACTTATAGCCTCGTATTTCTTCTTCGAATCTTTGGTTTAGTTAGGCCTACTAGATCGATTTTTCTTGCCATGGGAAGAGGTGCTTTGTGATGGGTTCGATCTTACGGTGTCCTCACCCAGTGATAGAAGGGATAGCGAGGCACGTATGTATCGTTGCTATTAAGGAGAACAAGATGGGGTCTATTCCTACATGAATAGATCTTGTCTACATCATGTCACCGTTCTTATTGCATTACTCTGTTTCTCCATGAACTTAATACACTAGATGCATGCTGGATAGCGGTCGATGTGTGGAGTAATACTAGTAGATGCAGAATCGTTTCGGTCTACTAATCTTAGACGTGATGCCTATATAATGATCATTGCCTTGGATATCATCATGATTATTTGATCTTCTATCAATTGCCCAATAGTAATTTGTTTACCCACCGTATGGTATTTTCTCGAGAGAAGCCACTAGTGAATTTTATGGCCCTCGGGTCTATCTTTTATCATATTGCTTTCTGATCTATCTTTTATCGCTTTTGTTTTCAGATCTATTATTCCAAAAACCCAAAAATACCTTGCTGCACTTTTTATTTGCATCTTTTATTTCATGTTTTATTCAGATCTATTTATCCAAACTCATACTATTTAATCTATCTTTTTACCAAGGAGGGATTGACAACCCCTCTTATGCGTTGGGTTGCAAGGTTTTGTTCTTTATGTGCAGGTACCGTTTACATAGTGTTGCTTGGTTCTCCTACTGGTTCGATAACCTTAGTTTCATAACTGAGGGAAATACCTACTGTAGCTGTACTGCATCATCCCTTCCTCTTTGGGGAAATACCAACGTGGATACAAGCAATCAGAGTGCTGCTAGTACGATAGAAAGCACCTACACAGATCATAGTAGTGTCGATAAAAGGGGGGAAACCCTAAGCATCATGAGTAAAATCAGGAAAGTGGAACTAGCTGGAACATATGGGCTTGTATTGCCAGTACGGCTAGAAAGGCTTCGGCCCCTACATGGGCAGCTCTATTCAACTAAAGGCACAATACTATTACTATCAGTCTAGACTCTCAAAGGCGACATAGCTCCCATCATTTCCTGCATATTATGGCAGACCATCTAGAATAGTTGAAAGCATCTATCTGAAGCGACCCAATAGACATGTCGACTGCAAATGTCCCTGCTCCACTTCTCGACAAGGAACAAATTGAACTACTCCCTCTGTTCCTAAATATAAGTCTTTTAGATATTCCAACGCGGACTACATAGGGAGCAAAATGAGTGAATGTACACTCTAAAATATGTCTATACACATATGTATGTAGTTCTTATTGGAATATCCTAAAAGACTTACGTTTTACCGAAAAAGGCTTTCGCCCCACTTTATAATTAAAGCAACAATCAACAACAACTGGTACAAACGCACGCCACCAACACACACGCACAAACCAAAGACAATTTAGGAACGGAGGAAGTACTATACTTATTAAGAAGAATAGAAGAGAAACATGATAAAGAAGAGCAAGCATATTTTAGATAATAGAATGTGTGTTGCCCACCCATGATGAACCAGAGCGCATAAAGAAATGCAAATCCCTGCTGTCTCTCTATATGTGGCGCACATGCTTTTCGAAACCAATATAGGAACATTAGCTGGCTAATTAAATGTTCTCTATTATAGTAATATCAGCATCATATCAGATTTGTATTTGAACAACTAAGCTTTGGAATTATGAGTGGCATGTTGTTTCGCTTGATGGTTTGTGGTCTTTAGGAGCAATGCTAGCATGACACGAAGCACCTAGGATGATGGTAGTGAATATAAAAGGGGAAAACCATAAGCATCACGAGTATAGTGTTTACCGTGCCATGGCAGATCTGAAGGTGAAAACCAGACAAAGGCTACTTCGCAACCAATGTTTGCTATCAACTAACCACTAAGATTTGGTATGGACAAGAGAAGTACAGTAAACAAGTGACAATCTATTTTCTGGGTGAGATCAATAACTTAAGCAGATATGAAAGAGTACCACCTCTCTTGCGACACTGTGTAGGCCTCTGCTGATACGTTGAGGGTGCTGCGGGTGTGATGGCTGTCAGCGGCGCGGAAGCAGATTTGAGACGGCAGACAACGACATCGGGGATAAGTCTTGCTGTTGTGGATGAGGCGGTCGTAGGAGCGACCACGGCAAGGTGGACGACGGCACGGATGAAGTGAGAGGACGCGATGAAAGGCTCCTGGTCCGGCGCCGTGGATGAGAGACATCCATTTCTTTTAGTGGATGACGGGGTAGGGGTAGCGGCTTCGGCATGGTGGAGTATGGGGTGGCGGACGGAGGAGGCTGGATAGTGTGGGTAGGGTGTTTTGGCACCAACGGTGTATGAATGGGGATATGGAGGGGGAGGGGGAGGGGGAGCACTTTGGGACGCACTTGTTTGAAATGTGGGAAAGTTACGAACTTAGCCCCGCTTTAAAATTTCGGACATCTCATCGGTTGGGGATAGTACGGTAATCTCGCATCTCCCCAATATTTGCCAAGAGCGATTTCGGGCAAGGAGAGGTTGTTTTGGAGCCCACGGTTGGCACCCACATTGTATGAACGGGGCTGACAAGTAGGGCGGCGGTGTCACGTATGAGTGAAGTTACACACCTGCCCCTATTTAAAATATTTGCCTAGATCAATTTCGGCCGAGCAGAGTTTGTTTTGCCGCCCACCATGTATGAATGGGGAAATGGAGGGAGAGATAGAGGTCTTTCGGACGAGTTTGAATCAAATGTGTTTTGCCGCCCACGTTTGGCGCCCACCGTGTCTGAATGGGGTGATAGGCGGTCGTGTCACATGTGATTGAAGTTACTAACCTACCCCTATTGAGAGAAGTGGAAATCAGGCCAATAGGATGTAAAGTGGGTAGACAGTAATTTCCATCTTGCGAACATTGGTTTCGAGCAGCCGACAAGGGAGTGGGTGTTTTGCTGCTTCGTTCAAATTTTGGGAGAATAAGCATTCACATTTACCCTGGCAACTAAAATCGAATCCATTTTGTATACGATTACGAATATTCATACATCATTCTATGTTTTCTTATATATATCTTCAAAACCACAACAAAGATTTATTCCACCTTTATATATGAATATGATTTAGAAATGTCGTGATCTTCGAATTTAGTAGGTTGGATACACTTTGAGTCAAACAGTTATTTCATCCAATACAATCTGCTCACACGAAAAATAGTTCACCTTATGTCCACTCATACAAGTACTAAGGATTACCTCACCTAAAAAAATCAGATCATTACAAACATGGACAACAAATATGGGGTCTTACAATATAATCCATTCACACACCTGACACAGCATGCAAGTATACTAATCTAATGATAATTTCAATTAGTATCTAAAGAAACTGGGATTACCTTTGGATCCAGATAGCAGAAGTAGCAGGTGTCAGAATCGGGGCTCCGGGGACCCAAAGGTTCGAACACTGGGGTGAGCTCCTTCCTACTGCTTCGTCCTTGCAAACGGCTAAACCACGGTGAGGCTACGGCGAGAGTGAACTAGCGGGGACAGATCGGTGACACAACAGTTACCCAGGTTCGGGCCACCTTGCAGTGTAAAACCCTAGTCCTACTTGGTTGGGATTTATCTAGCCACAAAAAGAGTACAAAGGTTGAGGAACAAGTGGTCGACCTCCTCTACAACGGCACCCTGCCCTCCTTTTATCCCTGCCTTGGTCCTCTTCCCCCGAAAACGTTGGCGGGAAGGGTTGCCACACAACGACAAGTTTGAAGGGGGACAGGGGCGCATTCTATCCTGACAAAAGGTGGTCTTCATCTGCAAAGCCACCATCCATGACGCCCCGGTGGGCTCGGGGATGACCTCCGCCCTGCGCATCCCTCATCTTGGTCTGCTTTCACCGGCCGGGCAACCTTTGGGGGTTGCTTTGGGAACTGGACTGCTGCCTTGCTCCCTTAGCACAAAAGGGGAAATCCTCCTCATCCGCGCTGCCTGGCACGACTTCTGCTGCCGTTCATTGATGCACGCGTCACCCACGTGGTGGGCACGAGGCTGTGCGACCAAGCCGAACAGCACTTGACCTGCCTGCCTCAGGGAGGGTGCCTCGGGAGGCCGCCTTGCGAGATGGCCTCACGAGGCTCTTGGTGAATCCGCTAAGACTCGCTTGCTCGTCTTGCTCGTGGCGCCCACCGGTAGGCCACTCGTTAGTCCTTTTCCATGCGACGCGTCCTGGGCTAAATGCAGATGGGCCTGGATACCCTGGGTTCCACGGGCCCGACAATAGCCCCCGGGCCTGCGGTGCGCATGTTCCCGCCTATTAGGGGGTGAAACAACACGGGCCCTAACCGCCAGCGGACTAGGTGCGACGCATGGCGCACGATGGGATGTGGGGCGCCCCCACTTCTCCCACGATGCCTCGGACCGCCTTGCTGAAGAGCGCCTATGCTTGGCCCACGAGTGGTGTTAGCTTGAAGTCATCGTCAATCTGGGCCACCGTCAGAACGAGGCTGCTCGCGCGAAGGGCGAGAAGTCTGCCGCCGAGGTGAAGGAGGCCAGCGTCCTCGCCTTCCAGGAGGCTGAGGCGGCAGTCCAGTGGCGTGAGGCGGCGGAGGCTCATGAGCAGGAGCTCCGGGACTAGAACACTGCACTGGAACAACAACTCCAGGTGCGGAAGTATGCCATCTCTGCTTGCGAAGAGGAACTGGTGACTTGTGAAGCGGACCTTGAGATCCTCGAGTGGGAGCTCACGTGGATGGCGTCTACACAAGACCTGGAGCACGAGCGGCTAGAGGCGCTGGAACGCGAAGTAGCCGCCGCCCAGAGTTCCTACACCCACCGCCTAGACAAGGACAACGCGAACCTGGCGGCCAAGTAGAAGAAGATCCAGGAGGACGCCGATAGGAGGGTCCCGCAGAACCGCAGGGCGCTTGCCGAGGAACATGCCCAGAAGCAGAAGCTGCAGGAGGACCACTTCAAGGCGCGGCGCGAGGAGGTCCAGCACGAGATCGCAGGCCTCAAGGAGATGCTGACTGAAGCGGAAAACAGGCGAGGGACCGTGCTGAAGGCACAATCCCACGCTGAGGCCGAGCTGGCTTCCCTCTAGGAGCATGTGGGGGGCATCGCTGCTGTCATGGAGTAGGCGAGGGGCGAGGTGGTCCGAGCTCAGGGGCGGCAGCTCGAGCGCTCCAAGATGTTCCACGCTCTCGAGCTGCGAGCCCACCGTGCCTTGGGCTCCATTGGCAAGGAGGATGTCCACAGCCCCCTCGAGAGTGACGACGCCAGTTACCTTGACTTCTTCACCAAGATCGTGGAATGGCTCGAGGTCGGCGCCAAGAAGGTGGACGGGATCATTGAGGAGGAATACCACGACCTCCTCACCCAGGCGGCAATACGCATCTTCAGCAACCTCCTCCTTGCCGACCCCAACTTCGACTTCAAGGCAGTGATAGCTCCCATCCCAAAGGAGCTCCGCGGTGCTCTCGGGAAAGTGGTGGAGGACCATGTGGATGGCTGCACGTGCAGTTCGCCCATGACAGCAGCGAGGGCCAAGGCGGGGCCGAGGAAGATGAGTACGGCGATGGCAGCGGCGGTGGTGACACGTCTCTTTAGGCCATTCCTTCACTCATCTGCTCATGATCAATCGTGGCCCCGTGGGGGTGTAAAGACAATGCCTTCTGCTTAAGTACTTAATGTTGTAATGAATGCTCGCGCCCTTGTGAGGCTTTCTCCCGAGGCTTGTTTTTCTTTTCCGCTTGCCTTTGCACTCTACGTCGTTAGGACCCAGCCCCCGCGCGGGCCTCAACCGTCGCTGGTATGTCAGGTCGCGATGCATGAACAAGGCCAAGAGGTGAGGGGCACCAGGAGCTAGTGAGGCCCCCTGAGGCGCGATGCTCAGGGAGTCCCCTTCGACGCACAAGCGGTTCATGTGAAAGAAAACGTTAGCACTCGTGAGGCTGCCCAAAGAAGATTGAGAGACAATGAAGGTGGCTCGCGAGATTTTTTGACTTAGCTTTTGTGGAGTACAGCGCCTGATAGCCCGCTGCTTGCAGGGTGTGCCTTGTGAGGCTTCTGCTCACGATATCTCCTGCCGTGGCGGCCGCTGTGGATTGGCTCCCGAGGCGGGGCCTGTGTTGCTTGCCGAGGCTCAAGTGGGGGAGGGCCCTGCCTTCGGGTCGCCTCATGAGGTGCCACTCGCGAGGTCTCCTTGATGATCTGCTCCTGAGGTAACTACGCATAGAAGGTTCCATCTCAGAGGAGCGGCGCACGCTCGATGGCTCACTCATGGGCATTACGTGAGGAGATCAGACACCAAGGACCTTGGTGGGGTGGCGTGCATGGGAGCAGACCCGTGAGCCAGAGCCCGGTTGCTTGGGTTTTTCAGTGCTACTGGGACTGAACCGAGCATAGGCACCGTGTCCAGCCCTCGCTCGCTTCAGGCTCAAGAGGGAGGATGCGAGCGTGCGCGGCTCATGGGGTAAAAATACAACAAAACACATCATGAATCGAAAACCAAAACTTTACTGAAGCAAGATGACAAATTCGATTACACAGCAAAAAGGGATGCGGTTGCCGTGTCCGGCATGGATTAGTTTGAGGTTGGTGCGGCTGTGGGGCGCCCTCAGCTTGTTGTTCCACCAGCGCGGAGCATGGGGCTTCCACCGGGGGGTGGGTATGACCGCGGCTCGATTGTTCCGCCAGCGCGGAGCATGGGGCTTCCACCGGGGTATGGGTATGATTGCGGCTCAATTATTCCGCTAGCGCGGAGCATGGGGCTTCCACTTGGGCATGGGCGGGAGCTCTCGCGTGCCCGTCAGGCAAATGTGTTGAGAGTTTCCGGGGTGTGTACAACCCCATTTCGTTCGTACGCGTGATGGTCATGGGTACAACTTGCGGAGGAGTTGGATATTCCAGGCGTTAGGCATAGGAACTCCGTCCTCCGTCTCCAGGCGGGCGGTGCCTGGCCTGGAGACATGAGTAACCCTGAAAGGGCCTTCCCACATGGGTGAGAGTTTGTGGAGCCCCTCTCTGGAGAGGATCCGACGCAGGACGAGGTCTCCGACCTCAAGAGTACGAGGGTGGATGTTGCGGCTGTGGTAGCGACGCAAGGCCTGTTGGTACCTCGCAGCATGAAGGGCGGCCTGGCGGCGGGCCTCCTCGAGGAGCAGTAGGTCAGCCTCCCACGAGCCGTCCTAACGCACCTCGTCGAACACCAGGACTCGCGGGGAGCCATGCTTAAGCTCCAAGGGGAGGACCGCCTCAGCCCCGTAGACGAGGAAGAAAGGGGTCTCGCTGGTGGGCTTAGTTGTTGTTGTGTGGATGGACCATAACACAGACTGCAGCTCATCGAGCCAGCCTTTGCCGCAGGCTTCAAGCTTCTTCTTAAAGCTCCTTGCTTGAGGCCCTTGAGGACCTCAGCGTTGGCACGCTCGTCCTAGCCATTGCTCCGTGGATGCGCCACAGAGGCGTAGCAGATTTGCGTGTCGAGGTTGGCGCAGTAGGACTTGAAGAAGCCGCTCGTGAACTGGGAGCCATTGTCAGTGATGATGCCGTTGGGGACGCCAAATCGGCTCACGAGGCCTTTGATGAACTTGACAGCCGAGCCCGTCGGGATAGTACGCACGGGTTTGACCTCCGCCCACTTGGTGAATTTGTCGATGGCGATGTAGAGGTAGCGGTAGCCACCAGCCGCGCGTGGGAAGGGCCCCAGGATGTCCAACCCCCATACCGCAAAGGGCCATGAGAGGGGAATCGTCTGGAGCCCCTGCGCTGGCTGGTGAATCTGCCTGGCATGGAATTGAGAGGCTTCCCAGGATTGGACCAGCTCGGTGGCATCGCGGACCGCAGTGGGCCAATAGAAGCCGCTTCAGAACACCTTGCCGGCGAGGGTGCGTGACAAGGAGTGGTGCCCGCAGTCTCCCCCATGGATGTCGGCGAGCAGCTCACGCCCTTGCTCTTCTGAGATGCACCGCAATGAGACGTCATTGGGGCCCCTGCAGTACAGCTCGCCATCTTGCAAGCAATAGGCGGTGGCTTGCCGGACGACGCGTTCTGCTTCTGAATCCTCCTCAGGGAGAGTACGATGGAGCAGGTAAGATTTGAACTCCGCATCCCAGCTGTCTGCTTGAGGATCCTGCGCCAGCAGCAGGCGGGCTCCTGAGGCCGGGCCGTAGTTTGGCTCGCCCGTGGGCGGCGCGGGTGGGAGCTCTTCGTGAAGTAGCATTGTGCCAACGGCAGGTGGCGCGGCTGATGGCCTGAGGAGCCTTTCTTCGAAGATGCCAGTGCTCTGGGGCTCGCGGTGAGATGCTCGCTTGGCGATGTCGTTGGCGTCCTTGTTGACACCGCGCGGGATGTGCTGCAACTCCAAGCCAAGGAAATGCTTCTCAAGTTTACGTACCTCTTCTAGCACTACAAAAAAAAATACACTTCCGTGATGATACGTGTTTGTCACAATAGGTCACGTTTTCTGTCATGCATGTACATCCATGACGATTTTATGACAGAATCAAGATAGTCATACCTGTGCTGTAGTAGAAGTGTTCCATGACAATACCAAAATTATCATCACGGAAGTGTCCACTTCCATTACGATGAATGGCGTGTCATGGAAGTCTTTTCGTCAAGGGTAACCGACACATGGCATCCACCGTAACGGGTCGCTGTTAAGCTATCGGGTTCTGGTTTGGATCCGATAACCCGTTAACAGCCCTGACCAATGGGGATTTTCCACGTGTAAAATTCTCATTCACCGGAGGATCCATGTGTCGGCTCAGCATTGGGACAGATGTCATCCACTCATTGTACGAGAGGCGCCTATGATACGTTGGCATGTGGCAAGGCCCAACAGTGGCCCATTTAGGTGAAAGAGGCCGCCCAGTCAAAATTAGCAGGCCAGCCCATATAGGGCCTACTTGTGTCTAGTCCATTTAAGCCCACAGCCCATACGAGATGTGCCAATTCGGCCCGTCAACGGCCCGTTAACTATTTAACACCACTGCAGCCCATCGTTAGTTCTAGCCGTTAATAGCCCGCTATATATTTGGGCTCAATATCGGCCCGATGTGGTTTCGCCCTGTTAACGGCCCATTTAAGGGATGGTCCAATTTTCAGGATGTACGTCTTTCGGCCTTTTAGCGACCCATTTAAATGTTGGGCCAATTTCCAGCCCGGTGTGTCTTTCAGCCTGTTAACGGCCCATAAATGAGTTGGGCCATTTGCAGTCGGACCTGAGTTTTGGCCTCTTAACGGCCCATGCTCTTCATTGTCCAATACCAGCCCGTTTTCTCTTTCGTCCTGCTAAAGGCCCACAACACAGTTGGGCCATATACAGTCCAACCTGACTTTCGGCCTCTTAGCGGCCCATGCCCTTCATGGTCCAGTACGAGCCCGCTGTCTCTTTCGGCCTGCTAAAGGCCCACAGTAAAGTTGGGCCATATATAGTCCGACCTTAGAGCATCTCCAGCCGTTCGGCCCCCAGGACGCCGAAAAAGAGCCGCCTGGGGCCGAACCGGCGTTTGCTTGGCGCGTGGGGGCGATTGCGTTCCCAGTCGTCGCCCCCAGGTCACCGCGAAAATCGCGCAAACTCGGCGATCTTTCATAGAAATTTGTACAAACTCGGTGATATTTCATAGAAATTCGTACAAAAACAGATAAACATGCAAACTACGCCTAGCCCTGCTACGCCGTGGCCCGCCTTCTACATGCCAAGGAGCCTGTAGAAACGGGTGTAGTCGTCATCGTCGCGCGCCCCGCCGGAGCCGCCTCCGTCCCTACTGCACCCCTGGCCAGGTTCGCCGACGAGCGCGGGGGGGGGGGGGGGGGGGTTGGATGGCTCGGCCTCGTCCTCCTCATCGCTGTCGAGGACAATGACGCCACCCTCCTCGCGTCCATGGCGCCGGGCCTGGAGCTCCGCATATGCCCGGCGCTGGCGGAGCACCTGCTCGCGGACGTAGTCCTCCCTCGCCCACTTGAGGGCGGCCTCGTCGTCGGCGACCACCATCTCCGCATGCTCTGGCTTCACGGGGAGCAGCCCCAGTTCGGGCTTCAGCCGGACCAGGCGGAGGGAGCACGGGGAGGGGTGGCCGCCCACGTTGACGACGAGGGCGCAGCTGCGGGTGCGGCGCTTAAGCGGCGTCTCCTCCGGCTCTGGCTTGACGGGGCAGAGCGCGAGCGAGCCGGAGCCCGACGATGAGGAGGTCCCCGGCTCCATTCGCCGTGAAGTCCAGGAGCTGCCACGGCGGCGAGAGAATGACGGGCGCAACGGGTACTCGAGGCCCGGCGTGTTGCCGGTCTCGATGTGGTCGAGGACGGCCTCGAGGGTGCGGCCGGGCATGCCCCACCACTCACGCCGCCCGTCGGCGTTGAGGCGTCCGCGAGGGATGATGCCATTGGCGGAGGCGATCTGGTCTTCGCGGCGGTGCTCGAAGTACATCGTCCACAGCGTGTGGCTGTCGGCGGCGTACCTCGGCACATTCCGTTGCTCCTCCATTAGCGACGAGCGGATGCGGGTGATCTCCGCCCACCGTGCAGCCCCTTCAGGCACCGGGACGCCGCCGGCGCTCAACTTCCACGACCCCGGCACACGCATGTCCGGGGGCGCCGGATAGTCGGCCTCGTAGAGGAGGCGCGCCTCGTCCTCATGGAGAAAGCGCCGGCCGAAGCCGTTAGCCACCGCGGCGTCGCTGGGGTACCGCTCAGCCATTGCTCGTCGGCTGGAAGAGGGGGGAGAGTGCTTCTGTGGTGTGACGAGGCGAGTTGTGGCGGCTGTGGCATTCACCGATGGGGAGGCCAGCTTTTATAGCGGAAGCGGGGCGGTGAGAGCCTGCATGCCGGGCGACGCGTGGCGGGAGCGGGCGGGACGCGCGTCGGTGGCGCCTTCATTGCGCCGCCCGTGAGGCATCAATGGAGGCTGACCGGCGCGGCAGCACGGCAGCCTTGGCATTGATTCCCGTGGGAACCGAGGCGATGAGGACGACGAAGCGGCGTCTCGCTGACTCGGCGGGCCCATCCCTGTTCGCGCCAAAAACGCTTTCCCCGGCGCCCCCAGGCGCCCCCAGCGCGCCGGGTTCGGCCTGGGTCCGCCGGCGCCAGTTTCGGCCCAAACCGGCGAAAAACGGGCTCCTGGGGGCGTGACTGGACCGTTTTTTTGGGCGGCGGCAGCAAAAAAAGCCTGGGGGGGAGCTGTTGGGGGCGCGGCTGGAGATGCTCTTAGTATCGGCCTTTTAACGGCCTGTGAAATCGAATGGGCCCACTTATTGCCTGCTTCGATGTCAGCCTGTTAACGACCCGAGAGGTAACAGGGCCAAGCATTAACTGTTGGCTCATTTCAATTATAGCGGCCCAATAGAGCTTTTGGCCTGGTTACGGCCCATCAACTTAATGGGCCCGCTAAAGTTCGAACATGTCTGTAGGCCCAATTAGATAACGTCGATTGCGGCCCAGCTATAATTTGAGCCCATTACGACGAGCAATTATGGACAGGACCAAAACCGATCAATCAAAGGCCTATGAGAATTTTGGCCCCTGCGAGCCCATTAGGGAAGCCCATTAAGGGCAGTGGGCTGCTATCCTTCATATAGTGCCCACGACTGTTCATGCTAACTAATAATTTCACTGCTTTTTTGGCTTCCTAGCGACCAGTTAGCTGGAATGCGAAGCGCGCTAAGCAAACGTACGACATTCAAGGAAAAACATAGCACATCCAACATATATTACAGGAAATTACATCCACTAGGCAATCAAAGATTGATGCCAGTGTAAATAAATGAACAGAACTTAACGATCTACAACCTCACAATCTGCAACCTCAGCGCGGATGACACCCATAAGCATGTGAGCAAGTTCTTCCTTCTTTGCTACACTGTCTCTGAAAACATTGATCAGTTGTTGTTGCACAAGAATGTGCACCTCTGATTCCTCCACGATTTCCATCATTGCTTCAGCCAGTAATTGGTTCACAAACATACATTTTTTCCGTTGGATTCGAGACAGAGGAAACTGAACAGATTCAGATGGCGATTTTGGCAGGCTTGTATTATTGATAGTGGAGAGTGTCTCGACCACTGCATCATAACATAAATTAGGAGGGGAACCGAACAGATTAATCAAGAGTTATTGCCATATTACCTGGCCTAGTTTTATTGGAATGAAACAATGGGGTTGCCTTGCTGTTTTCAGAGTTTGTCTTCTTATCTTCAGCATCCTGCACCAAATTAACACACTAGCATTGCTATCATTGGCCAGGTCAGATAAATAGGAAAGCAACATTGACACAACAAACGTTTGGGCAATGAGACCACACTAGCCTACACCAAATTAACACAATATGGCACAGCTATCATCAGCCAGGTAAGGTAATAGGAAAGCAACATTGACACAATGAATGATTGGGCAACCAGAACAACACTACAATTTAGTAATGTGCATGATATGAGATAGTACACTCATGCAGCTCAGTATGCAAAACTACAAGGCAGTTTTCCTTACAAAAATCAACATTGTCGCCTTTAATTATACATTTTGCTACAAGTAAGTTTAGATCAGATAAAGGTTGGATTCACGCCGATTAACAAAATGCATGCTGATGTAAAAATATAGTGATATACAACAGGTACTTACATCAGCATTGGAGCACAGCGAATTCCCGCAAAATACTTTCCTCAAACACGATCCCAGTTTAGAAAGTCTTCTATCCTTTAAGCTTATTTTCTAAAAGAGAGATGGGTAAGAAACATGTAGAAAATATGATCTGAATGCTATAAAATTTCATGATGTGAGGATACGCACACGCTTTTTAGAATGGAGTTGACATATTTTTGCTGGACTGGAGCGGACTAGTTCGTTGGCCACTTGAATCTGCTTATTATCAGTAGGAGTTGGGTTTCTCTATGCTGGAGCAGTATCTATGAACACTGGAGTTGGTTTACTATCTCCTGGCGTTTGGATATTTTGCAAAGACCTTGTTTGTAACCTTTCAGATTCTAACATAGCCGTCTTCCCCTTGCATGCCTTATATAGAAGAATGGTGCTTCGGTTATAAAACATGCTACCGCAGAGAGATGGAATAGGTACTGAAGAATAGAAAGGCATGACATATAGACATGTATTCCCTCCATCCGGAAATAAATGGATGTGTCTAGGCGTATTTCAGTTCTAGATACATTCATTTTTATCCATTTCTATGACATGTAATCCGGACAGAGGGAGTACGATGTAAGAGCTAGGGATACGACAGCACAACAGAGTAAAAAAACACTAGTTGCATGTAAAACTGTATGATAGCGGAATACATATAGAAAAACACTAAGGCAACATATGCATGTATGATTGGGAAACTAAGATGTCATTGCAACAGACCATTAGAACAACACTTCAATGTAAAAACACATGGTATGGTACATAGATGGAGTACATACTGATGAATAACACAGAAGCATGATGTCCAAATTAAGCAGATGGCATTGCGATAGAGTAGAATGACAGTACTTGAATTTGAAAACATGTTATCATGAATGGAATAGGTATTAAAAAACAGGAAGGCATGACATATTTACATGCATGATCAGGAAGCTAAGCACATGGCATTGCAAAAGAGTAGATGCATTATACGTCCATTTTGCATCATGTTTTCCTACTGTTATTTATAATGTTTTTATGCATAATAATGTTTTTTTGGAGTAATTTTAATGCCTTTTCTCTCATAATATGCAAGGTTCACACAAAGAGGGAGAATACCGGCAGCTGGAATTCTGGACTTGAAAAAGCAACATGAGGCCACCTATTCTACACAAGTCCAAATGAGCTGAAACATCACGGAGATTTTTTATGGAATATATAAGAATTATTGAAGCAAATAACTACCAAAGGGGGCCCACCAGGTGGGCATAACCCACCTGGGCGCGCCAGGGCCCCCAGGCGTGCCCTGGTGGGTTGTGCCCTCCTCGGCCCACCTCCGGTGCCCCTCTTCTGGTATATAAGTCATTTTGACCTAGAAAAAATGAGGAGAGGACTTTCGGGATGAAGCGCCACCGTCTCGAGGCAGAACTTGGGCAGGAGCACTTTTGCCCTCCGGCGGAGTGATTCCGCCGGGGGAACTTCCCTCTCGGAGGGGGAAATCATCGTCATCATCATCACCAACAACTCTCCCATCTTGGGGAGGGCAATCTCCATCAACATCTTCAATAACACCATCTCCTCTCAAATCCTAGTTCATCTCTTGTGTTCAATCTTTGTACCGGAACCTTAGATTGGTGCTTGTGGGTGACTAGTAGTGTTGATTACATCTTGTAGTTGATTACTATATGGTTTATTTGGTGGAAGATTATACGTTCAGATCCATTATGCTATTTAATACCCCTCTGATCTTGAGCATGATTATCATTTGTGAGTAGTTACTTTTGTTCTTGAGGTCACAGGAGAAATCTAGTTGCAAGTAATCATGTGAACTTGATATGTGTTCAATATTTTGATGATATGTATGTTGTGATTCCCTTAGTGGTGTCATGTGAACGTCGACTACATGGCACTTCACCTTATTAGGGCCTAAGGGAATGCATTGTGGAGTAGTTATTAGATTATGGGTTGCGAGAGTGACAGAAGCTTAAACCCTAGTTTATGCGCTACTTCGTAAGGGACTGATTTGGATCTAAAAGTTTAATGCTATGGTTAGATTTTATCTTAATACTTTTCTCGTAGTTGCGGATGCTTGCGGGAGGGTTAATCATAAGCAGGAGGTTTGTTCAAGTAAGAACAGCAACTAAGCACCGGTCCACCCACATATCAAATTATCAAAGTAGCGAAGACGAAACAAACCAACATGATGAAAGTGACTAGATGAAATTCCCGTGTACACTCAAGAACGTTTTGCTTATCATAAGAGACCGTTTTGGCCTATCCTTTGCCTCAAAAGGATTGGGCTACCTTGCTGCACTTTTGTTACTGTTACCGTTATTTGCTCGTTACAAATTATCTTACTATCAAACTACTTGTTACTTATAATTTCAGTGCTTCCAGAGAATACCTTGCTGAAAACTACTTGTCATTTCCTTCTGCTCCTCGTTGGGTTCGACACTCTTACTTATCGAAAGGACTACGATTGATCCCCTATACTTGTGGGTCATCAAGGCTCTTTTCTGGCGCCGTTGCCGGGGAGTGAAGCACTCTTGGTAAGTGGAAATCAGTAAGGAAAAACTATTACTACGTGCTGAAATTTATTGTCACTTGTTACTATGGAGAACAATTTTTTGAGGGGTTTGTTCGGGGTATCTTCACCTCGACCGGAACCACAATTAGTTGCCCCTCAACCTACTGCACCTACTGGAAATATTGGTTATGAAATTCCTTCGGGTATGATAGAACAACTGCTAGCTAATCCTTATGCAGGAGTTGGAACTGAACATCCTGATATGCACTTGATATATGTGGATGAAATTTGTGGATTATTTAAGCTTGCAGGTTTACCCGAAGATGAAGCTAAGAAGAAGGTTTTCCCTTTATCTTTGAAGGGAAAAGCATTGGCATGGTATAGGCTATGCGATGATATTGGATCTTGGAATTGGAATCGTTTAAAATTGGAATTTCACCAAAAAAAATTATCCTATGCATCTAGTTCATCGTGATCGGAATTATATATATAATTTTTGGCCTCGTGAAGGAGAAAGTATCGCTCTAGCTTGGGGGAGGCTTAAGTCAATTTTATATTCATGCCCCAATCATGAGCTCTCAAGAGAAATTATTATTCAGAATTTTTATGCTCGGCTTTCTCGTGATGATCAATCCATGCTCGATACTTCTTGTACTAGTTCTTTTATGAAGAAGACTATTGAATTCAGGTGGGATCTTTTAGAAAGAATTAAATGCAACTCTGAAGATTGGGAACTCAATGAAGGTAAAGAGTCAGGTATTAAGCTTAAGTTTGATTGTGTTAAATCTTTTATGAATACCGATGCTTTTCAAAAGTTTAGCACTAAATATGGACTTGACTCTGAGATAGTAGCCTCTTTTTGTGAATCATTTGCTACTCATGTTGATCGCCCTAAAGAGAAGTGGTTTAAATATCACCCAACTATTAAAGAAGAAATTAAAGAACTAGTTGTGGTTAAAGATGAAACTATCATTTATAATGTTGACCCGGTTGTTCCTACTGCTTACATCGAAAAACCACCTTTCCCTATTAGGATAAAGGAACATACTAAGGTCTCAACCGTGGTCAATAAAAGCTATATTAGAGCACCTAAACCTGCTGAACAAATCAAGGTAGAACCTAGTGTTGCTATGGTTAAAGATCTCTTGGAAGAAAATATTGATGGACATGTTCTTTACTTTTGTGATGAAGCTGCTAGAATTGCTAAACCTGATGAAAAAGATAAACATAGACCTTTTGTTGGCATGCCTATTGTCTCAATCAAAATAGGAGATCACTGTTATCATGATTTATGTGACTTAGGTGCTAGCGTGAGTGCTATTCCCTTTACCTTATATCAAGAAATTATGAATGACATAGCACCCGCTGAAATAGAAGACATAGATGTTACTATTAAACTTGCTAATAGAGACACCATCACACCACTTGGGATTGTTAGAGATGTTGAAGTCTTGTGTGGGAAAATAAAATATCCTACTGATTTTATTGTTCTTGGTTCCCCACAAGATGACTTTTGTCCCATTATCTTTGGTAGACCTTTATTGAACACCGTTAATGCTAAAATGGATTGTGAGAAACAAACCGTCGGTGTTACTTTTGGTGATGAGTCTCATGAGTTTAATTTTTCCAAGTTTAGTAGAAAACATCATAAGAAAGAATTGCCTAGTAAGGATGAAATAATTGGTCTTGCTTCTATTGATGTGCCTCCTACTAATCCACTAGAACAATATTTGCTAGACCATGAAAATGATATGCATATGCATGAAAGAAATGAGATAGATAAAATTTTCTTTGAACAACAACCTCTGCTTAAATACAATTTGCCTATTGAAACTCTAGGAGGTCCTCCTCCACCTAAAGGTGATCTTGTGTTTGAATTAAAACAATTGCCAGCCACTTTGAAATATGCTTATCTTGATGAGAAAAAGATATATCCTGTTATTATTAGTGCTAACCTTTCAGAACATGAAGAAGAAAGATTATTGAAAATTCTGAAGAAGCACCGTGCTGCTATTGGGTATACTCTTGATGATCTTGAGGGCATTAGTCCCACTCTCTGTCAGCACAAGATTTATATGGAACCTGATGCTAAACCCGTTGTTGATCACCAACGATGGTTGAATCCAAAAATGAAAGAAGTGGTAAGAACTGAAATACTGAAGCTTCTGGAAGCAGTATAATTTATCCCATAGCTGATAGTAGATGGGTAAGTCATGTTCATTGTGTCCCTAAGAAAGGAGGTACTACTATTGTTCCTAATGATAAAAATGAACTTATTCCACAAAGAATTGTCACTGGTTAAAGAATGGTAATTGATTTTAGAAAATTAAATAAAGCAACTAGAAAAGATCATTACCCTCTGCCTTTCACTGATCAAATGTTAGAAAGACTATCTAAGCACACACACTTTTGTTTTCTCGATGGATATTCTAGTTTTTCTCAAATACCTGTTTCACAACCTAATCAAGAGAAAACCACCTTTACTTGTCCTTTTGGAACTTCTGCTTATAGACATATGCCTTTTTGTTTATGCAATGCACCTGCTACCTTTGAAAGATGTATGACTGCTATATTCTCTGATTTTTGTGCAAAGATTGTTGAGGTTTTCATGGATTATTTTTCCGTTTACGGAACTTGTTTTGATGATTGCTTAAGCAACCTTGATCGAGTTTTGCAGAGATGCGAGCAAACCAATCTTGTCTTGAATTGGGAGAAGTGCCACTTTATGGTTAATGAAGGTTTTGTCTTGGGACATAAAATTTCTGAACGAGGTATTGAGGTGGATAAAGCTAAAGTTGATGCAATTGAGAAAATGCCATGTCCTAAAGATATCAAAGGTATTCGTAGTTTCCTTGGTCATGCTGGTTTCTATAGGAGATTTATTAAAGACTTCTCTAAAATTTCTAGGCCTCTTACAAATCTTTTACAAAAGGATGTTCCATTTTTTTTATGATGGTTGTGTAGAAGCCTTTGAAACATTTAAGAAAGCCTTAATTTTTGCACCAATTGTTCAACCACCTGATTGGAACTTGCCTTTTGAAATTATGTGTGATGCTAGTGATTATGCTGTTGGTGCTGTTTTAGGACAAAGAGTTGATAAGAAACTAAATGTTATTCATTATGCTAGTAAAACTCTAGACAGTGGCCAACGCAATTATGCTACTACTGAAAAAGAATTCTTAGCAGTTGTGTTTGCTTGTGACAAATTCAGATCTTACATTGTTGATTCTAAAGTGATTGTTCACACTGATCATGCTACTATTAAATATCTTATGGAAAAGAAAGATGCTAAACCTAGACTCATTAGGTGGGTTCTCTTGCTACAAGAATTTGACTTGCATATCACTGATAGAAAAAGAGCTGAGAACCCCATAGCTGATAACTTGTCTAGGTTAGAAAATATGCTTGATGACCCAGAACCTATTAACGATAGTTTTCCTGATGAGCAATTAGCTGCAATAAATGTTTCTCATAACACTCCTTGGTATGCTGACTATGCTAATTATATTGTTGCTAAATATATAACACCTAGCTTCACTTACTAACAAAAGAAAAAAAATTCTTTTATGATTTAAGACATTACTTTTGGGATGACCCACATCTTTATAAAGAAGGAGTAGATGGTATTATTAGACGTTGTGTACCTGAGCATGAACAGGGACAAATCCTACGAAAATGTCACTCCGAAGCTTACGGGTGGCATAATGCGGGAGACATAACTGCTCACAAGCTATTGCAATCTGGTTTTTATTGGCCTACTCTCTTCAAGGATGCCCGTAAGTTTGTTTTATCTTGTGATGAATGTCAAAGAATTGGTAATATTGCTAAGCGTCAGGAAATGCCTATGAATTATTCTCTTGCTGTTGAACCATTTGATGCTTGGGGTTTCGATTACATGGGACCTTTTCCTTCCTCTAATGGGTATACACATATTTTGGTTGCTGTTGATTATGTCACTAAGTGGGTAGAAGCTATTCCAACTAGTAGTGTTGATCACAACACCTCTATTAAAATGCTGAAGGAAGTTATTTCCCCAAGGTTTGGAGTCCCTAGATATTTAATGACTGATGGTGGTTCACACTTTATTCATGGTGCTTTCCGTAAAATGCTTGCTAAATATGATGTTAACCATAGAATTGCATCACCCTATCATCCTCAGTCTAGTGGCCAAGTTGAACTTAGCAATAGAGAAATAAAACTAATACTACAGAAAACCGTTAATAGGTCCTGAAAGAATTGGTCTAAGAAATTAGATGATGCACTTTGGGCCTACGGAACTGCTTATAAAAATCCTATGGGTATGTCTCCCTATAAAATGGTTTATGGAAAAGCTTGTGATTTGCCTCTAGAGTTAGAACACAAAGCATATTGGTCAATTAAAGAACTCAACTATGATTTCAAACTTGCCGGTGAAAAGAGGTTATTTGATATTAGCTCTCTAGATGAATGGAGAACCCAAGCTTATGAAAATGCCAAGTTATTTAAAGAAAAAGTCAAAAGATGGCATGATAAAAGAATCCAAAAGTGTGAGTTCAAAGTTGGAGAATATGTTCTGTTGTACAACTCAAGTTTCAGATTTTTTGTAGGAAAGCTTCTCTCTAAATGGGAAGGACCCTATGTTATCGAGGAGGTTTATCGATCTGGAGCTATCAAAATAAATAATGCCGAAGGTACTAACCCGAAGGTTGTCAATGGGCAAAGAATAAAACATTATATCTCAGGTACACCCATTAATGTGAAAGCAATATTATCCAAACTATGACACCGGAAGAACACATAAAAGAAACCTTTCAGAACACTCCAGAATCGTGAAAAAAGAGGAGGTACATGATACGGTAAGTAAACGGACTCCGATAATTCCGCAAAAATATTTTCTGTCAGTTTTGGAATATATTAAAAATTAGGAAATTAAGAAACAACCAGGAAGGCAACCCTTGTGCCAGGCGCGCCCAGGTGGGTTGTGCCCACCTCGGGTACCTTCCGGACTCCGTTTTTCTCCCGCTTGCTTGTTTCCCAAGATAAAAAATCTTTATATACCCCCTGAACCTATTGACCACCATATCATGGAGAAATCTTCTCTTTTCTTTTATCACTGTTTTCCTGACAGATCTGAAAATATGTCGTCTCAAGATTCCGAAGAGGAGTGCCCAGTTTCTTATCAGGCTTTAGATAAAAATATCTTCAGGGACACCTATCCCTACATATGGCTCTCCGATGAGGAAGATGAAGATGAACCAGTCCCTCCTCGTTTCAAGCACGAAAGCATGGAGGCGTTATGCAAGAGGATAATAAAGCTTGAGACGGAGAATGATGAGTTGAGGATAGATAACTTTACTCTCCGACGTAAGCTGGAGAAAGAGAAGGATAAACTCACTACTTCATCACCACCTCCTTCTTCATCACCAAAGGAGACTTGAGTATCGGGTATGGGCACTCCCCTTGGCTTGTGCCAAGCTTGGGGGAGGTGCCCCGATATCGTATCACCTCCATTATCTTTTGCCTTTACTTATCTTAGTTCGATCCTTAGTTATCTTTCAATTTTGGTCGAATAAAAGTTTAGTTCGATCCTTTCTTTTCAAGTGCTTGCTTAGTGATCTATCCCTCTAATCGTGTGCAAGATATATAATAAAGTTTAGTTTGAGTTTTGTTTTCTTTACTTTCATGTTCAATAAAAAGAAAGGAAATAAATGAAAAATATCATATGCTAATCTTATGGTAAGTAATGGCATCACATAAGGAAGAGTATAAGTAGAAAATTTTATTGGAGATTTACAAACATAGCATTGGTCAATGATGCAATTCATGAAAGAATTAATAAGGGAAGAGAAGATTCACATGCAAATACACTATCTTGGACATCTTTTATGATTGTGAGCCCCCATCAAAATATTATATGCCAAAATTGTTGACGTTGGACAAGGAAGACAACGTAATGATTTATGTTTGTTCATATTCACATAGAAGTTATATTGTCATAGATCCTTTAACATGTGGTGCTTGCCCCCATCTTTGCTAGTCAAAAATTCCGCACCAAGTAGAGACACTACTTGTGCATCCAAAACCCTTAAACCAAATCTTGTTTTGAGAGTCCACTATACCTACCTATGGATTGAGTAAGATCCTTCAAGTAAGTTGTCATCGATGCAATAAGGCAATAAAAATTGCTTCTAAATGTGTTAGATCATTTAGTGTAAGTGAAAATTGAGCATTGTACGAACTTGTGATGGCAAAGAATAAAAGCGACAGACTGCATAATAAAGGTTGCTATCATAAGGGGCAATATAACGTGACGTTCTTTTGCACTAAGAGATTGAGCATACAACCAAAAAGCATATGGCAACCTCTGCTTCCCTCTGCGAAGGGCGTATCTTTTTCTTTTATGTATTTACTTTTATGCAAGAGTCAAAGTATCTCTTTATTCCTTTTTATTTTCTCTTTTGGCAAGCACCATGTGGTGAAGAAAGATCTAGGCACATATATCCAGTTGGATATGGGTGGGCATGAGTTATTATTGTTGACATCACCCTTGAGGTGAATACGTTGGGAGGCGAAACTATAGGCCCCTATCTTTCTATGTGTCTGGTTGAAACTTTTTGCTCATGTGTATGCGGTGAGTGTTAGCAATAATAGAAGACTATATGATGGTTGAGTATGTGGACTTGCCAAAAAGGCTCTAATACGTGACCCTTCCTGAAAAGATGATGAATTGAAGTTGCAAAGTTGATTGAGAACATAGTTTGTTGATTTTTCAATAGATTTTATACTTTATACTTCGATGTTGTGATGAATTGTTACTTGTTCATGAGAAGTTTATGATAAAAGTTCTATAATAAAGTTTGTTGCTGTTATAATAATATACATGATGCTTCTATGTCCGTATTTTGTTTTTATCGACACCTCTCTCTCTAAGCATGTGGACATGTTTTTGATTTCGGTTTTCGCTTGAGGACAAGCGAGGTCTAAGCTTGGGGGAGTTGATACCTCCATTTTGCATCATGTTTTCCTACTGTTATTTATAATGTTTTTATGCATAATAATGTTTTTTGGTGTAATTCTAATGCCTTTTCTCTCATAATATGCAAGGTTCACACAAAGAGGGAGAATACCGGCAGCTGGAATTCTGGACCTGAAAAAGCTACGTTAGGCCACCTATTCTGCACAACTCCAAATGAGCTGAAACTTCATGGAGATTTTTTATGGAATATATAAGAATTATTGAAGCAAATAACTACCAGAGGGGGCCCACCAGGTGGGCACAACGCACCTGGGCGTGCCAGGGCCCCCAGGCGTGCCCTGGTGGGTTGTGCCCTCCTCGGCCCACCTCCGGTGCTCCTCTTCTGGTATATAAGTCATTTTGACCTAAAAAAATGAGGAGAGGACTTTCGGGATGAAGCGCCGCCGTCTCGAGGCGGAACTTGGGCAGGAGCACTTTTGCCCTCCGGCGGAGCGATTCCGCCAGGGGAACTTCCCTCCCGGAGGGGGAATCATCGTCATCATCATCACCAACAACTCTCCCATCTTGGGGAGGGCAATCTCCATCAACATCTTCAACAGCGCCATCTCCTCTCAAACCCTAGTTCATCTCTTGTGTTCAATCTTTGTACCAGAAACTTAGATTGGTGCTTGTGGGTGACTAGTAGTGTTGATCACATCTTGTAGTTGATTACTATATGGTTTATTTGGTGGAAGATTATATGTTCAGATCCATTATGCTATTTAATACCCCTCTGATCTTGAGCATGATTATCATTTGTGAGTAGTTACTTTTGTTCTTGAGGTCACGGGAGAAATCTAGTTGCAAGTAATCATGTGAACTTGATATGTGTTCGATATTTTGATGATATGTATGTTGTGATTCCCTTAGTGGTGTCATGTGAACGTCGACTACATGGCACTTCACCTTATTAGGGCCTAAGGGAATGCATTGTGGAGTAGTTATTAGATGATGGGTTGCGAGAGTGACATAAGCTTAAACCCTAGTTTATGCGCTACTTCGTAAGGGACTGATTTGGATCCAAAAGTTTAATGCTATGGTTAGATTTTATCTTAATACTTTTCTCGTACTTGCGGATGCTTGCGGGAGGGTTAGTCATTAGTAGGAGGTTTGTTCAAGTAAGAACAACACCTAAGCACCGGTCCACCCACATATCAAATTATCAAAGTAGCGAACACGAATCAAACCAACATGATGAAAGTGACTAGATGAAATTCCCGTGTACCCTCAAGAACACTTTGCTGATCATAAGAGACCGTTTTGGCCTGTCCTTTGCCTCAAAAGGATTGGGATACTTTGCTGCACTTTTGTTACCATTACTGTTATTTGCTCGTTACAAATTATCTTACTATCAAACTACTCGTTACTTATAATTTCAGTGCTTGCAGAGAATACCTTGCTGAAAGCTACTTGTCATTTCCTTCTGCTCCTTGTTGGGTTCGACACTCTTACTTATCGAAAGGACTATGATTGATTCCCTATACTTGTGGGTCATCAATGCACTCCAGGACATTATATGCATGATGTACTCATATCACAGGCCAAGTTAGAGCAAGGACCTCGTGGGGTGAATAGGATTCATCATCTTTCTGCAAGTCTTCTGAAGAACTTCCTTTACATGTTCCATAATATTGGGTATCATTAACGTCAAGTTTGTTGGCCATTACATTGCTCCGTGAGGTTCTTGTGGATATATCAGTGTGTGCAATTATATCTGACATGCATGGAAGACAACTAGTAGTTAGATTTATGTAATGAGTGCCTGTAGGAGATAACATAAATAGTATGACTGGGCTTAACTAGCAGCAACAGGTCTCAAAAACTAAAGGGAGAACTCAGATGAAAGCTACAAAATATGTATCATTTGTACTCTTGATTAACTAGATGGCACAAAAAAGTATTAAAGAACAACATAGGTAATACTAGAAGTGGTATAATCACCAGCCTGTGGGATAGCACTGGTTGATGGATGATAACTATGGAACAACGTTACCTAAAGAACAAGTCTCTTATCTGAACTATGGAACAATGTTAACTCCTGAACAAGACTCTTAAGAGATCACCATGAATATACAGTGAAATGTGATAAAATATTTTCAATGCTTAGATGAATAACAAAGACATAAATTTTGCACACAAGTAAGATGAGGGTACAACCTATCTGGCCGCCATCCATAGGAGTGAGCGTCACGTGCTGACTTGTCGATGGCCCTGCAGTTGTTGTGGCTGTCCATGTCGGGCACGCACATTCGATGCAGGGAACTGTTGAGTGGGGACTATAGCTCCCTTCTGGTGTATGCTTCCCTTGTTGGAGTAGCTGCGGTGAGAAGGAAGATGGTGTGGCTGCAGATGCAAAAAAAGCATAATGTTAAGTACGACACATATCTCTAATCTGAAGAAATACCCTAAGAGATCAACAGTAAGGTATGAGAGTGGTCACACGTCTGTTGACTGAAAACTAAATTGGGGTCACATGATTTTATTTTATTTTGGTACTGTCCGATCTGCGCCGGATGGCTTGATGGCCGTCTTGTGCCTCCCGGCTGACACTGTTCAGAATCTTCCCCGAAGAGCCAGCGACCACCGGCAGAGCAGCCTGCCTCCATCGTCCCTGGCCGCAAGAGCTTCGACCAGAACCCCGCTCCCCGCCCCACCGCACTGCCGTGGTTGCGCCGCCCCCGACCAATCCACAAAGACTCACCGTCATCCAGATCCAGCGGCGGCAGTACCTTCAACCCACGCAACTCTAAGATAGCCACCTAAGCGCTGCTTCCGTGGCGAACATGCGCCCCCGCACCCTTACCATAGACACCAGCCAACCGGCAGCCTAGGAGCTCCGCCGCCTCGAGGGGTGCTGCTTCCCATTAGGAATCGGCTGGCCCAGAATAAAAATTCAGATGACTGACGCCTAAATAAAGTGATTTAAGATGAGTGTACGACCTATCTTGCGGCCCGGTGAAGTAGGCAGCTCCAGCTGCCGAGTCGGTGAGGCCGGCGCGGTTGTGGTGGATCCCAGCGGCAGGAAAGCAGATATGTCGCGATGGCCGATGGCTATGGGGAAGCAGCACTGGGGCCCTGGACGCATCCGAAGTTTGAGCCGCTCCGGCACCGTGCACAACGACGCAGGTGAATCGGCTCCGGTACGGTTCATGCGGTCATCGTCGAGGCAGCTCCGGCAGCACGGAGTAAGAGGCACATAGCCTAGTGCACGACGGCAAACGGACAGCGGCTACAACATTGGGGAGGAGGGTGGCAGGTAATTTGGTACGGTGGGGGGCGCCATGGAGGAGGGGCTGAGGTTTCGCGGCTGGGGAGAAGGGAGCTTCCGGGGAGAAGGTGATTTGGCGCCCATGATGTATGAATGGGGAATTGGGAGGGGGAACCATGTCTTACGGACGCATTTGTCTAAAATGTGTGTGTGTGGGGGGGGGGGAGTTACAGTTCTACCCCTGCCTTTAGGCCTCTAGGCTTGGGTCTATGTCTTGAGGGTCGGGGATAGTAGAGTAACTTTGCTTCTCCCAAATAGTGGGCGCGAGCAATTTCGGGCGAGGATGGCGTGTTTTGAAATAGTGGGCGCGAGCGATTTCGGGCGAGGAGGGCATGTTTGGAAATAGTGGGTGCGAGCGATTTCGGACGAGGAGAGGGTGTTTTGCCGCCCATGGTTTATGAATTATTCGGCGCCTGCCATTTCGGCCGAGGAGAGGGTGTTTTTGCCGCCCATGGTTTATCAATTATTTGACACCTGTCATTTCGGCCGAGGAGAAGGCGCGCTTGGATGAAGTTACGAACCTACCCTCGATGTACAACGGGCCAATTGATGTGTGTCTCACATAGGCCAGTAATTTCCCGTCTCCCATTTATTTGCTCGGGCGAATTCCACCGAGCAGAGGGTGTTTAGCGGTTCGTTAAAATTTTGGGAGCACGAGCATCCACGTCTACCTTACCAAGTCGATTCGAATCAAATTTTGAAATATTAGCTTGCCACTTCTTTTTTAGATGGTGAGATGATGCTCGGTACTAATGTGTTTTTCCATGCTCGTTGCTAATGATTTACTATATGGCAAATAGTTGACCCACTCAAAAACAGGAATCAAACCCAAAATGAAATATCTCGATTCAATGAAATAGCTCGTTCACCAGGTCAAAATAGTGAACTAAATCCAAAATTGAACACCTCAATTGAGTAGCATGTTGTATTATAGTACTCCATGAACATGTTGAAAGTCAAATTAATGAACTTGTTTGATACACATATCTCCGTTCATGTATGGATTGCAGACAACATGTTATCCAATTCAAATATTTGAATGCAAATTTATATGGAAACATGGTTTATATCAGTCTTTGATGCATAAACGCGACCTCCCCTCTCCTGGACTCCTGTTCTCTCTCTCGCTGACAATCTTCGTTCCTATCGCACACATCCAAACACAAACCTTGTCCGTCCCTCTCCCACTATCTCTCTCTCTCTCTCTCTCTCTCTCTCTCTCTCTCTTTCTCTCTCTGTGTGTGTGTGTGTGTGTGTGTCGGTCTTTCTAGTTTGCATGCACACTCCATGTATAGGTCTCTCTATCATATGATTCTCTAGTCCAAGATAAAAATCTATGGTGCACTCATCATACGCACACAAATTCCCTAGCTCTTTGTCCGTAACTCTCTCACGCACCACTCTGCCGTCTCAGAGCTCTTCCTTCTCTCTCTCAAACTCTCCATCTCCCTGGGTCACACATACACATGCATATCTCACTTGCACTCAATAGACCCATCTAAAACTCTCTCTCTCCCTCATTCTCTCTCCATCTCACACGCACACACACACAATCTCACGCCTAGCTAAGTATGACTGTCTCTCACTCAATTATAGGCACACGTAGTCCCCCCTATGTATATGACTATTTCTCAGTCTCCATCACAAACATATGCATTGTCTCTTTCCCTCACTTGGTCTATCTCGGTTTCTCTCAGGGCATCTTTCTATCCACACACACCTTGCCCTTTGATCTCCCACCCATATAGTCCCCTCACGATCTCGAGGGGATCTCTCTATCACAAACACACCCTCTCTCTCTCCCCATGCGTCCATCTTATCCATGCATCCCTCTCGACCTCTGTCCCTTGTTGGCCAGACCTCTATTGGACATGTGTTATAGGGGTGTCTCTCTCCGTTGCAAACAATCACGCACTAGCTATCTTCGTGTATCTCCTCACCTCGCTTTTCTATCTCGGAGATGCAGGCGTGATATGTTTGCATAAGTAACGAACACACTCTCTCTCTATTTTATCGTTTGTTGTCCTTTTGTCTTTCACACACACACTCTTTTGCACACTCACTCTTTCTCCTTCACACACACTTGATCTCTCTTGACTAAGGTACTCTCTTCGGTCCATAGCATATAGATTTATTGAAAAGTCAAACTTCACAAAGTTTGACCAGGTATGAGGAGAAAAATATTTACATCTAGAACGACAAAAATATATCATTAGATTCATCATGAGATGTAGTTTCATATGATGTATCTTTGGTATTGTAGATATAAATAATATTTGTGTAAACCTGGTCAAAGTTTCCAAAGTTTGACTTCTAAAAAATTTATATGCACTGCATTATCGAACGAATGGAGTATCTCTTTCCCCCTCTCAGCTATCTGACGCACCACTCAGCCGTATCGGGGCTCCTCTAGCTCTCTCAAACTTTATATCTCCCTGGTTCACACATACACATATCTCGCTCGCGCTACGTAGACCCATCTAGCACTCTCCGCCCTTGTTCTCTCTCTATGTGACACGCACCCCCCCTAAGTACCATAATCTCTCACTCCATCATAGGCACACGCACTCCCCCCTAAGTATGACTATCTCTCACTATCCATCAGGAACACATGTATTGTCTCCTTCCATCCATACGTCTATCTCGATATCTCTCGGGGTATCTTCTATCGCGCACACACCTTGTCACTCGATCTCCCACCCATGTAGTCCCATCATGATCTCCATGGAATCTCTCTGTCACAAACACACACTCTCTCCTCCCCATGCCTGCATTTTCTCCATACGTCTCTCTCGACCTCTCTCCCTTGTTTGTCAGACCTCTCTTGGCCACGTGCTAGGGTTCTTTCTCTCTCGGTTGCAAACAACCACACACTATCTCCTCACCTCGCTTCCGCTGTCGAAGATGCATGTGTGATATGTTTGCATAAGACACACACGTTTTTTCTCTACTTTATCGTGTGTTGTCCATGTCTCTTTCACACACGGACACACACTTTTTTCACTTACTCTTTCTATTTCACACACACTCTCTCTAGTTAGGTACTCTCTCATGTCCATAAACATATGGATGTTTTGAAAAGTCAAACCTCAGAAAAGTTTGACCAAGTATATGTGGAGAAAAACATTTACATCTGGAACGATCATTAGATTCATCACAACATGTACTTACTTGATACTATCATTTATCTTTGGTATTGTAGATATAAGTAATTTCTTTATAAACTTGGTCAAAGTTTCAAAAGTTTGACTTTAAAAAAAATATAGGCACTACATTATTGAACGGAGGGAGTAGCTCTCTCTCTCTCTACTATCTCTCACGGGCCTCCCCTCTCACTCGATCTCTCTTTACTGAGGGATTATACGGTCACTGTGTCAGCGTATAGCTCCGTATATTGTTTAGTTGACCGGTCAACCAGTCCACATACTGCCTTGTCAGCTCGTGTTCTCTATCTTCGTGTGCTGGCCCATGTGGTAGTGGGTGAAAATAAGTAAACTAGAGGCCCATCTGACACGCGGTGAAGTAAACAAAGTTGAAACCACTCGCGGTAGCACCCCGCACGCTAGTAAATCATCGCTGCTATACACACGAGGCATGCACGGCCGATGCATGCACGATTCAGATGTGGCAGCACCAACAGCTAGCGTGCTGCAGGGTCACTGTTGGGGAAGGAGAATCGTGCAGGCATCGTGCGTTTACTGTCGTGCGTGAAGCAATTCCGCTAGTAAATTGAGGGCACACTTCTTCCGCGTGAAGGACGCACTTGCGCACACTACATCACTGCGCGGCGGCATGCACACAAGGACGCACTCACACACACCCAGCACAAAATACACACCAGCACACGTGTACACTAGCGTCGCCGCCGGCTGAGATGGATGGCGAGGCAGCCAACAAGCAGAGGCGGCTCAAGCCAAAACCGCATCCGGCGAGCCTGGACTTCATCAACAGCCCCCCGATGACATGCTGCTCATCATCATCGCCCTCCTCCCCACCAAATCTGCTGTGCAGACCACCCTGCTCTCCCGGCGATGGCACCCCCTCTGGCGCCATGTCCCCCTCAACCTCACCGTCGACAGCTGCCTCTGTGACGGGGATTGCAAATACATGGCTGCAGTCTCCAAGATCCTTGCATCACACCCTTGGCCAGCCAGACGCATTGACATCCGCATGTTCAGTGCCAACTGCAAGGTCCAAGCCAAGTTCGATGAGTGGTTCTTATCCCCCACCCTAGATCAGCTCGAGGAGCTCAGGTTTGAAGCTGGACGATGTCGCTCTCTGCCGCCGTCCGCGCTCCGCCTCACGCCAACGCTGTGCCACGCCAGCTTCAGCTCCTGCTATTTTCCCCAGATTAATGTCGAGCCCGCCCTTCTTCTCCCTCAACTCAAGCAACTCAACCTCTTCGACGTTGGCATCTCGAAGAAGGCTATGGAGCAACTGCTCCGTAGCTGTATTGCGCTCGAGTACCTTCATCTTCGGTAGATCCACGGGTTCATTAGCCTCCACATCGCCTCGATGAATCTCTGATGGATTTATGTGTCTTGATGGCCCCGTAACAAGACATCAATTGGGAAGAGATCACTCGAGCTGTTCCACGTTATGGTCATTGAGAATGCACCTTTCCTTGAGAGATTGCTTGTATCTGATCTAGAAGATCCAACAAAAATCAGGGTCATTGACGCGCCGAAATTGACAGCGTTGGTGTACTCGTCTACCAAATTCTCCGAACTCTTTATTGGATCCGTAATCGTTCAGGTACAACACTCATCTTCTTCTCCGTCTTCTTGAAATTCACATTTTTAAATTTCTACATGATGTATTTACGACTGTCATCCAGAAAATGATTCCCACAAGCTTGACCCAGTCTGCTGATACATCCATTTTGCATCATGCTTTTATATTGATATTTATTGCATTATGGGCTGTTATTATACATTATGGTACAATACTTATGCCTTTTCTCTCTTATTTTACAATGTTTACATGAAGAGGGAGAATGCCGGCAGCTTGAGTTCTGGACCAGAAAGGGTGCAAATCTGAGAGACCTATTCTGCACAACTCCAAAAGTCCTGAAAATTTCCGGGAATTATTTTGGAATATATAAAAAATACTGGGTGAACAAAATACCAGAGGGGACCCACTAGGTGGCCACAAGGGTGGGGGCGCGCCCTACCCCCCTGGGCGTGCCCCCTGGCTTGTGGGCCCCCTGGCAGGCCTCCGGTGCCCCTCTTCTGCTATATGATGTCTTTTGACCAAGAAAAAATTGGAAAGGAGCTTTCGGGACGAAGCGCCGCCATCTCGTGGTGGAATCTGGGTAGAACTAATCTAGGGCTCCGGCGGAGCTGTTCAGTCGGGGAAACTTCCCTCCTAGAGGGGGAAATCGAAGCCATCGTCATCACCAACGATCCTCTCATCGAGGGAGGTCAATCTCCATCAACATCTTCACCAGCACCATCTCCTCTCCAAACCCTAGTTCATCTCTTGTATCCTATCTTTGTCTCAAAACCTCAGATTGGTACCTGTGGGTTGCTAGTAGTGTTGATTACTCCTTGTAGTTGATGCTAGTTGGTTTATTTGGTGGAAGATCATATGTTTAGATCCTTAATGATAATTAATACTCCTCTGATTATAAACATGAATATGCTTTGTGAGTAGTTACGTTTGTTCCTGAGGACATGGGAGAAGTCTTGTTATAAGTAATCATGTGAATTTGGTATTCGTTCGATATTTTGATGAGATGTATGTTGTCTTTCCTCTAGTGGTGTTATGTGAACGTCGACTACATGGCACTTCACCATTGTTTGGGCCTAGGGGAAGGCATTGGGAATTAATAAGTAGATGATGGGTTGCTAGAGTGACAGGAGCTTAAACCCTAGTTTATGCGTTGCTTCGTAAGGGGCTGATTTGGATCCACATGTTTCATGCTATGGTTAGATTTATCTTAATTCTTCTTTCGTAGTTGCGGATGCTTGTGAGAGTGGTTAATCATAAGTGGGAGGCTTGTCCAAGTAAGTACAGCACCCAAGCACTGGTCCACCCACATATCAAATTATCAAAGTAACAAACGCGAATCATATGAGCATAATGAAAACTAGCTTGACAGTAATTCCCATGTGTCCTCGGGAGAGCTTTTCTTTATATAAGAGTTCGCCTAGGCTTGTCCTTTGCTACAAAAAGCATTGGTCCACCTTGCTGCACCTTAGTTACACTTGTTACTTGTTACCCGTTACAAATTATCTTATCACAAAACTATCTTTTACCGATAATTTCAGTGCTTGCAGAGAATACCTTGCTGAAAACCGCTTGTCATTTCCTTCTGCTCCTCATTGGGTTCGACACTCTTTCTTATCGAAAGGACTATGATAGATCCCCTATACTTGTGGGTCATCAAGAATCTTTTCTGGCGCCGTTGCCGGGGAGTTAAGCGCCTTTGGTAAGGAAAAATTTATATAGTGTGCTGAAATTTACTGTCACTTGTTACTATGGAAAATAATGCTTTGAGGGGCTTGTTCGGGGTATCTTCACCTCGACTGGAAGAACAAAGATTTGCCCCTCAACCTACTGAACCTACTAAAAATGTTTATTATGAAATTCCTTCGGGTATGATAGAGAAACTGCTAGCTAATCCTTATGCAGGAGATGGAACATTACATCCTGATATGCATCTAATCTATGTGGATGAAGTTTGTGGATTATTTAAGCTTGCAGGTTTGCCCGAGGATGAAGTCAAGAAGAAGGTCTTCCCTTTATCTTTGATGGAGAAGGCATTGACATGGTATAGTCTATGCGATGATATTGGGACTTGGAACTACAACCGATTGAAATTGGAATTTCATCAGAAGTTTTATCCTATGCATATAGTTCATCGTGATCGGAATTATATTTATAATTTTTGGCATCGTGAAGGAGAAAGTATCGCTCAAGCTTGGGGGAGGCTTAAGTCAATGTTATATTCATGCCCCAATCATGAGCTCTCAAGATAAATTATTATTCAGAATTTTTATGCTCGGCTTTCTCATAATGATCAATCCATGCTCGATACTTCTTGTACTGGTTCTTTTATGAAGAAGACTATTGAATTCAAATGGGATTTATTGGAAAGAATTAAACGCAACTCTGAAGATTGGGAACTCGACGAAGGTAAGGAGTCAGGTATACACCTTAAGTTTGATTGTGTTAAATCTTTTGCGGATACCGATGCTTTTCGTGAATTTAGCACTAAATATGGACTTGACTCTGAGATAGTAGCTTCTTTATGTGAGTCATTTGCTACTCATGTTGATCTCCCTAAGGAGAATTAGTTTAGATATCCTCCTCCCATTGAAGTAAAGGTAGTAGAACCTATTAAAGTTGAAGAAGAAACTATTACTTATAATGTTAATCCTGTTATTCCTACTGCTTATATTGAGAAACCACCTTTCCCTGTTAGAATAAAGGATCATGCTAAAGCTTCAACTGTGGTTCGTAAGAGTTATACTAGAACACCTACACCCTCTGAACAAATTAAAGTTGAACCTAGTATTGCTATGGTTAAAGATCTCTTGGTCGATAATATTGATGGGCATGTTATTTACTTCTGCAATGAAGCTGCTAGAATTGCTAGACCCGATAATAAAGATAAACATAGACCTGTTGTTGGCATGCCTGTTGTTTCTGTTAAAATAGGAGATCATTGTTATCATGGCTTATGTGATTTGGGTGCTAGTGTGAGTGCAATTCCATTTACCTTATATCAAGAAATTATGAATGATATTGCACCTGCTGAGATAGAAGAAATTGATGTTACTATTAACTTGCTAATAGAGATACTATGTCACCAATTGGGATTGTAAGAGATGTCAAAGTCTTGTGTGGGAAAATAAAATACCCTACTGATTTTCTCGTTCTTGGTTCCCCACAAGATGATTTTTGTCCCATTATATTTGGTAGACCTTTCTTGAACACTGTCAATGCTAAGATAGATTGCGAGAAAGAAACAGTTAGTGTAAGTTTTGGGGATGTGTCCCATGAGTTTAATTTCTCCAAATTTCGTAGACAACCCCATGACAAAGAATTGCCTAATAAAGATAAAATTATTGGTCTTGCTTCTATTGTAGTGCCTCCTACTGGTCCTTTAAAACAATATTTGCTAGACCATGAAAATGATATGTTCATGAATGAAAGAAGGGAATTAGACAAGATTTTCTTTAAACAGATGCGTGTTTTGAAACACAATTTGCGTGTTGAGACTCTTGGAGATCCTCTACCACCCAAGAGTGATCCTGTGTTCGATCTTAAGCAATTACCTGATACTCTGAAATATGCTTATCTTGATGAGAAAAAGATATATCCTGTTATTATTAGTGCTAACCTTTCAGAGCATGAAGAAAAGAGATTATTAAAAAATCTGAAGAAGCACCGTGCCGCTATTGGATATACTCTTGATGATCTTAAGGGCATTAGTCCTACTCTATGTCAGCATAAAATTAATATGGAGCCTGATGCTAAACCAGTTGTCGATCATCAACGACGGTTAAATCCTAAGATGAAAGAAGTGGTAAGAAATGAAATATTAAAGCTTCTGGAAGCAGGTATAATTTATCCTATTGCCGATAGTAGATGGGCAAGTCCTGTTCATTGTGTCCCTAAGAAGGGAGGTATTACCGTTGTTCCTAATGATAAAAATGAATTGATCCTGCAAAGAATTGTCACAGGTTATAGAATGGTTATTGATTTTAGAAAGTTGAACAAAGCTACTAGGAAAGATCATTATCCTCTCCCTTTTATTGATCAAATGCTAGAAAGACTATCAAAACATACACACTTTTGCTTTCTAGATGGTTATTCTGGTTTCTCTCAAATACCTGTGTCACAAGAGGATTAAGAAAAGACTACTTTTACTTGCCCTTTCGGTACCTTTCCTTATAGACGTATGCCTTTTGGTTTATTCAATGCTCCTGCTACCTTTCAAAGATGTATGACTGCTATATTCTCTGACTTTTGTGAAAAGATTGTTGAGGTTTTCATGGATGATTTCTCCGTTTAGGGAACTTCTTTTGATGATTGCTTAAGCAACCTTGATCGAGTTTTGCAGAGATGTGAAGAAACTAATATTGTCTTGAATTGGGAGAAGTGCCACTTTATGGTTAATGAAGGTATTGTCTTGGGGCATAAAATTTCTGAAAGAGGTATTGAAGTTGATAAAGCTAAAGTTGATGCTATTGAAAAGATACCGTGTCCTAAAGATATCAAAGGTATAAGAAGTTTCCTTGGTCATGCTGGTTTCTACAGGAAGTTTATTAAAGACTTCTCTAAAATTTCTAGGCATCTCACTAATCTCTTGTAAAAAGATGTTCCATTTGTTTTTGATGATGATTGCGTAGAAGCATTTGAAATACTTAAGAAAGCCTTGATTTCTGCTCCTATTGTTCAACCAACTGATTGGAACCTACCCTTTTAAATTATGTGTGATGTTAGTGATTATGCTGTTGGTGCTGTTCTAGGACAGAGAGTTGATAAGAAATTAAATGTTATCCATTATGCTAGTAAAACTCTAGACAATGCTCAAAGAAATTATGCTACTACTGAAAAAGAATTTTTAGCAGTTGTGTTTGCTTGTGATAAGTTCAGATCTTATATTGTTGATTCCAAAGTTACTCTTCACACTGATCATGCTGCTATCAAATACCTTATGGAAAAGAAAGATGCTAAACCTAGACTTATTAGATGGGTTCTCTTTCTGCAAGAATTTGATTTGCATATTATTGATAGAAAGGGTGTCGAGAACCCCGTAGCAGATAACTTGTCTAGGTTAGAGAATGTTCTTGATGACCCACTACCTATTGATGATAGCTTTCCTGATGAACAATTAGTTGTCATAAATGCTTCACGTAATGCTCCATGGTGTGCTGATTATGCTAATTATATTGTTGCTAAATTTATACCACCTAGCTTCACATACCAACAAAAGAAAAAGTTTTTCTATGATTTAAGACATTACTTCTGGGATGACCCACATCTTTATAAAGAAGGAGTAGATGGTGTTATTAGACGTGGTGTACCTGAGCATGAACAGGAACAGATCCTATGCAAGTGTCACTCCGAGGCCTACGGAGGACACCATGCTAGAGATAGAACTGCACACAAGGTATTACAATCCAGTTTTTATTGGCCTACTCTTTTCAAGGATGCTCGTAAGTATGTCTTGTCTTGTGATGAATGCCATAGAATTGGTAATATCAGTAGATGTCAGGAAATGCCTATGAATTATTCACTGTTATTGAACCATTTGATGTTTGGGGCTTTGATTATATGGGACCTTTTCCTTCCTCCAATGGGTATACACATATTTTGGTTGCTGTTGATTATGTTACTAAGTGGGTAGAAGCCATTCCAACTAGTAGTGCTGATCATAACACCTCCATTAAAATTCTTAAAGAAGTTATTTTCCCGAGGTTTGGAGTCCCCAGATATTTGATGACTGATGGTGGTTCACACTTTATTCAAGGTGATTTCCGTAAATTGCTTGCTAAATATGATGTCAACCATAGAATTGCATCTCCTTATCATCCTCAGTCTAGTGGTCAAGTAGAATTGAGCAATAGAGAAATTAAATTGATCTTGCAAAAGACTGTTAACAGATCTAGAAAGAATTGGTCTAAGAAACATGATGATGCATTATGGGCTTATAGAACTGCTTATAAAAACCCTATGGGTTTGTCTCCGTATAAAATGGTTTATGGAAAAGCATGTCACTTACCTCTAGAACTAGAACATAAAGCTTATTGGGCAATTAAAGAGCTCAACTATGATTTCAAACTTGCTGGTGAAAAGAGGTTATTTGACATTAGCTCACTTGATGAATGGAGAACCCAGGCCTATGAGAATGCTAAGTTGTTTAAAGAAAAAGTTAAAAGATGGCATGACAAAAGGATACAAAAGCGTGAATTTAATGTCGGTGACCTTGTCTTGCTATACAACTCTCGTTTAATATTTTTTGCAGGAAAGCTTCCTCTAAATGGGAAGGTCCTTATATTATCGAGGAGGTTTATCGTTCCGGTGCCATCAAGATCAACAACGCCGAAGGCAATAACCCAAAAGTGGTAAACGGGCAAAGAATCAAACATTATATCTCAGGTACCCCCATGAATGTTGAAACTAATATTATTAATACCATAACCCTGGAGGAGTACATAAGGGAGACCTACCAGAATGTTTCAGACTCTGAAAAGGAATAGGTATGTGGTACGATAAGTAAACTGACTCCCAAACTTTTCCAATGGCAATTTTACTCAGTTTTGGAATATTTAAAAAATTAGGAAAATTAAAAGTAGTCCGAAAAGTGCACGAGGGGGCGGCAAGGCCAGGGGCACGCCCTACCCCCTGGATGCGCCTCCCTGCCTTGTGGCCACCTCGTGTGCCCTACGGATTTTGTATTCTTGCACAATACTTCTTTTTGTCGGTAAAAATTCATTTGATAATCTCCCGAAGGTTTTGACCATCGTACCACGGCAAAATCCTCTATTCTTGTTCCGTTCTGTTTTTCTGACAGATCTGAAGGCATGTCATCCCAAGATTCGGAGGGAGAGAGCTATGTAGCTGATTACATTGCAGACCCCAAGGTCTACGGGGATCTGGAGCATTATGGTTGGACCACGGAGGAAGAAGAAGACTATGATCCGAAAGGAAAAGAAGAGACAAGTTCCGATGAAGAGGAAGTCCCACTACCTCAACCTGGGGACATGCACGTGGAGTTCAAAAAGTCAAGTCTCTCCACTAAGGCATTCCGTCTTTTGCAGGAGAACAAGCAAGAATTATGCAAAAAGATATTAATACTAGACTAGGAGATCAATGACCTGAAGGAGGAAAATTCCATCCTCAAGCGCAAGTTGAGGAAGAAGGGCAAGCCTCCAACATCATCAACTCCATCAGCACCACCTTCGAAGAAAGAGATCTAAATACATGGGTATGGGCACTCCCCTTGGCTTGTGCCAAGCTTGGGGGAGGTGTCCCAGTATCATATCACCATCACATCCTTATCTTTACTGTTTTTCTTAGTTCGATCCTTTTGGTTATATCTTGGTTTAGTAGAATAAGTTTTTAGTATGATCTAGCCTTGAGTTTTGCTTTATGTTCCCTCTATGTAATCGAGTCCGAGAGTTATATAATAAATAGTAGTTTTGAGTTGAGGGCTTTGCTTTCTTGCTATGATCTTGAGAAAAAGAAATAAAGAAAATAATATAATAAAAGAAATAAAAAGACTATATAATGATATTATGGATAGTGATGACTTCACATATAAAGAGTATGATGAATAAAATTTGTTGAGAGTTGACAAACATAGTTTTGGTCATTGTTGCAATTAATAGGAAGTAATCAAGAAAGAGGGGTTTCACATATAAATACACTATCTTGGACATCTTTTGTGATTGTGAGCACTCATTAAAATATTATATGCTAAACGGTTGATGTTGGACAAGGAAGACAACATAATGAGTTATGTTTTCCTATATCCGAATAGAAGTTATATTATCATGGATCCTCCAACATGTTGGGTTTGCCTTTCCCTCTTATGCTAGCCAAATCTTTTGCACCAAGTAGAGATACTACTTGTGCTTCCAAACATCCCTTAAACTAGCTTTGCCATGAGAGTCCACTATATCTACCTATGGATTGAGTAAGATCCTTCAAGTAAGTTGTCATCGCTGCAAGCAATAAAAATTGCTCTCTAAATATGTATGATCTATTAGTGTGAGGAAAATAAACTTTATACGAACTTGTGATATGGAAGAAATAAAAGCGACGGACTGCATAATAAAGTTCTTTATCACAAGCGGCAATATAAAGTGACGTTCTTTTGCATTAAGATTTTGTGCATCCAACCATAAAAGCGCATGACAACCTCTGCTTCCCTCTGCGAACGGCATATCTTTTACTTTTACTTTCTACCCTTATACAAGAGTCACGGTGATCTTCACCTTTACTTTTTACACTTTTTTCTTTTGGCAAGCACTATATGTTGGGGAAGATCCAGATATATATATCCACTCGGATGTAGGTTATCATAGAGTATTGTTGTTGACATTACCCTTGAGGTAAAAGGTTGGGAGGCGAAACTATAAGCCCCTATCTTTCTCTATGTCCGACTGAGGCTTTGAACTCATAAGTATCGCGTGAGTGTTAGCAATTATGAAAGACTAAGAGATGGTTGAGTATGTGGACTTGCTATACAAAAGCTCTTACATTGACTCTTTCCGATGTTAAGATAAATTGCAATTGCTTCAATGGCTGAGATCATAGTTTGTTAGTTTTCAATAAAGTTTTTGATTCATACTCTACTTTGTGAATGAATTGTCACTCTAGCATGAGAAGCTATATGTCAATATATATTGTTGTTTTAAAGATGATCATGATGCCCTCATGTCCGTATTTTATTTTATCGACACCTCTATCTCTAAACATGTGGACATATTTATCGATTTTGGCTTTCACTTGAGGACAAGCGAGGTCTAAGCTTGGGGGAGTTGATACGTCCATTTTGCATCATGCTTTTATATTGATATTTATTGCATTATGGACTGTTATTATACATTATGGTACAATACTTATGCCTTTTCTCTCTTATTTTACAAGGTTTACATGAAGGGGGAGAATGCCGGCAGCTGGAATTCTGGACCGGAAAGGGTGCACTTCTGAGAGACCTATTCTACACAACTCCAAAAGTCCTAAAAATTTACGGGGAATTATTTTGGAATATATAAAAAGTACTGGGCAAACAAAATACCAGAGGGGACCCACCAGGTGGCCACAAGGGTGGGGGCGCGCCCTACCCCCCTTGGCTTGTGGGCCCCCTGGCAAGCCTCTGGTGCCCCTCTTCTGCTATACGATATCTTTTGACCTGGAAAAAATCGGAAGGGAGCTTTCGGGACGAAGCACCGCCGTCTCGAGGCGGAACCTGGGCAGAACCAATCTAGGGCTCCGGCGGAGCTGTTCTGCCGAGGAAACTTCCCTCCCGGAGGTGGAAATCGAAGCCATCGTCATCACAAACAATCCTCTCATCGAGGGGGGGTCAATCTCCATCAACATCTTCACCAGCACCATCTCCTCTTCAAACCCTAGTTCATCTCTTGTATCCGATCTTTGTCTCAAAACCTCAGATTGGTACCTGTGGGTTGCTAGTAGTGTTGATTACTCCTTGTAGTTGATGCTAGTTGGTTTATTTGGTGGAAGATCATATGTTTAGATCCTTAATGATAATTAATACTCCTCTGATTAGGAACATGAATATGCTTTGTGAGTAGTTACGTTTGTTCCTGAGGACATGGGAGAAGTCTTGTTATAAGTAATCATGTGAATTTGGTATTCGTTCGATATTTTGATGAGATGTATGTTGTCTTTCCTCTAGTGGTGTTATGTGAACATCGACTACATGACACTTCACCATTGTTTGGGCCTAGGGGAAGGCATTGGGAAGTAATAAGTAGATGATGGGTTGCTAGAGTGACAGAATCTTAAACCCTAGTTTATGCGTCGCTTCGTAAGGGGCTGATTTGGATCCACAAGTTTCATGCTATGGTTAGATTTATCTTAATTCTTCTTTCGTAGTTGTGGATGCTTGCGAGAGTGGTTAATCATAAGTGGGAGGCTTGTCCAAGTAAGGACAGCACCCTAGTACAGGTCCACCCACATATCAAATTATCAAAGTAACGAACGTGAATCATGTGAGCATGATGAAAACTAGCTTGACAGTAATTCCCATGTGTCCTCGGGAGCGCTTTGCTTTATATAAATTTCATCCAGGCTTGCCCTTTGCTACAAAAAGGATTGGGCCACCTTGCTGCACCTTAGTTACACTTGTTACTTGTTACCCGTTACGAACTATCTTATCACAAAACTATCTGTTAGCAATAATTTCTGTGCTTGCAGAGAATACCTTGCCGAAAATCGCTTGTCATTTCCTTTTGCTCCTCGTTGGGTTCGACACTCTTACTTATCAAAAGGACTACGATAGATCCCCTATACTTGTGGGTCATCATCTGTGCGCACAGTGAAGATCTTGGTAATAAAATCTATCGGCCCCAATCTGGATCAAGTTGTTGGATTCCTTACATGCTTTCTGTGCACGGAGAAGCTAAGCATCGAGGTGAAACTTCTTTCCAATTAGTAAACGGTAATCACAATGTAGCTCATTCTTTTCGTAATTTTCCCAAATTATGATGACAAGTGTACTGTTCAAAACTGCATCTATGCACTGCACTGAAAGAAATGTTTTTAGTATTTTTTCTGACGTGATCACCTGCATCGTTTTTTTGTTGTACTAGTAGCCTAGGCTAGTCATAGTGGCAAGTAACTTAGACTAGTAACTCTATGGTTAGCCTAAGAGCAAGTACTACCTCCGTCCTGGTTTACTCTTGGTAGGTATTTTGTAGTATCAAAATTTGACCATAGATTTAACTGACAAAATGTTAATGCATGTCACTAAAAATTATGTCGTTGGATTCGTATTTGAACCTAACTTCAAATGGTATAATTTTTGGTGACATGCATTTGCATTTTCTTAGGTAAATGTATGGTCAAAATTTTACACTAAATACGAGGTAGTACAAAAGTGGGCTATAACGGCCCTCCACTATGTAGGCCAAAACACGTGCTAAATTCACTTCTGATGCATTTGGCATCGATGCCCTCCATTGCTCACCTGGTGCCCCAATCTGGATCACCTACTTTGCTTCGATGCCAAATTAACTCATGCAATGAAATAACACTTGTGTGGGAGAGGGAGAGGACTGAGGCAGTAAAAAAACACTTGTTTGGGAGAGGGAGAGGCTGGTGTAGTTAGTTTGATTGATTTGTTTGTACATGTGGGTCTGTGTGCACAGCGGTGCCAACTCTCTCACATTGCTAGAGTGGTGCCAAAATATTTTGATTTGACATCGATGTGTATTGTATACGGCATACTTTTGAGAAATATGTCATCAACCACATAGTGGAAGGGAACTGATGCCCAAGCTCTTCACGTGCTCCTAGGTAAATGAGAGGAAAGAGAAAGAGAGAGAGAGAGTGAAAAAATATCACTAGCCTTAGAGCCAACCCTATCGTATGAGCGAATGATATTTGTACCTCTTGATAACATGACAATCTTATACAACCACCTGCTCTAATATGTTCTCTTCTTTCGCAGATAAAATAAGACCAGAAGTGAAAAATGCGTTGCACTATAACAATCTCATCGAATGCCTTGATCTCCATCTTACAGAAATTGATTTGATCAACTACCGAGGCAGCACATCTGAGATTAAATTGGCTAGGTTCTTTGTTCTGAAGGCAAGTGTGCTCAAGGTAATGAGGTTTGGCGTTCTCTGGCGCAACAATGAATGGTGTGCTAATCACCGCAAGCGTCTAAGCCCAAACGACAAAGGCTCCGCAGAAGATGAATTTGTTTTTGAAACATCAAGTTGCCAGAGACTCAAAAATTTATTTGCCCATTAGTGACTTGTCAGGGCGGTGGATTTTAGTTTGTACGATAATGCTGTATCCACCTAAAGTAACAAAAGTTCTTACGTAAACTTCCTAATAATTCCCTATTCGTAGGTGCAGCATTACTCCTAGCATTTGTAATATCAGTTTGAAACTTGTAATATTATGACTATCCAGCACGAGGTACTATGTTACGATAAATGTTTGCGTGCATAGGTGCGGCAATGATATACCCCTTACTTGAGTACAATATTTATTATTACTCGTGGCAACGCACGGGAAATTATGTCGAACACGGCTAGTTAAGCAGGCTAGCTCTACAGCCATGATGATAGTGAATGCACACAGTGAGGCTGACTTTGGTATGCCGAACACGGCGCCACACTCAGGTGTCATCTCCAGCACAGGGTCTTGTCAGTTCACTGTGAGGAGCAGCATGTAATAATCTGACCAACGGGTAGTATAGTACTACTACATTGGTAGTACTACTAGTACTAGCTCCACCGTCTGGATTTAGTAGTACTACTACCACCTCCGTCTGGATTTAGTATTTGACTAGCAATATCTAGTAATGCATGTCACAAAAAATATACTACTCCCTCTATAAATAAATACATGGAGTATTGTTTTATTCGGTTTTGAATGTAGTTCCCGATGATATTATACACTCTCCCTTCCGGTAGGCTCAAATCTGAAATCTCATCAATCAGAATACTATTGTACTCCCTCCGTACTGGTGCATTAGTCACGTTACAAAAACCAAGTAATCCCAAAACTTTTAGGAGCGGTGCATTAACTACCCACCACGTTCCCTATTTTTTGCCACGAAAAAAGAAATCAGCCAATAGGAGACGTGGGGTTCGTATGCATTCAATGACTTGAGACTACTTAGCACAACATGCAGTGCTCAATTCTCTGCATGCAATGACATTAATTACAAAATACTACTCCCTCCGTCTAGGTGAATAATTCATCTTAGGCTGGCCATAGTGGGGGTATCATAGATGGTATCATGCACTCGGGAATAGTAAACATGATGATGTGGCAGAGAATTAAAGAAGAGAGAGAGAGGGTTAGAGTAACATAGGTAGATACCGTAACATAATAAATGCTATACTACTTTGTGTCATGCATGGCCATAAATAAGGTCATCTATGATACTACTCTATGATACTATGCACTATGAAGGTAGTATCATATGCATGATACTAGTATATGATACTCCCCACTATGAGTAGCCTTAGGTTGTGCACCGTGACCAAGGAAGATGGGAAAACGAGAGAACTTAATGTTTATTTGCTAATTAATAGCATTGCATGCAATGAACTAACCACTGCATGTCGTGTTTGGTAGTCTCAAGTCATTGAAAGCATGCACGCCTCGCATCTCTTATTGGTTGATATGTCAAGAAACAAGAAATGAGGTGGAAGTTAATGCATTGTGCCTAAGTGTTTTGGAGGGAGTAGTAAACATCAAAGTTCTCTCATTTTGCCCCAACTTGGTCTCGGTGAGATGACTACTACACTGCACCAATACGGAGGGAGGGCCAAGGAGGAGATGTCCAACACACACGTGAATGCAACGTAGTCTGCACTTCTCATATAAAGGCTCCCCACCAGTCCAATCTATGAAATCCTACGCACCTGCGCAACCTAACCAAGGGCAAGAGTGATCACTGCAATCGCAAGATCAGTTGACTAGAAGCTAGACCCATGGAGGCGATGAGCGCGAGCATGATCCGGCTATGCCAGATGATCCACGATGCCGGCCTGAGGCCCGGCACCGAGGAACATCTCCAGGTCGTGCTTGAGGCCGCCAGGGCGAGAGGCCTCTTGGACGACAGCTTCGTCTCCTTGTTCGACGAGGTCCTCGTTGGCTTCCTCGACAAGTTCACCGTCGTCAAGAAGCTCATGGACGACCTTGACTTATGCCTCCAGCCCACGCACCCAGGCTCTGCGATGCCCGCCACCCTCAACGGCCTCTATGGTGACAACCTCTTCGACGCACTGGTGGCCCTGCGACTGCCCGCCGTCGCGCCAGAGATTGTCCACCTTGAAGTCGCGCTCGCCGCGTAGCGCCTAGCGCAGCAAGACACCATCGACATAATCACCCACATCTATGAGCAAATCGTCCACAAGGACTACTACGTGCAAGAGGAGGACGATAGGAGGCTGGCCTTCTTGGACCGCAGGGCAACCTTGGACAGCATTGTTCAGAAGCACGTTGAGCTCGCCGCCAACGCCGCTGCTCCTCACACGTCGGTTGGTGACCCTGCACACTAGGGCGTGAGGATGTCGTTGATGGATCCGTATGTATCTTTATCTTTCCGTCAATTCCATGTAGTAGTATATTGTACTAGTAATTATCTTACCGTTCGCATCAACTTCATAATTTTCGTACGTACTCCCTCCATTCCTAAATATTTGTCTTTTTAGAGATTTCAAATGGACTACCACATACGGATGTATATAGACATATTTTAGAGTGTAGATTCACTCATTTTGCTCCGTATGTAGTCACTTGTTAAAATCTCTAGAAAGACAAATATTTAGGAACGGAGGGAGTACCATGCATGAACCGCGCCAAAACAAAACTTCTCATTACTCTAGGGAAAATGATTATTTCTATCTATCGGTCGTGCCAAGGAGCAGAACCAAATTTTACAAGTTACAAGTTCAAAAGGAAAAGCCTGCCGTATTCGCGTCGCACCCCCACATGGTTGGTTCGGCACGCCGCTCAAGGGGGGATGCGTGTTGTGTTGCATTTTCACTTATAAGTGGGACCGCAGTTGTTCGCGTCACACACCCACACGGTTGGTCTGGCACGCTGCTCAAGGAGGAATGCGTGATGTGTTGCATTTTCACATACAAGTGGGACCACAGTTGAGCAAACCGACTATCGGCAAACCCCCACCACGCAATGGCTGAGTTAGAGAAAACAGGAGGGAGAAGAGATAGCTGTAGCACGGACTCCAAGAAACTTGGTGTCAGATGGGACTCGTCTGGGTGGCATGTGCCGTACTGCTAGACGTGAATACTAGTTATGGCCCATGCCACCCCACTATATCAAGGTGCTGGTTACGTAGAGCGAACACATTTTCTCTCCAGGAGTCTGGTACACCACTAGTACTACTCACATTGTCGTGAAATTTCCTGGAGTCCGTGCTCAGCCCTCCTCTCTCTCTTCTCAGCCAGCCAGCAAACGCGTGGAGTGTGCCCATCGTCTATTTGCTCACATGCGGTCCCACATGTCAGTGAAAACACAAGACGACCCACTGAACCTGCACATCTTTCACCTCGACGTGCTGGTGATGAAAAACAAATCCAATAAAGATCTTCGGTGGCCACTTTTGGAGTTACTCAAGAGTAAGATTCTATTTACAGTTTAACCCAAGAAGCACATCACGTGTGTTCAACTAGCACTCCATTTGCTTGCATGACACGACCTGGATGCTGGATGTCCCACATGTCGGCAAAAGGAGGAAGAACTCGACCAAATCTTCTCCACATTTAGACCGAAGGAGTAGGAAACACGGCAAGCCCCGTGCCTACATCATACGTACAAGCCCACCTCACGCTATCACCATATTTCTCAGCCTTCGTGTGACACCTAGCTCTAGTAGATGGTATACTACTACTAGGACTAACTATTGTACTAGCATACTATTAGGTTGGCTCTACGTGATGTGGCAACTTCATATAACTAGATGTTGGCTATACTACTACGGTACTCACACTCCAAGAAGTGACTCCAAAACCATTTATAAATTGAGTTTATCACATGCATATGCAAATGTACCATTCATTACATACAACAATTCATCAACACACAAGGACAACGAGGATACATGTTGGATTATAGATTATTACCAACAAAACATTCTAGTAAATACTAAAGTTTTTATCACACAACAAATAACAAGCAATGAAATGAACTTTAGCTCAACCAATCCTCGGTGTTGGAAACGCTTGCTTTGAACCATAAGTAAGCCTCTGGGAAGGGCCAACTATTGTCAATATCAAGACCAACATAGGAGTCATCATCCAGGCTGAAGCAGCCTATATCAGGACGCATATTGTCATAGCCAGGGTAGGGAAGCATAGCAATGTCCGAGGTATAGATACAGTTGCTTCTCATAAATGGTAGTAACGTTGTGCCAACCGCAGCTGGATCGCCTTTCACCATCATTGGATAGTTTTGTCCAAGGAAGAGCGAGTTTTCTCCAAGACTATCAATACAGAACCAGGAAGAAGGTGTTGGCGCTAGCACACTAGTATCCATCCCGAATACCCTACAACGGATGTTGGAATAGGTCCGGAGAATGCGACCATGGGAGACAACACCTGCTTCCTTAGTAACATCAGCAGTGCCCTGTATACATACAAGAAGAGGTGATCCATCGGAATAAGTTTCCAGGCGCCACTAATTGTGTAGGTCCTGCTCGTCCTCATGCTCGTGATCATAACCATCATCATCTCCCCCTTGGTTATAATTTTTTTCAAGTATAGGTGGTGGAATGTTCACAGGACCTTGGAAACACAAGAAGGTTAATTAGTACGGGGATACTAACTCGCGTGCACGTGGATGAAACAATTCTAATTATGGTGGAAGACAAACGTAACGAAACAATAAGTATTCCATGCAAAAATAGTGCCACGAGTGGTGGCAGCAAACACAAGACGCTCGTATTGAATTGCATCACAGTACTCATTCGTGTACATAAATTGATTTTTGAGCAATATCCATCGAGGCATGGAAGTAAGGATGGCAACGAGCTTGTCGAAGATAGCAACAACATGATAGTTCGTGTAATCCCAAGAGCGGTTGGGAACTCAACACACGACAGTCACCATGATCGTATTTGAATGTACGTAGATCATCTGTGTGCTCAACCTCAGGGCACTCTGAGATTTTTGGAAGTGGAACCCGGTGACGAGTGTACACATTCACAAGTTCCCACTCGCAGTTGTACCCAATATAAACAACCCAATCTCCATTTGCGCCTGCCCAAGCCTTACCCTTAAGCGATGTCATCTTAACATCACACGTATCATTATCAAGCGGCATCAACTTGCACAAGGCGAGGCTTCCGTCGTCCCCGCGCCAGCGAGCAGGGTCATGGCGAAGAAGATAGGGGAGATCAAACCGCTCCTGAACCCTTGGGTTCTTTGTAATGATGTTATTTGTTGAGTCGAGAATGGTCTTGAACGAACCCGCCATGCTAGTCAAGGTGATGATGTCGCACCGATCAATGAGTTCTTCCACCACGTTATCTTTCAGATCGGGGCAAGAATAACGGGGTCGTTTCCGGCCTGTTCCCTCCATGGAGAAGACGATCGAACAATGGCAGAAGGAAGGGTGAAGGCAAATGGAGGGAGGAAGAGCGTGCGATAACAGTTCCAAATCAAGAGGGAAAGGCAAAGAGGCGGTGGATGGTTGCCACGGTACAGGAAGAGGCGCCCCGGCCTACATAGACATCCATTTGGAAATTGTACAAAAGGACTCGCCATTGTTTCACTGACATGTTGGAACGGGAACACATGTCAATGAAACATGGTGTGTCATTTCTCGTGCAAAATGCGATCTGGCCGCGTTGGCCCGAGGTGCCACATTGTTTTTCGACTTTATTTTTTTAATGGCGTGCCGTTCAATTTTGAAGCACAACTAATAGGTACTGTATGCAGATAAAATATAAACTACTCTACCACTACTCCAGCTCTAGTACTTGTATAAAAAAGATACTATATAGGCTGGAGCTTCAGCGCTTGCTTGCTAAGGGCTGCCCACTTGCTTCTCACACTATCACGCTCTCTCCAGATCTACAAAAGACGGTGGTGGCTCCTCTCTCTCCCTCCTCACCGGTGGTCACACAGTCGCCAGGATACCATCCACCGGGGAAGAAAAGGACGTGCAGCATTGACGCACTCATCGTCGACGAGCGGGGTCACACACTGACGACAAGGCTGTCCTCTCAGACCTAGCGCCTACGTGGGATGGCCTCCATCCCCAAGCTCGCTGCCGTAGTTTGTGGAGAGGACGACGACCAAGAGTGAAGCCACTTCCCGCCGACCCTCAGGTATGCTACCTCTTTTCAAACCATATCCTTGTTCTATTGCCCCATCTGCCACGTCGCTGCATGTGGATCTTTTTCCACTCCACCATCTCCCCAATTTTCTATCCTCTGCTCTACTGGTCATGCAGACGAAAACCTTATTTTTCACTATTAAAGGAAACCCTACTTCATGCAGACTAATCCATGTCTGGGTTGAATAACGAAAAGAAGGGAGAAAGTATTGTCGAACAGACTAGGTATCGAACCCGCATCTAGGTTGAAAAGGGGAAAATCAGTAGCTAAGGAACGAGTCTCGTGTCTCTTGGTTGAAAAAGGGTAGAAAGACATGACAACGCAATAGAGAATGACCTTGTCAATCAGTTTGTTGTCCTCACATAGGAAAAAGGTGGCTAAAGAGAACAAAAATGGGACGTAATTCACATATGTTGCGTGGATATTTGTTGCTCTGGGCAACCATACCTCCCTCACCACTCTATGCTGATGGAAATATGCCCTAGAGGCAATAATAAAATGGTTATTATTATATTTCCTAAATCATGATAAAAGTTTATTATTCATGCTAGAATTGTATTGACCGAAAACTTAAATACATGTGTGGATACATAAACAAATACCGTGTCCCTAGTGAGCCTCTACTAGACTAGCTCATTGATCAAAGATGGTTAAGGTTTCCTAACCATAGACATGAGTTGTCATTTGATAACAGGATCACATCATTAGGAGAATGATGTGATGGACAAGACCCATCCATTAGCTTAGCATATGATCGTTCAGTTAATTGCTATTGCTTTCTTAATGTCAAATACATATTCCTTCGACTATGAGATTATGTAACTCCCGGATATCGGAGGAATACCTTGTGTGCTATCAAATGTCACAACGTAACTGGGTGATCATAAAGATGCTCTACAGGTATCTCTGAAGGTGTTTGTTGAGTTGGTATAAATCGAGATTAGGATTTGTCACTCCGTGTATCGGATAGGTATCTCTGGGCCCTCTCGGTCATACACATCATAAGAAGCCTTGCAAGCAAAGTGACTAAGGAGTTAGTTTTAAGATGGCATATTATGAAATGAGTAAAGAGACTTGCCAGTAACGAGATTAAAATAGGTATGAAGATACCGACGATCGAATCTCGGGCAAGTAACATACCGATAGACAAAGGGAATTATGTATGTTGTCATAAGGTTCGACCGATAAAGATCTTCGTAGAATATGTACGAGCCAATATGGGCATCCAGGTTCCGCTATTGGTTATTGACCGGAGAGGTGCCTCGGTCATGTCTACATAGTTCTCGAACCCGTAGGGTCCGCACGCTTAACGTTCGTTGACAATATAGTGCTATATGAGTTATATGATTTGGTGACCGAATGTTGTTCGGAGTCCCGGATGAGATCACAGACATGATGAGAAGCTCCGTAATGGTCCGGAGGTAAAGATTGATATATAGGATGATACTATTTGGACACCGGAAGAGTTTCAGAGTGCACCGGGTAGTCATCGGATCGCCGGAAGGGGTTCCGGACACCCTCGGGAGGTCTGTGGGCCTAATGGGCCAAGGGGAGGGACACACCAGCCCACAAGGGGGCTGGCGCACCCTCTCCCTGGACGCCGGCCCTAGGGGAAGGAAAGGCAGAGGGTTGGCCCTCCTGCCTTTCCCTCCTCATGTGAGAAAGAAAAGGGGGGCGCCACCTCCCCCTGCCTTCCTCCCGCACACAAACATGGCAGGGGGGCGCGGCTAGGGGCAGGAGCCCAAGTGGGATTCGGCCCCACTTGGGGCATCTCCTGGCTGCCTCTCCTCTCCCCACACCTATATATATGTGGGAGGGGGCGCCACACATAGCCCATGACAATCTCTTAGCCGTGTGTGGCGCCCCTCTTCACAGTTTCGTCCCTCTGTCATATTTTCGTAGTGCTTAGGCGAAACCCTGCGGAGATAGCATCACCACCACCGTCACCACGTCGTCGTGCTGTCGGAACTCATCCACTACTTCACCATCTTGCTGGATCAAGAAGGCGAGGACGTCACCGAGCTGAATGTGTGCTGAACGCGGAGGTGCCATACGTTCGGTACTCGATCGGTTGGATCGTGAAGAAGTTCGACTACATCAACCGTGTTACTAAACGCTTCCACTTACGGTCTACAAGGGTACGTAGATACACTCTCCCCTCTTGTTGCTATGCATCTCCATGGATAGATCTTGCGTGTGCATATAATTTTTTTTGTTTTCCATGCAACGTTTCCCAACAGTGGTATCAGAGCCAGGTCTATGCATAGATGATATGCACGAGTAGAACACAAAGAGTTGTGGGTGATGATAGTCATACTGCTTACCACCAACGTCTTATTTTGATTCGGCGGTATTGTGGGATGAAGCGGCCCGGACCAACCTTACATGTCCACGCACATGAGACCGGTTCCACCGACTAACATGCAACTTGCTTTGCGTAAAGGTGGTTGGCGGTTGTCTGTTTCTCCTACTTTAGTTGAATCGAATTTGACTACGGCCAGTCCTTGAAGAAGGTTAAAACAGCGAACTTGATAAATCATCGTTGTAGTTTTTTGCGTAGTTAAGAACGGTTCTTGCTAGAAGCCCGTAGCATCCACGTAAAACTTGCAACAACAAAGTAGAGGACGTCTAACTTGTTTTTGCAGGGCATATTGTGATGTAATATGGTTAAGATATGATGTGATATATGTTGATGTATGAGATGATCATGTTTTGTAATATCGACAACCGGCTGGAGCCTTAGGGTTGTCTCTTAATTATTGTATGAAATGCAAGCACCATGTAATTGCTTTACTTTATCGCTATGCGTTAGCATTAGTTGTAGAAGCAATAGTTGGTGAGACGACCACAAGGCAACGATGGAGATCAAGGTGTCGAGCCGGTGACGATGGAGATCATGATGATGCTTTGGAGATGGAGATCAAAAGCACAAGATGATGATGGCCATATCATGTCACATATTTTGATTGCATGTGATGTTTATCCTTTATGCATCTTATTTTGCTTAGAACGGCGGTAGCATTATAAGATGATCCCTTCACTAAATTTCAAGATAAAACTGGTCTTCCTGAGTATGCACCGTTGCCAAAGTTCGTCGTTTCGAAGCACCTCATGATGATCGGGTGTGATAGACTCTACGTTCACATACAACGGGTGTAAGACAGTTTTGCACATGCAGAATACTTGTGTTAAACTTGACGAGCCTAGCATGTACATACATGGTCTCAGAACACTGGAGACCGAAAGGTCGAACATGAGTCATATGGTAGATATGATCAACATAGAGATGTTCACCATTGATGACTACCCCATCTCATGTGATGATCGGACATGGGTTAGTTGATTTGGATCATGTATCACTTAGATAACTTGACGGATGTTAATTTAAGTAGGAGTTCATAAGTAATTTGATTAATTGAACTTAAATTTATCATGAACTTAGTCTTAATAGTTTTTGCATATCTATGTTGTAGATCAATAGCTCCCCTATTTTTTTGATATGTTCCTGGAGAAAACTAAGTTGAAAGATGATAGTAGCAATGATGCGGACTGGGTCCGTGATCTGAGGATTATCCTCATTGTTGCACAGAAGAATTATGTCCTTGATGCACCGCTAGGTGACAGACCTATTACAGGAGCATATGCAGATGTTATGAACGTTTGGCAAGCTCGATATGATGACTACTTAATATATTAGTGCGCCATGCTTTACGGCTTAGAACCGGGACTTCAAAAACGTTTTGAACACCACGGAGCATATGAGATGTTCCAAGAGCTGAAATTGGTATTTCAGACTCATACCCATGTCGAGAGGTATGAGACCTCTAACAAGTACTTTGCCTACAAGATGGAGGAGAATGGCTCAACCAGTGAGCATGTGCTCAGAATGTCTGGGTACTACAATCGCTTGAATCAAGTGAGAGTTAATCTTCCAGATAAGATAGTGATTGACAGAGTTCTCTAGTCACTATCACCAAGCTACTAGAACTTCGTGATGAACTATAATATGCAAGGGATGACGAAAATGATTCCCGAGCTCTTCGCGATGCTGAAATCGGTGAAGGTAGAAATCAACTAAGAGCATCAAGTGTTGATGGTTAACAAGACCACTAGTTTCAAGAAAAAGGGCAAGGGAAAGAAAAGGACCTTCAAGAAGAATGGCAAGCAAGTTGCCACTCCCGTGAAGAAGCCCAAAGCTGGACCTAAGCCTAAAACTAAGTGCTTCTACTGCAAAGGGAATGGTCACTGGAAGCGGAACTACCCCAGATACTTGGCAGATAAGAAGGATGGCAAAGTGAACAAAGGTATATTTGATATACATGTTATTGATGTGTACTTTACTAGTGTTCGTAGCAACCCCTGGGTATTTGATACCGGTTCAGTTGCTAAGATTAGTAACTCAAAACAGGAGTTGCAGAATAAACAGAGACTAGTTAAGGACGAGGTGACGATGTGTGTTGGAAGTGATTCCAAGGTTGATATGATCACCATCGCACACTCTCTCTACCTTCGGGATTAGTGTTGAACCTAAATAAATGTTATTTCATGTTTGCGTTGAGCATGAATATCACTGGATCATGTTTATTGCAATACGATTATTCATTTAAGTAACAGAATAATTGGTGTTTTGTTTACATGAATAAAACCTTCTATGGTCATACACCCAATAAGAATAGTTTATTGAATCTCGATCGTAGTGATACACATATTCATAATATTGATGCCAAAAGATGTAAAGTTGATAATGATAGTGCAACATACTTGTGGCACTGCCGTTTAGGTCATATTGGTGTAAAGCGCATGAAGAGACTCCATGCGGATGGACTTGTGGAATCACTTGATTATGAATCATTTGATACTTGCGAACCATGCCTCATGGGCAAGATGACTAAAACTCCGTTCTCCAGAACAATGGAGCGAGCTAATGACTTATTGGAAATAATCAAACCGATGTATGCGGTCCAATGAGTGTAGAGGCATGCGGTGGGTATCATTATTTTCTAACCTTTACAGATGATTTGAGTAGGTATGGGTATATCTACTTGATGAAACACAAGTCCGAAACATTTGAAAAGTTCAAAAAATTTCAGCGTGAAGTAGAGAATCATCGTAACAAGAAAATAAAGTTTCTACGATCTGATCGCGGAGGCGAATGTTACGAGTTTGGCCTTCATTTAAGAAAATGTGGAATTCTTTCACAACTCACGCCACCTGGAACACCACAACGTATTGGTGTGTCCGAACATCGTAACTATACTTTATTGGATATGGTGCATTCTATGATGTCTGTTACCTATTTGCCTTTATCATTTTGGGGTTATGCATTAGAGACAGCCGCATTCATGTTAAATAGGGCACCGTCTAAATCCGTTGAGATGACACCGTATGAATTATGGTTTGGCAAGAAACCTAAGCTGTCATTTCTTAAAAGTTTGGGGATGCGACGCTTATGTCAAAAGGCTTCAGCCTGATAAGCTCGAACCCAAAGCGGAGAAGTGCGTCTTCATAGGATACCCTAAAGAAACTATCGGGTATACCTTCTACCACAGATCCAAGGGCAAGATCTTTGTTGCTAAAAATGGGTCATTTCTAGAGAAGGAGTTTCTCTTGAAAGAAGTGAGAGGGAGGAAAGTAGAACTTGATGAGGTAGTTTTACCTTCTCTCGAATTGGAAAGTAGCACATCAGAGAAAACCGTTCCTGTGATGCCTACACCAACCAGAGAGGAAGCAAATGATGATCATGAAACTTCAGATCAAGTTACTACTGAACCTCGTAGGTCGACCAGAACACATACCGCACCAGAGTGGTATGGTAATCCTATCCTGGAAGTCATGTTGTTAGACAACGGTGACTTACGAACTATGAAGAAGTTATGATGAGCCCAGATTCCGACAAATGGCTTGAGGCCATGAAATCTGAGATAGGATCCGTGTATGAGAACAAAGTGTGTACTTTGGTGGACTTGCCCGTCGGCAAGCCATTGAGATAAATGGATCTTCAAGAAGAAGACATACGTTAATGGTAATATCATTGTCTACAAAGCTCGACTTGTCGCAAAAAGTTTTCAACAAGCTCAAGGGGTTGACTATGATGAGACTTTCTCACTCATAGCGATTCTTAAGTCTGTCAGAATCATGTTAGCAATTGCCGCATTTTATGATTATGAAATCTGGCAAATGGACGTCAAAACTGCATTCCTTAACGGGTTTCTTAAAGAAGAGTTGTATATGATGCAACCAGAAGGTTTGTTCGATCCTAAGGGTGCTAACAAATTGTGCAAGCTCCAGCGATCCATCTATTGACTGGTGCAAGCATCTCGGAGTTGAAATAAATGCTTTGATGAGGTGATCAAAGCATGTGGTTTTATACAGACTTACGGTGAAGCATGTATTTACAAGAAAGTGAGTGGGAGCTCTGTAGCATTTCTGATATTATATGTGGATAACATATTGTTGATTGGAAATGATATATAATTTCTGGATAGCTTAAAAGGATACTTGAATAAGAATTTTTCAATGAAAGACCTCGGTGAAGCTACTTACGTATTGAGCATCGAGATCTATAGGGATAGATCGAGACGCTTAATAGGACTTTCACAAAGCACGTACCTTGACAATTTTTTTGAAGAAGTGCAAAATAGACCAGTCAAAGAAAGGGTTCTTGCCTGTGTTGCAAGGTGTGAAGTTGAGTAAGACTCAAAACCCGACCATGGCAGAAGATAGAGAGAGAATGAAAGTTATTCCCTGTGCCTCAGCCATAGGTTCTATAAAGTATGCCATGCTGTGTACCAGACCTATTGTGTACCTTGCCATGAGTTTGGCAAGGGGGTACAATAGTGATCTAGGAGTAGATCACTGGACAGTGGTCAAAATTATCCTTAGTTACCTAAGAAGGACTAAGAAGATATTTCTTAGTTATGGAGGTGATGAAGAGTTCGTCGTAAAGGGTTACGTTGATGCAAGCTTTGACACCGATTCAGATGACTCTTAGAATCAATCTGGATATGTATTGAAAGTGGGAGCAATTAGCTAGAGTAGCTCCATGCAGAGCATTGTAGACATAGAAATTTGCAAAATACATATGGATCTGAATGTGACAGACCTGTTGACTAAACTTCTCTCACAAGCAAAACATGATTACACCTTAATACTCTTTGGGTGTTAATCACATGGTGATGTGAACTAGATTATTGACTCTAGTAAACTCTTTGGGTGTTGGTCACATGGCGATGTGAACTATGGGTGTTAATCACATGGCTATGTGAACTAGATTATTGACTCTAGTGCAAGTGGGAGACTGATGGAAATATGCCCTAGAGGCAATAATAAAATGGTTATTATTATATTTCCTAAATCATGATAAAAGTTTATTATTCATGCTAGAATTGTATTGACTGGAAACTTAAATACATGTGTGGATACATAAACAAATACCGTGTCCCTAGTGAGCCTCCACTAGACTAGCTCGTTGATCAAAGATGGTTAAGGTTTCCTAAACATAGACATGAGTTGTCATTTGATAACGGGATCACATCATTAGGAGAATGATGTGATGGACAAGACCCATCCGTTAGCTTAGCATATGATCGTTCAGTTTATTGCTATTGCTTTCTTAATGTCAAATACATATTCCTTCGACTATGAGATTATGCAACTCCCGGATACCGGAGGAATACCTTGTGTGCTATCAAACATCACAACGTAACTGGGTGATCATAAAGATGCTCCATAGGTATCTCCGTAGGTGTTTGTTGAGTTGGTAGAGATCGAGACTAGGATTTGTCACTCCGTGTATCGGAGAGGTATCTCTGGGCCCTCTCGGTAATACACATCATAAGAAGCCTTGCAAGCAAAGTGACTAAGGAGTCAAGCATCCAGGTAAAGCTCTTTCCTTGACCCAGATCTACATTAGATTGATCTTGTTCATAGGGTTCATCGGAGTTCGTCGTGTTCGTCCAAGTTCATCATAGTTCATCCACCATGCCGCTTAGTTCAATCCAAAAAACGATACTGAAATCTTGTGGTGGTAGTCTTGGTATTTGCCTCTAATCATAGATGCATCCCTTCTTCCTGAGATTCAATCCTCAGCTTACATGTTCTTCCACTGCGATGTTTTTAGATTTAGCAATTATTTTTCATTTTTGAATCACTATAGGTCCAAAATCATAGGCAGAAACCACGGAACTTGTTTGTCCCATACTTAGGAAAATTTTCATCAATCCCAGATCTGTAGATAACTGTCTTGTTACTGTTGTTTAGGCTGCTCAAATAATACCTTTGTAACCCGCCAACTTCCAGCTGGCTTAATCATGAACTTGTAAACCGCCAGCATCCAACCAGCTTAATTTGTCGGCACTTGACCCGCCATATATCAATCAATCTGAGAGTCATGTTATCCCCTCACCGGATCAACATTCAATTTCTGCATGCTCCATAATATTGTTTTAGCTTTACGTTCATAACCTGCCTGCAACCATAAAATTGTCATTATAACCATTCAGGCGGTTAACCATCGTAATATAGATCCGCCGTACTCTTAACTTTCAGTCCACAACTTTTAACCCGCCAACCATGACTAGGACTCCCACTTCTTGCGACTGGGTCGCCTCCCAAGTCTCCGAACTCTCATTGCAGGAGTATGTAGACATGGGGATTTTACCACCCAAAGAGGCCATACACTGGCGGGCCCCTAGTTCTGAAAAAACTCCAGAACCCCAAGAGGGCGAGATCGTAATTTTTGCAGACCACCTCCTCCGTGGCTTTTCCCCGCCCGGGTCAAAGTTTTTTCCGCGATGCTCTGAATTTTTACCAACTCCATCCTCAAGATATTGGTCCCAACTCCGTCTCCAACTTGTGCAATTTTAAAGTATTCTACGAAGTGTACCTTGGAGAGGAGCCCACTGTTGACCTCTTCAGAGAGTATTTTTATCTCAATCATCAAACTGAGATGACTGATGGACCCAGCTTGGAACTTGGAGGAATTTCTATTCAGCGGCGGAGAGACATAGTTTTTCCTGAAGCCAAGCTGCCTAGTCACCCTAAGGATTGGAATTTCACTTGGTTCTATTGTAGAGACACTTCTCCGGCTGATGAAAATCATTTACCGGGTTATCGCCCCTTCCGGTTCAACACCCATAGCTAACTTCCAGACCGGTTAACCACCATAGAGCGCATTAAATATGCTGCCACCTTCTAAAAAATAAGGGCATTGGTAGCCAACGGCTTAACTGCAATGGATCTAACCCGCTGCTGGGTTGCTTGGAGGATAATACCTTTGAGCCAGCGCAGCGGCTTAATGTGTGAATTCACTGGAGATACCGAAGCTCCGCAGCGTTTTAATCAGACATCCTTGAGTGATAAGGATGTCAACGATGTAGTCAAATCACTGCTCAGGGAGCCCATGGACAACTGCCGCAAAGTGGGACTGAACCCTTGCTGCAAACTCAATCCACCTCCGGCTGTAAGTATTTTATACCACCTTTCCTTTTGCTTGTGTACTTCTTGTATAGCATATTCCTTACTTTTCCCCTCTACGTGTAAACAGGCCAACTCTCCTTTTTGGAAGAAAAGATGGCCTACTGTTACCCCAACCAAGAAGCCCAAGACAAAAACTCGAGGTCCAGGTCGTCCCAAGAAACCATCCGCTGAAGAGCTGCTCAAGCTTGATGACGAGTCAGAGGTAGAATTTGACTCCCTTGGTCGTCTTTTTATGCAACTTATTGATGCCGACTCTTCTCAGGACGACGCGGAAACAAGTCAAGCTGATGCAGCAGAGGTAATCCCTATCTCCTCCGACTCAGAACCCTTGGCAAGACAGAAAACTCGGCGGGTCATCTGGAAGGTGAATTTTTCTCATCCTCTTGCTTACTAGGATCCCAACTTTCTTTTGAAGAAACAGCAACACGAAGCAAGGCGCCTGACCCGAAGCAGCGGTTCTCACGACCTTATCTCCGGCTTATCGAATACGCATGTTCCTCGCAAGTGTCAACATGAGGTGCCACATGATCCATACTCTCTCTATCCATTAGTCGGCTTCATACGTCAGCCTCTTAATCCTTCTAACTCAAATTATCATAAGACACCTCCGTCGTCTGGCAACTCTACCGGAACTCAGATGCCCGTCTTGAAAGTTGCTCAAGGGTAAGTATTTCTATTTGTTTATCAATGACTTGTAATGATATACTCATATACTTTGTATGTGTTGCAGAGGTGTTGCCAAAGCAAGCAAGAAACAAAAGCTAGGCGGGTCTTCGAAAGATCCCAAAACCGCTGACCTGGAGAAACAAACAGCAGAAATTTCTGAGACCCTCAGTCAAGACCTTGAAGAGCCTGCTAACGACCCGCCACCATCAATTGACGCCACCGTCCCTGAACAGATGGATACTGAACTTAACCCGTCGGCAAGCCATGACCCGTCGAGCCCTAAGCCGCCGACTCCGAATCCAGCTGAAGAGATCCCCCTTGAGAAGGACTCTGATGACATGACCATCACTGGGATGGCTTACGCTGCACCAAGGGCTTCCACTATGCTGGCCAAACATGGCACCAAGGAAGAATCTCCTTCCTTGGACAAAGGCAAGGCGAAGCTGGATCTGGAAACTTATGCTGCCCTTAGTGCAAGTGATATCCACGCCGGTTATCTGAACCGTCTTCATACTAGCCATGATCTGGAAGCCAGCTTAGTGAACCTTATGAAGGAATGCTATGAGGTACGTTGCTAACCCCTTTCCATATGCATTTATATAGCCGCCAAGTCTAGAGTATAGGAAAATATTGAGTATGCTGTAGACTTGATAAAAATGTCCAAACTGTAGCCTCTCAGGGCCGGCTTATCTTATCAAGATGAGCCGGGTCTTCAAATATCAATCTTGAATAAACCTTGTACAACTTTTCAACCATTTAACTTATAATAACAAGATGGGCATACTGATAATTAGCTCTAAGATCAAATACGTAGCCCCCTAGGGCCGGCTTAACTTAATAAGATGAGCCGGGACTTATAGTCACTTCAGAAATCCAAAAATTGTAGCCCCCAAGGGCCGGCTTAAACTGACAAGTTTAGCCGGGTCACAAATTGTTTTGAAGCGACCTACATTAGCCCCCAAGTGCCAAGTGTATTGCTTGCAATGTGCTTGGAACTTAATTAACCATATCTCACCAATCCTGCTCTTTGTATTATAATCATTTCCTTGTTTATCTCAGGCTGAATTGAACATGAAGGAATCGCAAGTTGGCGGTTTAAGAAAAAGCTTGAAGCTGCAGCAGACCAAAACCTCCAAGGCCAGGTCAGATCTGAAGGCCTCGCTGGAAGAAATTGAAAAGCTTAAAGCAGGTTTTGTTATGGAGAGAGCCGTCTGGGAAACTGACAAGGCTGCTCTAACCAAAAAGGCCGAAGACGCAGAAGCTGCTCTTAAGCCAATAACTGAAGAGTTATCCGGCTTAAAACAACACATTATTCAAATGATAGCTGCCATCTTCGGTAAGTATTACATGCATCCAAATCCGGTAACCCGTCTGGTTTCTCATATATATATATATATATGCAGCACTAAGGCGACTCTTATATAACCTCTTAACAGGCCCCAGGAGTGCCAACCTTGGTCAAGACATGCTATTGAAGCTGAAGGCCATTTATTATTTAACAGAGCAATTATATAGTGGCACTCTCCGCAGTCTTGTGGCCTTAGGAGGTAATAGAAAGCCGCCAAGTCAGATCAAGATTGTTCTAGATCATCTCTCCACGGTCCCGAGCCAGATTGAAGAACAAAGATTATCCTCTGCCCGAGCCGGAGCCATCACTGCTCTAGGCCGGGCCAAAGCATGGCAATCTGAGCTTGACCCGGAGGAAATAGCCACCGGCTGTCCTGAATTCAAGGATGACCAGTCACCCTTTGAAGATAAGGACTTTAATCACTTCTTCCGGGAGATGCGGCCCGTGGCCTGTAAGCTTTTTGAAGAGCTAAACTTGAACAAATATACAGCGGCTTACGACGGCAACAATCAGAAGATTAAGCCGCCAGCTCATGATGTTGTCAATCTCATTCCTCCTCGGCGTAAGCATATCTACTCCCCTGATGTTGATCATTCTATTATACTCAATGATCAGGCCACTTTCGAAGCTTTAACCGGCATCGACTGGACAACGGCTGATCTTCAGATGATCGACGAGGAAGAACCGGCGTAGGATGATCCACAATCCTCAAGACGGCCGGAAGAAAGCCAATCATAGTGATGATGATCCAGGCGGCTCTCAGGCCGGCTTACAGGAGTGCAGCTCCAAAAACATTTGAAGTTAAAAACTTTTGTGGGCTCAAAGCAAAGCCTTGTAATAGGATAGTTGAAAACAATGATCTGGCATGTCATGCCTTCGTGCATGTTAATCTTTGTCTTTTGAGCTGCCAGTTTAATCTCTATGACCTGCCTGATGCGATCACACATATGAGCCATACCAGTATTCTTATTTCCATTTAAAGTTTTGCATGTCTTGCACAAAGTTTAAACAACATATATCCTGGCGACTTAAGGTCAAAAACCAGGGTGGGTGACAACCCAAACATATATAGCCTTATACGGTTACTAAAAAGACTAGAATCAAGGCCATTCAAGCCAAAATATACTGGCGACTTAAAGTCCAAAGCCAGGGCTGGTGACAACCCAAAGATTGTAGTCTCATAACTACAGCTGTTGAAATCAAAACATACTGGTGACTTGAAGTCCAAAGCCAGGGCGGGTTACCAAACCCGAATATACTCAAACATGAGCAACACAACCCGGAGCCTCATGACCCGGGTAGTCAAGATATGCATAGAAGCAAAATTCAAGAGCACAAAAATATCTGAAAGACCAAAAAATAGAAACTGTGTAAATCTCAAAAATTAAGCCGACTTTTCAAAGGCACAGCTTAAAAAGTAGGCACACAGGCCTCAAGTTTGCTTTCAAGGCTGCAAAAGCCGTGGTTCATCCTAGCTCACTGTAAGCCGGCTCTCTCGTGACACAAAACCGTCGTTTTAACCTTGGCAAATTCAGGGTCTTTAAGAAGATTGACTTGCCAAGAGTTCAACGGGTCACATAGCGGAGTAGCAAGTTGCAAACAGGCAGGATGAAACCATAATTTGGCATCTCAGGCCGGGTTAAAATGGAATGAAAGCTAAACCCGGTGGGTTGGAAGCCCCCAGGTGACCTTATGATTAATTAATAAAGACTCAGATACTCAGAAATGAAACGACAGAGGCCCAGATTTTTTCAGGGGTGCCAGCTTTATTATATTAATTATAAAAAGATATATACACATCAACCAAATTATGTACAAAGACAAGAGCCGGTGGCTCAAGTATAGTAAGGCCGGAGATGAGCAATGTTCCACGGCCTGTTGGTCTCCTATTTAGAGGTGTGTGACTTCTTGTGCTCACATAGATCAATGAGATAATATGAGCCATTGTTGAGGTTCTTACTAATCACAAAAGGCCCTTCCCAAGGTGGAGACAGCTTATGCATGCCAGTTTGATCTTGAATCAGCCGGAGCACTAAGTCGCCCTCTTGAAATGCCCAAGTCTTAACTCTGCGGCTATGATAGCGACGCGGGTCTTGTTGGTATATTGCTGAATGAGCCGCCGCAAGGTCACGCTCTTCATCCAAAGAATCAAGTGCGTTCTATCGAGCCGTCTAGTTATCAGCTTCAACATAAGCCGCCGCTCTGGGTGAGTCATGACGGATGTCACTCGGTAGAACCGCCTCTGCACCATAAACCAGGAAGAAGGACGTATAGCCTGTCGATCTGTTGGGGGAGGTATTGATACTCCAAAGTACTGAAGGTGACTCCTCAACCCAACAACCCGGTGTTTGTTCCAAAGGAACCATATGCCGGGGCTTGATGCCTCTAAAAATTTCCTGGTTAGCCCTTTCTGCTTGACCATTAGACTGTGGATGGGCCACAGAAGAAACATCCAGACAAATATATTCTCTTTGACAGAATTCCTTCATAGCACCTTTAGACAAATTAGTGCCATTATCAGTGATGATACTATGAGGGTAACCAAAGCAGAAGATCAGCTTTTTCAGAAACTGAACTACAGTCGCTGCATGACATTTACTGACCGGCTCAGCCTCAACCCACTTGGTAAATTTGTCAATCGCCACCAGAAGGTGGGTTTTCTTATCTTGAGACCGCTTAAAAGGTCCAACCATATCATGCCCCCAGACTGCAAATGACCAAGTAATTGGAATCATCCTCAACTCTTGAGCCGGCACATGAACTCGTCGAGAAAATTTCTAACATCCATCACACTTACTGACGAGATCTTCAGCATCAGCATGAGCCATCAACCAATAAAAACCATGACAAAAGGCTTTAGCCACTAAAGATTTAGAGCCAGCATGATGACCACAATCACCTTCATGGATCTCTCTTAAGATCTCACGGCCCTCTTCAGGAGAAACACAACGTTGAAACACGCTTGTCACACTACATCGGTGTAACTCGCCATTGACAATAGTCATGGACTTAGACCTCCTGGTTATTTGTCTTGCCAAAGTTTCATCCTCCGGTAACTCGCCCCGGGTCATATAAGCCAAGTAGGGAAGCGTCCAATTAGGAATAGCATGGAGGGCCGCCACCAGCTGTGCCTCCGGGTCAGGGATAGCAAGGTCCTCCTCAGATGGCAACTTGACCGAAGGATTATATAAAACATCAAGGAACACATTAGGAGGCACCGGCTTACGCTGAGATCCAAGCCGACTTAAGGCATCAGCCACCTCATTCTTCCTTCAATCAAGGTGATCCACCTGATAACCCTTGAAGTGACCAGCAATATTGTCAACCGCCCGGCGGTAAGCCACCATGAGCGGGTCTTTGGAATCCCACGTGCCTGAGACTTGCTGAGCCACAAGGTCTGAGTCGCCTAGACACCTGACCCGGCTTAAATTCATCTCTTTGGCCATACGAAGGCCGTGGAGTAAAGCCTCATATTAAGTTGCATTGTTAGTACAAGGAAACATTAACCTTAAAACATAACAAAATTTGTCACCTCGTGGGGAAGTCAAAATAACTCCAGCCCCCGAGCCTTCCAGCTGCCTGGACCCATCAAAATGAATTGTCCAATATGTGTTATCAGGCTTCTCCTCAGGCATCTGCAATTCTGTCCAGTCATTGATGAAATCCACCAAAGCCTGAGACTTGATGGCTGTTCTTGGCACATATTTCAAACCATGAGGTCCAAATTCTATTGCCCATTTAGCAATTTGGCCTGTGGCCTCCCTGTTTTGAATAATGTCTCCCAAGGGAGTAGAGCTGACCACAATAATAGGATGACCAAGAAAATAATGCTTCAGCTTGCGACTCGCCATGAACACCCTATATACCAGCTTCTGCCAATGTGGATACCGTTGCTTGGACTCAATCAACACCTCACTGACATAATAAGCCGGCCTCTGGACTGGGTATTCCTTACCCACCTCCTTGCGCTCCACCACAATCACCACACTGACAGCCTTACTATTAGCTGCCACATACAGAAGAAAAGGTTCTTTCTCAATGGGAGCCGCAAGGATGGGTGGCTCAGCTAACTGCTTTTTGAGCGCCTCGAACGCCTTATTAGCATCATCACTCCAGACAAAATGATCTGTCTTCTTCATCATCTGGTATAAAGGAAGCACCTTCTCTCCCAGTCGGCTTATGAACTGGCTTAGAGCCGCAACATGACCCGCCAGGCGCTGGACATCATTTACACATGCCGGCTTAGACAATGAAGTGATAGCTTTGATCTTCTCCGGGTTAGCTTCAATGCCCCTCTCTGAGACCAGAAAACCCAAGAGCTTGCCTGCAGGCACACCAAAAACACACTTGGCCAGGTTAAGCATCATCTTATAGACCCAGAGATTGTCAAAAGTCTCCCTTAGATCATCCAGGAGAGTCTCCTTCTTTCTGGATTTGACCATAATATCATCCACATAAGCATGCACATTACACCCAATCTGACTGTGAGAGCAATTCTGAACACAACGTTGATAAGTTGCCTGGGCACTCTTAAACCCAAAAGGCATAGAAACATAACAGAAGGCTTCAAAAGGGGTGATAAAAGATGTCTTCTCTTGGTCCTTAACAGCCATGTTGATCTGATGACAACCAGAGTAAGCATCCAGGAAACATAAACTCTCACAATCCGCTGTGGCATAAATAATCTGGTCGATACGAGGGAGAGCAAATGGATCAGCTGGACAGGCTTTGTTAAGATCTGTGTAGTCAACACACATACGCCAGGTGCCATTCTTCTTGAGCACCAGCACCGGGTTAGCCAACCACTCAGGGTGAAAAACCTCCACGATAAACCCAGCTGCTAAGAGCCGGGCTACCTCCTCTACAATAGACTTACGGCGTTCCTCATTGAAACGATGAAGAAATTGCTTGACCGGCTTGAACTTAGGATCCACATTAAGAGTGTGCTCAGCGAATTCTCTCGGTACACCCAGCATGTCAGAAGGTTTCCATGCAAAGATGTCCCGATTCTCACGGATGAACTCGATGAGCATGCTTTCCTATTTAGGATCCATATTGGCCTCCACTGTGAACTGCCGAGATGAGTCGCCAGGGACAAAATCAACCTGCTTAGTATCATCAGCCGACTTAAATTTCAATAAAGGGGTCATATCAGCCGGGTCAACATTGTCTTTATAAAACTTAAGCTCCTCCATGGCGCAGGCCGACTCAGCATAAGCCGCATCTCCTTCCTCACATTCCATGGCAATTTTTCGATAACCATGGACCGTAATGGTACCCTTACGCCCTGGCATCTTAAGCTGTAAATAAACATAACAAGGTCGGGCCATATATTTGGCATAAGCCGGCCATCCAAACAGGGCATGATAAGGGCTCTTGATCTTGACCACTTCGAACCATAATGTCTCTGTTCTGTAGTCATAGTCATTGCCAAAAGCCACCTCGAAAGCAATCTTACCAACCGGATACGCTGACTTACCCGACACCACGCAATGAAAAACTGTAGAAGACGGCTTAAGCTCCTTATCAGTTAAGTTCATCCGGCGAAAGGTGCCATAGTAAAGGATATTGATACTGCTACCACCGTCCATGAGCACTTTAGTGAATTTATAACCCCCGACCTGAGGGGCAACCACCAATGCTAGCTGACCCAGATTATCAACCCGGGGTGGGTGATCCTCTCGGCTCCATGTGATTGGATACTCTGACCACCGTAAATACTGAGGCACCGCCGGCTCAACAACACTGACCGCGCGTTTATGAACCTTCTGATCTCGCTTACAGAGAGTGTGGTGAAAAAATGATACTAGCCACTGTTGAGCTGCTTTGGATTACTCTGGTATCCTGATTGATGCTGCTGATTACCCTGGCCAGGCTGTTGGTTATAACCACCCTGGTTGTCCTGTCCTTGATACCCAGAACTTGAGCCGCCACCACCAAAGTCGGGCCCCTGTGAGCCGGGTCCTGACCCGCCAGACGGGCCATTATTGTTGCCATGATTCTGATTGAAGTTGGAATTCCTGTACTCCTGCATGATGAAACAGTCCTTCCAAGCATGAGTCGCCGGCTTATTGGGCAGGCTGTGTTTTGGGCAAGGCTCATTCATCATCGCCTCAATATTAAAGTTCTTCCCTCCAAAGGCTTGCTTACCATTGCCATTACGACGCTGGTTTTTATATCCAGTGTTGGTGTTAGCTAAAAGATCTGACCCGCCATCGGGCTATCTGCGCTTACCACCGTTACCCTGGTTGTTACCATAATGCCCTGTCACGTTCTGCTGCTGACCCTTACCATTGCCACCCTTCTTTCCCTTGTTGGATTTTTCATCATCAGATCCAGGATCTTTGGTGGTGTCAGAGTCGGCATACTTAATGAGAGCCGCCATGAGCTCTCCCATGTCATTACAATGACGCTTAAGCCACCCTAGCTTCTATTTAAGGGGGTAAAATGACAGTTCTTCTCCAACACCAGAACCGCCTGACCCGCCACAATACTATCTGACGAGTGCATAATAGCTGAGACCCGCCGGACCCAATGATGAGCCGACTCATCCTCACGCTGTACACAGTTATCAAGATCAATAATTGTCAAGGACTGCTTGCATGTTCCCTTAAAATTCTGGATGAACCGTGCTTTCAACTCTGCCCATGAATTGATGGAGTTGGCGGGTAATCCTTTTAACTAGGTCCGAGCCAGCCCGTTCAACATCATAGTAAAGTACTTAGCACACACAGCATCATTGACATCTAGCATCTCCATGGCTAACTCATAACTCTCAATCCAGGCCACAGGGGGGAGATCAGCTGTATAGTTAGCCACCTTGCAAGGACCCTTAAAATCCTTAGGCAATCATTCATTATGTAAGGATGGTACTAAAAAAGGGACTCCAACAGATCTGGAAATTATACTAGCTCATACTGACGTCGAAGGGGTCATTGGAGGCTGTTGATAAGCCCCCAGCTGAGCCGCCGCTGTGGCCTCCGCCTCTCGGTGTGCTCTGGCATCATCCACAATCGCCTGAGCATGAGTAAGGGGCGGGTTATTCCCACGGGGCGGGTCATCTTGATTTGGCCGACGTTGTCGCTTGCTACTAGAAACCGCCAGCGACTCAATGCGCTGGTTGTAGATGTGGCTTGGGAGGGGCGTCGAATGCACCCTCTCACGACTATGTGTATATTTCTCCTGCTGTGCAACCGCTGTTTGCAAAAGCTCAATTGCGTTCCACGCCTCAGCTGTAAAAGGCGTCTCATCTGTAATAGGGATTGCATTGAGCCGAGTGGCTGCTGCTATCATGTTATCCACCGGGTTGGAATAATGACCAGACGGTGCCGAAAAACGCCGGGGCGGGGTTCGATCCCTATGGGGCAGGTCTGGAAATCGGGTCTGAGCTGCCGCTGCACTCCCTGGGATTTCAGCCGCCCGGGCTATGCTAGGTGGGTTACTTGGCCCCGCACCAAGCGTGTTAAAAAGGTTTCGCGCCTCATACTATGCAGGCAAACGGGTTTGATACCTCCTTCGAAGAACCGCATTAGAGGCGTTTTGATCCAAACTTAAGTGAAAAGCCTCCGCCATGATACGCTGTGACTCGGCATCCATCTTGGCTTGTTCCTCTGCATCCTGATGTTCTCTGCATTAAAATCCTCTTCGGCCTTGGCCACCTCATCCCGCACCTTTGCAATCTCTGCATTATGATGTGCTTGATTTGCCATAGTAACCTCTGTGGCTAACAGAGTCGTCAAAGTGCCCAAGAGCTCAGATAAAACTTGATCCGGCGACCGAATTGAGCCACTCACCCCAGCTGTCGCAGCGGCAGTTGAACCGGATGTCATAGCAGCAGCCATTGATGAGTTTACCATTGGTTGCGTACCAGCCATAAAAATAGCGGCCCTGCTCGGTGGCTCATAAGGGTCCGGAATACTGCCACCATCGGAATAGCCCCCAAGCCCGCCATCCTGAAGCTGATAGATTGACCCGGTTTCTCCGGCCGAGGACTCATCACCAGAATAGATGGTCGTCTCTCCACCAGATGCAGAACCTTCCTCAAGATCCACCCCATGAACAAAGCCAATGAAAACGTGCTTCTGGCCGGGTTGAACCCCTGCGGTCGCGCGCGCTGAGCTGTATCAACGATGTCGGTGCAGGTGTCCGGCTCAGGCTCTGACTCGCCGATCTTGCCGATGAAGACATGGATTCCGCCAAAGGGGACCTGGTACCCATACTCAATTGAGTCGGCCTCAGGGCCCCAGCCAGCATCATCGATGTAGAGCTTGCCGCGGCGACTCTTAGTCATCTAGCCCACGGCGTATCCCTCGATCCCTGAGAAGCTGCCCTTCAAGAACTCAAAACCACTGTGCTTTGGCCCCACGGTGGGCGCCAACTGTCATGGTTTTATCATGGCAGATGCCCTTGTGAAAGGACTTAGGTGTGGAGCCATCATGACGTAGGTTAGCTCGAAGGGGTTGAACGGGACAAACGACACAAGGTTTACCCAGGTTCGGCCCCTCTCAACGAGGTAAAAGCCTACTCCTACTTTTGTTGACTATAGCTTGGATATCGATTACAAGGGAGCAGAATCACCTCACCTTGCTCTTGATCAATTGTTTCTTAAGTTAACTCACTGCAGGGTCTCGCCTTTATATACATAGGTCGAGGCCCTGGGCTTACAAGAGTCCCAGCCGGATCACACAACGTGACCAACTCGGTTTCTAAATCACCTTGCGTTACAAAGCAAGTCACAATTATGGCGGCTCACACTTTTCGGGTCATGACTACACCACCGGGTCTTGGGCCTCCAGCAAGCCCACCTTGTAAACTGCCGCTAGTTTTCGTGGACCTTCTTGGGCCTTCTTCATGCAGAGTAGCCAACGATGTGACCCGGCGGCGGGTCACACCTCGGGGTTATAACGATGTTCTTCGGAGTCCCGGATGAGATCACGGACATGATGAGGAGCTCTGGAATGGTCCGGAGGTAAAGATTGATATATAGGACAATACTATTTGGACACCGGAAGAGTTTCAGAGTGAACCGGGTAGTTATCGGATCACCGAAAGGGGTTTCGGACACCCCCGGGAGGTCTATGAGCCTAATGGGCCAAGGGGAGGGACCCACCAGCCCACAAGGGGGCTGGCCCTCCTTCCTTTCCCTCCTCATGTGAGAAAGAAAAGGGGGGGGGGGGGGCGCCACCTCCCCTGCCTTCCTCCCGCACACAAACATGGCAAGGGGGGCGCGGCTAGGGGAAGGAGCCCAAGTGGGATTCAGCCCCACTTGGGGCGCCTCCTGGCTGCCTCCCCTCTCCGCCACCTATATAAATGTGGGAGGGGGCACCACACATAGCCCACAACAACCTCTTAGCCGTGTGCGGCGCCCCTCTCCACAGTTTCGTCCCTCGGTCATATTTTCGTAGTGCTTAGGCGAAGCCCTACGGAGATAGCATCACCACCACCGTCACCACGCCATCGTGCTGCTGGAACTCATCCACTACTTCACCGTCTTGCTGGATCAAGAAGGCGAGGACGTCACCAAGCTGAACGTGTGCTGAACGCGGAGGTGCCGTACGTTCGGTACTCGATCGGTTGGATCGTGAAGAAGTTCGACTACATCAACTGCGTTACTAAACGCTTCCACTTACGGTCTACGAGGGTACGTAGACACACTCTCCCCTCTCGTTGCTATGCATCTCCATGGATAGATCTTGCATGTGCGTAGATTTTTTTTTGTTTTCCATGCAACATTTCCCAACATATGCGTCCGTGGAGGTACATCATACTGGTGCGCCACTGTCCGAATGGGCTTCCCATACTCTTATTGCCACTTTTTTGCTGTTAGTATAACGCCACCAGTAAAGTCAAGCAATGCTACTTCTAAAGTGATGCCACATTTAACTAATGCCGCACTCAGTCTAATGCCACCGATAAATTTAAGCAATGCCATTTAATGTCACTGGATTATTTCAGGGTTAGCTGTTGATTGTGGATGTATTAAAGATTTTTCAGCTAAGGCATTCTAATGCTGTTGCACAGCCAGTATACCAACAATGAAACTTGTTACTACCTTCAGATTTTTGCACTGTTAATGCTTATAGATTACATACCTCACTTTCATGAGATAAGTCAATTTTTTTTGTACAGTGTCACCAAAATGCCATGGCGCTGATGTCATTTTATTTTGGTTAAACTGCACAAAAAATTATGAAGAGAAGAGGAAAGGTCAAGAGTGGGCACCTCCTCCTCCGGCTGTTTTCTTGATTCATTTGATCAAGTTTTAATGTTTGATTGATTATCAAGATTGGGATAGCAATTTTTAGGTCCCCTCGAGTTCGAAATGATATTTACCTTGAAGGTACATGGTTTGCAATTTTTTTATAATGTCATTAGTTAATAATGCTAGTTACCTTCAGACTTTTGTATTTGGTTTAATGCTGTTGCGCAACAAGTATACCAATGCTGAAACTTGTTACCTTTACATTTTGTATAGTTAATGCTTATAGAAATCTTCCAGTGCTAGCTTATGGAAATCTATTCAGTAAAACCATTATACTGTACCCCGTAATAAAAAAACTACTCTACTATTGCACTAGCCACTAGATTAGTGTATATTTGTACTATTCGAATGGTGTTGCATTAGCGTATGGACATATATAAGGTGTAGCAAGCTTTCCCAGATATGTGCTCAAGAAAACTACTGCCTGTTTTTCTAAATACTAGACGTTTGGGTACTTTAAATTGAACTGCGAAAACATGGTATATTAAGGAACAAAGGGTGTAGAGTTCACTCAAATTATGCCAGTAAAGCTAGTCACACCTTTGTTAAAATTAATGTTCATTATGGTATCGGAGGAGGTCTGCATGTTTGTCTCTAATGCCTGTCAATTACATACCTGACATCATGATGTAATGGTAAGCCAATTCTTTTTGTACAGTGTCACTGAATTGTCAAGGCGATGATGGCATTTTATTTTAGTTGAACTGCACAAAATATGCTTAAAAGAAGAGGAAAGGTCAGGAATGGTTCAATCTTTCAGAAAATACTATGTATGTCTTCCTGACATCAGCCGTTGTTGCCTTATTTATTCCTTCAAACATGTGGTTAGAAACAGTCTTGCTACCTTTTCCCATTAAGAAATTGGAATGCTTATATTTGTGAGTCTATGCTTCAAGTAGTGCCACTTTTATAGTAATCACACTTTCAATATCTGTGTAAACAGGGATGCTCGATTTTAGTGGAACAGCACAAAAAGCCCAAATGGTTCAACATTATGAGCATGTTTTCTTCCAAACCGTTATATCCAATTGGTGGCACTATGAGCTGTTCATTACGAAGGTACATGGTTTGCTACTATCTTGCTACTCTTTTTGTACTGTCATTAGATAGTAACATTTGTGGTTTGCATGTGAATTTATTGGCAGGGTGGACCTACATTGGAGGTGCAGGACATGATTCAATGATTGGATGCTCAATTTTGGTTGTATCGATTTCACCTCTTCCATCACTGCGAACATGGATATCCTTGGTCTGACGAAGAATAGGCGCTATATTTCTGCTCTGTACCAGCAAATCAATTCAGTACAAAATTGTCAAGGGCAAAACATGACAGTATCAAATTGTCCAGTGCAAAACATGATAGATGCTAAGTAGAAACAACTAGCAGAGACGCGTTTAAACCGAAAATACAAGGTGGGGTATATGTTTACTAGCTGCTTGATATTTGTGCAAACAGATGTCCGCCCGTTGCTATTTGGCAAACAAACAAAGTGACCTCAATTTTGGTGGAACTGCACAAGAGAATAGTATAGTCACTGCATGCAGTGCCATTTGAAAATAGACACTGAAAGATTGGATAGTCACTTCATGGACTGCACAAAAGTAGTATTGTACTATTTATTGGCCAACACTAGGTGCTTCATTGCTTTGGTCTGATTATACAATGGGCATCATTTTGCCTAAGTTAAAGTTTTTATTCCGAAAATAGTCTCGCCGTGTGATCGAGAGAAGACCAAATCATATTGCAGTGGATGTTCCTCCATCATGTGTGGTTCATTCTCATGGTTCCAGCTGTTGGTGAAACCACTTATGTTTGCAAGAGGAAATGTAGACTTCACAAACAAATTTGTCTTTCACTCTGTACTGAATGTTGGCCCAGAGAAGCATCCATATTAGTAGCAAGAATAGATGTTTTTTCTAGATCTTTGCTTTTGGAGCTACATATTTGTATATGATCTATGAATCATTGAGATGCATTAACATGTTGATCTTATGTATGGGAATTGTACTAGTTGGTTGTGAATTTGGGCTACTAATGTGAACATATTACAATGCCAGGCCTGTGAGTCTCATGTGAACATTTCAAACGGATCGACTCTTACTACTATGCACAGCATGATCCTTATTTCTATGTGCTCAGTGTTTACAAGTTACTAGCAGTTCCTTATTTCTGTTCACTCAGTGTTTACAAGTTACTGATCAATCACTAGCTAGCCTACTAATACGCTCCTGGAAGTTGTAGTTGCGACACAAGATCCAAAGGTGCAGTTTTTTGAATAAAAATGCCTACCTCTGGAGAAACTGACATGCTGTTCTGAAGATAATGCCATGCGAATCTGAAGAAACTGCCAGCGAAAATGTTTGCAAATGCCTTATCTCCCAGTGAACATTCATCAGCTATTGCGATCCTACACCTACACTATCCGACCGACTCGATCCTATGCGAATAACCAGCGGATCACGCACGTACCTCATCTGGATGAATTGAGCGCACTCGTTTGACCGTCATGCCGATGTGCGACCCAGCACGGACGGGACGCACCACTGACGGAACAGGACAGGACGGCACAATCATAATTTCAGTTTTCCTAGTTTTCCACGGCAAGCTGGTGCGCTAAGCCATGCCTACTTATGCATTGAATTCCGATGACCGCGATGACCGTCGCGTTTCCCACGACACGCTGGTTCACCTACCTTCCGCCTATAATTACTGGTTCTCGACGTTCTCCGGTGGCACCATCACCCAACTCGCCCTATCCTCATAAGCCCCCACCAGCCCGACGTCGCTCGCCACTTGCCCTTGCTCTCGCCACATCCGCCATGCTCCCGCCCGTCCGCAATAGGCGACGCCGGAGGCGGTCACCGCCGGAACCAGTGTTTGGTTTTTCACCGGAAGGCAGACGGAGGGAGGAGGCATTCTATCGGTCTTTAGATGGAAATGCGGAGCATGAGAACTTGTTGGAGAGTGACCGCCTGGCAGAGGAGCAGCGTATCGCCGATTTGCGCCGCCAGCGGGGCATGGAGCAGCAGCGCACCGACGCTCTGAGTCGCAAGCAGAGCGCCCGCAACTGGGCCGACTACGTGGAGGCCGACGCCCGGCAAATAGCCCTAGAGGCTATCGGGCACGCACGTGTTCGCAATGCCGAATTTTACTACCAGCTCGTGTCGGCGTACGACACCTATGGGACCGCGGGGTCCCTTCTACGGTTCGGCAGAGGGGAGAGGCGTGCACAAAGAGCAGAACCAACGAACAGCGCGAGGGAATTTTTACCCAGGTTCGGGCCGCTAATCAGCGTAAAACCCTACTCCTGCCTTAATTTATTGTTTGGGTGTTCGTCCCAGTTCCAGGAGCGCTTGCGATGAACAGTACTTTCAAGCAGCAGCTACACATGCAGAATGGGCTGAGAGTGTTCTCCCCTGTAGCAGTTGCCTTGGGCCTCCTTTTATATGCTCAAAGGTGTCTCCACAGTGGCAAAATGTACATACATTGAGGTGTAAAGTAGCTACAGGGTAATCATACCTAACCACTGACGATTTAGGACAAATGCATTTAATGCACCATGAGGTGTCCGTTTAGGTGTCCTCATTTCTTGGGGATGGAAAAAGGGGATGTCCCATCAGCACCGCTTAAGCTCTCCTCCACTGGTACCCTGCCACGCATCTAGGAATGGGCCTAGGATGCCAGGCTGATTGCTGTGCTGAAGCGGTGAAACAGTGGTAGAATCTTGCCGGGACGCAAATCTTGCCGGGCCCAAGTCTTGCCGGGTTTCGCGAGTCACCCCGGCAAGATCTTGCCGGGGCCTTGGGCTTCGGCCTTCAGCTCTTATTAACTCCTGATCCTTTGATTCTTGATCTGAGCGTCCCCTTGACAATCTTGCACTAATCTCCAATTATTCCCCCGGCAAGCCTTGCCGCGGGTTTGGCTACAACTGCCCGTGCACAAGTATGGGGTACTAAAATCCCAACACTTAGTACACCGATAGGAGCCCCCGGACCTAGGCCATACATGAGTGCGAGGCGTTGTTGGGCTAGGCCCAAACAGTGCACGGGCACACGTGGCAGGGGATTAACTGTTCGTAATGATTTTGCTTACTGCGCGCCCCCACAACGCGCATTGAATGCGCGACGTGGGGCGCGTGCGCTGAACGGCCGCGGCCGTAGCGCGCTTGTAGAGGCGTATTCACATTGGGCAGTAAAAGAGGCGGCCTCGCTCCTTCCCCATAAAAAGGAAACTGCAGAGGCGCGGCCTATTTACCCCCCCCCCTTTTCTTCTTCTCAATCTGAAATTCGCCATTGCCTTCCTCTTTTCGAGCTCAGAGCAAAGTTTCTCCTCATCCGCTCATCGCCTCCACACCCGCTCCATCCTCGGCCTTCGTCCCCGCAGTCGCCATGCCGCCCAAGACCAGCAAGGGCAAAGGCATGGAAATGAAGGCCGATGTCCCGGAGAGCAAGTTGGTGAAGATGCAGAAGAAGTACGTCGTCTTCGCCCCGACACTCGACGCGAAAGCCCTGAAGAACCGGCACCAGTGCATGTGGGCGAAGGAGACGAAGGCTCACCCCGCGACTCGTGTGATTCCAGGTTCCTGTTCCAAAAGCGGACTAGATAGATATCCCTTCTTCGCCGCTTACTTCTATTGCGGGCTCTGTCCTCCATTTTCTGATTTCTTCAATGATATTATGTACACATATGGCTTCCGTCTTCTCGATTTCACTCCGAATGCCATAATGTGCATGTCCATCTTTGCTCATCTTTGCGAAAACTTTGTCGGAGTAATCCCCAACACTGCTCTTTTCCACCACTACTTCTATCCCCGAATCCAAAAAGCGGAAGCCCTCTCCGGTTCTATCACCTGGATTCCAAGGGCCTAGAACAAGGAGATATACCCAGAAGGGGTTTACCACGAGAAGTGGGACGAGTTGCGAGGCGAGTGGTGCTGGATCAAGGAAGAAGATCCCCATCCATTCTATTCGCCCCGACGACAGAAGGTGGTCCGTGGTGACGATTGGAGCGATTTCGCTGCTGAAGACGAGAGGCTCACGATCGCCACCACCAGAATTCTCCGTCTGAAAGCTGCCGGGCTTATGATGGAGATGATCGGCTTTGATTTCCTTCGCCGCCGCATCGCCCCTCTGCAGAACAGGGGGAGATCAACTTGGGAATACCGGAACGCTGCAGATATCATGAGGCTGCGCCCCGGGCTAAACAACAATCTGACTGCTATGCAGCTTGGCGCTCTCCGCTAAAGGCTATTCCAGCGGGACAACAAGCATCGGTTGCCGGCAAGAATTATCCCTCTATGCAACAACTCCTCCTTGGGGTCAATTATTGCTATAATGCCAGTATTTAATGCCCATGGCCTTGACGCGACTTGGGTCGAGCCATCTGAGGAGGAGGCACAAAAGTTCTTTGATAGCTTGACGGAGAGAGCCGTCCGGGAAGAAGCAGACCTCGTCCGGGCCACCACTGATGAAGAGGTGGCATACATTGCCACTAGGGCAGAGGAGCAGCTCTTGCTGCGGAGGCCGGCGGCATCGGTTTCACAGAATGGGAAACCAGCGACGCAGAAGTCATGGTGGAAGAAAATCTTGCCGGGCAGAGCAAAGTTGCCGGGGAACAGAGCGGCGCAGCCGCTGAGAGCTCGTCCAACGGAGACGCAGCTGAAGAAGAGCCGCAGGAGGAGCCCCCAGCTCCAAAGAAGACCAAGCGCGTTCTTCGTAAGGCCACCTCTGGCATCTCGGCAAACCAACCTTCTTCAAGCGGCGAAGCTCCCGGCAAGAAGGCGGCCGGCAAGGCTGCACCGCGGCAAGGAGTTAGACAACAACCCGTGCGGCGTGCGAGACACACACCCATGGCAGACACTGGGGCGGCAGGGTCGTCTCACACAACCGTGCCGGAAACTGAGGCAGCAGAGCCATGCCAACCCCCTGCACATGCGACCGCCAAGCGACCCAGGACCCCTCCTCCGCCTCCCCAGACGGACACGGCAACGGAGGTCGATTTCGACATCTTCGGCTTCAGCACGGGGCAAGAAGAGGAAGAGTAAGTGCTCTGTGACAGCCTTTATCTTCCAAACTCTGAGTTCAGTTGATCTTATTACTTTGCTTTGTCTTGTTTCCGCAGTGATGCAGAAACCCTGGCGAAAAGGATGGCGAAGAGGGCGAAGACTTCCACAGGCGATGAGCCCCCGGCAGGCTCTACAAGCGTGCCGGAAACCATTACTATCAGCCCGGAGCTTAGCCCTCGACGCAGCCCCCAGCACAGCCCCCAGCGTGAGTTCATTACTCTTTTTCTGCTGGCAGGTGCTAAGGTATCCATTCTTGCCGCTGATATCTTTGGGCTTGCAGGAGAAGAACAGCATCAGGGAGGGTCGTTGGAAGACGCCCCCGTCGTGCCGCCTTCGTCAACTACGCCGCCCACAAGCGCATCCCCGACAAGATCCTTTGCCGATGAGCCTATCTTGGTTGAGGAGGAGCCGGCAAGCATGGGCATTGACAACCTTTCCCCGGCAACTAAGGTTGCCGGGAGGGGCGAAGCCACCTCTCAACAGCTCAACGCAGGTAACTGTTTGCCTCAGAGCGCTTGCTATCTTTTCTTTTATCTCTCTTTCTTTTGTCTTCTTGAACTTCATCCTTGGTCTTATTTTGTCTCCCCCCCCTTCGCCCTTTAGAATTCCCTGGAATGGAACACATGGACGTCGACGCTGTCATCGAGGGAACCGCCAGAGATGCTGCCGCCGAAGCCGACGAGATCACTGCTAGCGAGGCCGCCAAGGATACCACTACCGAGGCCGGCAAGAATGCTGCCGACGAGGCCGCCAAAGCTACACAAGAGGAGGCCGCCAAGGAATCTGCTGAGAGGACCGGCAAGGAGGCTGGTGACCGCACTGACGGCATTCCTGCCGCAGGAGCGCCAGGCGCTGCGCTGGCCACAGAGCCCCCAGCTACCGGTGAGGCGGTTGCCGAGGATCAGCCATCGACATCCGAAGCCCCTCCAATGAGCAAATATCTCAAGGTTGGCGAAAACCTGTTCATCAACTTGCCGGGGACGGCAAGCATTGGAGCGTCAACCGAAGGCGGAACTTTTGATGAAGAGATCATCACTGCCGTCGGGCTCGAGATCGTCGATGAACCAAGGGCCAGCAGCAGCAAATCTGAAGAAGATCAGCTCCTTCAAGCCATGGGCGATAACTTCTGCAAGCTCCAAGCGCTCTACCGTGCCCAAAAAGAGAAGGTGGATTCCAGAGCTGCAGTTGTCGAAGCAGCTGAAATAGATTTCCAAAAGCACGTTGAGTAAATGCAAATCTAGTATGCCGAGGCCTATCAAGAGCTGACTGCCCATCGGGAACAAGTGAGCCAAAGCTGGACGGAGCTCCTCTTGAAGCAATCTGACATGGAAAAGGCGCAAGAGGAAGCTACGCAAAGAATTGCTGCTGAAGACGCCCTCCTGACGGAGCGCCGCATTGCGCTCGATGCTCATGAGGAAGACCTTGTCGCACGTGAGCAGGCGCTCGTCGCCAAGCTTCGCAGCAAGGATGAAGAGATCGAAAAGCTTGTTGCGCGGCGGACCCAGGAGCTGGAGCAGAAGCACAAGGAGGCGCTCGAAGCTCTAACTGTAGATCACGCCGGCAAGCTCAAGGAGGCCGTCGATGCTGCCAAGGCTGCAGAGGCCGCCAAGAATGAGCTAAACGACAAAGTGAAGAGGCTGGAAGTGAACCTTGAAGAGCACGGCAAGGAACTCTCGACGCTCAAAGGTGACAGGGAAAAAACCCTCCACACCTTGGCGGAGATGCAAGTTGCCATGTCCGACAAGACCAAACAGCTCTCTTCAGCTAATGATGCTATTGCCGATCTAAGGCTGAAATTGACCACGCTGGAGAAGTCACTTGAGGACGGCAGAGCTCGCGAGAAGGCCCTGAGCAAGGATCTCCAAGACGAGAAGAACCTGCTCAAAAGCGCTGCCGCCGCCCAAGTTGACTACGAAAAGGGGGTAGAAATCTGGACTGAACGCCTCGTCGACGCCGCGGAGAAGCTCACGGCACAACTATCAACCATGGGCCTGCCAAACTTCAAGTATTCCACTGAAGAAAGGGTATCCCGTAGCGCCAGGATGACCATATTCTTTGAAAGCATCATTGAAGCTCTGAAGCTGCTCCAAGCCAACCGAGCGACCCAACTGGCCAATGAATCCCGCAAGCTTTGCCGGGCCGTCCTCAGCAAGGTACTCATCAAGGTGGTGCACAAGAACCCAGGCATTGACCTCGCCAACGTGCTTGAACGCTTGCCGAAGGATGCAGATCTCAAGGCACTTGAGGAACTTATCGCGCCTATCCTTGAAAAGGTAGACTCAATCAAAAGGGTCGAAGGCCAGCGCAGAGATTAACTGCTCCACCTCTTCTTGCCGTCGCCATTCCATGTCAAAGACAATTAAGTCTTAAGTTAGAAATGCGGCAACTTATCAATGTAATATAACTCGCTTATGTTCGGGTACATACATGCTATCTCCCTTGTCTAATTCCTTAATGTATGGAGTTCACCCTACGTTAACTGAAAAACTTGCCGGCGCACAACCTGCCGCGAGCGCTGGGTGCGGGACTTCAGCAGCCTGCTGGAGGTGCAGCGGCCGGCAAGGCACCTTGGCATTCTCGGTGCGGCCATCTAAACTATTGAGCGGACTCGAAACAGAATAAAGGCGCAGCCAATTACGACAAGGGTTCCCTCGCGTGCAGGTTTTTCATACAAAGGTCAAAATCATCCAAGGAAAATAACCTTGTAATAAAAATCGAAAAGCTTGCTCAAATTTAGCAACTTAGCTCTCTGTTGCTGTATTTCTTGTTACCTGCATATATATATAAAGATGAAAGTCAACAAGAAACTGTACAACACTTAAGCTTATTCAACTGCACTCAGGGTCAGGGTCTGTGCCTGGCTTTGTACAAAGGATCACATGCCTTGCCGGCAAGACTCGTACAAAAGGTGATTGCCGGGGGCCCCCGGCAACCGCGCCCTATGGGTAGAACTTGCGAAGATGTTCAATATTCCAAGAGTTGCTCACTAGAATACCATCCTCGGTCTCCAGGTGGACAGCGCCGGGCCTGGTGACTCGTACTACCCGATAAGGGCCTTCCCACTTTGGCTTCAACTTGTTTCAATTCTTGGCAGACTGAATCCGTCAAAGAACAAGGTTGCCTTCCTCAAGGCTTCGGGCATGAACTTTGCGGCTATGGTAGCGACACAAAGCTTGCTGATAGCGAGCAGCTCGCACAGCAGCCTGAAGACGATCCTCCTCAAGGAGCACAGCGTCATCTTGGCGCAGATGCTCTTGCTCGAGCTCATCATAAGCGAGCACTCGAGGTGACCCATATATGAGTTCCGTGGGGAGAACTGCTTCCGCTCCATAGACCAGAGCGAAGGGCGTCTGGCTAGTAGCTCGATTTGGTGTCGTTCTGACTGACCAAAGAACCACCGGCAACTCATCAATCCAGCGCTTTCCGCACTTTTTCAGCTTATCGAAAGTTCTGGTCCTGAGACCGCGCAGCACTTCAGCATTAGCCCTCTCCGCTTGGCCGTTGCTTCTCGGATGAGCAACAAAGGCAAAACAAATCTTGCTGCCAAGGTCTTGGACGTACTGCATGAAGGTGCGACTTGTGAATTGCGTGCCGTTGTCGGTGATGATCCTGTTGGGCACACCGAAATGGCAAACTATTCCCTTAAAGAACTTAACGGCTGATTGTGATGTCACCTTCCTCACTGCTTCCACCTCCGGTCACTTTGTGAACTTGTCGATGGCAATGTACAAGTACTCAAAGCCCCCGGCGACACGGGGAAAGGGGCCCAGTATGTCGAGCCCCCAGACCGAAAAAGGCCAGGAGAGAGGAATTGTCTAAAGAGCCTGAGCTGGCTGATGCGATTTCTTCGAATGAAACTGGCACGCTTCACACTTGGTTACTAGTACAGTCGCATCCTGGAGGGCAGTGGGCCAAAAGAAACCTTGACGGAATGCTTTTCCGACAAGCGCTCTTGATCCTATGTGGGAACCACATATGCCTCCATGTATCTCTGCCAACAGCTCTAGTCCATCCTCCCGAGGAATACACTTCAATTTCACACCGTTTGACCTCTTTCTGTACAGAACGTCATCGACGAACTGGTACATACCAGACTGACGGGCTACTTTTTCCGCTTCTTCCTGCTCCTCAGGGAGTTCTCCTGTCTGAAGAAAATGGACGATGTGCTGTGCCCATGCTGGAGCCTGGGGCTCGACAGCTAGGACTAAAGGCATCTCCTCCGCCGGGGGAACATTTGTCTCGACGGTAAAGGCTTGAGCCTTTGCTGGAGCCTGTCGTTCCCCGGTAGGCTTGCCGCTGATCCCGAAAAGTTCCTTGCCGGTGGCTCCATGGAGCTCTGCCGGAAAGTACTGCACAGAGTTCAACTTTCTTCTCTTTTCTTGCCGCATCGATGGTGCCACAGATGGTTGAGTCAGATGGAGCACAAAAGTTCCTGGTTCCACAGGCAACTTAAGGGCAGCGCGCTTTGACAGGTCATCGGCAATATTGTTTTCGGCACGGGGAACGTGCTTCATTTGGAGACCATCAAAGCGCTCTTCCATTTTTCTCACTTCATCCACATAGGCTTGCATCAATGGACTCTGATAATTCTTGTTAACTTGCCTGACAACAAGCTGCGAATCGCCTCTGATGATGAGCTTCTTGATACCAAGGTCTGCCGCGATCCTAAGACCGGCAAGCAGTCCCTCGTATTCCGCAGTGTTGTTTGTTGAACTTTCCCGGGGAAAATGCATCTGGATCACATACTTGAGGTGCTCTCCGGTGGGTGCGACAAGCAGCACACCAGCACCGGCGCCTTGCAGCGAAAAAGCCCCGTCAAAGTACAAAACCCATTCTTGATCAGTTTCCTTGCCGGGGAGGGTTGTTTCTTGAATCTCTTCGTCTAGCGTTGGGGTCCATTCCGCAATGAACTCTGCCAAGGCCCTGCTCTGAATTGTTGAAGTACTCTCAAACTTGAGATCAAAGCTTGACAACTCCAGCGCCCACTCCACGATCCTGCCGGTTGCCTCTGGATTTCGCAAAATCCGCTGCAACGGGAAGCGAGTGACGACGGTAATCTCATGTGCTTGAAAATAATGGCGCAGCTTCCTTGAGGCCATAAGAAGGCCGAAAAGCAACTTCTGCACACCAGAGTATCTTGATCTAGCTCCTTGCAAAAGGGACCTAACAAAATAAACTGGGCGCTGCACCATCTTTTTCTTTTGCACTCGTTCTCCTGACTATGCAGATCCGGTCTTGCCGGGATCAGCCCTTGCCGGGGGTGATCCTGGTGTGTCGCTTGGCGGTCCAGCCGATGGTGTCGCCTCCTCATCAGCTTCTCTCTGCGCCACTAGCGCGGCACTAACCACTTGATTCGTCGATGCCAAGTACAGTAGCAACGACTCTTGTGGCTTAGGCGCGACCAGCATTGGCGGAGAGGAGAGGTATCTCTTCAAATCTTGCAGCGCAGCCTCAGCTTCCGGAGTCCATTTCATTGGACCCGCCTTCTTTAAAATTTTGAAAAAGGGCAGGGCGCGCTCAGCAGATTTGGAGATATACCTGCTTAAGGCAGCAACGCAACTGGCAAGACGACGTACATCCTTGACGCGTCTTGGTGCCTCAATCTGCTCAATAGCTTTGATCTTGTCGGGGTTCGCTTCGATCCCTCGCTGAGATACAAAGAACCCGAGAAGTTTGCCGGAAGGAACACCGAACACGCACTTCTCAGGATTGAGCTTCAGATTGATCTTGCGCAGATTTGTAAATGTTTCTTCTAGATCTTGTATAAGTGTCGCTTTGTCCTTGGTTTTGACCACTATGTCATCCATGTATGCTTCCATGTTTCGATGCAGTTGAGGCTCAAAACCAATTTGGATCGCTCTCACAAATGTAGAACCAGCACTTTTCAACCCGAAAGGCATCCGTATAAAACAATACGTACCACATGGGGTGATAAATGCGGTCTTTTCTTCATCTTCTTTTGCCATGAAAATCTGATGATACCCTAAGTAAGCATCAAGGAACGACAGTAGGTCACAACCAGCGGTGGAGTCCACAATCTGGTCGATGCGCGGCAAAGGGAAAGGATCTTTTGGACAGGCTTTATTGATATCTGTATAATCAATACATAGCCTCCATTTTCCGTTCGTCTTGCACACTACAACCGGATTGGCTAGCCACGTTGGGTGAAGCACCCCTCTGACTAACCCTGCCGCTTCTAGCTTCCTGATTTCTTCGGCAATAAATTCTTGTCGCTCCAAAGCCTGCTTTCTCACTCTTTGCTTAACGGGCCGCGCGTGGGGACAAACAGCAAGGTGGTGCTCAATCACCTCCCTGGAACACCGGGGATTTCAGACGGTTGCCATGCAAACACATCGACATTCGCCCGCAGGAAGGCAATGAGCACACTTTCCTATTTGTCATCAAGGGTGGAACTTATGGTGAAAGTTCCTCCCGTTCCATCCTCCTTAGCGGGCACCTTCTTTGTCTCTGGTGGAGCAACCTTGGACTTCTTGTTCTTGCCGGTGGAACTCTCTGGTACATTCTCAATGGGAGCGCAACACTCCGAGGAGGTGCGCTTGCCGGAGTTTGCGCCAAGGTTCTTGCCGGTCTTCTTCTTCCCCCCGGGAGTTCCATCGGCAGGAGCAGATGCCTTGACGGCAAGTGCTGCAACTGCTTCCCGGTGGAGTTGGTCAGCACAGATGAGCGCATCCTTTTTGTCAGAGTGGACAGTGATGACACTCAATGGCCCTGGCATCTTCAGCACATTATATGCGTAATGTGATGCCGCCATAAACTTGGCCAACGCTGGGCGGCCAAGGATCCCATTGTACGACAAGGGGATCTTGGCGACATCAAACACCACCTTCTATGTCCTGTAGTTGAGCTCGCTACCAAATGTTACTGGTAGCGTTATCTTGCCCTTCGGCTGGGTCCTTCCTAGATTGATCCCTTGAAACGTGCCCGTTTCCTCGAGATCTTCATCAGAAATTTGCAGCCTCTTGAGCACGTCTGGTGAGATCAAGTTCAGTCCGGCCCCACCGTCAACTAGCATTTTTGTCACCTTGAGGTTGCGGATTGTCGGTGAAACCAACAATGGCAAACACCCGACCGCAGTCATGCGATCAGGGTGATCCCCGGCGTAAAAAATGATAGGCGTGTTGGACCACTTCAGGGGTTTACGTGCATCAAACGATGGCTCCGTTGCATTAACCTCACGCACCCACTGTTTAAGTCGGCGGTGGGATGAATGCAACGAGGTGCCTCCGTCGATGCACATGGCCTCTGTAGCTTTCTGAAACTCGTGCTCACTGGATTCATCGTCTTCTTCGTCATCATCATCCCCCTCATCCTTGTCACGGCCATGAGCTGGCCTCTCCTTCTGCTACTTGGCCTTGCCGCGGCGACCTCCTCGGCCACCACATTTCTTGCCGGACCCCTCAGCACCGTCTTGGGCCTTCTCCTTGTCTCGCCTCTCGACAAGCTGTTCAACTTGCCGGCAGTTCTTGAGATCATGGCCCCTGGTGCGATGGATCTTACAATACTGCTTGCCGGAGCCTTCCGGCTTGTCGGCGGCCACCAAGGCTTGGCAGGAGGTGCACCCGGCAACTTCCTTGCCGGGAACGCCAACTTTGGCCTTCTTGGCAGGGCCAAGGTCGTTGGATTCCTCGACAGCGAGCACGACCTTGCCTTTATGCTTCCTGTTTCGCCGCCGGCCCTTCCTTGTCGGGGTGGCAGTATCCTCGCCTTCGGAGTCGCCCCCTGCGCCAACATTCTCGCCGGGGAGTCTCCTTCCCTCTTCAGCTCGAGCACATTTATCAGCCAGAGCATAAAGCTCGGCGATATCCCTGATCTTGTTCATCGCCATTTCTTCCCGCATCTTGCGGTTTCGCACGTTCTGTCGGAACGCACCGATAACGGTGGCAGGATGAACATCAGGGATGCTGTACTGCACGCGGCTGAATCTTTGGATATACTTGCGCAGGGGCTCGCCCTCCTTCTGGGGAATGAGATGTAAATCACTTTCCTGGCCATGAGTTTGATGGCCTCCAATAATGGCGCCAACAAACTGATGACACAGATCTGACCAAGAAGAAATGGAATTCTCCGGCAGATGCATCAACCACGACCGGACATTGGATTTAAGCACCAACGGGAAGTAGTTGGCTAGGATCTGATCGTCTCGGCCCCCGGCAGCCTGCATCGCGATAGTATAGATGCTCAGGAACTCCGACGGGTGGGTCTTGCCGTCATATTTCTCCGGAACCTCTGGTTTGAAATTTCGGGAGTTGGGCCACTGGACTCGCCGCAGCTCACGGGTAAACGCTGGACAACCTACCTCGTAAGGCAAGTCACCTACGTTCCCTGGCACAGGCTTGTCGACAGCGTGCCCTGCGCGCTTATCGGATTGATGGTGTGCCTCCCGTCGCCGCTCGATGGTGGTTCAAGCGTCCTCTTTGCTTCGTTCCCGAAGAACTTGACGCTGATCGCGACGCATCCACGGATCGGATGACGCCGTGGAATCATCATCACAGGCGTCAGTCCGCCAAGTTGTCGACCGCCGCTGCTGTCGTGGAGGAGAGTGCACCGTGGTCGCACCACCTCCAGTCTTTTCTCCATCGGCTCGTACCGGATCGATGAACCGCCGCCGCGAGGGGCCTGCCTGCTACGGCCCATCCTTGTTGACGAAACCGATAAGACTCTGGATGATAGATTGCCACTCCTCCATCTTCTCCAGAGCAGGAGGAAAGTCGAGGAGTAGCTGCGCACATGCCAAGGCCTCCGCCGGCGTAGGTGACGGCGACAGGTGCGAAGTATGTGAGGTGCTCTGACTCCTAACAATGTTAGAAGGAGCACCGTCACGATCTCGCGACCGTGCGCCACTTCCACTGGCAGTTTGGCGTGCATGCTGGGCCTGCGCACCCTGGGATCGATGCGCAGATGTTCTTTCATGGGGGCGCCCCGAACCACCAGCGCCATGGCGCTGCTCCTCACGTGCAACCTGTGAAGGCCGCAATGCTTGCGCCGGCGCGGGAGTCCTAGGAGGCGTCCTCCGATCTGTGGAGTTTGTTGCGCCGCCCGTAAGAAGCACAGCTCCATCTCTGGATCCAGCAGCGTGCGGGTGGCCATTACCGCTGCGGGCGACACCGCTCGCCTGGCTTGGATCACCAGAACGCCGCGGAGGCTCTAAACCTCTACCTTCCACATCCACACCGTCTCCCGTACGCGAAGGCACGGGCAAAATGGACGTAGATGGTAGTGCCGCCGCAGCACTCTTCTTCTTGGGTGGCATGGTGATGAAGACGATGAAGAAACTGACGCGTTGATCACTGGATCAGGTTCGCGCAACCTCCACCCCCCTACCTGGCGCGCCAAAGATGTCGGCGTACGACACCTATGGGACCGCGGGGATCCCTTCTACGGTTCGGCAGAGGGGAGAGGCGTGCACAAAGAGCAGAACCAACGAACAGCGCGAGGGAATTTTTACCCAGGTTCGGGCTGCTAATCAGCGTAAAACCCTACTCCTACCTTAATTTATTGTTTGGGTGTTCGCCCCAGTTCCAGGAGCGCTTGCGATGAACAGTACGTTCAAGCAGCAGCTACACATGCAGAATGGGCCGAGAGTGTTCTCCCCTGTAGCAGTTGCCTTGGGCCTCCTTTTATATGCTCAAAGGGGTCTCCACAGTGGCAAAATGTACATACATTGAGGTGTAAAGTAGCTACAGGGTAATCATTCCTAACCACTGACGGTTTAGGACAAATGCATTTAATGCACCGTGAGGTGTCCGTTTAGGTGTCCTCATTTCTTGCGGATGGAAAAAGGGGATGTCCCATCAGCACCGCTTAAGCTCTCCTCCACTGGTACCCTGCCACGCATCCAGGAATGGGCCCAGGATGCCAGGCTGATTGCTGTGCTGAAGCGGTGGAACAGTGGTAGAATCTTGCTGAGACGCAAATCTTGCCGGGCCCAAGTCTTGCCGGGTTTCGCGAGTCACCCCGGCAAGATCTTGCCGGGGCCTTGGGCTTCGGCCTTCAGCTCTTATTAACTCCTGATCCTTCGATTCTTGATCTGAGCGTCCCCTTGACAATCTTGCACTAATCTCCAATTATTCCCCCGGCAAGCCTTGCCGCGGGTTTGGCTACAACTGCCCGTGCACAAGTATGGGGTACTAAAATCCCAACACTTAGTACACCGACAGCTCGTCAAGTGGGTTTCCCGCTTATAAGCCGAAGCTTCGGTGGACCATGCCAGCATGGAAAGGGCCAACGCACGCGAGCAACGTGCCCAATCGCACCTCTGGCAAGTCCGAGGCGAGGAGGAGGACGTCGGTGCTGGCGTTTAGCGTGTACCATAGATGGCGGCCGGCATCGTCTAGTTAGCTAAGAGTAAGTTAGTACTTGTACACTACTAGAGTATTAGTGGGAGTAGATAGTTAACTTGGCTATGATGGTTGTCAATGTGGAAGTTCAGTACTCTATATCTGGATCAGACCTGTTACTTTGCTCTGAATGTTGATCTTTCCATTTGAACGTATGGAATGGGCTATTATTTTTTTAAATGGGCTGTATTTATCCGCCACGGGTTTAGAGGCGAACTTGTGGGCCTACTAGGTTGACGCGTACACAATCAGGAGATGATTGTACATGGAGAGGATGACAGCAGGGACCCACCAGGGTCATGGCAGTACGCAAGCAAGTGCCTTGATACGTCTCCAACGTATCTATAATTTTTGCTTGTTCCATGCTGTTATATTATCATTCTTGGATGTATTACAATCATTTTATAGCAACTTTATATCATTTTTTCGGACTAACCTATTGACATAGTGCCCAGTGCCAGTTGCTGTTTTTTTGCTTGTTTTTTAATTCATAGAATATCAGTACCAAACAGAGTCCAAATGCAGTGAAACTTTTTGGAGAATTTTTCTGCACCAGAAGACACCTGTTGGGCCAAAGAAGTACCAGAGGGGGGCTCCGAGGGAAGCACAACCCACCTAGGTGCGCCTGGGGCCCCAGGTGCGCCCTGGTGGGTTGTGCCCACCTGAGCTTCCTCCCGCACCGTCTCTTTGCTCTATAAATACCCCCAAAATCCAAAAACCCTAGGGGAGTCGGCGAAACACAATTCCAGCCGCCGCAAGTTTTCCAGAACCACCAGATCCAATCTAGACACCGTCATGGAGGGGTTCATCATCCTCATTGGTGCCACTGCGATGATGCGTGAGTAGTTCATTGTAGACCAACTGGTCCATAATTAGTAGCTAGATGGCTTCCTCTCTCTCTTTTGATTCTCAATACAATGGTCTCTTGAGGTCTATTTGATGTAACTATTTTTGCCGTGTGTTTGCTGGGATCCGATGAACTTTGAGTTTATGATCAGATCTGTTTATCCATGAAAGTTATTTGAGTTCCTTTGATCTCTTATATGCATGATTACTGATAGCCTCGTATTTCTTCTTGGAATCTTTGGTTTAGTTAGGCCAACTAGATCGATTTTTCTTGCCATGGGAAGAGGTGCTTTGTGATGGGTTCGATCTTGCGGTGTTCTTTCCCAGTGACAGAAGGGGCAGCAAGACATGTATGTATCGTTGCTATTAAGGATAACAAGATGTGGTCTCTTCCTACATGACTAGATCTTGTCTACATCATGTCATCGTTCTTATTGCATTACTCCATTTCTCCATGAACTTAATACACTAAATGCATGTTGGATAGCGGTCAATGTGTGGAGTCATAGTAGTAGATGCAGGCAGGAGTCGGTCTACTAATCTAGGATGTGATGTCTATATAATGATCATTGCCTGGATATCATCATAATTATCCGAAGTTCTATCAATTTTTCAACAGTAATTTGTTTACCTGCCGTATGCTATTTTCTCGAGAGAAGCCACTAGTGAAATCTACGGCCCCCGGGTCTATTCTTTATCATATTTGCTTTGAGATCTATTTTTATTTGCTTTTGTTTTTAGATCTATTATTCTAAAAATCCAAAAATATGTTGCTGCACTTTTTCTTTATTTATTTTATTTTGTTTTATTGCGAGATTTATTTATCCAAAATCATACAAACCAATCTATCTTTTACTCGAGAGGGATTGACAACCCCTCTTACGCGTCGGGTTGCAAGTATTTGTTCTTTGTGTGCAGGTACCATTTACATAGTGCTGCTTGGTTCTCCTACTGGTTCTATAACCTTGGTTTCATAACTGAGGGAAATACCTACCATAGCTGTGCTGCATCATCCCTTCCTCTTCGGGGAAATACTGACGCGGACACGAGCCATCAAGAAAAGATTTCTGGCGCCGTTGCCGGGGAGACATCATCAACATCTATCAGGTTCCTAATCACAAATCTCATCTCCTTGCAATTTGCATTATTTTCCATTTGCCTCTCGTTTTCATCTCCCCCACTTCACAAAAATTTGCCGTTTTATTCGCCCTTTTTTTTCGTTCACCGTTTTTCTTGTCAGATCTATTTTTATGTGCAATTTTGTTTGCCACTTTTTGTCGTTATGGATAGTTCTTCCTCTATGGCGTGCACCCCCGAGAATGAGGTTCTTAATTTCAAACAAAGGGGAGGGGAGAATCTAAAAGATGCATGGTATAGGATTTGCAATGCTCATAATAGACCTGTTCATAAGCAATCTACCATTGTTCTTCTTCACTGTTTTTATGTGTGCATCACTACTTGGTATAGATTCCTCCTTGATATGATTACCGGTGAGAATTTCTTGATGTATCCTTCTCTAGATGCTTTTAATGTTATGGGAAATCTAGTGGGTTCACCACGTCTTATGATTAATGAAACAACTTTAACTCTCGAGCATGTTATGAAAAGGCTAGATGCTATTGAAAAGAAAATGCTCACTGAAGAAAACATTAAAAAATTAGATAAAAGGATGCACAATCTTGCTAATAGCATTGGGTCAAAAGCGGGAGATGCTCTTAAAGTACTAAAAGAAAAAGAACCCGCATTCAACGAGAGAATAGAGGAGAGCCCCACTAGAATTAATAAGCTAGAAGAATTTTTTAGTAATCTAAGCACGGCTTTTGCGTCCGCTAAAACTATTGAAAAAACTCCTGTAAAAATTGGCAAGATTACTCAAGTCACTAAAATCAAGGGTGCAACTCCTAATAATAACAAAGAAGATCTTAAGATGATTAGTATTCACCCCGATTTTGTTGAAGTGATAAAAGACCCTACTTGCAAGAATGAATTTTTCAAACTTGTTCCTAGGAGTATTGTTATTGAATATTTGTATGCTAAATCTGTGAAGAATTCTAAGTGTTTGATTGAGGAGTTGGAAACTAAAGATGACAATACTTGAATCTATGCTTTATGCCTAGCAAGGGGCGTAAAACGATAGCGCTTGTTGGGAGGCAACCCAATGAATAAAATTTATTTTTTCCCTTTTCTTTCTGTTCTTGAGTGTTTGCACAATTATGCCTCTGTTATTATTGTGTTTTTTATGTTTTAGTTAGTGTTTGGGCCAAGCAAAGCCTTTGGGATCATGTTGGGTGATAGTTGATTTGATCATGTTGAAAAATAGAAACTTTTGCGTCCAGTAAAATAATTGTCTAAATTCACAGAAGCGGCAAAAAATTCTGAATTTTTTACACAAGATTGATATACAAATTTCCTATGTTGTCCTAATGTTTTAGAATTTTTGGAGTTACAGAATTATATGAAGCTTTTAGATTGCTACAGACTGTTCTGTTTTTGATAGATTCTGTTACAGAATTATATGAAGCTTTTAGATTGCTACAGACTGTTCTGTTTTTGACAGATTCTGTTTTCTTTGTGTCGTGTGCTTATTTTGATGAATCTATGGAATTTATCGGGGGGTATAAGCCATAGCAAAGTTGGAATACAGTAGATATAATGTAAAAATAAAATATGAATGGGTTTGCAACAGTACTTAGAGTGGTGATTTGCTTTGTTATACTAACGGATCTCACGAAGGTTTTGTTAAGTTTTGTGTGATTGAAGTTTTCATGTTTTGGGTGAGATCACGATGGATGAAGGAATAAGGAGTAAGAAAAGCCTAAGCTTGGGGATGCCCATGGCACCCCAAGTTAATATTCAAGGAGAAACAAGAAACTAAGCTTGGGGATGCCACGAGTGGCATCCCCTCTTTCTTCTAACGACCATCGGTATTTTACTTGGAGCTATATTTTTATTCGTCACATATCATGAGTTTTGCTTGGAGCGTCTTGTATTATATGAGTCTCTACTTGTTTTGCTTTTTAGTTGGTCACAAGTATCCTGCTGAACACACCTATTTGAGAGAGCCAAAATTATGCTATGATTTAATAGAATTGCTCAATGTGCTTCACTTAAATTTTTTGAGCTATGGAATTGCTCTAGTGCTTCACTTATATCTTTTTGAGCACGGTGTGCTTTAATATTTTTGAAGAAATGCTCTCATGCTTCACTTAGATTTATTTGAGAGTTTGTAATTTTGAAGAAATTCTCTCATGCTTCACTTATATTATTTTGAGAGACAAAAAAGTTTATGCTCATGTTCTTCACTTACATTTGTTTGAGCTTGTCAAGAGTAATTGCAATATATGAAACTAGTCCCAAAGTGATAGATATTCAAGAGGGATATAATAAAAAAAATTCATGAAGATCATTGGAAAAAACAAACTTGATTCTTTGTAATAGTTTTGAGATATGATGATAGTGATATGTGAGTCATGTTGATGAGTAATTATGCTTTAGTAAGAATATTGGTGTTAAGGTTTGTGATTCCCTATAAAAGCATGAAAGTCAATAGTTATGCAATGAAATTACATCCTACTTGTGGTGCATTATTTGGTGTTAATTATGCTTAATGCTCGTTTATGTGATTTTTCGTTTCTTGGTTGGATGCTTCTCAATCTTTTTGCTAGCCTTCACTTGTACTAAGTAGGAATACTACTTGTGCATCCAAAATCCTTAAACCCAGTTTTGCCATATGAGTCCACCATATCTACCTATATACGGTATTCCCGTGCCGTTCTAAGTAAATTTGTATGTGCCATCTCTAATTTTCAAAATAATTTCCTTTTTGTGTGCTCGTACAACTCATGAAACGGTAGGGGGTGGCTGATATTTTTCCATGCTAGATGTTTTATTCTCAAGATGAGTGTTTATTCACTTGTCATTGCACGAGAGTATGACAAAGGTATTAGGGATGCCCAGTCCCAAAATGAAAAAATGAATTTACTTTATGTTGTCAAATAATAAATTCCTTGGAAAGTGTTGGTATGGACGACACCCGTGGATACGGCTAGCCGTGGAATGTGAAAGTATGGTGGAAAAGGGAATAAACTTTATTTTCTGTTTGGGAACCACCTATGATATATCTAGCATGGAAAGTATTGGGAACTACTCGATCATTTTCGTTGACAGAAAAAGCTTGCCACCCAATTTTTTTATCTCTATTGTTTTCGCTTTGAGCTCTGCACCTCTACAAATCCCTACTTCCCTCTGCGAAGGGCCTTTCTGTTTACTTTATGCATTTTTTTTTATTTTTTTGAGTCTCCATCTTCTCTTATAAAGCACCAACTAAGGGGCACTATGATCGTACTTGGGCATTGGGTATAGCTAATATGCGAGTGTGTTTCATGAATGGATCAATGATTGAGCATGATGGGCTAGGGATAACTTTCTTTAGTGTTGATATTTTGAAAGACATGGTTGCTTGTTGATATGCTTGAGTATTGAAATCTTCATGTCAAAACTAGACTATTGCTTTGAACCATATAAAAGTCCAAATGTCCATGCCACAAAAGAAAAGATTATGTGATGAACATTTTAGGCAGCATTCCACATCAAAAAATTTGTTTTTATCATTTACCTACTCGAGGAGGAGTAGGAATTAAGCTTGGGGATGCTGATATGTCTCCAATGTATCTATAACTTTTGCTTGTTCCATGCTGTTATATTATCATTCTTGAATGTTTTAAAATCATTTTATAGCAACTTTATATCATTTTTTGGGACTAACCTATTGACATAGTGCCCAGTGCCAGTTGCTGTTTTTTGCTTGTTTTTTACTACGCTGAATATCAGTACCAAACGGAGTCCAAACGCAGCGAAACTTTTTGGAGAATTTTCATGGACCAGAAGACACTTGTTGGGACAAAGAAGTACCAGAGGGGGCTCCGAGGGGAGCACAACCTACCTGGGCGCGCCTGGGGGCCCAGGCGCGCCCTGGTGGGATGTGCCCACCTCGGCCGCCTTCCGCACCGCCTCTTTGCTTTATAAATACCCTGAAAACCCAAAAACCCTAGGGGAGTCGACAAAACACAATTCCAGCCGCCGCAAGTTCCAGAACCACCAGATCCAATCTAGACACCATCACAGAGGGGTTCATCATCCTCATTGGTGCCTCTCTGATGATGCATGAGTAGTTCATTGTAGACCTACGGGTCCGTAGTTAGTAGCTAGATGGCTTCCTCTCTCTCTTTTGATTCTCAATAAAATGGTCACTTGGAGATCTATTTCATGTAACTCTTTTTGCGGTGTGTTTGTTGGGATCCAATGAACTTTGAGTTTATGATCAGATCTATTTATCCATGAAAGTTACTTGAGTTTATTTGATCTCTTATATGCATGATTACTTATAGCCTCGTATTTCTTCTTCGAATCTTTGGTTTAGCTAGGCCAACTAGATCGATTTTTCTTGCCATGGGAAGAGGTGCTTTGTGAAGGGTTTGATCGTGCAGTGTTCTTTCCCAGTGACAGAAGGTGCAGCAAGACACGTATGTATCATTGCTATTAAGGATAACAAGATGGGGTCTATTCCTACATGAATAGATCTTGTCTACATCATGTCATCGTTCTTATTGCATCACTCCATTTCTCCATGAACTTAATACACTAGATGCATGCTATATAGCGGTCGATGTGTGGAGTAATAGTAGTAGATGCAGGCAGGGGTCGGTCTACTAATCTTGGACGTGATGCCTATATAATGATCATTGCCTGGATATCATCATAATTATTTGAAGTTCTATCAATTGCCCAACTGCTATTTTTCTCGAGAGAAGCCACTAGTGAAATCTACGGCCCCCGGGTTTATTCTTTATCATATTTGCTTTGAGATCTATTTTTATTTGCTTTTGTTTTCAGATCTATTATTCTAAAAACCCAAAAATACCTTGCTACACTTTTTCTTTATTTATTTTATTTTGTTTTATCACGAGATCTATTTATCCAAAATCATACAAACCAATCTATCTTTTACCCGAGAGGGATTGACAACCCCTCTTACGCATCGGGTTGCAAGTATTTGTTCTTTGTGTGCAGGTACCGTTTACATAGTGTTGCTTGGTTCTCCTACTGGTTCGATAACCTTGGTTTCATAACCGAGAGAAATACCTACCGTAGTTGTGCTGCATCATTCCTTCCTCTTCGGGGAAATACTGACGTGGACACGAGCCATCATGCCTCCTTATTTCAAGCCAAAAAATGGTTCGTCCTAATGGATTTCTGACATCTGGGTTCCATGCCATTGTCAATGTAGTCAATCAACAAGAGAATTGCACAACAAGCGGCTGACACCAGAGACCCAGCAGCTCGCCCAGTTCTTTTTGTTTTTGAGACGGAATTAGGGTGTTAACTGGGATGTGCGGGGCACTCTGGCCTCTCTAGCCAGCCTTTTATTTTATGTTTACCACAAGACCAGCCCAGTAGTTTTTTTTCTTTCTGAAAATGGCTAGCCTAGTTTTTTTTGTTCTGTTGCAGAATACCCAACCGAGACCTACTTGTTTTTGTCAGCCCTGCTGGGCTGAAAATCTTTCAAGATGAAGAGAGTTTCATTCGGCTTGCCCAGAAAATGGGCTATCAGTAATGAGAAATGGGCTGTACATTTTTAAAACACATCAAACCGGCAATTAGTTTTAAATTTCCTTTTTTTTCATTTCAAGATTTTAAATTCCATTGATTTTTATGCGTGGACAATTATTTGGATTTTATATTGATATAAATTTATTTTTAAAATTAGTTTGAATGTTACTCAAAATTTCGGGATTAAAAATAGTTCGGACCACACCGAAATATGCAAAATTTCGTAGAATCTTTTAACCGTGGCCACAATATGGGTTGTAATGCTAACAAAAGGAATATGGGCTCCAAAAATCCTTAAGAATAAGCAAATGGGCTGTAAATTATTAGAAATAATGGCAGATGGCTTGTATGCTGTTTTCCACAGATTTGAGGCTGACTTGTGCGCCTACTATAGGTTGACGCGTAAGCTTTCCTAAAAAAAGGTTGGCGCGTATGCTTTCCTAAAAAAAAGGTTGACGCGCACGCAAGGCCATGTTAACTTAGTCAACACACGAGAGCAATGACTGTTGGATGTCCATCCAATGGCCGTCGTGCTTCTTCAATCTCTGCTCTTCCTACTCCAGCCGCTCAAACCAGCGCCAGCGGGACTGCCTGCTCCCTACTTCCATGGACAGATTTACTGCAGCGTAGGCCTCACCGGCCCACCCTACTCCCACAGCCGGCTAGGCCATCCCTCTACCCACCCGCACCTCCTGTTATTTTCCAGTGATGGCAGCCTCACCCCGCAACCGACCAGTCAGCCCTCGTACTCCCCTCAGTGTGGGCATCCACTGCTGTAGCTTCACCGGCTCTGGGTCATTCCCTTCCTGGGCCTCGCCGTCGTCCACCACGTTGGTGCTCTCGGTGCAGCATGGTCAACATGGTCAACAAATGACAACCATTGGAAGAGGGATGTAAGTGGAGAGGCTGATAGTAGGGACCCACACAAGCAAGTGCCTCCTTATTATGCTGACTTGTGGGCCTACTAAGATGACGCGTACGCAGGGCTTTGTCAACTTAGTCAACAAATGATTCTAGCAGCTGGACCATTGGATGTTAATCCAACAGTCGTGCTGCTTCTTCAACCTCTGATCTTCTTGGTCCAGCCGCCCAAACCAACGCCGGCGGGACTGCCTGCTCCTGCCTCTCGTGGGCGGCAGTGCTGCCGCGCAGGCCTCACCGCCCAAACCAAATCCCACTGCCGGACAGGCCTTCCCTCTACTCACCCACACCCCGCGTTATTCTCCGGGAACAGCAGCCTCACAACGTAGCGGAACCAGTGAACCCTCGTACTCCCCTCCGCGTGGGCATCCACTGCCTCGTCTTCCTCGGCTCTGCATCGTTCCCTTACCAGGCCTCGCCGTTGTCCACCGCCTTGGTGCTCTCCGCGCGGCGTGGTCAATGTTGTTAATGAACGACAGCCATCAGAAGACGACTGTACATGGTGAGGCTGACAGCTGGTCCCACCAGCTACATCTTCGCACGCAAGGAAGTGCCTCATTATTAAGCGCAAAAAAAATGATTCCTCCCCCTGACTGCTGGGACCCACCACATATATCTTCGCACGCAAGGGAGTGCCTCCTTATCCTCCCTGATGGCTGGGACCTACCCGGTCGAAGCGTACGTAGCGTTGTCTGTCTGGTCGCAAACGTGTATGTACATACTGGTCGATCGGTCTCTCTGCAACGATGAACCGTGGCCGAGCAAGCAGCGGCATGTGTAGTAGTAGAGCCCCCAACATAGTAGTTCAGGCAGTCCCTTCTAAACTGTGTACACGTAGGTACAGCCACATGCTAAAAAATACGGCCACGTACGTACATACGGGCGGGGTCTCGAACACCTACTCGCGCATACGTACGGCCAGGGCTCGTGTACATGGAGAGGCAACATACGGCAGCAACGGCGTCCTGTTCATTGGTAGCCAACCGGCTGGGTCGGAACGGAGAAATTGCGTCGTGTTCATCGAGAGGCAACGGAATGCATCGTGTTCATCGAGAGCCTACCGGCTTGGACGGAATAGCCAAAACAAGGTCTGGCGTACCGCAGAACAGAGGAAATGGCCTTCTGTTCGATCGCGTACGGTCAGAACAGGGTCCTGTTCATCGGGAAGGGTCTGGCATACCGCAAAACAGAGGAAACAGACTTCTGTTCGAGTGCCTACGGTCGAAATGGGGTGCTGTTGATCGGGAGGGGTGTGGTTTACCGCAAAATGAAGGAAACATACTTTTGTTGGAGCACCTACGGTTGAAACGGGGTCCTGTTCATCGGGAGGGGTGTGGCGTACTGCAAAACGGGACTCCATGAGGTACTGTTCATCCACCGTCTACTGCCTCGCTCCAGCCTCCACGGGCTACTGTTCATTCACCGTCGACTTCCTCCAGCCTACACCTGCTACTATTCATCCACCGCGTCTTCCTCCTGCCTCCACCAGCTACTGTTCATCCCGGGCTACTGTTCATCCGGCCTCCACCGGCTACCGTTCAACCAGCCCTCCGTGGGGTTCTGTTCATCCACCCCCAACCGGCTCGGGTGTGGCGGCCTCCTCGATCAGGGTCCTGTTCATCCAGCGGCAACGGCCTCTACTACCACGGGGTCATGTTCATCCAACCCCCACCAGGAACTATTCATCCAACCCCCAACAATAGTCACTATTCATCAAGAGGTAGCAGGTTCGATCGGCTTCAGTTAGCAGCAGTAGCGAAGGAAGCGCTCGGGTTCAGTTAACAGCCAAGGATCGATCGCTCGGGTTCAGTAACGTAGCTACGGCAGTCGCTCGGGTTCAGTAAGCGAATACCTCGCTCGGGTTCAGTTAGAGCCCAACACCTCGCACACACACATGTATGTGTACGAGAGAAACGCGCAAACCTCCATGCATCGCTCGGCCCCGACCACCCACCGTAACCGGGAACTCCCCAAAATTTTCCTCGCCCTCACTTCTACCATGATTTTTTTTGTCATGGACGGCCCAAAGAATATCATGCAGGTGTGTGCCCGGCCCGCCCAGGAAGAAAAGCCCATTTTCTGTCATTATTTTTTGTCATAGCAGTAGGAGCCCAGCTCATCTATGATGATACGTGGTTTTGTCACAATTATCATCATTGAAGTGTCATAAGCATGATAGAAATTTTTTCGTTCGGCCCATAATGTCATGGATGTGTCTTTTTTATAGTGTAGGTAGGCTACCATGTGCTCGTCTTTGGGCTTATATTTTTTGTTGGAGAATTTGACGAGAAGCTGAGAGTCGCCATGATAGTGAGGCGCTTGACACCCAGGGTAGAGGCGGCCTTGAGGCCAGCGATGAGGCCCTCATACTCTGCGATGTTGTTGCAGACCTTCTTATCATGCCTGAAGCAAGAGCTGGACGGCGTAGTAGAGCTTGTCTCTAGTTGGCGAGGAGAGTACGACCCCAGCCCCTGCGCCCTGCCTAGAGAAGGCGCCGTCGAAGTGCATGGTCCAGCCGCGGGGCGCCTCATCCCCAGGTAGGAGGGGTCTGTCCTCGCGAGGCTCCTCCTTGTACGGGTTCATCCATTCTGCCACAAAGTCGGCCAGAGCTGCTACCTTGATGACCCTGGTGGTGCAGAACTCCAACTGGAAGGCCTGCAGCTCGATGTTCCATTCGGCAACACGGCTGGCAGCATTGGGGCTGTGCAAGACTTGCTCCAAGGGCTAGGAAGAGATGAACTTGATAGGATGGCCTTGAAAGTAATGGCACAGTTTACTGGAAGTGACGAGGAGGGCGAGGAATAGCTTCTGCTGCATGGGGTAACGCTCGCGCGCATCCCTCAGCACCGTGCTGACCAAGTACATGGGGTGCTCGACGAGGTGCATGATTTTGGTGGCAGCTTGCTCTGCGGGTATGCGCGGGGATCGGGGAGCTCGCGAGGCTCACACAACTCAGGAAGCTCACGAGGATCGGAAAACCTAGGAAGCTCGCGAAGCCCAGAGGACTCACGAGGCTCGGAAGGCCCGGGGAGCCCGCAAGGCTTGGTGGGCTCGCGAGGCTCGGAAGGCTCAGGGGGCTCGCGAGGCTTGGAAGGCTTTTCCTTAGCGCTGACTCGTTCCTCTTGCACCACAACAAGCGCTACACTGGCCGTCTGGGGGTTGGCCGCCAAGTAAAGGAGCAAGGGCTCGCGGGGGCGTGACACGACCATGATGCGCGGGCTCGTGAGGTGCCTCTTGAGGTCTTCAAAGGCTGCGTTCGCTTCAGGAGTCCACTCAAAGGGACCGAACCTCTTCATGAGCTTGAAGAACGGCAAGGCTCGCTTGGCAAACTTGGAGATGAAGTGCCCTAGGGAGGCCATACATCCCGCCAATCGCTGCATCTCCTTGAGGGTCTGGGGAGGGTGCATCCTCTCAATGGCCTTGATCTTTTCTGGATTGGCTTCTATTCCCCGGTGGGAGATGAGGAAGCCGAGGAGCTTGCCGGAGGGGAGTCCGAAGACCCACTTGTCGGGGTTGAGCTTTAGGGTGACCTTGCGCAGGTTGGCTAATGTTTCCTCAAGATCTTCGATGAGTGTCCTAGCCTCTCGCATCTTGACCACGATGTCATCGACATAGGCCAATGTGTTTATCCCCATCTGAGGCCCCAGCGTGATGCACATCAGCCGCTGGAAGGTGGCACTGGCACTCCTCAAGTCAAAGGGCATGCAGATGTAGCAGAATACGCAGCAAGGGGATATGAAAGCCGTCCTTTCCATGTCTTCTGCCACCATCATGATCTGATCATAGCCCGAAAAGGCATCCAGGAAGCATAGCAGATCGCACCCGGCAATGGAGTCCACGATCTGATCGATGCACGACAGCGGAAAGGGGTCTTGGGGGCAAACCTTGTTGACGCTCGTGAAGTCGACGCATATGCGTTCCTTGCCGCCCTTCTTGGGGACGACGACTGGGTTGGCGAGCCATTCGGGATGGCGCACCTCATGGATGACTCTAGCTTCTTGTAGCTTGTGTACCTCTTCAACAATGAATTGTTGCTTCTCTGGCACCTCACACCATGCTTTTTGCTTGATAGGGCGTGTGTTACGGCACACCGCTAAGTGATGCTCGATCACCTCCCTCGGCACACCGGACAAGTCAGATGCTTTCCAGGAAAAGACATCTGGGTTCGCCCAAAGGAAGGTGATGAGCGCGCTTTCCTGTGCGAGGGGAAGCCAGGCGCCGATGGTGAAGGCAGGGCCTGAGTCACTGCCGTCAACCGATACCTTCTTGGTCTCTGCGCGACCATGGGAGAACAACTGCTTCTTCCTTGTAGGCATGGCCTCGGGAGGCTCGACCACATCCTCAGCAGTCGAATGTGCGACCGCAACGACCTTTTAGCTGTGCTCGAGGGAGCAGATCGTGTCCTCCTCATTGCAGGCAACAGTGATGATGCCGCTGCTGCCAGGCATATTGAGGACGTTGTACCGGGGTGGGTCGCCACCATGAACTGGGCGAGTGCCGGGTACCCCAGGATGGCGTTGTATGGCAAGCCAATGGGTGCCACGTCGAATTCGATGAGCTTGGGGTGGTAGTTCTCACTGGTGCCAAAGGTGACGGGGAGGCGCACCTGCCCCAGGGGGGTGGTAGAACCATCAGTCACCCCGGAGAAGGGCCTGGTCGGCATCAGCTGGTCGTAGGGCACTTGGAGCGTCTCGAAGGACTCGATGGAGATCACGCTGAGGCCAGTGCCCCCGTCGATGACGGTCTTGGTGACCACGACGTTGCTGATGGTGGGAGTCCACGGCATGGGGAGCGCGCCTGCGGCGGCCGCGGACTTGGGGTGGTCTTCGGAGCCGAAGGTGATGGCGCACTGTGACCACTTGGGGGGCCGCACAGCTTCAGGCCTGGAAGGCGGCGTTCACCTCACGAGAGATCTGCCTGAGGTGGCAATTGGACGCGGGGCCTGAGCTCCGCCAAGGATGCAGGCTACCATGTGACGCCCTGGTAGCCCCCGACGCCCACATCGAGCTGGTCGAAGCTAGCGACAAACTGGTCGCAGAGCTCGTCCCATGAGGAGATCGAAGCCTCGGTGATAACCCACAATTATAGGGGATCAATTCTAGCCTTTCTCGATAAGTAAGAGTGTCGAACCCAACGAGGAGCTAAAGGTAGAACAAATATTCCCTCAAGTTCTATCGACCAGCGATACAACTCTACGCACGCTTAACATTCGCTTTACCTAGAACAAGTATGAAACTAGAAGTACTTTGTAGGTGTAAAGGGATAGGTTTGTAAGATAATAAAGAACATGTAAATAAAAGCTACGGTTTGTTTAGATAAAGAAATAATTAAGTTAGTTTTATTAGAGAGCTTTTTGTCACAAGAAATTTATTTGTCCCTAGGCAATCGATAACTAGACCGGTAATCATTATTGCAATTTTATATGAGGGAGAGGCATAAGCTAGCATACTTTCTCTACATGGATCATATGCACTTATGGTTGGAACTCTAGCAAGCATCCGCAACTACTAAAGATCATTAAGGTAAAACCCAACCATAGCATTAAGTATCAAGTCCTCTTTACTCCCATACGCAACAACCCACTTACTCGGGTCTGTGCTTTTGTCACTCACGCCACCCACCATAAGCGAATCATGAACATATTGCAACACCCTATAGCAAGGATCCCTCACGCTTGTGGGACATAGAGAGCACCATAGGACAGCACCAATAATAAAACGTACAACTCAAACTAATCATGATCATCAATCAACCCATAGGACAAAACGGATCTACTCAAACATCATAAGATAACCTCACATCATTGGATAATAATATATAGCATTGAGCACCATGTTTAAGTAGAGATTACAGCAGGGAGAAGTGGTGTTACAGCGCTACATAGAGGGGGAGAGAGTTGGTGATGACGGCGGCGAAGTTGTTGGTGTAGATCGCCGTCATGATGATGGCCCCGGCAGCATTCCGGCGCCATCGGGAGAGAGGGGGAGAGAGCCCCCTCCTTCTTCTTCTTCCTTCACCTCCCCCTAGATGGGAGGAGGGTTTCCCCTTTGGTCCATGGCCTCCATAGCGGCGGAGGGGCGAGAGCCCCTTCGAGATTGGATCTATCTCTCTGTTTCCTTCTATTTTGCATTCCTATTTTCTAGCCTTTCACCGTTTCTTAAATTCCTGGAGATCCGTAACTCCGATTGGGCTGAAATTTTGAGGGGATTTTCTTACGGATATTCTCTTTCTTGTGGCCAAAGGACACCCCCAACTGACTTACGAGGTGGCCAAAAGCCCTAGGGGCGCGCCCTATGAGCTTGTGGGGCCTGTGGACCACCTCTCATGCTGATTCTTCTTCCCAAAAATCACATATTTTCCAAAAAAAACTCCATAAATTCTTATTGCGTTTGGACTTCATTTGATATGGATATTCTACGAAACAAAAAAACATGCAACAAACAGGAACTAGCACTGGGCACTGGATCAATATGTTAGTCCCAAAAATAATATAAAATGTTGCCAAAAGTATATAAAAGTTGTAGAATATTGGCATGAAACAATAAAAAATTATAGATACGACGGAGACGTATCAGCATCCCCAAGCTTAATTCCTGCTCATCCTCGAGTAGGTAAATGATAAAAAAGATAATTTTTGATGTGGAATGCTACCTAGCATAATCTTCATCACATAATCTAATCATGGCATGAATATGAAGACACGAGTGATTCAAAGCAATAGTCCACAATTTGATATAAAGACATCAATACTCAGGCAGCCCAACAAACAATTATGTCTTTCAAAATATCAATGCTAAAGAGCGTTATCTCTGCAAAATCATATGGCCTTGTCATGCTCCATCTTCTTAACACAAAGTATTTATCACTAATTTTTTTAAATAATACATTTTTTTAATTAAATTTCAAAAATATTACGCTAGATGAAAAAATTTCAAAAATAATACACCGTCGGGCCGCTACAAGCCGATCGGCCCACAGCAGGCCGACTGGGCCCACCATAGGCCGACTGGCCTGGCCGCTCGCGGCTGTCGGCGCGGCCGGGACCCTGTCGGCCCGCTGCAGGCCGATCGGCCAGCTGCAGTCCGACAGGTGCTCCAGCTGCTTCCTCCCCTCTCTCTCCTTCTCCTTTCTCCTTTTTTTTGCTGCCAAAATTCTTCCCGCCATTTTTGTTGCCGCCAGTATTGTTCCCGCCATTTTATTTTTCACGTTTTTCTTTGCCACAAATAATTTTTCGCGCCTTTTTTTGCCGCCAATATTATTTCGCGCCTTTTTCGTTGCAGCCAGTATTGTTCCCGCCATTTTATTTTTCACGTTTTACTTTGCCATAAATAATTTTTCGTGCCTTTTTTTGCCGCCAATATTGTTCCCGCCTATTTCTTTCCCGCCATTTTCGTTGCCGCCAATATTGTTCCCACCTTTTTCTTTCCCGCCATTTTCGTTGCCGCCAATATTGTTCCCGCCATTTTCGTTGCCGCCAATATGTTCCCGCCTTTTTCTTTCCCGCCATTTTCGTTGCCGCCAATATTGTTCCCGCCTTTTTCTTTCCCGCCATTTTCGTTGCCGCCAATATTGTTCCCGCCTTTTCTTTCCCGCCATTTCGTTGCCGCCAATATTCTTCTGCCTTTTTCTTTCCCGCCTTTTTCGTTGCCGCCAATATTGTTCCCGCCTTTTTCTTCCCGCCATTTTCCCGCCATCTTCTCTTCTCAACCTATAAAACCCCCTCACACTAAGGAGGGTAAGCAGGCCAGCTAAACCTCGTCAAGATGTCCGGTTATCCTTTCGATCGTAGTTCTTTTCACCCTAGTATGTCCGAATGTCTTCTTAGCTTAGCCTTTGATTTCAAGATAGACAATAGGATAGTTCCATGGGACGAACTCCTCAGTAGTGACACCTTACTAAATGAGTTGGCTCACGCATTAAGTAGGTGCGGGTGGCCTGCAAGGACTTTTGAGGAGATACGAAAAGAACTTCTGAGGTTGCAAGGAAGGTGGAAGAAGCAACAACATAAGGGTGAAGTATTCCTAAATGTTGCAGCAGAACATACTTATTTATGGACCCAAGGCAGCGAGGATGAAGACGATATTTTCATGCCGAGCACCAAGGGCAAGAGTACCGCATCGTCGAAGGCCAAGAGTGCCACATCGTTGAAGGCCAAGAGTGCCGCATCGTCGAAGGCCAAGAGTGCCGCATCGTCGAAGGCCAAGAGTGCCGCATCGTCGAAGGGCAAGAGTGCTGCATCGACGGAGGATGACGATGATGCCTTCATGTAGTTTGTAAGTTGTATTTTTTAATTCAGATGTACTTGTATCTTAATTGTAGGAGCATTATGTTGTATCTTGCTTGTTCCCGCCATATTATCCCGCTCTCTACTTCCCGCCATATTTTCCTTCTTCGGTAGTTCCCGCCATATTTTCCCGCTTCGGTAGTGTCCCTCCATATTTTATCGTTCGTAAGTTCCCGCCATATTTTCCCGCTCTCTAGTTCCCGCCATATTTTCCCGCTTCGGTAGTTCCCGCCATATTTTCCCGCTTCAGTAGTTCCCGCCATATGTTCCCGCCACAATTTTCCTGCTTTCTTAGTTCCCGCCATTTTTTCCCGCTATCAAGTTCCCGCCATTTTTTCCCGCTCTCTACTTCCCGGCAGTGTCTCCCTCCCGCCTTTCTTTGTGCTCTCAACCTATAAAACACCCTCGGCAGTAACGTGGGTAAGCAGTCTAGTGTAGTCTCGTTTCACCGTTGGATCGAAGGCATTTCCAAACGACAAGGTAAATCAAATCCACCCCCCCCCATTATTTGGTTGGTTTAATGTATCATAGTTATTTGCAAACCCTAGTTTTCTTTGTCCTAGTGGTTATGCTCAAGGAGTAAGTTAGGTGCTCAGTGGGATTTGAGTGGGATTTGTGTGTTGCAGATGGCTAAGGGTACTCAGTGGGTGCTTAGCCCTATTGTTCATGTCCAAGGCTTTCCTCAAAGTGTTGTGCAAGTTAGTGAAGTGGACATCACTTTTGATTGGTTAAAGACTAAATTCATGTTGAAGCAAGGGTTGAAGGAAGATGATTTTGTGTACTACGTCAGCAGCTTGCACTCAGATGGCCCTGGGGAAAGAAAATTCATTGAAATAACTGATGATGATACAATTCATGAAATGCTCAAAGAATGGGAATGGAAAAGGGTTGTTGACTTGCATTGCTACAGGAAACCGAGTTATATGTGATGTTTATGTCGTTTGAACTATCGTGGACCATCGAGGTCATGAACTATTTATGTCTTTCGAGACATTGTATGTGATGAACTTGTCATTCGAGACTCAGTAGATTTATGTTATTGTATCCTAAAATTCGCATTGCAGCAAGTTGTATCTTAATTTGAACATGTTAATTTTTATGTATCTTATTTTATGCATGTTATTTTCGATGCATCTTAATTTCAAAAGTTTAATGTATCTTATTTCAGTCAGTGTGGAAATGTAACTCGAATAACAATGCGAATTAATAGTAATATGTCTCTCGCATACATAGGTCGAAATATGTGTCTCGCATACATAGGTCGAAATATGTCTCTCGCATACATAGGTAGAAATATGTCTCTCACATACAAATACGTCCCTCGCATACATAAGTATCAGCCATGTCGTGCTCGTCCGCGGCGTGGCTGTGGTGGAGGGGGCGTCGACCACTCATACCTGTTCGGTGGCCGAACGTTACGAAGAGGAATCCAAGACCCGTCCTCGCCATACTGTGTGTCTTGCGTGGGCTGTTTGGGCTGTGTGGGATCTGGTGGAGGAGTCGAGAACATGTTCATCCACTCAGTGTGCTGCGACAGCTGAGCCTGTATGTTGTCCTCAGGATGTTGATCACTCCCCCACGTATCATGTGATGCCGACATAGACGCATCATATCCGTAGGCTCCTGCACGATGAACGTTAAGTCATGAAGAATGAGGTCGCCTAAACTAATATTGAAAACAATAAATATGAAGAGACGTACCTGCTGGCTGTGACGGCTGCTCTGGCTGAAATACGAAGCTCGACGAGGGACCCTGCTGCTGTGGAGAAAACACGAAGCTTGACGTGGGACCATAGTGCTGTGGGTGTTGCCACGTCGAACTGCCAGGTTGGTCAGGAGGGGGTGGCCTCGACGTCGGCTGATGTGCTAGACGTGGACGTGGCTGCTGTCGGTGCGTGGAGTGACGTGGCGGCTGCTGCTGCTGCTGGTGCTGAACAACGTCGCTTCTTCGGGTGCACGTGATAGCCTCGTAGATAGCCCGTATCTTGTTCTGCATGCGTTCCAAGAAGGGCTGTACCACAGGCCGGTGTTGAAGAAGAGGTCCAGACGACAGTGATCGTCCAAAGGTGGTCACGTCGTCGTATAGTTCGTGTGTCAAGCGAGCATGAAAATTTTCATGACCATTATTAAGTATGCACGTCAAAGTATGTCACAACTTTACTTAAAGAAAATATATCTTACCGCGTACTGCCTAGAGCCCGAAGTATCATAGCTCGGGTACATATCCGACGAAGTAGGGTCAGGTATCTCCTCTGGGTGAGAGTGCTCAATGATGCGTAACCGTGTTCCGGTCATGTAACGCCGCAAATAGAGATTGAATTCATTGAGTTCAAAATTGTGATTCTCGTGCCATAGATGTGTGTTTGCTGTCTCCCATTCTGTAACATACGGCTGTAGTCTAACTAGCCAGTCAGCAGTTGTCCTATTCATGCCCTTCCTCGTCATCCTAAAATTGTGGTGTGTGTTCAACAATTACGTAATGCTTCGAATGGATTACTGTCAAAGATAATGCAACATTGAAAAACTGGTTAATACCTGTGGATGTGTGCTGGCACCGGGTTCTCTGTAGGGGGAGGCAGCTCCAACTGCAGAAGACCAAATTGCCTCATAACCCTCTGTTGTGCCATCTCCTCGACGAAGATATCAAAGATGATCTTCGATTTCGTCATCCAGTAATCTCGGTCCCTAGTGCATAGCACAGACATACCACCGGGGTATCTTGCATGTATGGCTGCTTCCGTGTAGGGCTGCCAGATGACCCCAGTGTACGTATCAAACTGCTCGTTCAATGCCATGTATGCCTTCCTGGTCTGATCACTAGCAAAGCGTCTCTGCAGAAAACAAAAGTTAGTAGCCGCTAACATTGAACTATCTCTTGTGGACAAAAAATTTGCATTAAACTATAACACGATACATACCTCGCGACGTGTCCAACACAGACCGAAAGTAGGCATGTCGATGTCGTCAGCATCGAACATGGCGTCTATAGGCTGATGAACACGTACATCTGGTCGCCCTATAGAGAACCTCTCCCACGGCCACAACTGTAGGAATAGAGGGCATCCAAGAAGGGTTGGCTTTGTCGATGAAAGCAGGCAGCCGTTGCACATACCTCGGTATGTAGCCGCTAAGACCGCCGAACCCCAACTCCTTTGTCTGATCTGATCCGCCGTCTCAGCACTCGCTATCTCGAGTGCCATAGGGATGTAGAGTGCGCTAATAGTGCTGACATGGTTCTCTGTGAACATCACCTTGCCGAAAAGCCACATTAAGTAGGCCTCCAGGCTCCGAGTGATCTGTTCCGCACTCAACGGCGCCGGGAACTTCTGGATCTGCATTAAGCAAAGACAAATATTTAGTAAGCCATAGGTATCTTCTGTAAAACCATTTGCATGATAACTTGAAGATAATAGGTAGGGGAACTAACCTGAAAATTGAGCAACCAATCATACTTAGGTCCGTGATGCCCCCATACCGGATCCGGAGCATCCGGAAAAACACCATGAAAACGTTGTGTAAGACCGACCTCCCAACCAGCCGGTGCGTCCAACGGTCCTATGGCATGACCTGCCAATGGTAGTCCCAGCAAAAGTGACACATCCTCTAGAGTAGGAGCCATCTCTCCCCACCGGAAGTGAAACGTGTGGGTCTCTGGCCTCCAACGGTCCACTAAGCAGCTCAACAAGGAGGAGTCGATGGCGAGGCGTTTGCAGCCTGGGATAGACTCAACCAGACGCGCGAAAGGTAAAAGGCCGGCCTATTTCAACCTTCATGACAGAACATTTCAGTTAGTGTCTCCCATTAATATTCATGTCAGTGTGCAAATTAATAAAGCACGTACCGCTGAACCCATCCTGGGTCTATCCTCCAGTTCTCCAGAGGAGTGCGAGTGACCAGAGGCTTGAGCTTTCGCTCATACCATATCGCAGCACGATGACCCCTATCAATTTCCCCATTCAGCAACCACATTCTCGCCATTCCTGCACATACCAATTTCAAACATAGTTGCCACACTTAATACAAATGTAGAACATAGTGCCACACTTAATACAAATTCAGAACATAGTGTCACACTTAATACAAATTTCAAACATAGTTGCCACACTTATTACAAATTCATAACATAGTGCGACACTTAATACAAATTTCAAACATAGTTGCCACACTTAATACAAATTCAGAACATAGTGCCACACTTAATACAAATTCAGAACATAGTGCCACACTTAATACAAATTCAGAACATAGTGCCACACTTAATACAAATTCAGAACATGGTGCCACACTAATACAAATTTATAACATAGTACTGCTAGCTTAGCTTCTTCCTCTCCCTCTTACTCCTCTACCTCCTCTACCTCCTCTTTGTCCCCGGTTGCCTCGTCCACGACCAGTACCACTGGCAGTGACGAAAGTGGGACAATTAGTGTCCCTATGGCCAAATTCATTGCATAGAATGCATTGCCTAGTCGGACCTCCTGCTTCAGATTCATCCATATCATTCCGGATGCGCTGACACTGCCGTCTACCTCTACTTGTACGCATATGCTCTGGGTTTGGAATGTAACGCCTTTCAGCGGGGTTGACGTTGTTGAAGTTACCCATTGATCGAAAACCCATCAGCTCACCTGTCCAGGTATTGAGGACAGACTCTTTCAGAAAAAATGGAGACACAAACGATATTGCGTCCATTCCAAGCTGCCCGCAAGCAGCAAGTACATGTGAGCAAGGTAGGTGAAACAATTTTGGTTTGTTGCATGTGCACTCACAAGTTGGCCAGGCTTCATTTCCAATTTTCACCTCATGCGTCCTCAACTCATTTGCACATCCGAATTTGTTGTTGACTAAGCAGACCTCAAACCTTCTCTCTTGATTACCGATGGCGACTACAGTGTGTGACCTAGCTTTTTGCATCTTGTTGTCCATGTACTTCATCACTCTTTCACAGTAACATGTATTCGGGTTGTTCAACATATGCTGCTCTGCTTTTTGACGTCTATCTCTGAAATACTTCACGGTGCCATAGAACATACCCTCAACGATGGCTGTAAGTGGCAAAGCCCGGTTTCCTCTGAGGACAAAGTTGTATGTTTCCGCGAGGTTGGTTGTCATGACACTGTACCTTGCTCCATGTGTGTCATGTAGCAAAGACCACCTCTCCAGAGGCTCATGCTCTATCCACTGCTCGATGGTTTTAATCGACCTTCCGAGCCTTCTCCTAGTACCAGGTGGGTCAAAGCCTGGCAGGTCACATAACCCAACAGGCTCCTCCTCCACGGCCGCTGATCCTGTTGCCAACTGTGCAGCTACTGCTTCAACATGTGCCCTCATCGCTGCATCTCTTGCAGCTTTCCTGTCCCTAACGTGTCTCTGCGTGCACACATTAAGTCTGCCACGTATCAAATTGTACTTCCATGACTGGTTCTGCTTGCAGAGTTTTTTGAACAAATTCATCAGGCTCTTATTTCTAAACTGCGAGAAGAAATTAGCCCCCAGATGGCGCATGCACCAACGGCTCTGCAAGTCCTGCCATGGAGTTTGTTCCTCAGGGCCTGGGTTTGTTAGTGTCCTTATCACACTGAGTATACCTGCATACTTGTCATGAAGGATGCACACATTGGGCTTCTCCTTCACAACTGATATTTTCAACTGCCTGAAGAACCATGTCCAACTTTCAATGTTCTCACTCTCCACAAAAGCAAATGTGAGTGGGACAACTTGATTTTGGCCGTCTTGACCTATGGCTGTTAGGATCTGACCCTTGTACTTGCCAGTGAGAAAAGTAGCATCTACACATATCACCGGTCGGCAATGCCTGAAAGCTTCGATGCATACACCGAAAGAGAAGAAGAGACGATGCAGCACCCTCACAGTTGGGAATTCTGGCATGAAGAGGTCTTGGATATCGATATAGGTGCCTGGATTCCGCTGCTGCAATGTGTCGAGGAGCTGGACAACAGAGTCATATGCATCAAAATAAGAACCAAATATCCTCTCAAGCGCCGCATGCTTAGCCCTCCAAGCCTTGCCATAAGAAATTCTGTACTTCAACCTGGCGAAGACTTTTGTCTGGATCGCCTTCACTTCCATAGCTTTGCCCTCCACTATCTCATCGTAAAACAACCGAGCAATAAGCGTCGATGAAAGGTTGGCATGATCTTGAGGGATGCAGGGAATAAGACAAGTGTGATTCTCTAAGTCGCTGATCACCCAACTTGTGCCATACTTAGGGAGATAGCCATGCACCCTGGCGGGACAATCTGTGTTCTTGCATACCATTTTCAGGTATTTCTGACTTGACACCTGAGCTGTGAAAACCCTTTGCGTGGACATTGCCCAATTTATTATTGCATCGTTAAGAGCTTCCTTGTTGGGATACATAGCACCCGTCGCAATATTCTTCTGGTGATATTGCCAGGCAGATTCATGTCCATCGTTCACCATCATTGCAGATGAGAAATCATGATTCCATGATGCAGGATTCGGGACCTCCTCTGCATTTTCATCTTCATCCGACTCGTCAGAATCATCGGCATGACCCCTATCAACATCGGTGTCTTCTTCTTCCATCAGGTCCTGCATGTGCCCATCTACCTCGTCAGCGTCCACCTCGCCACTGTAATCACCATCGGCATTTCCTCCTTCTACCTGACTACTCTGCCCTGGTTTGTAACCATCATCTCCAGCATTTGACATAGATAACTGCCTCCCTCCACTGCTCTGCCTAGGATCGTAGCCACCCTCGCCTTCAAGTGCAGTGACCTCCTTCACGACGGGAAGCACTAAGGCAATAGGATTGCATCCCCTGCATTCGCAACCTTGTAACCACCGCACCCACTCGGAGTCTCGCTCTATTGGCCTCAAATAAAAGTAAATTATTGAACTTGACCATGTCCACAATGCATGAACACCGATGGTGTGTGTTTCTGTATCAAGCCCTAAACTTCCTGTAATCCATTCTTTCAACTGACTGACAAACCATGTTTGAGGTGCGCTCATTGGCACCTCTATGTGAGTAAATTCACTCAGATCAGCTCCCATGTCAGTTGTTTGGACAGTACCAGGACCGTAGTAAAATTTGAACGTCACTACATCAGACATCTCGGCTCACCAAATTTTTTTCCAACAATGACAAACAAGTATTAAGCAACAACTTTAAATATCCACACTACTAAATATTTGACATGTATATATATTACGGAATATTAATGGAGCAACTAAAAAAATTCACACACCTACAAATATATTACAAATATTTGCCGGAGCAACTCCAACTACTGACACACCTAAATATTTGACATCCACATATAGTACGGAATATTACCGGAGCAACTTCAAATATTCACACAACTAAATAGTTGACATCTAAATATATTTACGGATACTGCCGGAGCAAATAACTATAATCGCACACCTAAATTTTTTTCAACAATGACAGACAAGTATTAAGCAACAACTTTAAATATCTGCACTACTAAATATTTGACATGTATATATATTACGGAATATTAATGGAGCAACTAAAAAAATTCACACACCTACAAATATATTACAAATATTTGCCGGAACAACTACAAATATTGACAGATTTAAATATTTGACATTTACATATATTACAGATATTACCGGAGCAACTCCAAATACTGACACACCTAAATATTTGACATCCACATATAGTACGGATACTACCGGAGCAAATAACAATAATCGAACACATAATTTATTTCACATCAAAACATATTACCGGAGCAACTACGAAAAATAAAGTGTGTGTTGAAATATACCCTTGAAGCGTGCGAGCGAACGACGAACAGCGGCCTTCAATCACCGGAACCTGAGCCGGAAACTCCACCAAACTACCGGAGCTTCACCTCCACCACCTCCACCACACTGCCCCAGCTTCACCACCACCACCTCCACCTCCACCGGCGCCACAACCTCCACCAATGTGCTAAAAAAATGCTCCAACAAAATGCTCACCACGACCACCACGAGCTACCCCATCAGTAGATCAAGGTCTCCCTTGGCTCCCCTAACTACGTAGAACCCATTCACGGTGCTCAATCCGCAAAAAACCACCTCATTTTGGTGTAGAAATTGGAGGCATTTCTTGTAAGAAAGAGGAGAAAGAAAGAACAAAGAGGAGGAAGGAGAAAGGAGGAAGGAGCCAGCCGCCGTGGGGCCCGCACCCTGTCGGCCGGCAGCTGGCCGATCGGCCTACAGCGGGCCGACAGGGTCCGGCCCGCGCCGACAGCCGCTAGCGGGCTGGCCTGGCTGGCTGCTCTCGGCCTGTGGTGGGCCCAGTCGGCATGCTGTGGGCCGATCGGCCTGCAGCGGCCCGATGGTGTATTATTTTTGAAAAAATTTCATCTAGCGTAATATTTTTTAAATTTAATAAAAAAAATGTATTATTTAAAAAAAATTAGCGTATTTATCGTGCACAACCCCGATGAAAACACTACAAAAAAAATACACTTCCGTGATGATACATGTTTGTCACAGTAGGTCACGTTTTCTTTCATGCATGTACATCCATGACGATTTTATGACAGAATCAAGATAGTCATACCTGTGCTGTCGTAGAAGTGTTCCATGACAATACCAAAACTATCATCACGGAAGTGTCCACTTCCATGATGATAAATGGCGCGTCATGGAAGTGTTTTCGTCAAGGGTAACCGACACGTGGCATCCACCGTAACGGATCGCCATTAAGCTATTGGGATTTGGTTTGGATCCGATAACCCGTTAACAGCCCTGAGCAATGGGGATTTTCCACGTGTAAAATTCTCATTCGCCGGAGGATCCACGCGTCAGCTCCTCGTTGGGACAGATGTCAACCGTCCACTGGACAGGAGTCACCAATGAAATGTTGACACGTGGGACGGTCCAATAGAGGCCCATATGGTTTAAAAGCTGGCCTAGGAAAAGGCCCCTAAGATTTCTTCAGATCTAAGGGGCCGGCCCATTCATTTTCTAGACCAAATTGTGGCCCACATCAGATATGGCCCATTAAATGCCTCCAATATTCTCGGCCAGTTTATGGCCCATATCAGATCCAGCCCGTTAACAGCCTGCGATAGTTTGGGAAAAATTACGGCCCATAACAGATACGGCCCTTTAACAGCTACTGTGCCTTTGGGCCAATTAGGGGTCTGCTTTGCTCTTCGGCCTGTTAATGGCCCGCTTAACAGTTCGTCCCAATATTAGTTTTGGCCTGTCAGCGGCCCTATGTACATATGGGTCTCTTTTGGCCCGGTTTCACTTTCGGCCATTTAAAGGCCGAGCTGCATTTGGGCCTAATTTTGGTCCGTAGAGACTTTTGGCCTCTTAACGGCCCGTAGTCTTCATGCATACATTTTAGCCCAAACTGCCTATCGGCCTGTAAGAGGCCCTTGATAGTGTTGGGCTTAATTTCGGCCTGCTATGCAATTGGCCTGCTTCCAGCCCATCCTGAAATTGGGCCCACCAAGGCCCAAAGACATTTCGGCCTATTAATGGCCCGTCATATCACTGGGCCAATAATGGGCCGATGTATATTCCAGCCTACTGTCGGCCCATGATTTGTTCGACACAATTCAGTCTCAATCTACATCTCAGCCTATTAAAAGCCCATTTTATTTTCTGGCTCAATTAAGGCAAGCGCTTTACTCGGCCTTTTAAAGCCTGAAACTAATAGAGGGCCAGATTAAGTCTAGGCCTACTAAAGGCCCAAGATGATTGTAGGCCCACGGTTCTGCCCATTCATAGAGATTGGTGGCCGGCCAGTTTTAGTACCGATTTTTTATATAAACCTAATGTATTGGCTAATTGCGCTCCGATCGTAGATTATGACCTTTTCTCAGAGCGACGACAGAACATACAGCAAATAAATTACAGCATCATGACGAAGAATAAACCTAGACTATACAACAAAGAAATTACAACATATTACATCCCCTGAGCATCAAAGTTCACTGCCAGTGATAATAAAGGACAACCAGACAGTAGATTCCATACACTGGGCAGGTCACCACCAGTGGAAGTAAACACATCGACAACATAATAGACAGAACTGACAGCACTTCACCATAGTTCAAGAAAGGTTAGCCCTGCCCAGGAGCTGCAGCGCAAGCAGCTTAGCAACCTGATGAGACTGCGCTTCTTTGACGCTTATATACACCAACTCAAGCTGCATAGCATCAATAGATGTCCTGTACTTATGGTTAATCTTGCATAGAGATTGAAGTTCCAGTCGGATTTGAGCGGAAGCATGTCTATCTGCTTGAATTTCAGACTGAAGAAGTCGAACAGATTCAGGCAGCGACTTCATCGACCTTGTGTCACTGCTATTAGCGAGTAAGTTCGACACTACATCAAGACATGACTTTGGGGTTGTATCGTTATCCTCAAGATGTGTTGCCTTCTTCTCTGGAATATATGTTGGAGGGACAAGCAATGGGTTCGTCTCACTATCATTGTGGCAGTTCTTCCTAGCATCAGTGATGTCACCCTGAAAGAGAAACAAGTAGGTAGATAACAGGTTTTGCACGTATTAGCATCAGTGCTGTCAATTCATCTCATTTCTTAGTCGGAAATAAAGAGACACTGTTTAAAATAGCATTAACATAATAGGCATTGTTCATAGTTAAGACGGCAGGAAATGGCATTGTGCAGGAGCGGCCAGCTTCACCACACCACTGGATTACAGATCAAGAACACAAGCATACATGTAGTGCTAAACAACGTATAAGCATGAATGGTGAGTGTACTGTCAATTTATACCATTTCAGATTGGTAAATAAAGAGACATGATTTAAATAACATTAACATAATCTGGCATTGTTCATAGTTAAGACATAGCAGGATATGACATTGTGCTGGAGTTGGTAGTTTCACCACACCACTGGATTACAGATAAGAACACAAGCATACATGCAGTGCTAAAGAAGATAACTTGCTATGTTTAGTTTAATTTACATGGTATGAATAAGGAACTAGGTTGTGTAACTAAAAACTAAAATTGAGAAGGAGAAATTTATGTTTATGTACTTCTTCGTAATAAACTTTGAACATGCAATTTGATGCAGATGACAAATATAAATAGCATTTGCAGTCATAGCTATCCAAATATACACAACAAAGTTTGAAGGCTTGAGGAGAGCAAACTTACGTTAGTAGTGAAGACCGGCTCTATAAAGCCCTTGTCCATATTGATGGGGGGGCAATTCAAGAACTTTACCACAGACTCTTCTTCAAGAGCATTGCCTTTATTCTACATTTTGTTAAGAGTAAATATAGATGTGATAATATAGGAACAAATGGCGATTATTAAAGCTAAGATGCAGACTATAAATGTAAATACAGCATAGATGCAAAAGGCACTGACAAGAGCAATGCAGAGCTAAACTTATTCAGTAGCATTGGTTTTATTCAATATTTTGGCAATAGTAAATATAGATGTGATGTGTAGAAAATGGAGGGCAAGGGAATAAGCTCCAAAGTGTACATGAACAACTAGCTGACAATATAAGTACAGTGATGAAGGACAACAGATAGTTACAAGAATAATGCAGAGCAAAACTTCTACATAAGCATTGGGTTTATTCTACATTAATGTAAGCATTAATATAGATCTGATAATTTGGAACAAACATTGGATAAGCAAGCTATAATGCACAATGATGTCACTTAATCCACCAGGTACGAATGTAAGTACAACGATAGGACAATAGGTACTAACAAGAGCAAAGCAGCGAGCAGCATAGTTGCGATATCCTAGGTTTTGCGGCGCTGGTTCTATCACCAATATAAGTGGGGTGCTATCTGATTTCTCCGGTACCACCACCTTTTTCAAGGACTTTGCTTGTACTCCCTCAGGTTCTGCAATCACCCTCTTCCTTTTGGATGTCTGAAACACAAGAACAGCATTTGAATGGAAAAACATGGTACTCCCTCCATCCAAAAAGCTTGTCCCAAGCTTGTGAATTGAATGAATGTATTTAGCACTAACTTGGTGCTAGATAAATCCATTTGAGGGACAAGCTTTTTCGGACGGAGGGAGTATGACGACAAATGGAATAGGTATTGATAATGGATGGGCATGGCATCTTCACATATATCATGAGTAAACTAAGCAGATGGCGGTGCAACGAAACAGAAGAAATGTAGGACACCTTATGCAAGATACGTGCAACCAATAAAACCTTGCCAAATTAGAACATGCACCTTATTGGGTGAACATGATAGGCCATATGCCTTTGACTCCTTGAGCTCAGAATAGTCATTAGGATCATATGCTGAATACGAATCTGTAGGTCTGGAGCATGTGGGTTTCATTGCATCCAAAATGGACCTCAATCCCTTGATGCCAAGTTTGTTCCCCGTTGAACTGTTCTGCAATATTCTTCTGATGTGTGCATTCTTATATTCATTGTGATTATGTACAATATCTGAGAAGCATGAAAACATAAATAGTAGTGAGATTATCTTTGTAATGAAGAGGATATTCTAATATAATAGGGGCTCCCTGTAAACCCTTGTGTGCTATCTGTGGATTCTGATGAGAGAGCCCATGTGTGCTGTAATATGGTGCGTAGATTAATATAATCTGGCACAACTACACAAAAAAATAGGCTCCCTGTTGGGAGCTCCAAATGTAAGGATAGTTGGCAGATGATAGGTTCATAATATACTGTATAGAAAGTTCATTGCCAAACCATGATAACGAGAGCGCACAGCCACTAGGCAGATCATAGTGTAGATAAAAGGGGTACACCATAACAATCATAATTAAATTGGGAAAGCGGAACTGGCTGGAAAATACAGGGTTGTATTACCGCTACTAATATAAAGCCTATCGATCACCTACAGGCCAGCTCTATTCATTTGAAGGCGCATTGTTGTTACTATCAGTCTAGTCTATCAAAGACCGCATAGCTCCCACCATTTCCTGGATATTATGGCACACCAACTCGAAGTGCTGAAATCATGTAGCACAAGCGGCCCAATAGAGCTGTCGACTGTAGATGTTCCTGCTCCCCTTCCTGACAAGGAACATATTGTACTTACTAAAGAAGAACAGAAGAGGAACATGATAAAGAATAGAAGAGGAAGCATATTATTGAGATTCCGCTTCTTTCTCTATAATGTTGGTTGCCCACCCATGATGAATCAGAGCGCCCAAATAAATGCCATTCCATGATGTCTCTCTATATGTGGCCACATGCATTTGGAAACTCAAGTGGGAGCATTAGCTGACCAATTAAATGTGTGTCTGTTAACTAATGTCAGTATCATATCACATTCGTATTTGAAGAAGTAAGCTTTGGACGTATGATTCGTGTGTTGTTTAGCTTCAAGAGTGGACTGCTGCTAGTACGACACAAAGCACCTACACATATCATAGTGTAGATATAATGGGAAAACCCTAAGCATCACGAGTAAAATCAGGAAAGTGGAACTTGATGGAAAATATGTGCTAGTATTGCCGGAACGGCTAGAAAGGCTTCGGATACCAGCTCTCCACAACTGAAGGTGCAGTACTGTTACTATCAGTCTAACTCTCAAAGGCGACACAACTCCCAGCATTTACTGGATATTACGGCAGACCAACATGAAGAGTTGAAAGCGTCAATGACAAGCGACTGAATAGACCTGTACACTACAAATGTCCCTGCTCCTCTTCACTACAAGGAACATACTGTACTACTATTATACTCCCTCTGTTCCTAAATACAAATCTTTGTAGAGATTCCACTATGGATCACATACAGATGTATTTAGATACATTTTAGAGTGTAGATTCACTCATTTTGCTCCATATGTAGTCCATGGAGGAATCTCTACAAAGACTTATATTTAGGAACGGAGGGAGTACTTATTAAAGAAGAATAGAAGAGGAGCATGCTAAAGAAGAGCAAGCAGATTTTGGATAATAAAATGTTCGTTGCCCACACATGATGAACCAGAGCGCATAAATAATGCAACTCCCTGTTGTCCCTCGATATGTGGCACACGTGCTTTTCAAAAGTAAAGCAGGAACATTGGCTGACCAATTAAACATTCTTTGTTTTGGTACAACATGTCAGCATCATATCAGATTCGTATTTGGGCAACTAAGTTTGTTATTATGAGTGGCATGTTGTTTAGCTTGATGGGTTGAGGAGCACTGCTTGCACGTCTCAAAGCACCTACGATGATGGTACTGAATATATGGGAATGTCTTGACGCAAGTCGCCTGACTTTCGTCATTTGGGTCAGTCGACCATTTCAGGCGGTTGGATGAAGATCCTACGGCTCCTAACCCTTCTTCCTCGCCTCTTATTCTTCCCCTACAGACCACCGCACGGGCCGCCGGCCGAACCACCGGCCCCCGCCCTCCCCTGAACTGCCCACCACCTCCGGTCTTCCGGCGGCCCCAGCCATCCCTCTAGCCAACCCCACCCCCCCCACCCGCCCACCCGCGTCGAGTTTTGCCTCCAGCGAGGCCCCACCATAGCCCGACGACCGCCCCCCACAACCACTATCCCCACCCGAAACCCTAAGATAAATAATGGGGCAGCCCTCCGGCAAGCCCCTTCCTTCTCTCCGGCGAACTCGGGCGAACTCCCAAAAATGGACTGACCCCAAATTGAAATTTAGTCGACTGTCATTTAAGCTAATGCGGAATACAAAAGGGGAAAACCATAAGCATTGCCAGTATAGTGGTGAGCGTGCCATGGCGGATCTGAAGGTGCAAACTGGACAAACGCAACTTCGCAACCAATGTTTGGTTTCAACTAACAAGTAAGATTCTAAGTGATGGACAAGAAATCACAGTAAAGCAGTGGTGATCTATTTTCTTGCTGAGATAAGTAACTTGAGCAGATACGAAAGAGTACCGCCTCTGGTGTGGCGTCGTGTAAGCATCTGCTGAGACATTGAGGGTGTTGTGGTAGCAATGGCTGTCGGCGGCATGGAAGCAGATCTAGGAGGGCAGACGGTGGCGGCGAGGGAAATTTCCCAGCGTGGTGGATGAGATGGTCGTACTAGCGGCGTCAGCAAGGTGGACGACGGTGCGGATGAAGTGAGAGGACGCGATGCAAGGATCTTGGTCCGAAGCCGTGGATGAGAGAGGTTGATCTCTTGTAATGGACGACGGCATCGGGGTAACAGCTCCAGCATGGTGGAGGAGGACGGCGGTGGATGGGGTGGCGGACGGAGGAAACTGGGGTGGAGAGGGTGTTTTGGCACCCATGGAGTACGAATGGGGAAATGGAGAGAGAGAGGTAGGGGGAACCATGTCTTCAGGACGCGCTTGTCTCAAATGCGAGGAAATTTACAAACTTAGCCCCCCATTTATATTTTCCTGCATCACAGCAATATTTGTCAGTTGGGGATAGGACGGTAATCTCACATACACCGAATATTTGCTGACGGATATTTCGGCCGAGGAGAGTTTGTTTTGGCGCCCACCCTGTATGAATCCGGGGAGGTGAGAGGCGATTTCGGCCGAGGAGAAACTGTGTTTTGGCACCCGCCGTGTATGAATCTGGGTGAGAGGCGGTTATGTCATGTTTGAGTGAAATTACAAGGCTGCCCCTATCTAAACCTATAGAAATCGAGCCTACTGGTTTTGCGTGTTAGGGTTAGGCAGTAATTTCCATCTCCCCGATTCTACGCCGCTTCGTTCAATTTTTTGGAGAAAAAGATTGCATTTTTACCATGCCAACTCAATTTGAATCCATTTTGTATTCTTTTTTTCCGGCTAGGATCCATTTTGTATTCCAATACAAATCTATATACATCATTTTTTATATATACTTTCAAAAGCACAACACCCTTTATACATAAATATGGTTTACAAATGACATGATCTCAGATTCATAAGGCTGAATCCATCTTAATTTGACTTTTCAAATATGCGAAACCACTTTATGTTGAAATTCAATGTATGCATTCCTGGCTAACTGTCTCCAATTAATGTGTGTTCCATGCGGGTTTTTTTACTTCTCAAACACGTACATTGTGTTTGACACACGCAGCATATATATAGTGTAATCCCGTTTAGACATTAATTGCATATAAACCATGCATTGTCTCTAATTAAAAAATCTATGGATTACTAATATTGATAAACTACATATCATTACATGTGTCCCCAAATTCAAATGAATATGCATGTTTGATAGGCCAATTTTCGTTATGATATTTATCGATGTCCTGATCTCTAGTTTAAATATTTGAATCCCCTTTAATCCAGATATTCATCTCATATAGCTATCACTCATGCTTATATATCTCTCTAGACCTATACGCCTTCACCGTCTCATGGGTACCTCTCATGCTAATTGTATGTCGACAACAGTCTTTTATCTTCATAACACACTGACGGTACTCTCTCCCTCGACCTTCACTCTATCTCTCTTGAAGTATATCTCGCTCACTACTATGTGTCTCTAATTAACTATGATTCTCCCTCTGAAATATCTCTCTCACACAAACACAAACTTTGTCTCCCGGGTCTCATTTCTCTCTACTATTTCCCATGTATGCCGCTCACACACACCCTCACACACATAGATGTCTTGCCCTCCCTATGTCTCAGTAGCCATGACTCTCCCTCTTAAATATCTCTCTCACACACAAACACAAACTCCATCTCACAGGGTCTCATATCTCTCCACCATTCCCTTTGTATGTCGCTCAGACACCCTCTCTCCCTAGGGATATCTCGCGTTCCCTAATATGTCTCTCTAGCTATGACTCTCCTTGTGAAATATCTTTCTCTCTCGCAAACACAAAACTCTGTCTCTTGGGATCTCATTTCTCTCTTATATTCATTTGTATGTCACTCACATGCACCCTCTCTCTACCTCTCTCCCACACACACACATAACTCAGCCTTCTGATCCACTTGACCATTATCTCTAACACACACACTAGCCGATCTCCCTCTAGCTAGCATCTCTATCTTTCTATTTCTCTGTTTCTCCACCAACCTTCTTTCTCGCCCACACTATATCTGTTTCTCTCTACATGCATTCATGCACCCTCTTTTTATCTTTCTCTCTCACACACATAACTCACCCCTCTGAACCACTCGACTGTTAACTCTAACACAAAAACTAGCCGATGTCCCTCTAGCTAGCATCACTATCCCTCTATCTATTTGTTTCTCCGTCAACCTTTCTTTCTCGCACGCACTCTTGCTTCCTATCACGCACACTATATGTGTTTCTCTATACATGCATCTATAGGTCGATCTCTTTTGCACACACGTTGTGTCTCGCTCTCTCTCCTCGCCATAGATGCATGCTCCAGCCCACACAACTCTCTCTTAAAGAAAAAACACACATGCTCAATCATCGGGCCTTCTTCCCTCCACTCTCACATGCATGCATAATGTCATACTCATACCGATCCATCTCCCCCATCCCGTTGATCTCATGACTTATGTCTTCTTTCTATTATCTCGATCATGCACGCACACACACACACACATCCCACGTATGTATACCTCTCACACATGCACGTTCAAAGGTTGCATATGTCTCCATACGTAGTTAATTACCGTCAACCCTAACCCCACATCGAATCTTTCTCTTCTTGTGTGCACATGAATTCTGACTGGATGGGTCTCTTCTCTAAAACACACACTCACACTTAACTATCTCCTTCTAGTTACCCCCTCTCCCACTCCTACCCTCTATCCCAGAAACCAATAAGACTATCCCTTCGTTTAATTCCCGCCTACATGCACCATCGACAGTAGTCTTCCTCGGTGTCTCTCGAACAAACACGTTATCTCGATGTCCACTCCTCTCGTGCGCACACTCCTTCTCTTCCCTCTTTACGGGCCTCTTCTCTCTCATACCCCCCCCATCATTGGAGGCCTCTGCCATACACATCACCTCTCTAAAATGAAGCCACACACACTTAATTACTTTCCCTACCAAAGACTCTATTTCACACACACACACTATAAGACTCCATTTCACACACACACACACACACACACACACACACACACTCTCTAGGTGGAGCATTTGTTCCTACCACCCTTTGTCCAACCTTACCCATATGATAACCAATCACCTTAATTTACTTATATAACATGGACAAATTCCACTTTATTTTAGTAGTTGACAAACTTCTCATAATTATATACTAATGCAAATCATGAGCAGCAAGTGACTTTTTTTTACACAACCACATTAATATGGCCACGTAAACGGTATAAATCACAAGCTAAAGTGTAGTAACCATTATACTTATATCCCGATGCAAAAGGTGGAGTACATGTCTGAAGAATAGAGGCACACACACACACTCTCTCGCTCAGAATCTCACACACATACCAGTTACGTGACGCCCCCTAAATAGACCCGTATGTGTACAATTTGTGCACGCGCGGGTACACGTGATGGAGGGCATTTATTTAAGTCGGACGGCGAACCCAAACAGTAGCCGCATTCATTCCCCTCCCGCCGCCTCTTCTCCGATCGCCGTCGCTCGATAGCCATGGCCCGGCCGAAGGTAACAACATACGCCATGCCCCCGCTGGAGCGGCGCTTTTATCTAATTCCGAAGATCTAGAGGCAGCGCGAAGCCCGGATCGCAGCCGCCCTGCCTCAGGAATCTGGACTAGCCGGAGCCGGAGGAGGAGGCGGTGGAAGCAGAGCAGCAAGCGGAGCCGGAGGAGGAGAACGACAATGAGGGTGATGCGAAGCCAGAACAGGAGGACGATGACGCGGGCGAAGTGGAGCCAGAGGAGGAGGACGACGACGCGGGTGAGGCGGAGCCAGAGGAGGAGGACGATGACGCGGGGGTGGCGGAACAGCAGGCCATCCTCGAGTCCATCCAGACGGAGGCCGAGGTGGAGGCCAACCGCCTCTTCCACCACCAGCGGGAGTGGGGGATCAACGAGATGTTCGCCAAACTGGAGGAGGAGTAGGAGGAGTACGAGGAGCTTGAGTTGCAGCATGCGACGGCCTACCCATCTCCGACGATGATTAGTGTGGTCTAGCTTAGGTTATGTAGTACTTAGTAGTACTAGTTCTACTAGTGCATGGTATATATCGATTTGAGATATCTAGTACTACTCCTCAACGTAAACTGCTTTTAAGATGAATGAATGAAAGCTTGGCAAGCGCCTTTTGTTTATAGGGCTCGTCTAAAAATATATATTTCCATTATACTCGGACTTAAAGGGCTTTGAGTCTCACGCTACATTTATTTCATAGAGATAAGAGAAAGGAAATTTTAGTGGTCATGCATGCATCATTAGGGTTGACTGGTCGCTTCCCGCGGACGTGCCCGGGCGGTGGAAGAGGAAGGAGAAGGGAAGCGGGCTGTCGAGTACTAGTACGCCAGTTGCAGCACGAGCTCCAAGGAACGTTTGTGCCAAACAATGCATAGTACACTAGCGGAGTGACATGGATAGAACATGCAGGCTGTAGTTCGACAGCCTACCGCTCCGCCTCGCACGGTGTTTGGTCACGCAAGATTTGCTTGCACGCATGTCATGCACGTAGTCATCGAAGTCGTGCTCGAAAAAGGGCGACGAGGTCCGCTAGTCCGCATTGGTCCATGCGTCCGGAAAACAAACTAATCCCAGTCGCTGTAAATGTCATGCGTGCTTTAATTCCTCGCTAGTGGATGGACGCTAACGTGTCGTATAATGAACCGCCTGCCGGCTCCCTAATCTCAAATATAAACTGCACTAGAGTGCGCCCGCAGAACATCCTTTCCGAAGGGACGAAGCCCTGCAGTTACCATCTCCTCTCATGTAAACCAGCTCCACAAGGGACAAGGCAGTTCGTCGCCATTGCCATGGATTCGCAAGGCGGTGGTGCTTCTCGTCCTAGTCAAGGTTGGGAGACCTTGGATGATGATCGTTTGGGAGAAATCGTAAGTCACTCTGACTTCCTCACATCCGCAAGACTTAGCGGTGCTTGCACCAAATATTTTAAGAGGGTGCGTAAATATGCGTGGGAGAAGGCCATGCTAGTTGGTCTACCATGCGTCCTCGAGGACGAGGATGTTTCCTTGGGGCTCTCTCCAGCGTGGCATGGCCATAATTGCAAGTTGACGCCCCTTGACATGCCGATGTTGAGGGGCACTCGGATTTTGTCCGATGAGCAGGTAAGTGATGAGTTTGATCACGTAGTAAATGCATTCTAAAGACTACTTCTGTGTCCATTTCCTAATTCCTCCGCTGCCCACTGTTTCACAGGTTAGGCTTGGTGCCAGTGGAGATTGTCTTGCATATGTACGGGAGGGTACCAACATCAATTTGCACAACATCTGCAATGGTGACACCGTTCCCGTAGAACCTTTTTCCAACATTGGGATCAGCCATGCAATGGGCCATCGCCTGAACTGGTACGATGGAACCACGATGAGATTGAAGAAGATAGCAATCCCGGAAGCCCTGATAAGGTCGCCCGCCAACCAAAATTACACTCTCATTGCGGTGTTCGACATCGCGATTGCTTTCACGAACCCTGCACATGGCGGTCAAAGGTGGACCATGCTGTCTGCGGCCGATTTGTTGCCGTACGAGTACGAAGACGTTGTGCTCCTTTCTAACCGCATCTTCGCCGTGACAAACCAGGGGACTTGTTTCGTATGGGACACATCCTACGGTATACTCCCTCTCTTCCAGTTTATTTGTTTTGAATTTTTCTGTTTTATAAGTTTCAAATTCAAATTTAGAGCTCCCCATAACATGTTGAGATTACAATGTGCTTTAAATCATTGCGTGCATGTAGTAGTTTTTTATTGGTCATATATATTGGTCACACATGCATGCATTGCAATTAATGTTTTATACCACAATTTTTTAGGAAACTGAGTGCAATAATTGAGTAGTTTTGCAAACTACCAGTACTACACCTAAAACGGTACAAAATCAATACCACCACCACGCCCGCGTCTGACCGCCCTGGCCAACCCAAACCCCCTCCCTTGCCGGCGCGCGCTTCCCGCCGGAAATGGTCAGTGCCGCCCCAGAGCGCCAGTGCCGCATTAATGCCCGGACAGAGCGGAGGCGACCTCTCACCGGCACCGGCTTTGAAGCAGCGCGACAGCCGAGCGAGCGTCGCTTCCCGGTGCATGCGACTACTGCGCGTCGAGGCTGGCCATAGTGGGGAGTACATACACTCGGGAATAGCATACATGGTGATGTGGCAGGGAATTAAAGAAGAGACAGAGGGTCATGCATGGCAATAAATATGATCATCTATGCTACTACTCTATGATCCTATGCACCATAAAAGTAGTATATCATACACTAGTATCATGCACTAGTATATTGTATTATATGATACTCCCCACTATGAGTGCCCTCAAAGGACACCACGGCTGGCCGTCGTCCATGCGCCACCCAAATTACAGTTGCAACTTGTTTAGAGTAGGTTTTACTCCGGTTTGTATGAAAACTGTAATGTATCTCGTCCGGTTTATATGAGAAGTTTTCAAAATGTAATGATTTTCGTCCGGTTTTTATGAATTCCACGTTGTTTGCACGATTATGCAGGCAAAGTCATCCCCCGATCAAAATCAGATCGCCAATAGTGGATGTGCATGGGCCATTTGGTCTAACTTGGAACCTTGTAGCTGACAACACCCAGTTGGTATGTACTATCTTAGCAGTCGTTACCCATGGTACCATTGAAGGGCAACAAGGTGCCACAATCTATCACGATCGGACCCTGATCATGTATCAAGGTAATCCCTTCTCTCCGATCTAAGAGTAGTAGAGCCAGGAGCTATCTTATATCTTATTGCCATGTCATCTTATAACATTTCAGTACATGTCTCTTTATACTCCAGGAGCAGGAGTAGTTCTTTCCTTATTTTTTTATTGATTGGGATAGTCATCTATGCAACTTTATAATGCCAGTTGTATATAAACTATAAAGGACTAAACAATTTCAATTCAGTGTAGTACTAGCTAGGTAGCCATAATCCCATCAAACAAAACTACTCCTCCTTTAATTAATGTACACGGCCCAGGTAACACTCTCAAATTATTCGTCGTCACCCGTGCCGTAGCTGGTCTATACATTGCTTCCCTTCCCCCTCATAGAAATAAGCAATATCAAGTATTTTATTTTAATCTGTATCCTCTGCTTACGTCACCTTATTATACTGCATGGACCATAACCATGCACGTCACCATGTATCCAGGTTTGAGATGCCAGGTGTACCAGATGGACGGCGGCATGTTCGACCCCCGTGATGCTACCTGGGTGCGGATGGACACACTTGAAGAGTACTCGATTTTCATTGGGGACAACTACCCCATAGTGCAAATGATGCCACCTTCCGTGCATGACGCCGACGCCCTGCCATTCATGAAGAACGGGTGCGTTTTCATTGTGCACCGACGGATTCATATCTTGAACGCCCGATCCCTGATCTATGCCACTTCAGTTTGGATGAATCTCCATCGTGGGGAGCCACACTAAGAAGCTGCGATGATATGGACTCCCATTGCCCACTGTAATGGATCGTGCCATCTATGAAGAACACGTGGGACTGGAACTTTGAGATGGACATGTACGCAGGGATGTACGAACCTGAGTAATGTAGCGCAGTAAGTGAAGTAGAAAGGCACAAATAGTATGAACCTGCGTGGCAATGCATGGTGATATTATGATGTACGTGGCAATGCACATATTAGGTTTTACAATTGTTTACTTGTATGGTCCGAGACCTTCCAACTAGACGCGTCTGTCTCTCCGGATCGCACTTTGTATCATTATATACTACTACTAGTAGTACTACGCGTGGTCTCCGACCTAGAAGTGGAAGAAGTGGAGACGCTCTACCACGCTGTTCATGTCCCACTCCTTTCGCTAACGTGTGGGACATCCAGCAAGTGTCGTGTTTCGCACAGCTTCGTCGTAAGAGTTGAAACACTAGCTTTCATAAAAAATAAAAAATAAATATAAATCAGCAGTGATACTATACCACGCGGTTTCCTTGCTCCTCGATATCGGAAAGAATACTTTCGTTCACCGACATGTGGGACGTCGACCATCCTGGTCCACTTGCCATGCACATAGAACTCCAGGGGAGAGTCACCCCGGTCATCGCGCCACAATAATAATGACTAATGAGCCGTCAAATCACAGGCCCAACCTTTCCCACTGTAAAGTTGCTCGGACGAAGGAACCATCATGACTTCGTAGAGTTCCGCTTCTTGAAGAAAACTACTCTACCAACAATACTGCTAGCTACAGTATTACTATACACCAGCGGATGCCTCCTTTGGTTCCTAGGATAGGAATTTTATAGGAATAGGAAAATCATAGGAAGTGAGATGACATGCATCTCCATTCCTATAGAGAAAGAGATGCCATTTGATGCATAGGATAGGAATTTTTCCATTGAATCTAGGCTAATGTACTGGTAATTTGCTCTAAAAACTACAATAGTAACTAGTACTGGTAGATGCTTGTAATTAATTAAACAAACGTACGGGCGACACAGACACACACACTAACTACTAGTACCCCTTCTAGGCTTTGTCGGCGAAACCCCATCGTGCTTGGATCTCCGCCTAGCTCTTCTCAGCAGCGCGTGAGTCCTCTTCTTTCTGGCGGCGGCTGGACTCTCTTTTCTTGAGTGCTTTCTACCTTTTCTGTTCCCTCTGTGCGGCTTTGGCCGCCTCTTGCTCTACCGCCCATTCGGCCTTGGCAGCTTCAAAGTCCGCCCACATAGGTGTGAGGTTGTGAGCGGCGATGAACTCGGCATGGCGGGATGCCTTCGCTTCCCTACCATTTTATGTGCGGTCGTGGGCAGCGAGGAACTTGGCACGGCGGGATGCCATCGCTTCCTTACCGGTTAGTGTGCAGCGCGGTGGCATGAGCGACGCTTGGTGAGAGCTCTAGGGCGGAGTGGCCGGACAACAGTATAGTGCATTGGTTTGTCAAGAGCTCAAGGACAGACGACGAAGGAAATTTGAATTCCCCTTCAATCCTGGTCTTTTATTACCGCACACGGTTAATTTTCGTAGCCTCTGGAAACTATGTGCGCTGACCCTATTGTGGGTTGCTTTCTGATTGGCCACCACCCCTGCCACACGGACCGCGCGTGTGCACCATGATTGAATGGCATTCCATGTCCTGGGATTTGATGTTTCTGCGCTACTACCTCTGTCCTGGTTGATGCATGTAACTACAAATAATATCACTAGATACTATGTTTAAATACGAATCCAATGATATAATTTTTGGTGTCATGCATTATTATTTTCTTAATTCAATCTGTGGTCAAAGTTTGGCACAAAATACTAAGGGGACCAATAAATCAAGATGGTGGTCGTAAATTTCTACAAAATGCACATAATGGCCTAAATATGGTAAATGAACCCGGAGAAGTGCCAAATTTGAACACGGTGCTTTGTAGGGTGTATGTTGATCATAGAAAAAAATTCAACTGCCACATTAATTGAGTACTTTTGCAAACTACAAAAACAATATACCACCACGCCAGCGTCTGACCACCCTGGCCACCGAAACCCATTCCCTCGCTCGCGCGAGCTTCCCGCCTAAAACAGTCACCCTCGCTCCAGAACGTCATTGTTGCATTCACGCCCGATGCGACCTCTCACAGGCGCCGGCATTGCAGCAGCGCGACGACCAAGAGAGCGCCACCCGCGCGGCATCCCAGTGCAAGCGACTGCTCCACGTTAACGACACCACTGCCATCTGTTCGTCCGCCGCCCACATTAATGACACACGGCTGCCGATGAACCTACTCCGGCGCCCGCCGTCCGTCCGTCTGCCGTGGCTCATTGCCATTCGCTCGCTATATTAACTTCAGCCCCAGCGATAGCCACAGACCCATAGTCATTCTCCTCTGGTCCCTTCCTTCTGTCAGCACCACTCCAACCATGGCCTCCTCATGGTCCAAAGCTCTCTTGGACGTACTGTCGCTGGAGTAGACGAAGGACATCGCCGGCTCCGCTCCGGACGCGCTCCAAAGCTCTGTTGGATTTACTGTCGTAGGAGCAGACGAAGGACATCGCCGGCTCCCCCCCGGTCACCCTCCGCCGCCACGACCATGAAGCCGGCACGCGTGCGTGGGCACAGCCGGCAGCGAGGAAGAGTAGTACATGGTAGGTCACCACCGCTCTGGTCCCAAGAAGGCTACCGCTCCTCCACTCCGTCGACGCCAAGCTTGGTGGGGTAAACATCGGCGGCCGATTAGCCACTTGACGGTAGCGTGGAGGAGGAAATCTTCAGAACCTTGTGCTCTGGAGGAGGAGGTTATGGAGGCGGAGCTGGACAAAGCCGAGGCGGATGAGGAGGGCCGGACATGGTGGTCGGGCGCTGGCGATCATTTAGATTAGGTTTACAGTAGGTTTTAGTACGGGTTGTGCGAAAAATGTAATGAATTTTGCCGGTTTATAGGAAAAGTTTTCGAAATGTAATGAATTTCATCCGGTTAATATGAAATTTGCTTTGTCTTGCATTTTCACAGACATGTGGGACTGCAATTGAATAACCGTCGATAGCCAAAATCTAATTTCTTGGTGGGCGTCAGCTGAGAAGAGAGAGACGGGGAGGGAGAAGAGATCGCCCGCCCGCCGCGCACGGACTCCAAGAAATATGGTGATAATGTGAGGTGGCCATGCGAGAGTCCGGACCACTGCCAAGCCCGCTTTTGACCAACCTGGCCCACCAGAAAACCCCTCCTCCCTCCCGCGCGTGCTCCCCCCAGGCGCCAGCTGCCCGCATTCATAGCAAGTACAATGCAGGGCTATAAGCCCGCTTATGTGGAGGAGAGAGGCATTGAAAAGTGAAGGAGTGGGTTCTAATGCAAGAGCCCATCTCTACACGTTCTCCTAGGTATAAAAAACATTTGTGTCTAAAAAAAGAAGGTAAAAAACATTTGAGAGGAAATAGATAGAGAGAAAGTGAGAAAAAGTTGTAACCTTATAGCCAACCTTATAGTCAACACTATGGTACACGAGGAAGGAGGGAGTTGTGCACATGCCAAGTTCACTGGGCTGCCGTGTTTCACACTCCTCCGTCGTAACAGTGGAGACAATAGTTTTCATCCAAAATAAACAATGAATACTCCTTGCTCGTCCTCGATATCTTAAAGAATACTTTCATTCGCCAACATGTGGGATGTCGTCCATCCGGGTCCACTTGCCATGCACAAAGTACTGCGGGGGAGAGTCACCCCGGTCGTAGCGCCGCAGTAATAAATGACTAATGAGCCATCAACTCGCAGGCCCAAGCTTTCCCACTGTAAGTTGCTCGGACGAAGGAACCATCATGACTTTGTTGAATCCGCTTCTTCAAGAAAACTTAATGTACCCGCAATACAGCTACCACACGCGAAGACTCGACGCCACTGTAGCACATCATATCACTGAAACCCAATAGGACAAACTAGCCCGCCTAGGATTTGTACATCTCTGTACTGCTATGATTTTGTAGCACACGTATCCTTTGTCAATCTAACAACTAGAAAGAAATGGAGGACCTTTCTCTCTATCTAGATCTCTCTCCATCCCACAACCCCTCTAGCACATGTACACACTCTGTAGCCAATCCGAAAGTACGACGTCACTACACATTCACGCTTCCAGCAAAAAAATTACACATTCACGCATGTTACAAGTATGTGCCAATTTTGTTCTGAATGCTGGCTATTAATGTGAATGTATCTGTGAACCAACTCTTTGAGTTTGATGTGAATTAATTTATAATTATGGACTATTGTCTGATCGATTGCTAAGCCTACAATTTTAGGAGCTTGGGGTATTGGCCGATCGACGACCAGACCTATAAGCGTACCACGAGCTCATCAGCCCCAATGTTTCTCTTTGGTGAGTGTTTGCAAGTACACTGTAGCTCGCACAGTAGCTAGCTTACTAACACCAAGAATCATCAAACAAGCCCTGCTGATATGATAAACAGTTCAAACTTACATCTAAGCATGCCATATATTACATCAAAAGTTGGTGAGGATACATCTGTTTCCATAACTCGGAGAGGGTTCTCATGATTCACTATCAAACAAAAGTAGCAAGTACCACCCACACAAGACAGTGCAGTAGCCCTAAGATGGTTTGATAACACGCATCATTCTGGTAATTCAACACAATGCAAACTACGTTGAAGGATTAGCGCGACCAACTATTCCTTGTCATCGATCTCTGGGGCAATGTCCATAGCACAGACATCGGCATGGGAATCGATCTCTGGGGCGATGTCCACAGGACGGACCACGGCATGGGAATCGATCTCTGGGGCAATGTCCACAGGATGGACCGCGTCATCGGAATCGATCTCTGGGGCGTTGTCCATAGGACAGACCGCGACATCGGAATCATCAAGGACGTGCACCAGCACCTGCACAACCCTGACATATTAGCAAGCACATTGCTAAAAATAAAAAACCACAACTATGGTAAGCCATATTTTTTTACCTTGTGCAGCTCACCGGGGGATCCCATCCCTCCCTGGGCCATCTCCTCGATGGGGGCCATTGCCTTGCCAGGGAAATACTGCTTCTCAACGGTGACTATCTCCTCAAACTTGGCCTTGAGCCTCTCATAGGTGGCCATTAGAGTTTCTGGGGTAGGCACGGTGGGGACCTTGCCGTTCTTCCAGCTTTCTTGGTTGAGGAGTTCGTCCGCCAACGTCGTCAACTCTTTGGCCAATGCTTGTTTCTTGGAGTTCTTCGTCTCCATGGGTTGGCCCACCAACATGGCCAACTCATTGGCCGGTGCTCACTTCCTGGAGATCTCTGTCTCGAGTGGGTTGTCCGCTGACAACTCTTTGCCAAGTGCTCCAGGATCCATCAATAAACTGACAAACAAAAACAATCGAAAGGAAACCACAATCACAATGAAAACGGGAAAAGAATAGGCAGTGAGAATCGGTCGGTGCTTCACAAAAAGAAGATTCTTGGAATGAAAATGTAGTAGCATCACTAATTCGCCCACCTTTTCTTCGTCGGTACAGAAGAAAAATGGCAGAAGTGAGTAGCCTGGACTGAGGTTTTCTTCAAGATAGGGGAGAAAGGGATTCAACGAGCGTCCCATTGAAATGCTGGCTGCTTCGTCCCGTCCAACTTCGAGGCCACTTTACCACTGCTGGTAAAGGTGTGTGTTTTGTGATATGATGGGTCATGACGGCCACACCGGGGTGACTGGTGAGTCTCGACTGTAGCACCTCACTGTGATTTGGTGGATGGCACGCGGGCCCGGATGCTTGATGTCCCACATGTAATAGGGCATCTAGTGATAGAGTTTGGACGACAGACGAGGAGCTGGCAATAGTAGTACTACTACCTCTGTCCTGGTTTATTGGTCCCTATGATAATCTGTGCCAAATTTTGACTATAAATTTAACTAACCAAATTTTCATGCATGTCACAAAAAATTACATAATTGAAAACTATGTTCAAATACGAATCCAAGGATATAATTTTTGTTAACATGCACTAACATTTTGTCAGTTAAAGCTTTGGTCAAAATTTAGCACAAATTACAAAGGGGACCAATAAAGATTGTACTCTCACATTTTGTTTTGAGGATATTCCCACATAGAAAATATAAATAATAATGCATGTTGGTGCAGCCCACGTTTTCGATAATTTGAGCCGTGGGCTTGTTCACAATTTTTACGAGGCGGTGGTTGTTCACTTAATGGAGGGTCTAGTACCAGACTTGAACGATACAAAGTGCGACCTGGCGCACCGTTAATGAGCCCTCGATAGTTTGGCTTGTTATCCTCGTGGTCGCTTCTTAATGAACAAAGCCAATCATCAATTTCTTACGGAGCTTAACGAACCAGCTAATGAGTTTCATGCTAAGTTCGTTAGTAACAACACAACACATGTTTCATCTTACGTGATTTTTCTTAACGAGCTTCGAATGAACTGAGCCGAGGAGGGTTTTTGGCTCGTTAATCTTTCGGAGCTTAACGGGCCAAACCTTAACAACCACGAGCTTAACGAGAACGAACTTAATGAGCTGAGCAGCTCGTTAATCCACCCCTGCACACCACTTGGAATAAGCGGGTAGCTATCTGAAAAAACAATCAATAACTCAAAAAACGGCGACCTGGGACGTACACAATTTTAAACGATTGTTTTGATGGAGTGAAAAAAAGAAAACTACCCCACTATTCGTATATACTCTATATATATAGGCAGGAGCCTCCGCGCTTCCTTGCTAGGGTTGCTCTATTCACACACTCTCATCCTCTCCAGATCTAAACAAGATAGCGGTGGTCACACTACCTTTCTATCCTCACTGTTGGTTACAGATCCTGACGCATCCCCTTCACCGGGGAAGGGGAGGAGGGGCAGCGTTTAGGCCATCGTCGACGGCGAGGGAGGAAACCCACTGCCGGCCGCACCGTTATCTATGGCCGAGCGCTGGTGCGGGAGGTCCTCTGATCCCTTGGTCACTTCCATAGTGTCGGTGCATCCGGCCTCCTGCCCCCCACTTAGCCACACCCCGACGACCTTCAGGTATATCTTACTTCGAAACCGGCCTAACTCTACTTCCCCAGCTCGCTACGTCGCTGCATGCGCATCATTTTCTTCCTTCCATCCCCCCACGTAGCTAGGCTCGCTCGGATTGTCCAACGCCACCTAATTTTTTCTGTTGTTAGAGGTAAAGCTACTTCATGGAGTCGAATCTTGTAGTACTTGGTTCAAATAGGATAGAAAGGGGGAAAAGATGTAGTATGTACATAGGACTTGGTACAAACATGAAAGAAAGGGACTGAAAGTAGTACAGACTGGCCATCCAACCGGTCTCTTGGTCGAAAACGGAAATAAAGGTGAAACCCTTTACACATTGGTATGGCCAGGACTAGATTTGCTATCCACACGTATGAATAGGTGGCTCAAGTGAACAAAGATAAGGCCAACCCAGATATGTTGCTTGGATGTTTGTTTCTCGGGGCAACAAACTCTAAATCACCACTTTATGCCCCGGTTTAGGTACATGGTGCTGGACTGCTGGTGCACCCACTGTCCCATGTCCTTAGAGCAACTTATTTAGCTGTTCTTAATCTAATGCCCCTCGTAAAATGAAGCCATTCCACTGTTACAAGTCATCACAAGTTTAACCAATTGTTTTTGCCAGTAATTTTTTGAGACTCTGACCGTTTCCTTTGTAGCTTTTTGTGCAAATAGGAATATACATTTCACCTCGATGCTATTGCGACCTTTTGGTGCACTGCACAAAAATCACTTCTTTTTAACTGGAATGTCACACCGGGACCATTGGTTGATTTTAGTAGAACTGCACAAATGGAGATCTGTGTTCCAATCTTCATCCTCCATATTGGCACCCTAACCTTCCCTTGGGTAAGAATGATATTTAATGCATGTGTTCACCTCTATTTTGCAACTGCCATGAGAAAATAATGCTATTGTTTACTAGTAGACTTGTACTCCCTCACTAACAAAACCAAATCTGACATTGAAGGCCAATCATGTACTTGGTTTCACCAATTGGCGAGGAGAAAGAGAAACAGACCAAGAAGAGGAAGACAAAGAAGAAGATGAAGCAGAAGAAGGAAATGAAGAAAGATCACACGCTGGTACCGTCCTATTTTATCCTGACATCTTGCTAGTGGTATTGTATTGCTGTGTTGCTACTAGTATTAATTTACTTGAAGAAATGCACTTGTAGTACGTAGCAGAGTAGTACTTGGCTTGACGACACATCATACTAATTAACTGGATTCCGGATGCATGTGTGACCAAGCCCTACACGATCAACAATGCCAAGGTGATCTTCCTGACACCGAGGCCTCAGTCGAGGCCATTCAAGGGATCCGGCAACGTCTATCTCACATGTGAGACGATCCTCCAGGAGCCCTTCCACTTTTTCTGCCTCTCCTGCAAGGTCATTAATCAATTAGGAGTATTAAGCAGCACTAATTAATCACTGCCTAATTATCCTATCGGAATTAAACAAATCTTTAGTAGCACCTCATGCTGAATCATGTACGTGTGTGTGTGTGTGTGTGCAAGTGGACCATGTGGTGGTGGAGCCTGGAGGGGATCTTGGCAGTGTCATGAGATAGTAATGATATTGTTTTGCATCTCAATTTATTGCCACTGGTTCGATGAGCCAATGTTTTGCTACTGTATTGTCATCATGCTTTGATGCTATTGTATTTCTATCCTTCCTCACTAAGCTAATGAAGGTTTCACCTTGTTCCTACTTGTGCAAACAGGGATCATGATGTGTCATTCGTACATTTTAGTGGAATTGCACAAGAGGATACAATGAACTGTATCCCAGCCAATGCTTTAGCTCTGCTGGAAGTTCTTGATAATCTCTCGATATAATCTCGGCACTGGTAAACAAGAGTGATGTCAACCGTCCATTGGAAGTGCACAAAAATATGTACTATTGAATGATTCCAGTCAGTGCTTTATCTTCTCTTCTGGGACTAGTTGAATAAGCTTCCTTGCTCAGGTTGGTACCGGCCTAAGGCCTTCATCTAGATTAGTGTGTTGTCATCTCTATTTGTATCATGCTACTATTTTGCTATTGTCATGAGAAAGTCCTTTATCTTTGCACGTTAAATCTTTGCAAGCTATGATACATGGCAATGCTTTGAGTGTTGAGCTAATTGGCACTGATAATATAAACTAATACCTCTCTTTAAGCAAGGCTACTATGTTGCTAACTTTACCCATTAGGATAATGAGGATGCTTCTATTTGTTAGTGTATGTTTCATCAACTAGTGCCACTATTACAATAATCTCACTTTCTCAATATATGTGCCAACAGGGATGCTCGATTTCAGTTGAACTGCACAAAAACTTTGGGTGGTTCATTGCCTCGACTGCCTCGTTCCTTTCCTGTCAGTGGATTATCTCAGTTTCCAGTCAAAGGAAGCACTAATTGATATGCTTCCTCACACAGGTTGGTACTGGTCTTCATCCTGATTATTGTGCTTGTCATATCTAATGGTAATTTTGTATTGTGCTACTGTTGACCGATTTCATAAAGTAGTAACTTGTGAGCCTAAACTCGCAGACAAATCATTACATTGGCCGATTTCAGTAGAACTGGAGAAAAATATCAGATGGACAGATACTTATGCTGCTGCTTTGTACTCACAAGTTCACTCAGACAAGCATAGATATTGACAAGAAGAAGTGACAGAGTGAATGCCAACAATATTGCTTGGTGCATAGCCCTGAAAAACGCAATCCAGTCTTTGGTCCCAACCTGCGCTTTTCGGTTATTGGCTCGTATGCTGGTAGCGAACTGTATGCCATGGAGTCTGAAGATTCCCGACAAGTTGGTAGACGCATATATTCATATAGCACTTAACCAGTCTGCATGCCCGTGATGCTCCATTTCAGTTGAACTGCACAAAAACTTGGGTGGTTCTTTTTGTCGACAGCCTCGTTTGTTGTCTGCAATGTAGATTTTTGGCGAGATACAGGACAAAGATGGGCCAGTAAATTAGTTGGATGGAAGTAGTGGCCTAGTTGCTCAAACCTCTCGCGGCATCAAAGCCACTATCATGAGGATAAACCTAGAAGTAAAGTTCAGATAGTCTGTGCTGCCTCTTATGTACTCAAAAGTTTGCTCAGACAAGCATTAATTTTACCAAGAAGTACCACTGAGTGAAAGTAGTTGGATGAAAGTAGTGGCCAAGTTGCTCAAACCTCTAGCGGCATCAAGGCCACTATCATGAGGATAAACCTACAAGCAAAGTTCAGATGGTCTCTGCTGCCTCTTATGTACTCGAAAGTTTGCTCAGACAAGCATTAATTTTAGCAAGAAGTACCACCGAGTAAACATCACTTGCCCGTCTGTATCGTAGGTGATTAATGTGTGTCGATGGATGATATTGGCTGTGTTCTCTCAATCATTTGGATGCCTAAACATGCTGAACTTGTGTATATCTGAATTTTTTGTGAATTTTAGCTATGAATATTGGCTTGTGATCTAAGTATGAATCATTTGGATGCATAGGCATGCTGAACTTTTCTATACATAATTTTTTTGAGTTGTTGATTGCCAATGTTGGCTACGAATATGAACGTATCCTGTGAATTTGAGTTTGACCTGAATGTTTACCTTTTCTGTTGTACTTGTGTGTGAATAGTTAGAATGTACTAGCAAGATGCCCGTGCGTTGCACGGAACATTAAGATGCATTTGTATGAGTAGTTTATCTTGTGGGAGAAAAGGATGAACGAGGGAAGACCTTATTTGCAAATGTGGAGAGGGGTGTTGGTATCTTTTTGCAAAGTTGCCATAGTTTCCTTCCTATCCATCAGATATAAATCGGACGGCCTATATTGCAGGATGGCAGGCACACCATTATCACCAACTCTGCTTTTTATAAAGAGTAGAGATACTGTGGGATTGTGACATGTGAGTGTCACACGGCACACCTTTGTTCCGAGAAGAATGGCACCTGCTTGTTAGGGTAGCAACGGCGCGTGAGCTCCTTTTTTTAATCTTTTTGCTCAGTCTCCCCCTTCCCGCTCAACCCCCGCCATAATGTTTTCGGCCAAAAAAACAAACATAATACTGCATTGTTTTTGGGCCTTGATGAAAAATCAAGTGCTGCTTTCTATAGGTTGGCCCACCCAGCAAATGGGCTGCTGGTCCGCCATGGACTTGGAGGCTAGAAATACAAGTTGTATCGTGCAGAGGCAAGTAAAAAAAATACGCCATCGGGAGCCATCCACTGAAAAGAATAATTTGCGTCTGATGTGCTTCTTCAGTCTTCCCTCTGGTTGTTCTCCCGCCGCCCAAACCAACAACGCGGCCGGACTGTCTGCTGCCGCTCAGGGGCCGGCGGCGCTGCCTCGTGTCGTGGCCCCCGCCCCCTCTTAAATCCACGGGTTTGTCAGCCAAGTCAATAAATGTTTTTTCTTACAATGAAGACTGTCATCGGAGAGCTATTTTTTAGGGGTATCAGGGATCTAGCAGTAGCAGGAGGTATCATATATTTCAGAGGGCGAACTAGTATCAGGTCGGCCTAGGTTATGTTATTTAACATGCGCAGCCCACGACATAGCGAGACCGTGGTTTGAACTTAAATTTTTGACGTCCATCATGTATGTACCAGCCTATGGGCCTCCCAGCCTAGGTTTTATTTTTCCTTAAACATCGGTAGCACAATCTATCTTTTTATAACAAAACGCAGATCTCTGTTCTATTTTTCTATATATAAGAATAAGAATGCAGGGTCCAATTTATGTTTTCCTTTCTAACCACATTATATATATATTTATATTATTATTATTATCGTATATTTAATTGAAACTTATATATACATTATAAAAACATCCCACATCTTACTATCTTATAAAAATAAATGTTTAACAGAATTTGGCAAGGGAAAATCGTGGTTAAGGAAATGAAAATCCTGGTGATTGCTCACAAAAGTTGCGAAGATTTTTCCTTTGAGCAATAACTCACTAATTAGCTAATTTTATATATAATAAAATGTCCACCTCCCATTTATTTTTTGATACTAATTGCACCGTCTAACCTATCAATTTATTTACAACAAGCCCAGCAAATCCGTGTATTTCAAGAAAGTGCAAATCTACTATGATTTCTTAGAAAAAAATTAAATGGGCCGCATTGACGCTACATTATTTGTTCACCCAGCCCAGAAAATTGACTGTAAAATCTACAAAATATAGGTTAAATATGTTTCTCTCTAAAAAAGCGTTAAATATGTTCTGCATTTTTGCAGGCTGACATGTGGGCCAATAGGTCGAAGCCTACGCAAGGCATTGTCAACTTAGTCAACAAATGATTCTGACATCCACCACCATTGGATTTGTATCCAACAGCCGGCATGCCTCTTCAATCTCTTGTCTTCTTCCTCCAGCGCCGCCGGGACCGCCTGCTCCTGCCTCCGGCGGCTAGTGGCTCTGCTTAGCACACATCGCTGCGAAGCGCTACCCCACCGCCGGCCAAGCTATCCCTCCAGCCCTGCACACCGCCTGTTATTCTCCACCGACTGCAGCCCCACGCCGCACCAGAGGCAGTTAACCCTCGTACTCCTCTCCATCTGCGACTCCACTCCCGCGTCTTCCCATATCCGGCTCGTTCCCGTCCGGGGCCTCGCCGTTGTCCACCGCCTTGGCGCGCTCGGCACTGCGTAGTCAACATGGTCAATAAATGTGAGTCATCGAAGGAGGATAGTACGTGGAGAGGCTGACAGTGGGGACGCACCTGTTCATGGACGCACGCATGCAACTGGCTCCTTATTAGGCCGAAAAAATATTATTCCTCCCCCTGACAGCTTGGACCCACCAGCTACATCTTCGCACGCAAGCAAGTGTGTCTTATTACGTGGAAAAAATGTTTTCTATCCCGGACAGCTGGGACCCAGCAGCTAAATCTTCGCACGCAAGGAAGTGCCTCCTTATTATGGGCAAAACAAATTATTCCTCCCCCTGACAGCTAGGACCCACCAGCTAGATCTTCGCATGCAAGGAGTCTGACATGTGGGCCATTAGGTCGCCTACGGAAGGCATTGTCAAATTAGTCAACAAAATGATTCTGACATTTGTAGTCATTGGATGTACATCCAACGGCCGCCAGCATGCATCTTCAATCTCTCGTCTTCTTCCTCTAGCGCCGGCGGGACCTCCTTCTCCCGCCTCCAGCGGCCCGCGGCGCTGTTTCGCACACCTCGCCGCGAAGCGCTACTCCACCGCCGGGCAGGCCATCCCTCCACCCCTCCTGTTATTCTCCACCGACTGCAGCCCCATGCCGCACTGAACCAATCAACCCTCTTACATTGTACTCCTCTCAGGCTGCGACTCCACTGCCGCATCTTCCCCATCTTCGGTCATTCCCGTCCGGGGCCTCGCCATCGTCCACCGCCTTGGTGCGCTCGGCGCGGCGTGGTCAACTTGGTCAACAAACAAGAGTCATCGGAAGAGGACTGTACGTGGAGAGGCTGACAGTGGGGACGCACCAGGTCCATGGACGCACGCATGCAACCGCCTCCTTATTACGCGAAAATAAAATTATTCCTCCCCCTGAAAGCTGGGACCCACCACGTATATCTTCGCAAGGAAGGAATTGCCCCCTTATTCCTGCCCCTGACAGCTGGGACCCACCAACAACATCTTTGCACGCAAGGAAGTGCCTCCTTATTATGGGCAAAAAATATATGATTCTGCCCCTGACCGCTGGGACCCGCCAGCTATATATTCGCACGCAAGGAAGTGCCTCCTTGTCCTCCCTGACAGCTAGGATCCACCCGGTCAAAGCGTACGTAGTGTTGTCTATGTACATACTGGTCAATCGGTCTGTCTGCCATGATGAACCGTGGCCGAGTAAGGAGCGGTAGTAGTTTAGGCAGTCCTGTCTAAATCCTGTGCACATACAACAGCTATGCTGCAAAAAAGACGGCCACGTACGTACATACGGGTGTGGTCTCAAACGCGTAGAGCGACGGCGTCCTGTTCATCGGCAGCCAACCGGCTGGGTCGGAACGGAGGAAACATCGTCGTGTTCATCGGGAGGCAACCGACTGGGTCGGAATATGGCCTGTTCATTGGGAGCCAACTGGATTGGACAGAACAGCCGAAACGAGGTCTGGCGTACCGCAGAACGGAGGAAACGGCCTTCTATTCGACCCCCTACGGTCGAAACAGGGTCCTGTTCATCGGGAAGGGTCTAGCATACCGCAGAACGGAGGAAACGGCCTTCTGTTCGAGTGCCTGCGGTCGAAACGGGGTGCTGCTGATCGGGAGGGGTTTGGCGTACCGCAAAACGGAGGAAACGGACTTGTGTTGGAGCGCCTACGGTTGAAACGGGTTCATGTTCATCAGGAGGGGTGTGGCATACCGTAAAACGGTACTCCACGGGCTACTATTCATCCACCGTCTACTGCCTCCAGCCTCCACCTGCTACTATTCATCCATCGTCGACTTCCTCCTACCTCCACCAGCTACTGTTCATCCACGGGGGTCGCCTCCACCGGCTACTGTTCAACCAGCCCTCCACAGGGTCCTGTTCATCCACCCTCCACTGGCTACTATTCAACCAGCCCTCCACGAGGTCTTGTTCATCCACCCCAACCGGCTCGGGTGTGGCGGCCTCCTCTCGATCGGGGTCCTGTTCATCCAGCGGCAACGGCCTACTACTACTACCACGGGGTTCTATTCATCCAACCCCCACCGGAAACTATTCATCCAACCCCCAACAATGGTCACTATTCATCAAGAGGCAGCAGCAGGTTCGATCGGCTTCAGTTAGCAGCAGTAGCGAAGGAATCGCTCGATCGGGTTCAGTTAACAGCCAAGGGATCGATCGATCGCTCGGGTTCAGTAACGCGCATAGCTAGTGCAATCGCTCGGGTTCAGTAAGTGAACGCCTCGCTCGGGTTCAGTTAGAGACCAACGCCTCACACACACGCGCGTACATGTACGAGAGAAACGCGCAAACCTCCGTGCATCGCTCGGCCCCGGCCACCCCCTGTAACCGAGAACTCCCTGAAATTTTCCTCGCCCTCGCTTCTACCACGATTTTTTCCGTCATCGACGGCCCAAAGAATGTCATGCAGGTGCATCCCTGGCCCGCCCAGGACGAAAAGCCCATTTTCTGTCATGATTTTTTGTCATAGAAGTAGGAGCCCACCACATCTATGATGATACGTGCTTTTGTCACAATTATCATCATCTAAGTGTCATAAGCATGACACAAAAAAATTTATTCGGCCCAAAATGTCACGATGTGTCTTTTTTTTGTAGTGCAAGCCGAGCAATTGGTTCATACTTTTTAACGCACTTAAACTTTTTCAACTTCACTCAATACATGAGCGTGAGCCATGGATATAGCACTATGAGTGGAATAGAATATGATGTTGGAGGTTGTGTGGAGAAGACAAAAAAGGAGAAAGTCTCACATCAACGCGGCTAATCAATGGGCTATGGAGATACCCATCAATTGATGACAATGAGAGGAGTAGGGATTACCATGCAACGGATGCACTAAGAGCTATAAGTGTATGAAAGCTCAAACTAAAAACTTAGTGGGTGTGCATGCAACTTGCTTGCTCATGAAGACCTCGGGCATCTGAGGAAGCCCATCATCGGAATATACAAGCCAAGTTCTATAATGAAAAATTCCCACTAGTATATGAAGGTGACAACATAGGAGATTCTCTATATGAAAAACATGGTGCTACTCTGAAGCACAAGTGTGGAAAAGGATAGTAACATTGCCCCTTCTCTCTTTTTTTTTCTTTTCTTTTTTCTCTCTCTTTTTTTCTCTCATTTTTTATTTTCTTTTTTTGTATAGCTCCTTTTGGCCTCTTTATTTGTTTTTTTATTTTTTTGTCCGGAGCCTCATCCCGACTTGTGGGGAAATCACAGTCTCCATCATCCTTTCCTCACTGGGGTAATGCTCTAATAATGATGATCATCACACTTTTATTTACTTACAACTTGATACTAGAACAAAATATGACTATATGAATGCCTCTGGCAGTGTACCAGGATGTGCAATGATCTAGCATAGCAAAGATATCAAAAAATTGACAAGCCATGAAAATATCATACTAGCTATCTTGCGATGATGCAAAGCAATATGACAATGAATACTCATGTCATGTATATGATGGTGGTGGAAGTTGCATGGCAATATATCTTGGAATGGCTATGGGAATGCCATGATAGGTAGGTATGGTGGCTGTTTTGAGGAAGATATAATGAGGCTTATGTGTGATAGATCGTATCATATCACGGGGTTTGGATGCACCGGCGAAGCTTGCACCAACTCTCGAGGTGAGAAAGGGCAATGCACGGTACCGAAGAGGCTAGCAAATTGCGGAGAGGTGAGAGTGCGTATAATCCATGGACTCACACTAGTCATAAAGAACTCACATACTTATTGCGAAAGTTTATTAGACCTCGAAGCAAAGTACTACGATGCATGCCCCAAGGGGGATAGATTGGTAGGAAACGACCATCGCTCGTCCCCGACCGCCACTCATAAGGAAGACAATCAATAATAAATAATGCTGCAATTTCATAGCATAACGAGAGATCTTACGTGCATGCTTCGGGAATCACAAACCTTAACACCAATATTCTTACTAAACCACAATCATTCACTAGTACCTCCCACATATTACCATCTCTATATCGCAAAACTATTGCAAGGAATCAAACATATCATATTCAGTGATCTACAGGTTTTATGTAGGATTTTCTGACTAACCATGTGAATGACCAATTCCTGTTAACTCTCCTAATAGATATAAGTGAAGCATGAGAGTTTAATGCTTTCTACAAAATATTTGCCTATGCTCTAACAAATATAAGTGAAGCAAACGTGCATTCTACAAATGGCGGTTTTTTATGTGCAGAGAAACAGGCAATCCAGACTTCAAATGATATAAGTGAAGCACATGAAGCATTCTATAAAGCCATACTCAATAGATATAAGTGAAGTGCATGAAGCATTCTATAAATCAACCAAGGACTATCTCATACCAGCATGGTGCATAAAAGAGAAAGGAAACATAAACACAAAAGACGCTCCAAGAATTTGCGCATATCATGTGACGAATAAAAGTATAGGTCCAAATAAAATTACCGATTGTCGTTAGAAGAAAGAGGGGATGCCTTCCAGGGCATCCCCAAGCTTAGTTGCTTGGGAGTCCTTGAATATTACTTTGGGGTGCCTCGGGCATCCCCAAGCTTAGGCTCTTGCCACTCCTTATTCCTTCATCCATCGTGAACTCACCCAAAACTTGAAAACTTCAATCACACAAAACTTAACAAAACCTCGTGAGATCCGTTAGCATAACAAAGCAAATCGCCACTTTAAGTATTGTTGCAAACCCATTAATATTTTAGTTTTGCAAGATACCTACTATATTCTAACTTCTCCACGGCTTATACCGCTTGATACAATCCATAGTTCCATCAAAACAATGCATCAAGAACAGAATCTGTCAAAAACAGGACAATCTGTAGAAATCTGAACATTGACCATACTTATGTACCACTAAAAATTCTGAAAAATTAGGACAAAATAAAAAATTTGCATAGCAGTACTTTGTAAAAATTTCAGGAACTTTTGATGTTCCAGTAAAAAATGTAAATTCACACACTACAGCCAAAGTTTCTGTTTTTGCACCGCACATACCAAACAAGCAATCTAAACATCCTAAAGGCAAATATTGGCACATTATTTTTATAATACAATGGATTTGTACAAGGGGATAATTATTTTTGTTGAAATTTTTTTGTAATTTAGGATTTGCAAAGTTTCCATGGGCACGAACAAAGTTCAAGGACCTCCCCCACTTCAACGGTGCTTGTCTTTCTTACTTTCACTTTCGTTTTTTAAAAGTTTTAGGTTCTCCTCTATATTTTTTTGTTTTTAAACTTTTTTAAAAGCACACAACAGAATAAAATGACTCTCTAAAACTTCTGGGTTGTCTCCCTGGCAGCGCTTTCTTTAAAGCCATTAAGCTACGCATAAAGTGCTCAAGTAATGGATCCACCCGGATCCCAAGGTATATCAAAGCCAATTTTAATTAACGATGATTTGCATTTTAGTAGTGAGGACAAAGCAACATATATCATGCAATGACGAAGTCTAACTCTCTTCCTATGCATCGGCATGTCATAAACGAACAATTCATGCACACATAATAAAGGCCGATACCTAGCATAAACAGTTTCTTGCAATTTTATCGTATTGGAAACATAGAGAGGTGGAGATGTAGTTCCTCTCTCATAATAATTGCAAGTAGGAGCAGGAAGCGTATGCATACTATATTCATCAAAATCATCATGTGTAGTAGTAAAATGCAACCCAACAATATAATCCTTAATAAGCGCAAACTTCTCTGATATAGTGTAGTTGGGAGAATTCAAAAATATAATAGGACTATCGTGTGTGGGTGCAATAGCAACAATTTCATTCTTAACATAAGGAACTATAGCAAGTTCATCTCCATAAGCATAATTCATATTGGCATCATGTCCACAAGCATAGCAAGCATCAATCTCATCAAAAAAGGATATTTCAAATGAGTCCAAGGGATCATAGCAGTCATCATAGCATTCATCCTTCGATAAGCACGAAGGGAAATTAAAAAATGTATGAATTGAAGAGTTACTCTCATTAGAAGGTTGGCACGGGTAGCTAATCTGCTCTTCCTCCTTTTGTTCTTCGCTCCCCTCATCATCTTTTTCATCCAATGAGCTCACAGTTTTATCAATTTCTTCTTCCATTGATTCCTGCAAAATATTAGTCTCCTCTTGGACAGCGGGGGAGTCCTCATTATATGGTTTAATATAAGCATTAGAAGCATAATTCTCGTAGCAATATTTAAGTATGGCAAAATTTTCAGATTTGTAAAGAGTAACATCATACTTTTCAATCAAAGAAGCAATTTCTTACGCACCCTTAAAAGCAACAAATTCTTCAATTTGTTCAATATCATAGTAATTATAAACACCTTAAGCATAAGAAGATAAGAATCCATTATCACTAAACTCACATTGATAGGGAAGGTGTTTTTTAGCAACTTCAGAACAACAAGTAAAATCATATATTTTGCATAAATTCCAAGCATATCATTGCAAAGTATTAATATGATGCCATAAAAGTTTCCCTTTTGAGATAAGCGGTGTCACACAAAATAAGCATGCTCATTTAATGATTTTCCCTCAACTAAACTAGTTGGGTTTTCAGCACGAGCACAAAGGGATCGAAGATGATCCAAGTAGAAAGCTTCAGCAGTATGATAGATTTTGGGTGGTTTTTCAACCATTGGTTTAGCAGGTACAACTAATTTTTTTGGTATTTTATGTTTCCTACCCATAACTAAAGATAGAAAAACAAGAGCACAAAATAAAAACTACTTAGTGATAAAGCAAACAAGCACACACGAGAATATTCACCCCACGCTATTGCTCGCCGGCAATGGCGCCAGAAAAAGGTCTTGATAACCCACAAGTATAGGGGATCAGTTGTAGCCTTTCTCGATAAGTAAGAGTGTCAAACCCAACGAGGAGCTAAAGGTAGAACAAATATTCCCTCAAGTTCTATCGACCACCGATACAACTCTACGCACACTTAACGTTCGCTTTACCTAGAACAAGTATGAAACTAGAACTACTTTGTAGGTGTAAAGGGATAGGTTTGCAAGATAATAAAGAACACGTAAATAAAAGCTATGGGCTGTTTAGATAAAGAAACAATTAAGTTAGTTTAGTAGAGAGCTTTTTGTCAGAAGAAAGTTATTTGTCCCTAGGCAATCGATAACTAGACCGGTATAAGCTAACATACTTTCTCTACTTGGATCATATGCACTTATGATTGGAACTCTAGAAAGCATCCGCAACTACTAAAGATCATTAAGGTAAACCCAACCATAGCATTAAGTATCAAGTCCTCTTTACTCCCATACGCAACAACCCACTTAGTCGGGTATGTGCTTCTGTCACTCATGCCACCCACCATAAGCGAATCATGAACATATTGCAACACCCTAAAACGGGGATCCCTCATGCTTGCGCGACACGGAGAGCACCATAGGACAGCATCAATAATAAAACATACAACTCAAACCAATCATGATCATCAACCAACCCATGGGACAGAACAGATCTACTCAAACATCATAGGATAGACACACATCATTGGATAACAATACATAGCGTTGAGCACCATGTTTAAGTAGAGATTACAGCGAGGAGAAGAGATATTACACACCACTGCATAGAGGGGCAGAGAGTTGGTGATAACGGCGGCGGAGTTGTTGGTGTAGATCGTCGTCATGATGATGGCCCCGTAGGCGTTCCGGCGCCACCGGGAGAGAGGGGGAGAGCCCCCTCCTTTTTCTTCTTCCTTGCGCCCCCCCTAGATGGGAGGAGGGTTTCCCCTCCGGTCCATGGCCTCCATGGCGGCGGAGGGGCGGGAGCCCCTCCGAGATTGGATCTATCTCTTTGTTTCCTTCTGTTTTGCGTTCCTGTTTTCTGGCCTTTCACCGTTTCTTAAATTTCTGGAGATCCGTAACTCCGATTGGGATGAAATTTTGAGGCGATTTTATTCCGGATATTCTCTTTGTCGCAGCCTAAGGACACCCCCAACCGACTTATGAGGTGGCCACAAGCCTTAGGGGCGCGCCTACTCCCCCAGGGCGCGCCCTATGAGCTTGCGGGGCCTGTGGACCAGCTCTCACGCTGATTCTTCTCCCTAAAAATCACATATATTCCAAAAAAAATCTCCGTAATTTTTTATCGCGTTTGGACTTTGTTTGATATGGTTACTCTGCGAAATAAAAAAACATGCAACAAACAGGAACTGGCACTAGGCACTGGATCAATATGTTAGTCCCAAAAATAATATAAAATGTTGCCAAAAGTATATCAAAGTTGTAGAATATTGGCATGAAACAATCAAAAATTATAGATACGGCGGAGACGTGTCACTCGAGAAGGCTCATGAACCAGGAGCCCTGGCCGTCCTTGAGGGCCATGGGGAACCAGTTCGCCATGACCTTGTCATCACCGTTCGCCGCCAAGATGCTCAGCGCGTAGAGCTGAAGGAACCCCGCGGGGTTGCGAGTGCCATCGTAGCGCGGGGGCAGCTTTGGCTTGAACTTCGCGGGCCAGACTACCTAACACAACTCGTGGGTGAAGGCTCGGCAGCCCAGCACTACAGAAAAAGACACATCCATGACATTATGGCCCGAACGAATACTTTTTCTGTCATGGTTATGACACTTCTATGATGATAATTGTGACAAAAACACGTATCATCACAGATGTGGTGGGCTCCTACTTCTATGACAAAAAATCATGACAGAAATTGGGCTTTTCGTCCTGGGCGGGCCGGAGACGGACCTGCATGACATTCTTTGGGCCGTCCATGACGGAAGAAATCGTGGTAGACGTGAGGGCAAGGAAAATTTCAGGGACTTCCTGGTTACGGTGGGTGGTCGGGGCCGAGCAATGCACTGTGGTTTGCGTGTTTCTCTCGTACGTTGGCGTGTGTGTGTGCGAGACGTTGGCTCTAATTGAACCCGATGGAGGAGTTCGCTTACTGAACCCGAGCAATTGCACTAGTTGTACATTACTGAACCCGAGCGATTGATCCCTTGGCTGTTAACTGAACCCGAGCGATTCCTTCGCCACTGACTGAACCCAAGCGATTCCTTCACTGCTGCTGCTAAGTGAACCCGAGCGATCGATCACTGCTGCTACTTACTGAAGCTGGTCGAGCCCCCGTGCGAGATGCAGCCAGTCGGTGTGTTGGGTTGTCTCTCGATGAACTGTGACCGTTGCTACCGCGTGGGCGATACGTAGAATGAGTCGAGACGTGGTGAGTCGAGCCGGTTGGTTGGTTGTGGATGAACAGTTCCCGGTAGGGGTTGGATGAACAGGACCCCATGGTAGTAGGCGGTTGCCGCTGGATGAATAGGACCCTGAGGAGGCCGCCGCACCCCCAGCCGGTTGGGGATGCATGAACAGGACTCCATGAAGGCTGGATGAACAGTAGCGGTGGACGCTGGAGGAAGTCGACGGTGGATGAACAGTAGCCCGTGGAGGCTGGATCGAGGCAGTAGACGGTGGATGAACAGTACCCCGTGGAGTCTCGTTTTGCGGTACGCCACACCCCTCCTGATGAATTGGACCTCGTTTCGACCGTAGGCGCTCCAACAGAAGTCTGTTTCCTCCATTTTGTGGTACGCCAGACCTCTCCCGATGAACAGGACCACGTTTCGACCATAAGCGGTTGGTGACGAGTTCATTTCCTCCGTTTTGCGGTGCGCCAGATCCACTGTTGGCTGTTCCGTCCAAGCCGGTTGGCTCCCGATGAACAGGACGCGTTCCGACCCAGTCGCTTGGCTCCCGATGAACAGGACGCGTTCCAACCCAGTTGCTTGGCTCCCGATGAACAGGACGTGTTCCGACCCAGTCGCTTGGCTCTCGATGAAAAGGACGCATTCCAACCCAGTCGCTTGGCTCCCGATGAACACGACACAGTTTCCCCTGTTCCGACCCAGCCGGTTGGCTGCCGATGAACAAGACGCCGTCATTGTACATGCTCGAGACCCCGCCCATATGTACGTACGTAACCATATTTAATTTCTTGCAGCGTGTTTGTACGTCCGTGTACATGTTATAGACGGGAACTGCGTGACATGCTAAATCAACGGTTCTACTATGACATGTGACACTCCTTACTCAACCACGGTTCATCACTGCAGAGAGACCGATCGGCGGCTATGTACGTACATGCTCGCGACCAGACAGATAACGCTATGTACGATTTGACCTGGTGGGTCCCAACTGTCAGGGGTCATCAAATTTTTTTTGCACGTAATAAGGAGGCACTTCCTTGCTTGCGAAGATAAAGTCGGTGGGTCCCAGATGTCACGGGGAAACATTTTTTTTTGCAAAATACAGAGGCCCTTCTGGTGGGTCCGAGCTGTCAGGTGGAGGAATCATTATTTTGCACGTAATAAGGAGGCACTTCCTTGCGTGCGGCCGTGGACCCAGCTGTCAGCCTCTCCACGTACAGTCCTCTTCTGATGGCTGTCATTCATTGACCGCGTTGACAATGCCATACCAAGAGCACCAAAGGTGGTGGATGACAACGCGACCTAGGAATGGAACAACCCAGAGCCAGGGAAGACATGGCAGTGGATGCCCACTCGGAGGGGAGTATGAGAGTTGACTGGTTCGGCTGCGGTTTGAGGCTGCCGTCGCCGGAGAATAACAGGGTGTGTGGGTGAGTAGAGGGAAGGCCTCGCCAGCGATGTGAGTAGGATGGGGCGGTGAGGCCTGCGCAGCTGCACAACCGGCCATGGGAGGCAGGAGTAGGCGGTCCCGCTGGCGCTGGTTTGGGTGGCTGCTACAAGAAGATCAAAGATTGAAGAAGCAGCATGGCCGTTCGATTAACATCCAACGGTCACTGCTACTAGAATCATTTGTTGACTAAGTTGACAAAGCCCTGCGTACGCGTCAACTTAGTAGGACCACAGATCAGCCTTCGAATCCGGTGCGTCCCATTTGTCATGGGGAGGAATCTTTTTTCATGTAATAAGGAGGCAATTCCTTCTGTGCGAAGATATAGCTGGTGGGCCCTAGATGTCAGGGGGAGGAATCATTTTTTTCATGTAATAAGGAGGCTGTTGCTTGCGTACGGCCATGGACCATGGGGGTCCCCACTGTCAGCCTCTCCACGTACACCCTATTCCGATGGCTATCGTTTGTTGACCACGTTGAGCACGCTGCGCCTAGAGCACCAACGCGGTGGACGACGGTGAGGCCTAGGAATGGAACGACCCGGAGCCGGCGAAGACACAACAGTGGATGCCCACATTGAGGGGAGTATGACAGTTGACTGGTTCGGCTAGGGCGTCAGGCTGCCGTCGCCGGAGAATAACAGGAGGTGCGGGTGGGCAGAGGGATGGCCAGGTCAACAGAGGGAGTAGGGTGGGACGGTGAAGCCTGCATGGCATCACAACAGGCCACGGGAAGAGGGAGCAGGTAGTCTCGTCGGCGCTGGTTTAGGCGGTTGGAGCAGGAAGTCAGAGATTGAAGAAGCACGAGGCCGTTGGATGGACATCCAACAGTCATTGCTGCTAGAATCGTGTGCCGACTATAACTTGACAAAGCCTTGCGTAAACAAGTCAGCCTCGAAATCTGTGGCGTGTACAACCCATTTTGTAATTCATATGGAATTTATTGTAGCCCATTTTCCATTTTTAGAATTGCTGCCCATTTTCTGGTTAGGACCAGGGTTAAAAATTTGAACTAAAAAATATGCGAAGTTTCAAAATTTCACATATTTTTGCTGGGGTACGAAATATTTTAGTCCCGAAATTAGGAGCCATATTAAAAATAATATAAAAATAAATTAATATTATGTTAAAATCCAATGAAATATAAAATGTCAGTGAAGAAAAAAAAAGAAACTAATTGCCCATTTGCTATTTTTTGTTGGAATTTGTAGCCCATTTCCTCTTACTTTTAAGATTTACTACCCATATTCTGGCCAAGCTGAATGCATCCCTCCTCGTCTTGAAAGATTTGCAGCCGAGTATGTCAGAGAAAGGAAATAGGCCTAGGTTGTGTATTCTTCAAAAAGAAATGGTGGGCTACCTATTTTTCCAAAGAAAAAACTGCTAGGCTGGCCATGTTGTTAGACGGGCCACAGACACCGCACAACCCAGTTTATACCCTGCTTCATCTGAACAAACCCTAAAAAAAATGCTCCGTTTGAACAACAAAAAAAAACTACTGGAGCTGCTAGATCCCAGGCCTCAGCTGCTCCTTGTGCAATTCTATCGTTAATTGACTATACGTTGACAATGATGTGGGTCCCAGATATCACCACTTGCTTGCGTTCTAGAGTGGACCTGGTGGGTCCCTACTGTCATACTCACAACTACAGTCCTGTCCCGATTCACCATGTTGACAAGGCCAGACGACGGTGCCACTGCAAGCGCACCAAGGAGGAGGACGACGGCGAAGCCTCGGACAGGAATGAACAGGAGCCGGGGAAGATGCGGCAGTGTGGCTGTAGGCGGAGGGGGGTATGAGGGTTCACTGGTTCTAGTGTGGGGTGGGCTACCGTCGCTGGAGAGGAGTAGGATTGGAGGGAGTAGAGTGATGGCCTGGCCAGCATTTCAGGGTATGACAGGGCGGCGATGCGTGCACGGCACCGCAACCAGCCGTGGAAGGCGGCAACAGGCGCTCCCGCCAGCGCAAGTTTGGTTTTGGCGGCTGGATCTGTCAGACCCAAAAACTCATTATGCTGGATTATAAGAATTAATTTTATACGGCTACAACTTATTGTAAAATGAAGTGGAGCACCTTTTTCTTCTTGAGGTCGCCGAGCACATTCAGAAGCCCTCGGATAAAGTATTTTTTGAGACACCGCCCTGGGATAAAGTGGTGTCGGACAATGTGTTGGGCTGGGTTGGGCATTCTTATCGGAAAATAATGTTGGGCCGGAACTATTTATCATAGAAAAAAAAACTCAGTTTCTCAAAAAACTTGTGGTACTTGGGATTCGAACGGGATACGTGGGCAGCACAATCCCTAAAACAAACAAATGCTATAGAAAAAATGTGATATTTACTATGACCTTTTTTTGAGACAATATTCATTACGACCTTCCACTAATAATAGTTAGATGTTGACCACGTTGACTATGATTTGCATGGGCTTCAACCTGGTGGGGGCCCGATAATAGTCCCCTAGTTGTAGGAAGAAAATGGTGGGAGAAAAAAGACTGGTCGCTAGCTTTGCCTAAGAATAATATTGACTGAATGTAACGATACTCTCGTAGGAAATAATATCCTCCTGTTAAAATTGTACTTTTTAAATCGTAAATTTAAAGAACCTGTGCATGAGCATTTACCTTTATTTATTTATTTAGGGGACCATGAGCATGTACCTAGGCCGGATTCATGTGAGAGCCTCCCTTCCAGTAAATTATGGGCTCCTCTATTGGGCCTAAATCACTAGGTTGCATGTCATCGACAAGTCAAAAATTTGTTCCGTACCAAAAAATAAGATGCGCTACGTACAGGGCACTAAAGGATCAGACCGTGCAACAACTTCCAAAACATTGTGTTTATCGTTCTAACAACACATTTATTCAACCAACAGATGAAATATATTACTAATTGTACATTGAAAACAGCGGCAACAGCAACCAAGGCTGGGGGTGCAACAAAAGCAGTAAGCAGGCCAGAAGAGTAAAGATGCAACTCTCTCTTCCAAACCAAACATCAGCCAACATTACAGAAGGACTACAAAAAAACAAGTGATGCATCAAACTAAATAAAGATCCTACTACACCAAGTGTACACATCTAACTAATTGGCCCAGTTAAATGTTACTATTTATTAAGCCGTGGAGATTGGCTGACATCTTGAACCAGATGGGTGCCTGACAGGGGAAACTCCAGCCAGCAGGTCGAAGTCTGATAATTGCGACCCTCTCTCCTACTTTGGGCTGCAGAGCGTGGCGGCACATATCAGGGTATGGTGCATGAAGAGACGCATGGTATGCTGTGTACACACAGTTTTGCCTGATGAACGAAATCACGCTGCCATCATGATCCTTGCCGTCGGTTATCTCCTGGTTAATCAGATAATTTAGTTCGAGAAACAAAGAGCGTGTGCCGAGGCTACTTACCAGCCTCCAGTCAAAAAATCCTAAAGGCCCAGAGAAGCTGGGATCCTACTCAAAGACCATGCAGTGATTGTAATTGTATTTCGCGAAACAACATGTCCGGTACGTGCGAACTATCATTAGTCGTTCGCCATCGTCTGATCGAGCCAGGAACCACCTGCAACTACCATACCGCTTTTCATTGAAAGGTTCTGGGATTAGGAAGGGTAGGGACACCAGGCGGCGTACAACATCATATCAAGTTGGAGTCAAATAAAAAAGGACTCGTACTGTAGTCAATCTTAAGAACAACATGTTATGAGCATGAAAGTAACATATTGCTGTAACAGCCCTTTTTAGCGATGACTGGAGTAGGCCAGCAATACATCCAGCCATAGAAGGAGTCCACATCATAAATGAAGCCCTTGTGTTCAATGGCATCAGACAACCATGGAGGATGTATGATCCTGCGATGGACGTGCAGATATATCCACTTACCGCAGTGACCTGTTAGATAGGCGAGACCACGGTTGAAGAAAGCAATTAGCCTAAAGTCTTTATAATTCGCATATCTTGTGGGCACTTGGCAGATTACAACCTTGAGCAAATCAAACTTGGTATCATGTTGGCTACTTTAAGATTCCGAGTATTCTGGGCCGCGGTTCCAAAGTAGTGCACTGTTAATCAAAGGAAGGGGGATCAATTGCTAGGTGTAGACCTCCACGAGCATCCACCTGCCGCAACCGTCGACAAGCACCATCCAAGACGTGTTCATGCCGACCGAGTACATACCGTTAATGTAGTTGAGGGTGATGGGGATCAGATCGCAGTCGACGGGGTTGATGCTCGCCACCCTACGATCCTTATGCTGCGTGACACGCCGTTTCTGAAGATCAGGCGACATCTGCAAGCAGGGAGCTAGCTTAAAAAGCTCTGGCCTGAGGGCTTTGAGTAAACGGTACAGCCCCGGCGAGCAAGCGGCGAGCGGCATGGTACTGAGATTGTCCACACATGAAACAATGAGTTTGATTACCTCTGTGGGGAGCGAATTCTAGCCACACTTTTGGCAGACACTGCTCGGTTCTGCCATTGTTAGTGCTTGGATTTCGGAAGAGGGGTGAGGCGCCTAGCGAGGATAGTAGATTGGACGATTATGTGCGGGCAAGGATGGAGAAGCGAATATGTGTTGCGGGAAGTGGACAGGTGATGATGACAATGTAGCAGCAGCACGCCGCTTGACTTACGAGACACATCCCTGCAGCGTAGGTTCATATTGATGCCAGACAACTTGAGTGATCACAGTACTAGTACAATAAACTACAATACTTACTACTATGCCCGAGTAGTATAGTGGAGTAGGACTCTGCTCTACTAGCAACCGGAGCAGTAGTAGTATATTGTAAATAGTTACAAACTTCAATGCCCGAGCATGGAACAACTACGAACCGCCATCGGTGCTAACGCCAATTCCCAGCAAACATTCGCTGGGAGACATGGTAGTTGCCAACGTCTGAGTCGTAGTTTCAGTACATGTGTAAGGGTGGCAGTTTTGTCAAATACCATGGCTTAAAAAAAGGCCATCATCGGATGAAAATCTAACTATTATGTGGGCATTCACCAGGATTGGGCTCGTGGAGAACAATCGCCAGATATCATTACTAAAAAAAAGCTTGAAACACCAGGGGCTAGAACTTGCACTGGCTGACTACTAACAATGATACTAATATAGTTGTAAAATGGTACTACTGTACTACGTAATCCATGTTTCTTGTCAGTGAACATGTCTACGTGGTGTTTGGAAATATATGCAAACTAGTAAAAAGAAATGGAGCGGGTACTGTTAAGTACACGATCTACCGCTTCGTGTGCTACTCCTGCGCTCCATGCGGCGGACGCGACATCCCCTACGGCCACTCCCGTTTCATGGATGGCCTGGTCGATGCCTGCAAGGTGCCCTATGTCTACAAGAGTTTCGGCTGTGAGAGGTACGTCGACTACCACTTGGTGGCGGAGCATAGGTCGAGATGCGCGCACGCACCCTGCTACTGCTATGATTGCACGCCGCCGTTTGAGGGCTGACCGGCGAGAATCATGCATCACCTCACGACACCGTCTAGCAATCACTCATGGCTCGCGGCGAACATCAAGTAAGAGACATGCTACCCGTTTGCCGTGCCGAGTCGCTGGAGGATCACCGCCACCTGCTAGTCGCGGAGGAGGATGGCAGCGTCTTCCTTTTGGCCGTGGGCACCAGCAAGGCCCACGAAGGATCTCGCCCCGTCTCTGTTGTGTGCATCAGGGGCAATGCTGCCGACGTCGACATGAGGCCCCTGTACAAGTGTGTGCTCACTGTTGACGGCCCTTCGGTGTACGAGGGAGACCTCAGCTCCTCCCTCACGCTGAATGAGACTGTGGCGAGCTGCTCTGTTCCCGGCAAGGTGGACATGGAACAGGGCTGGCTTCATGCACACCCCAAGATGATGCACAGGGACTCCAAGGAGGTTCACCTGGGCATATGTATTACCAAGTTAACTGTGCATCATTAGTCTTCGCTCAATGTAAGCCGCTGTCTAAGCATGTGGACACTTCTTATTTAGTATAGAACCTTCCATGCATGATCTTGCTCTACTAGAGTATCGCGCTTCAATAAAGTGTATCCATTTATGGTTTAGTCTAGAATCTTCCATGTATGCTCTTGCTCCATTAGAGTTCTCGCTTGCCATTTATGAGATTAATTGTGAATTTTTACTAATGGTGAAAGACTTATGATGAACCGTTCCTTACAGCGCATATATCTTTGTCGGAGAATTTCATCCAAATGTCGCAACACTATGTTTGCATATTCTTGAATTTAGCCTTGAGGTCCATACATATAATGTGTCATATACATGTATTGGAACACTAGGTAGCTAAGGTTTCCCTTTTTCAATGAGGTAATATGTAAGTGTCAGTTGTATATATATATATATATATACACACACTATTAAAGGGGAATAGGTATTCTTGGTTTGGCTCCGCTTTATTTCGTCCCATCTTGAGGATTTTTACGATTTTTACATATGCTATTTTTTAGTTTTGTCCATCCGTTGGAGGAATATATATTTGTGCAAACCAATGAAACGGGACGTACGAACGAAACCGGGAGTCTGCTGAAGACTAAAAAATAATCGCCGGAACCAGGAGTCGAACACACAACATATACAAGAGACAACCCAGGGGTTGCCACCCAGCCAGACAACATGATGCATTCTAAAGTGAAGTTATTTTCTCTATATATTTTGTTATCTTTGACGCTGGTTAAAGAGCCCAGGCAAAGTCGAAGCCCACGCAAGATTGAGTTTCCACGTTGCTGGGTTTGGCCTTCGCCGGACGAGTTCCTCCCGTTGTTTTACTCGGCCTCTGCATGGATGAAAATTCTAATTATACCAAGAAATAGATGCATGGATATTTCATGTTGTACGGGGCAAAAGACGTCCTTGCATCAAGCGAAGCATGGCTAGCCAGCGATGTCCAAATGACTGTCCGTGGTCACCGATGACCTTACGTGGAACTCCCAACTACACTATGGCTCCTTTTGTGATTGTGCGGCTGATATGTATTTCTTCTAGACCTCAGGGTGCGCCTCCCTGCCGTCGGTAGTACTGTTAGATGTTTAGGTGAATGGGACAATCAGTGTTTCTTTGCATATATAGGTGGGACAACTAGCGTTTCTTCATAGTGTATTCGCTATGAACCATTGTGATTGCACATAACCCTAATTTTCTTTCCCGTTGCAACGCACGGGCATATGTGCTAGTATATATACATATGTATATATATATATATGTATATATATATATATGTATATATATATACATATATATGTATATATATACATGTATATATATACATATATATATACATATATATGTATATATATACATATATACATATATATATATATATATATATATATGTGTAGAGGGCGGCGCTGCATGGGAGTCTCACCCCGCTTGTGGCGCGGCAGTAAAGCCGTCAATCACAAAACCCCACCACTCCCAGTAATAAGTGGCCTGGTAAAATGAACGGACAAGCAACCATCACATCCCTCCTGTCGTTTTTGCGTTTCATCTCTCTGCATTTATTTTGTCCGGTTCATCTCGCACACTCGATCCCTAGCTACTACTCCCACTACTAGTACTAGTATGTAACACCCCGAGACCGATGCTCCAGATGCCTTCCATGGATTCCGAGATTCGTCGTGTGATTTGTTTTGTTTGTTGCATTCATGATAGCATCATTTGCATTGCATCATGTCATCATTACCAACTTAAATGTTTTCTCTTAAATAAATTGCATAGATCTTTCGATCTATTTAAATCGAGGGAACTCACATGGTGATTTCTCGTTATAACATATTAAAAGTCTCCCAATATTATTAGGGAGCTATATAAAATATTCCATTTATTTGGAATTAACCACAACCCACTTGCATTTTAAAGTTCCTTCTGTTTGCACATATCCTAAATCCATGCTCTTTCCTCTTTTGAATCCATTTGAAGTTCTAGTGCTTTGCAATATAGCAAAATAGCTGCATGCCACTTCTCTGTTCATTTAGAAAATATTTGGAACCACAAATATTTTCTCTTCTCTTGCTCTCTGTCTTGTTTCTACCCTTTCTTTTCGGAAAAGGAGAACTGTTCAACAGTGCAGGCCGACCCATCTCTCCTTGTTCCCAATTCTTCCAGCCCAGCCGGCCCATTTTCCTCTTAGGCCCAGCCACCCTCTCCTCTTAACCCTAGCCCCGATCGACCCAACCCTCTCCTTCTCTCGATCCCCTCTCCCTCCTGTGCGCCGCCACCCACAGCGAGAGAGAGGAGCAGAGCGCCCCTGCCTTCCCCTCCTACTCCACCCCGCATCGCACCAGGGAGGAGCTCCCCACGCCAGTGCCATGCCTTGGCCTCCCTCCACCTCGCGCCCGATCCATATGGCGCCCGCGTCGGCGACCCTGCAGGCCGCTGCCCCGCACCATCTCCGTCTTCCTCGCCCTCACGCCCACGCCTCCCGATCAGCGCCTCCTTCCTCGCCCTGTGTCCCCCTCCGCCGTGTCGCCGGCGACCACTAGGCACGCCACCGCCCGTTCCCGGCCTCCCGCGCCTCCGCCCGTCTGCTTCTCCTCCCGCGCCGACGCCCTCCTTTGGCTGCTCGCGCCTGCAGCTCCGTCCGCGAGCTCGTGCAGCCATGGCCGCCACAGGAGCCTCGCGCCCGACCCCCTCACCGAGGCCATGGACGCTCGCGTCCCCGACCTTGCAGCAGGCCGCCGCCCCGCCTTCTTGCCTCCGCGCCCTGCTCCCTCCTGCCGCCGAGCGTCGCCAAGTCCCCTGCTCAGCCGCCCTGCGCCTCCCCCTTGCTGGACCTGCTCCATCTCCGCCTCCTCGTCGATCGCCGGTTGCACCAGGCGCCAAGTCCCTGTTCGTCCTCTGCTCGCAGCTCCATCCAGGGCCGCCTCTCTGCGTTGACCACCAAGACCCGAGCCCCTTTTGTCTCGCTTTGTTTTCGATCGGCACGAACGAGACGCCAAGACCCGTACCCGGACTGTCAAGCATCTTCTCCGAGATTTTTGCCGAGTACCACGACGCTGCGCCAAGTACATCTAACCATGACCCGAACGTCTACGACCCGTGTACAACTACCGTCGCCAAGACCGGACCGACAAGTACCCGACACCGTGTGTACCACTACCGTCGACCCTTGAAGACTCCATGGACATCAAGTTCCTCGCCGTGACCCCGAACATCTACGAAAACGTGTACCACTACACCACCACATGTACCACTACTTCCCACGATGACCTGTGAACAACTACATCCCATCGAACTCGAACCATCTCGAATGCACGCTTCGAAGGTATAACCCCAAGATGACGCCCGCGAACGAATGCATGTGTGTTGTATGAGATGCTCGTGTTTGCACCGTGTCCGAGTTGTCATTGCACGTTTCTCCTCGTTTGCCATGCCGCCGACCCGTGAGAACCTGGTAACCGGGATCACCCCACCACCTTTTGCATGACACGCTCACGCCACACTTTCTTTTGCATCGACATCTCGATGAGTTGTCGGATCATCGGAATGTTGCTGTGGCACCATTTCCGTTGTCGTTGCCGTGGCACCCCTTTCGTTCCGCCATGGTGACCAAATGCTTCATAACATGCTCACGTCAACATTTTCATAAAATTGCATAAAAACTTGTATATGTCATCCGCATCATGATAACAACATTTAAAATGTTTAAAATTGTTGTTTGCATTAAATTGCTAAATGACATGCGGGGATTTACCAGAATTGTTGTTTGATGTTTCCGGCCTCATTTAAATTTGCCTAAATAATTAGTTTAATTATGCCTCACCTCTTGCCATGTTAACCAACATTTAATATTGTTGAGTAGCGTTAACGAGAGCGAACTAAATAATTAAATGTGGTGTTTCTTCAATATGCAACTCGTTGCATATTGAGCCCCACCTAATTTATAGCATTGTTTGTTGGATTTTGCCATGCCATTTCTATTTAAACCGGACATGCATCATCCTTGGTTGTGCATCACGCCATGTTTATGCTTGTTGGTTTACCATGTTGTTTGCTTCTTTCCGGTTGCGCTTCTCCTTGATAGTTCCTGTTACGTTGCGATTGTGAGGATCCATTCGACTACGCCCATTCGTCTTCTTCATGGATTCGGTCTTCTTCCTAGCGGGATTTCAGGCAAGATGACTGTTACCCTGGATACCACTACTATCTTTGCTTTGCTAGATGTCTCGATGCTATCGCTATGTCGCGCTACCTACCACTTGTTTATCAAGCCTCCCAAATTGCCATGATAGCCTCTAACCTTTTCACCTTCCCAGCAAACCGTTGTTTGGCTATCTTACCGCTTTGCTCAGCCCCTCTTATAGCGTTGCTAGTTGCAGGTGCAGTTGCAGGTTGTTCCATGTTGGAACATGGATATCGTGGGATATCACAATATCTCTTATTTAATTAATGCACATATATACTTGGTAAAGGGTGGAAGGCTCGGCCTTTTGCCTAGTGTTTTGTTTCACTCTTGCCGCCCTAGTTTCCGTCATACCGGTGTTATGTTCCTTGATTTTGCGTTCCTAACATGGTCGAGGTTTATGGGCCCCCCTTGACAGTTCGCTTTGAATAAAACTCTTCCAGCAAAGCCCAACATTGGTTTCAACATTTGCCAACATAATAATACTGAATTAATTAATTAACTCGTAGGGCGTCATGAACCCGAGGATTCTTTATTCCACATAATACAGGGGGGCCAGTGCTGATGGCGCTGGTCCAAACTAAAGTCGTGTGCGGCTTCCCCCGGGGAGACTCGGGTCTTAGTTGTTGTACGCTGTGCTCATCCGACCGTGGCCTGAGACGAGATACGCGTGACTACTATCAGGGTGTCAGCACGTCGGGAGGTCTTGCTGGTTTTGTTTTACCATTGTCGAAATGTCTTGTGAACCGGGATTCCGAGTTTGATCGGGTTGTTTCGGGAGGAGGATTTTCCTCCGTTGATCGTGAGAGTTTGTGATGGACTAAGTTGGGACACCCCTGCAGGGTTTGATCTTTCAAAATTCGTGCCCGCGGTTATGTGGCAGATGGGAATTTTTAATATCTGGTTGTAGAGAACTTGACACCAGATCCGAATTGAAATACACCAACCGCGTGTGTAACCGTGACCGCCTCTTTTCGAGCAAGTTCGAGAAGAGAACATGGTGGGGTTATGTTTGAACGTAAGTAGTTCAGGATCACTTCTTGATCATTACTAGTTTGTGACCGTTTGCGTAGTTTCTCATCTTACTCTTGTACTCGTAAGTTAGCCACCATACAATGCTTAGTCGCTTGCTGCAACCTCACCACTTATCCTTTCCATACCCATTAGGCTTTGCTAGTCTTGATACCCATGGTAATGGGATTGTTGAGTCCTCGTGGCTCACAGATTACTACAACAACAGTTGTAGGTACAGGTAATGCGATGATCTGACGCGAGTGCGATGCTTGCTTGTTTGGAGTTCTTCTGCTTCTTCTTCTTCGATCAAGGGATAGGTTTCCGGGTCGGGAGCCTGGGATTAGCAGGGTGGATGTCGTTCTTCTTTTTTGTTTGGTTTCATCCGTAGTCGGATCCTGCTCTTCTGTATGATGATTGCTATGTATTGATGAACTATTGTATTCATGATGTAGCTTGAGGCGAGTGTAAGCCTTTAACTTGTATTCTCATCTATTCAGTACATGGTATGTTGTAATGATATCCACCTTGCTATGCGCTCAAAATGCGATTGTGCCCCAATCATGAATTCATCACGTGATTGGGATAGAATCGCATCTTGGGCGCGACATAGTAGTACTCAAGTTGGAATTCCAATTGCATGATACAACTTCTTAGGCTAAAAATTCCACAGAGGGTGTACGAAGCGGTTTGGGAGTAGTAGTAGTACTACTTGCAAAAAAAATATAGTGCATATAGATTTTTTGAAAAGTCAAACTTTACAAAGTCTGACCAAGTTTATATACAAAACTACTTAGAGCATAGTTAATAATATAGCCAGGAGCCAGCTATATGGAGTTGCCAATCTAATAGCTCACTCATACAATAGTTATCCATACTAGTATGTCATACAATAAATATATGGCCCACTTCTTTCTCTCACAAAGCTTATTGGGTCTCGTGCTACAGCCGGCTGTAAGCTTGTACTCTCTCCATTCACTTATACTAGGCCACTTTGTTTTTCGTGTCAAACTTTGACTTATAAGTTTGGTCAACAAAATATGGATTATATGTCATTAAAAATATATCATCGGAAAGTTCTTTGAAATGTGCATCCAATGAAATACTTTTTATGGCATATAACTCATTTTTTGTTGGTAAAATTAATGGTGAAAGTTAGACATAAAAATATGAAGTGGCCTTGTATAAGGGAATGGAGGGAGTACAAATCTGATGTGGCATTTCTTATAGCCTGCCTACGTCACTCTATTGTACTTGCTCTTATATCTATAATACTAGTAAATATATAAATTATGAAACTATATGTTGTGATGAATCTAATGATATATGTTTTGCATTCTCGAGACAAATATTTTCCCCCAAAAACTGCGTCAAATGTAGTGAAGTTTGACTTTTCAAAAAGTCTATATGCACTACGTCATGGAACGTTGGGTAGTATGGTAGGAGTCACTCGTAGGAGTACGTGCTAGTACGTACGGTGTGCCTCCAAAGGCCACTACTCCTTCCCCGGTGCATAGGGTATAGATCTGCGGGATTCACTTGAACAGTACTAGTTGCTGCCCTCATACTGTTCTATAACCATAGCAAGGGCACTTGTCCGAAAAATTTGCATGCCTTCCCAACCAGTGAGATACTCCGTACAAAGTACGATAGAGAAAAAACCAGAGAGAGAAGGAAGCTAAAGTAAACAATTAAACGAGCATTCTTGCATTTCTTTTCAATTGAATCGTTTCACAAGGTTGACTAGTGTTGTTTGTCTACTTTTACCAAAACCGCATCGTAATGTTAAAACGTGCATTCGCACATGTGTATACATACTAGTAGTAGTACAGTCTACAAGTATAGATTGTATATACAGAGAGAAGATATATAGTGAAGTTCGTGCTATATGCACGTCCTTACAAATGCGTACGGATATAAAAGGTTTCCAAACTTTTCCTTTTACATACTTAATTAAGGAGGCTAATATTTCCCGAACATTCAGGATTTATCATTTCTGCCCCGACACTAATGGGATCACCTAAGACACTAAATTATTCCTAATAAAAGCCACGACACTCGCAGGAGCGCTTGCGGCGTGCCACGAGTGCCCTGGTGTGCGGTCGTTTCCCAGCGCGGCGACACAACGCCTCTTCCTTGGCCTCATAACTCGCGAGGTGCTGAGTAGCGGCTTGCTGGCGGGCGAGCGCGATCTCACCGATCTGGTGATCCGGTGCCAACAGGTGCTCTTCCTCGCTGGAAGCGTGCACCCGGTCCACGTATCACCAAGCGTAGATGACGCGCTTGGACCCAACTGCACTCAGGGCTTTGACACGGGCGTCCTCCGCCACCCACATGGCCCTCGCACAAGCCTTGTGCAAAAGATCCAATTGCATGACTCTCTTGGACGCGACATAGGCCTGCCAGGCAGCATCCCTTGCAGCGGGGAGCTGACGCGTCCTCCGATGTGTGTGGTGACGAGACTGGGAACGCCGACGCGTCGCGGCGAGGAGCGGAACGTGGACGCGTCATCCTCCACTGGTGGCATCGAGGAACGGAACACCGACGTGTCCTCCTCGACTAGTGGCGGCGAGGAACGGAATGGCGATGTGTGACCCTCCATGCGGGGCAGCGAGAGGAGCGTAGGGCTAGGGAGGGGCGATGCCATGGTGGTCGACGGCTCCGTAATTGAGAGGGAGGGGAGGAGATAAAGGCGATGAATGTGAGCGTTCTTCTGAATGCCATGGGAGGCGCATTATTTATAGCGACCAATGCCACACCTACGTAAGATATGTTGCATGATTAACATAACAGCTAGGTGGGCATATTTTTGTTTGAGGAAATTACGGGTGAGGGGTGGAGATATTGCTTATCACAACGGTTTCGGGTTTCAGTGGGAGGAGATTGGACGAGCGTGTGAGGGAGGAGAGTCATGCATGCAGATTGTTTTCACACAGGGAGGAGGTGGGACTGCGGGAGGGAGAAGGAGAGTCAGGCATGCAGATTGTTTTCACACATGGAGAGGAAAAGATTTGGAGGCGAACGTGAGGCGGTTGAGGTTAACGAGGCGCAGTATAATTACTACTAATAAATAGTACGACTAGGATTTGAACCATGTCCACTAATGTGAGGACAACCAATGCCTACTACTGTGCTAAGCAAAGGAATACGATTTAGGCCGACTCCTTAATTTTCTTATACATTCAGTTTTTTTTCAAACGGAGGCAAAAGCTTTGCCTCATCTCATTAAATAAGGAGGAGAACATAGTTTTAGTTATTACAGGGCAATGCAGGCATAGCCAAAAGGGTTACTCTCCCGATAAAATGTTTCCCAACGATCTAGCCCCAGCAGCTACCCAAGTCTTCGCCTCGTCCATGGTTGTTGCCGCCACCCTAGTGGGCAGGGAGGCCTTGTTACAGATATACGTTCAGTTCAAAAATAACAAAATAATTTAAACGAAAAACAAATATTTCGAGGACCCTCAAAATGAGCGAAATTTTGTTGATTTTTTCCATTGGCCAACCATATAGCTAACCTTGTTGTATGAGTGACTATAAGTGATGAATATATATGGCAACATCATATAACCTAACGCACCTGGACGAAGGAAGTAGTAGTATCATGCATGCGATGATGCGAAGTAGGCAAAAGAAATTGCTCATTTATAGCGACCGCGCGAGCGATGCGACAGTCGTAGGAGGCACGACGCTTGATGGAATTAAGTCAAAGTTGCATGCACACGCCGGTCGGCATGGCGTGCGAGCACGCGGATGCTATACCGTCAGGCCTACTACTTGGTCTACTACTAGTAGACATGACATCTAGTGGGTCCCCCATAGTACTCGAGAACTCTATGGGGGCATGCAGCCGTTTATCTTACCGGGCAAACCACTACCCCAGGCCGTTCACACGCCTTACTCAGCATTTTTACAATCGGAAAACCGCTAGCAGTTCGCTCCTACTCGTCCCCATCTTTTACCTTACAACAGTTCGCTCACAGTCGTCTCGTCCTTTCACATTACAGCAGTTCCACTTCTCCTAACCCTCCTTCAAAATCCATGGCCTCCCAAATCTCCATGATCGGCGATGAGTACAAGGTTAAAACCATCACCGGCGATGAGTTCGACATCATCTACACCCGTAGATCCGCCATGGTGGAAGCATGCCTTGGTCGCTTCCAACACATGTTCGAAAGTTCAAAGGATGAGTGGGTCACTGAGCTAGATGTTGAGTACACCACAGTCCTGCAAAAGGAGAAGCTTCTAAAGGAGGCAGAGAAGAAGAAGCCCGCTGCGATCCAGGTTTGCATACATAACGTGTTCTTGGTCTACCACATATGCCATGCCGACTTTAGGTGTCAGATTTTTATGGACTTCCTCAAGGACAAAAGAGTGAAATTCGTTACTGTAGACTTTAGGAACGACAAGGAAATCCTGGGTTGGATAGGCCTCGTTGTAGGCCAGCCCTTTGATCTCTAGAAGGAAAGCCTGGTCTCCTCCTCTCAGCCTTCAATGCTGACCCTGGCAGGAGCCATGGTTGATCCTTCTTACGGTAAATTGGAGAAACATGGCCACGAGTTTCATCGTGCATGGGGGTCGAAGACAATAGATAAAGGTCATATCGTGTACGCATCAATGGATGCCTACCTTTGTTTAAATATCTACAAGGGTTGGATGAAGAAGAGCCCAGTGTCCGGTTCAAGCAAAGAAGTATCGGCGAAGAGGAAGAGGAAGAGGGACAAGGACGAGTCGAGGTGGAGGACATGGACGAGGACGAGGACTCCGAGTAAGGTGGCAGTGCCGTTGCTCATGCTGGTTCTACTGTAGTGTCAAGTGGAATAGTTGCTTAGTTTTATTTCAGGGGTGTGTTGTGCTGAGCCCCCAGCAGAACTATGTTATGTTCTTTCTCGTTATTTGAACTCTTTAGTACGTACTAGTATGTCTTACAGTTCATCTTGTAGTTGGTACTACTACTCGTTTCTTCGCGTTCCTACTGTACTTAATATGTACTAGTAGTATTATTTGGGTCATTCGATTTGGAAAGAAGAAGTTCGCCGGAGCTAAGGAAGAAGACGACAGAGAAGCTACCCCAGTATCTATATTAGGGTGACAGGGTGCCCATGATCTATCTTATGAGTGTTGGGAGGCGGTTCATGGAAAAAATGGATCAGGCCCGGGGGTTAAACGGATGACGGTGTGGGAGGAGCATGGTGGTGGGAGGCGGTTCAGGGGAGGGCGGGGCGGCGGTGGCAGGCGGTTAGGCCTGGGGCGGGCTGGCAGCTCGATGGTTGAGAGAGAAGATGAGCAGTACATCATTTTCGGAGGTTGAAGAAGCCATTCTAGCCTTCCATGTTTCATCCAACGGCTAACAAGACTCGATTGACCCAAATTGTTCCTTCAGATTACAGGATCCACGTGGCATTCAAGGTCTCAAAGGTAGATCCACGTCCGCACCCGGTTTGCGGGCTCGGCGCGGGCGCGACCGGCTTCCGCCGCGACAGCCACCATGCGGGCCTCCTATGCACGGGCGAAGACAACGATGACCCGCTAGCTCCTCCTCGCCGGCGTGCTAGAGCATGCGCTTGTCCTCCTCCTCTTTGTACACTGCGGGCATAGACGCAACTCCACATGCTCGCGTGCTTGGCAGCGTGGCGGCATCGCGAGGAGGGACTACAGACGACGTGAGCGGGCGAGCCTGTGACTTCATGGCACAGGGATGGCGGGGACACGGCGGTGATGGGCGAGAAATGGTCGGCCGGAGCAGGCGGGCGCCAGCGTACGGTGCTGTAGTGCGGATGACATGTGGGGCCGGGTCCCATATGGCAGCGACTGTACTGCATCGTACAATACTGTAGAGGATCCTAACCCACATGGGTAACGGTGGCGCATGTGAGCTTAGTTTAGTTTTATATAGGGTTGGTCAAACTTAAAAGAACATCGTAGTAGTACACGTAATCCTGTGGAAGCGCGTGCATCGTGGCCGCACTTATACCAGATTAGTTAGCACATCATCGATACGGAATCCTGTGCAAGCATGTGCATCGCGGCCGCGTAGTCGATCGAACGGTGCGTCACGTTGTCGCGCCGGAAGGACATCCACCGAACATTTTGTGTGCGTGGAAACAATCCCTGAATATTAATCTACTTTTTTGCTGGAAAAGTTCTTCACGCTACAATATTTCCAGATATTTTAATTTAACTTCAGTTCGTGATTATTTGGATCTGGACGTTCTAGGTTCCCCTAGAAATATTTTTTAATAGAGATTATGTGTGTGTAACGGAGAGAGAACGCGTGTATGTGCCTATATGTGTGTTGTGGCGGAAGGACAATGTGGAGACGGTGTGCGTGTGATAGAGTCGTAGAGAGGTGTGAATGTGCAAATGATCATCTATGAGTGAGACATAGAGATATGCCGAGATGTTGTGTATACATGAGAGAATGGTCTTATATTTGTGTTTTTGTGTGCGAGTGTAAGAGAGAGAGAGGAGCATCCTTAACACAACAATCATCTCTCTCGATTCGACCGTCCCTCGCGCAATCGCATGTAACACATGCATCAATGCACACATTTTGACACCCTCACCCAGCCCCTGCCCGCTACATCGCTCTCTATGTCGCACACACAATCTCTTCATGAAAACCCTATTTGGTATGTACCTCTCCGTCACATACACACCATGTACCACGCACACACATTTATCTCTCGCTATGTCTCTTTGCCTCGCAAACACACTCACCACAGTCATCTCTTTGTATCCCGCACATGATCTCTTTATTGCTTAAACATTGACGCACATGATATATCTATCTCGCACCATTAGCCTCTCTCGCCTGCTCACTATGCACACACATTCTCTCCGTAGGTTTGATTTCTCTCAATATTTGACAAATATACACATAGCCCCTTCCCCCCCCCCCCCACGAGCACACTATCCATCCCCATCCAAGGTTATATAGCGACCAATCTCGTGTGTGCTTCTCTGCACCCCGACATGCACACCACCTTGATCTTGAAGGAGGGCATCGGGAAAAACGAAGAAGGCGACTAGACTGCACTAGAGACTGTGGGGCCATTTGGAAGCAGGATGATGTGCCGACGGCTGAGTAACTCCTTTCCTCTCTCTCTCTCCCTCTCCCTCTCCCTCTCCCTCCTCCGGCACAAAATTATCAATTCCTCAGCCCACAATATCCTTCCCCTCTCGTCCATTTTTTTAGCTCTCTCATCAAACCTTTTGTCTCTTCTCCTTCCACATGTACAAAATCCCGATGCACACGCTTCTCACTCCTTATATTACATGCCTCCATCTTTCTCACAAACCTAACTTCTTCCTCCCCATATATATACATCCCTCTCTCGCACACTTCCTCTCTCTCTCTCTCTCTCTCTCTCTCTCTCTCTCTCTCTCATGAGGTTTCTCTCCTACTCTCTCGCCCACATATATACAATCTTTCCCGCCCTCTGTCTCTTTCTTCCATTGGGTGTATATCTTGTGTGTTGAGCACACACATCTCTCTCCCGCCATTGCTCCATCTTCACAAACTCTCTCTCTACATTTCATTCACACATTGCGATGTGTTCAAAAATTGCTTTAGACTGGATCATGTAGAGTTATGGTTGGTTTTGTTGCATCCAACAAATTAATAACTATGAAATGCATTTAGATTTTTATTTGAGTTGGATTATGTGAGTTTGAGCATATCGTGAAGTACTATAGACCTGGTATTCATTTTGGAATTCAACAACGACTCTAAATATTGAATTGTATAAACCATTACATTCGAAGTCAATAGTTAATATATTTATTTCACGATTACAACAAATGATTAATGCCACGACAAACTAAGAAAACAGATGTGTACTCCCTCCAATTTTATTTAAGTCCACGTATTAGCTGTGATGCCCCGGCTTAATCGTGCCCTAATCATACACGCAAATGCACACGATCAAGCCTAAGGACTCACTTGAAGATATCACAACACAACTCTAAAACATAAATAAAGTCATACAAGCTTTATATTACAAGCCAGGGGCCTCGAGGGCGAGAATACATAAGCTCGCATACAAGCGTCAGCGGAAGCATCAGATATCTGAGTACAGATATAAGAGAAACACAGAAAAGCATTTAACAAGGCGGGGCAAAACAAAAGCTACGATCGAAAAGGCACAAGCCTCCTGCCTGGGACCCTCCGAACCTACTCCTGGTTGTCAGCCAACTCGTAGTAGTAACCACCCTCGGGGTGGTAGTAGTAATCATCGGCGGGGGCAGCTAGCTCCAGGGCTCCATCATCTGGTTGCATCAAATAGATATGGGGAAAAAGAGGAAGCAAAGCAACCATGAGTACTCATCCGAAGTACTCAGCAAGCAAGGATCTACACTACATATGCAACATTATCAAAGAAAGGTTGTATATGTGGACTGGGCTGCAGAAATACCAGAATAGAGGGAAGGCCTAGTCCTATCGAAGACTAGCATCTTCAGCGGTCTTGCAGCATTAGAAGAGTGTAGATCAGCACAATATAAAGCAGTAGTAGTATTAAGTATCAACCTTGGCCAGAGATCCTTTCTCGACTCCCTGCGAGAAAGCAATCCCAGAGCCCTACTATCCATATCTCATCTCAAGTATCCAGTTCTAGTTGTATCAATTGGGATACAACTCCGAGCGTCCGTTACCGAGGATCCGGCTATGCATAGATTAGTTCTTCCCTCCGGGGGTGCACCAACTTACCCTCCACGCTCGATTAACGCCGGCCGGACACACTTTTCTGGGTCATGCTCGGCCTCGGCCAAACAATACGCCGCAAGCCGACCTAGGCTTAACAGAGAGGTCAGCACGTCGGACTAAACCTATGCCCCCAGGGGTCTTGGGGAATCGCCGCGGGAACTCCTGCATGTTACGTTCACGGCCGAGAGCAGACCTGGCAACCCACACTATCAAGGCGGTTGCTTCACGCAGTCCAACCCGGTGCGCGCCGCTCAGTCGCTGACGTCCATTAAGCTTCGGCTGATGCATACGACGCAGAGTGCCCATAACTGTTCCCACGTGATGGTTAGTGCTATCGGGCCAGCGGCCCACTCGGATCAAATATCCAAATCGTTAGTGAGTTAGGAGCGCGCGGCAATGAGCAGAGACTCACGATCGATGTGACCCTGTCGCCCCGTCTAGAGAACTTGCTGCTAGGGCTAAGAATGCCCAGCCGCGCCTCGTAATTATCTCGCGGGCACCCTCCAGGTCAACCCGTCTCCACATCTCTTTGCATCTCATGCTCGCGCGGGTACCCCTTAGGGCCGACCCGACTTTATCATGGTTCATGGTTAAAGTCATAGTAACTGTGTGTCCAAACACCAGGGGGAAAACTGAGGAATCACCCTCGATGGATTCCACCTGACGTAGTCATCAAGGTGAACTTAGGAGAAATCACACTAGAGGTTCACACTTGAGGTGTTGCACGACGGCGTCGTTATCGGGAGTGGTGAAGGAGGAATCACCCTCGATGACCACGAACGAATAGCTACTCTATAAAGTTAACATTAGAAGTGCTAAATGAGGTATCACCCTCGGCACTCGATAGTAACGCTGCAGTGTCGTACAACCAGGGGGGTGATGTGCGGTGCCGGGGCCTGGTTGTCGAGTCTTCCGACAATCCAGCGGGGCAACCGGGACAAGTGGGGTCACTGGGGTCTCTATCCAACCTATACTAAGCAGTTTAGGATAAGCAGGTAAGGTATCAATACCAGGTTACAATAAACAGGCTATGCATCAGAATAGGATAACTCAAAGCAGTAGCAAATTCTAATGCAAGCAGGAGGGAGAAAGAATAGGCGATATAGGCATGTTCAAAGGGGGGGTGCTTGCCTGGTTGCTCGGTGGCAAAGGCAGGGTCGTCAACGATGTAGTCGGTCTCCGGAGCTGCGTCAGTCTCGGGAACTGCGTCGGTACCAGGGTCTACCGAGAGAGAAGAGGGGGAGAAAACAAATAAATACACAGCAATCATATGCAACACAGAGCATGCTATGCTAACGTGCAGTGCAGGGTTGCCTAAAGACATGTCTAAATCATTTTAGTTATTTTAGGATTAAAGTTGGATTTATTAACCGGTGTATATGCACTATTCATCTACCAGAAATAGGCTAAAAGTTGTGGGTCCACCTCCGTAGAGGATCCCGACATGGAAACAGATAGCACAGTCGTCTTCGTCTCGTCGTTCTGAGCAACTTTAATGTATAAAGTTTTTCGATCTGGGCTACGGTTTATTTTCTACGATTTTTCAAAGATTTAAACAATTCCTGGAATTATTTTATTTGCTAAAATCAACATTATCCAGAACAGTAGCAGTGACGTCAGCATGTCGCAATGATGACATCATCAGTCAACAGGACGGCTGACCAGGTCAAACCTGACCAGTGGGTCCCACATGTCATACACAGAGAGACTAACAACAGTTTATTTTAATTAAACAGAGTTAATTAGCAGCTAGACCCCACATGTCAGTGACTAATTAGTTAACTAATTATTTTTATATTGAAAAATGTTTTAATTAGGTTATTTATGCGGTGGGGCCCGCCTGTCAGTAACACAGGGGTGCCCAGTCAGCACGTTGACTGGTCAAACCAGTCAACTGGGCCCACTGGCAGTGACCCTGGAGGTGGCCCCGGGTGTGCAACGTCGGCGGCGGCTGAATGCCGGCGACCAAAAAACACGGCGGAGGCGCTCGGGCGCTCGCCGGAAATGCGCTACAGAGCGCCGTTTGGCGCGCGGCTAGGCTCGTTCGAACGAGTCGAGCGAGCCACGTCGAATGGTGGCGGTGGCCTTGCCGGAAACGGCCGGAATCGACACCGGCGACGAGCGGAGGCGGCGGCGTTCTCGGGTGCACGTCGGGGATGGCGAAGCAGCGCGCGTGCAAGCGGACTAACGGGTCAGGCCGCACCTCTAGGGTGCCCCGAGCACGATGCCGTGCTCGGACGGCCATGACAACGACGAGAGCTATGGTGGCGACGGCAACAGCGGACGGCGAAGCATGGCAATGCAGCGGGGCGGCTACGGCTAAACAGGGGCAGCCAGCGAGGGAGGAGAGGAGCGTGGAAGCTCACCGAGCGGTCAAGAAAGACCCTTGACAGCTTAGGAGTAGCAGAGCTCACCGGAGACGACGAAGATCGCCGGTAACCAAAGCAAAAGGGGCGGCTCGATCCAGGCGATGCAGAGCTCGCCTGCTCGCGCGCGTGGTCGATGCCGGGGTAGTCGAGGATGGCAGAGTCGACGGACAGGTCGGCGAGGCGAGGCGATGGCTGTGGCTGCGGTGAAGACGGAGGACGGCAGCGATGGCGCTCGGCCAGTGGGGAAAAGAGAGAGGGGCGAGCGCTGGGGAAGGGGAGGAATGGCGAGGGAGGCCAGTGGGGATGGACGAGGCCGTGGCCTTATCCCCTCGCGTCGGTGGGCATCGGTGGCGTCGCGCTGTCATCATTTCACCGGCGCTCGCCGGCGCGGCCACGGGCGTGGCGACACACATAGGAGAGAGCGCGGGAGGAGAGAGAGATGGGCCGGCCTCACGCACTGTGCACTTAGGCCCAGTGCATAGTGGCCTTTTTCCTTTTTCTTTTCCAGCTTTCTGCTTCTTCTTTTTCAGAGAGGGTTTTGCAATATTTTGAGCCACCAAATGATTTTGTAAAAATGTGAAACTTGGTCACATAAGTACATTAGAATATTCTGCACTTCCACAAAAAGTTTGGGGTAATTTTGGAATCGTTTTGGATTTCCCAAAAATGGAAATGGCATTAACAGTGATGTTTTGGCTCTGTTTTAAATGCTTAGGCCCATTTTGAATTGATGATGATGTTGTATTCCTTAACAGCAAATGGTTTTGGAATATTTGCTAGAAGGTGAACATTTCTCCAGCAATTTTTGAACCACTTTATTTGCACTTGAATTTGAATTGATTTTCAGAGGGAAATTTGAATTGAGTTGAGCTAACACTGTGATCAAGCATTGCATAGATGATGACTTGGCATGTTTAACAGAGAGTCACAGTGCTAGGTTACATAGGGGTGTTACAAATTCTCCTCCTCTAAAAGAAATTCTCGTCCTGAGAATTCAGGAGGTAGAAGAAAAGAGGTCGGGGTATTCTGTTCGAAGATGATCCTCGCATTCCCAAGTGGCTTCATATTCTGTATGATTTGACCATTGCACTTTGAGTAACTTGGTCGTCTTCAGACGGGTTTGATGTTCTGATTCATCGAGGATGCAGATCGGATGCTCCTTATAAGACAGATCATCTTGCAATTCGAGCATCTCATGATCCACTGCTCGGCGCGGAGACTCCTTGAAGCAACGACGAAGTTGCGACACATGGAAGACGTCATGGATATGAGAGAATTACGGCGGCAACTCCAATTTATATGCCACCTGACCACGTCTTGCAACAATGCGGAAAGGACCAATGTAGCATGGAGCTAACTTGCCCTTGATTCCGAAGCGGTGAGTGCCCTTCATAGAAGTGACACGCAGATAAGCTTGATCACCAGGTTGATAAGTCAAACCCCATCGTTTGCAATCATAGTTTCTCTTCTGGCGGTCTTGAGCCGCCTTCAGATTTTCTCGGATAATACGGACTTGTTCTTTGGCGTGTTGGATAATATCCGGACCCACGAGCGGTCGTTCCCCAGTTTCTGACCAATTCAGAGGAGTTCGACACTTACGTCCATAGAGTACTTCGAAGGGGGCCATTTTCAAGCTGGCTTGATAGCTGTTGTTATAAGAGAACTCGGCATACGGGAGAGATTCTTCCCATTTCTTGCCGAAGGATATAACACAAGCTCGAAGCATGTCTTCAAGCACTTGATTGACTCGCTCGACTTGGCTTTGGGATTGGGGGTGATAAGTTGAACTCCAGGTAATATGAGTTCCCATAGCTTCTTGGAAACTTTCCCAGAACTTTGAGGTGAAAAGACCGCCACGGTCCGAACTAATCTCCTTTGGAATGCCGTGGAGTGAAACAATTCTGGAGATATACAACTCTGCTAACTGACTAGCAGTGATAGTCTCCTTGACAGGCAGAAAGTGTGCAACCTTAGAGAGTTGGTCGATGACTACAAGAATAGCATCGTGACCCTTCTGTGACTTGGGAAGGCCAGTAATGAAATCCATTTGCACTTTATCCCATTTCCACAAAGGAATAGGAAGTGGTTGTAGAATTCCAGCAGGCTTCTGATGTTCTGCTTTAACGCGACGGCAAACGTCACATTCAGCAACGTATTGAGCAATATCCTGCTTCATTTTAGACCACCAGTACCTTTGTCGGAGATCACGATACATCTTGGTACTACTCAGATGAATAGACAATGGTGTATCATGTGCCTCCTTCATGACCTTGTCAGTCATAAGCCCGAAGCGAGGTACCACAATGCAGTCTCTGAAATACAAGGTTCCATCTTCAGATAGCAAGAAATCCCTGTACTTTTCCAGGTGAAGATCTTTCTTCATCATATCAATTTCAGCATCTTTAGCTTGCGCATTCTTAACAGCTTTCTCAAGATCTGGCTGTACCACAAGGTTATTAAGAGAACCCTGGGGAACAATACGCCGATTCAGCTTGCTCAGTTCTGCATAAAGATGAGGTTGAGCTCGCCTAACCATGAGATTGTTGCAATAGGACTTGCGGCTTAAGGCATCAGCCATCACATTAGCCTTGCCAGGGGTATAAGAAATACCACAGTCATAGTCCGTAATTGTTTCCAACCATCACTGTTTACGGAGATTAAGATCCGGCTGAGTAAACAAATACTTCAAGCTTTGATGATCAGTATATATCTCACACCGGTTACCCAGGAGGTAATGCCGCCATAGCTTCAATTCATAAATCACAACAGCAAGTTCCAGATCATGCACTAGATAGCTTTCTTCATGTGGACGCAATTGACGCGAAGCATACGCAATTACTCTTTGTTCTTACATTAGGACACAGCCTAATCCTTGACGAGAGGCGTCGCAATATATCACAAAGTCTTTGCGAGAATCCGGAGGAGCAAGCACTGGAGCAGAAGTTAGCTTGTCCTTGAGAGTCTGGAAACTCTCCTGACATTTGTCTGTCCACTCAAACTTAACACCTTTGTGAAGCAGGTTAGTCAGAGGCTTAGCAATCTTGGAAAAGTTCTCGACAAATCGACGACAATAGCTGGCAAGGCCGAGAAAACTTCTCACTTGCTTGACGTTCTTCGGAGGAGTCCAGTCAAGAATAGCCTGAACCCACTCCGGGTTAACAGCAATTCCATCCTTGGAAATCACATGACCAAGGTAGGTTACTTCAGAAAGCCAGAATTCACACTTGGAATATTTGGCATACAACTGGTGTTCTCGGAGCCGTTCCAAAACAAGACGAAGGTGTTCAGCGTGTTCTTCCTTATTCTTCGAATATACCAGAATATCATCCAGATATACCACGATGAACTTGTCAAGGTAATCCATGAAGATGTAATTCTTCAGACGGGAGAATGTGGCTGGAGCATTTGTTAAGCCAAATGACATGATAGTGTACTCATAAGAGCCATAGCGAGTAACAAATGCAGTCTTGAGAATATCCTCTTCGTGAACACGGATCTGATGATATCCCAACCTCAAGTCGAGTTTAGAGAATACAGATGATCCAGCAAGTTGATCATACAAGTCATTGATCCGAGGAAGCGGATATTTATTCTGAATGGTTGCCTGGTTGATAGGACGGTAATCTTGAACCAACCTATTCGTACCATCTTTCTTTTTGACAAAGAGAGAAGGTGCTCCCCAGGCAGAGGAACTTGGACGGATAAAACACTTCTTAAGTGACTTGTCAATTTCTTCCTTAAGCTCGAGAAGGTGGTGCAGAGGCATCTTATAAGGATGCTTCGCAATAGGAGTTGTGCCTGGTTTCAAGTCGATGACAAACTCGACAGCTCTAACAGGAGGTATTCCTGGAAGTTCTTCTGGAAAAACATCCTGGAAGTCTCGAACGACTGGAATGTTTTCGATCCCCTCAAGCGGAGAAGCATTTAACGCATTTAGAGCGTAGATTTGAGCCTTAGCATTTTGAGTTATCTGGGCACAGTAATTCACTAGCTCATATGATGGGTGTAGGAGATGTACAACTTTAGTGGCACAATTGATTGAGGTGTAATGAGCCTTCAACCAATCCATTCCCAGAATGAGGTCAATACCGCAAGACTTTAGCATAATGGGGGAAGCAAGAAATTTCAACCCCTCAATCTCAATGGTGACTTCGGGGCTGAATAAAGATGTTTGACATTGACCCACGGGAGTGCTTACCATTAAGGATTGGTGTAGCGTTTCGCATTTAACGTCATGCATGAGTGCAAAATGTTCTGACATCAATGAATGGGATGCTCCTGAATCAAATAAAACAGAAGCTGGTACTGAATTAACAGGAAGTGTACCCATCACAGTAGCTGGCTGGTCCAGGTCTTCACTCATGTTGACATGATAAACCCGACCACGACCATGAGCATGCCTGGCATTGTTGTTGCGGGACTGATTGTTGTCACAGGCATTAGCAGGCAGAGCCAGTTGATTTTGATTCTGGTAGCAGTTCCTGGCAAGATGACCTGGTTTGCCATACTTGTAACACAAGCCACTGTCTGGATGGATTGCAGGAGCTCGGGGTGGTGCAGCTCGAAGAGGCTGCTTTGGTGGTGGAGGAGGCAAACGTGGTGCAGCATGGTACGGCCTTGGTGCAAGTGCAGTTGGACGATACATGCTGTGGGGAATACAGATACGGCGCTTCTGTGAAGACGAGCCCGAAGATGAGCCCGCTTCACGGTTGCGTTTGAGCGTGTCGTTGTGCTTGATCTGAGCTGTCTCAGCCAGAATAGCCTTGATCACAAGAGTAGCAAAGTCGGTGAAGTCTTGAGCAGCAAGTGCAAGCTCGATGTCTGGGTGGAGTCCATTATGGAACTTCTCTTGTCTATGAGCATCTGTGGCGATGTCTTCTTCAGCATAGCGGGCCAGATCAAGGAATTCCCGCTGATAGGCTTTGACAGTCTTGTTGCCCTGAGTGAGGTTGTGGACCTGAGTTTTCATACGGTCCATGATTCCCTGAGGAATATATCGGGCACGAAAAGCAGCCTAGAACTCATGCCAAGTAATGACTGTTCTAGCAGGCAGTGTACGCTTGTGTGTGTCCCACCATTGCGCAGCGGGACCCTTTAAGAAAAAGGACTCGAAGGTGATAAAGTTGGCAGGGGAGACATTTGCAGACTCCATCTCGTGAGTGATGTCGCGAATCTAGTCATCAGCATCCAGTGGCTTATCAGAATTGCAGAACTGAGTGGGTTAAGACGCACAAATTCCGACAGAGTTATAGAAGTAGGGTTCTAGTCCTGGTTGTTCTGATGCGGGAACTGAGCCATAATCCCAGTCATGAACTGACGGTTGAGCTCAAATTGTTGCATCATAGCTGCCATATAATCTGGCGGTGGTGGTTGTTCAGGGGCACGACCATGACCACCTGGTCTAACCATCCTACTAAGTTTCAACAGGGGTAGTTTAGTAAAAGCAATTGCAAGTGTTCAGTGACAAGCATGATGTAACACGACAATAATTAAGCAGTGTAATAGATACTTAACAGTAGTCAATTAAGACATACAGATCCATACACAGAGTCGGTTACATGCGGACAGCATAATGGTGCAAATTTAAAAGCTAGACATGCTAGGCGGCGCACAGGCACGCGGTAAGGAAGTACACAACGAGACATAGCAAAGGCTACATCAACGTCGGAGAAAACTGTTGGAGCGAGGAATCTGCAAGTGACAACACAGGGTGTCCTCGATAAAAGGATCCTGTAAGCAGAACCTGGCCCACAATTCTTGAAGCAAAAGGGGGGTCATTTCAGATCTCCGGGTGGATGTGATCACAAGAACCTAATGTCAGAGTTACTAAAATTTTAACCCGAAAGGAAGATAGATCAGAGCCCCAGAGTAAAGATGAGGAATAAAAGATCCTAATACCACCCATTTGAGATGTGGGCCCGTAAATCACACAGCCATGCTAGTAAAACAGTTTTGGACCAGTAGACTCAACTTTGGCCAAGGAGTTCGAAAGAGGGATTCCTATAGGCAGTCGGCTCTGATACCAACCCCCCGGCTTAATCATACACGCAAATGCACACGATCAAGCCTAAGGACTCACTTGAAGATATCACAACACAACTCTAAAACATAAATAAAGTCATACAAGCTTTATATTACAAGCCAGGGGCCTCGAGGGCACGAATACATAAGCTCGCATACAAGCGTCAGCGGAAGTATCAGATATCTGAGTACAGATATAAGAGAAAGATAGAAAAGCCTTTAACAAGGCGGGGCAAAACAAAAGCTACGATCGAAAAGGCGCAGGCCTCCTGCCTGGGACCCTCCGAACCTACTCCTGGTCGTCAGCCAACTCGTAGTAGTAACCACCCTCAGGGTGGTAGTAGTAGTCATCGGCGGGGGCAGCTAGCTCTGGGGCTCCATCATCTGGTTGCATCAAACGGATATGGGGAAAAAGAGGAAGCAAAGCAACCATGAGTCCTCATCCGAAGTACTCAGCAAGCAAGGATCTACACTACATATGCAACATTATCAAAGAAAGGTTGTATATGTAGACTGGGCTGCAGAAATACCAGAATAGAGGGAAGGCCTAGTCCTATCGAAGACTAGCATCTTCAGCGGTCTTGCAACATTTGAAGAGTGTAGATTAGCACAATATAAAGCAGTAGTAGTATTAAGTATCAACCTTGGCCAGAGATCCTTTCTCGACTCCCTGCGAGAAAGCAATCCCAGAGCCCTACTATCCATATCTCATCTGAAGTATCCAGTTCTAGTTGTATCGATCGGGATACAACTCCGAGCGTCCATTACCGAGGATCCGGCTATGCATAGATTAGTTCTTCCCTGCAGGGGTGCACAAACTTACCCACCACGCTCGATTAACTCCGGCCAGACACACTTTTCTGGGTCATGCCCGGCCTTGGCCAAACGATACGCCGCAAGCCGACCTAGGCTTAACAGAGAGGTCAGCACGTCGGACTAAACCTATGCCCCAGGGGTCATGGGCCATCGCCCCGGGAACTCCTGCACGTTACGTTCACGGCCGAGAGCAGACCTGGCAACCCACACTATCAAGGTGGTTGCTTCACGCAGTACAACTCGGCGCGTGCCGCTCAGTCACTGACGTCCATTAAGCTTCGGCTGATGCATACGACACAGAGTGCCCATAACTGTTCCCACGTGATGGTTAGTGCTATCGGGCCAGAGGCCCACTTGGATCAAATATGCAAATCGTTAGAGAATTAGGAGCACGCGGCAACGAGCAGAAACTCACGATCGATGTGACCCTGTCGCCCCATCTCGAGGACTTTCTGCAAGGGCTAAGAATGCCCGGCCACGCCTTGTAATTATCTCGCGGGCACCCTCCAGGTCAACCCATCTCCACATCTCTCGCATCTCATGCTCGCGCGGGTACCCCTCAGGGCCGACCCGACTTTATCGTGGTTAATGGTTAAAGTCATAGTAACTATGTGTCCAAACACCAGGGGGAAAACTGAGGAATCACCCTCGACGGATTCCACGTGACGTAGTCGTCAAGGTGAACTTAGGAGGAATCACCCTCGAGGTTGACACTTGAGTTGTTGCACGACGGCATCGTTATCGGGAGTGGTGAAGGAGGAATCACCCTCGATGACCACGACCGAATAGCTACTCTACAGAGTTAACATCAGAAGTGCTAAACGAGGTATCACCCTCGGCACTCGATAGTAACACTGCAGTGTCGTACAACCAGGGGGGTGATGTGCGGTGCCAGGGCCTGGTTGTCGAGTCTTCCGATAATCCAGCGGGGCAACCGGGACAAGTGGGGTCACTGGGGTCTCTATCCAGCCTATACTAAGCAGTTTAGGATAAGCAGGTAAGGTATCAATAGCAGGTTACAATAAACAGGCTATGCATTAGAATAGGATAACTCAAAGCAGTAGCAAATTCTAATTCAAGCAGGAGGGAGAAAGAATAGGCGATATAGGCATGTTCAAAGGGGGGGGGGGGTGCTTTCCTGGTTGCTCGGCGGCAAAGGCAGGGTCGTCAACGGTGTATTCGGTCTATCGAGCTGCGTCGGTCTTGGGAACTGCGTCGGTACCGGGGTCTACCGAGAGAGAAGAGGGAGAGGAAACAAAGAAATACACAACAATCATATGCAACACAGAGCATGCTATGCTAACGTGCAGTGCAGAGTTGCCAAAAGACATGTCTAAATCATTTTAGTTATTCTAGGATTAAAGTTGGATTTCTTAACCGGTGTATATGCACTATTCATCTACCGGAAATATGTTAAAAGTTGTGGGTCCACCTCTGTAGAGGGTCCCGACACGGAAACAGATAGCACGGTCGTCTTTGTCTCGTCGTTCTGAGCATCTTTCATGTATAAAGTTTTTCGATCTGAGCTACGGTTTATTTTCTATGATTTTTCAAAATTTAAACAATTCTTGGAATTATTTTATTTACTAAAATCAACATTATCCAGAACAGTAGCAGTGACATCAGCATCTCGCAATGATGACATCATCAGTCAACAGGACGGCTGACCAGGTCAAACCTGACCAGTGGGTCCCACATGTCATACACAGAGAGACTAACAACAGTTTATTTTAATTAAACAGAGTTAATTAGTAGCTGGGCCCCACATGTCAGTGACTAATTAGTTAACTAATTATTTTTATATTGAAAAATGTTTTAATTAGGTTATTTATGCGGTGGGGCCCACCTGTCAGTGACACAGGGGTGCCCAATCAGCACTTTGATTGGTCAAACCAGTCAACGGGGCCCCTGGGCCCACTGGCAGTGACCCTGGGGGTGGCCCCGGGTGTGCCACATTGGTGGCGGCCGGTGGCTGAATGCTGGCGACCAAAAAATACGGCAGAGGCGCTCGGGCGCTCGCCGTAAACGCGCTACAGAGCGCGGTTTGGCGCGCGGCTAGGCTCGTTCGAACGAGTCGAGCGAGCCGCGTCGAATGGTGGCGGTGGCCTTGCCGGAATCGGCCGGAATCGACGCCGGCGAGGAGCGGAGGCGGTGGCGTTCTCGGGTGCACGTCGGGGATGGGGAAGCAGCGCGCATGCGAGCAGACTAACGGGCCAGGCCGCACCTCTAGGGTGCCCCGAGCACGATGGCGTGCTCGGACGACCATGACAACGACGAGGGCTACGGCGGAGACGGGAACAGCGGACGGCGGAGCATGGCAACGCGGTGGGGCGGCTACGGCTAAACAGCGGTAGCCAGCGAGGGAGGAGAGGAGTGTGGAAGCTCATCGAGCGGTCAAGAAAGACCCTTGACAGCTTAGGAGCTGCAGAGCTCGCCGGAGACGACGGAGATCTCCGGCGACCGAAGCAAAAGGGGTGGCTCGATCCTGGCGATGTAGAGCTCGCCTGCTCGCGCGCGTGGTCGAGGCCGGGGTATTCGAGGACGGCGGAGTCAACGGACAGGTCGATGAGGCGAGGCGGTGGCTGTGGCCACGGTGATGACGGAGGACGGTGGCATGGCGCTCGGCCAGTGGGCAAAAGAGAGAGGGGCGAGCGCTGTGGAAGGCGAGGAATGGCGAGGGTGGCCAGGGGGGATGGACAAGGCCATGGCCTTATCCCCTCGCGTCTGTGGGCGTCGGTGGCGTCGCGCTGTCATCATTTCACCGGCGCTCGCCGGCGCGGCCACGGGCGTGGCGACACGCACAGGAGAGAGAGCGGGAGGTGAGAGAGAGATGGGCCGGCCTCAGGCACTGTGCACTTAGGCCCAGTGCACAGTGACCTTTTTCCTTTTTCTTTTCCAGCTTTATGCTTCTTCTTTTTCAGAGAGGGTTTTGCAATATTTTGAGCCACCAAATGATTTTGTAAAAATGTGAAACTTGGTCACATAAGTACATTAGAATATTCTTCACTGCCACAAAAAGTTTGGGGTAATTTTGGAATCCTTTTGGATTTCTCAAAAATGGAAATGGCATTAACAGTGCTGTTTTGGCTCTGTTTTAAATGCTTAGGCCCATTCTGAATTGATGATGATGTTGTATTCCTTAACAGCAAATGGTTTTGGAATATTTTCTAGAAGGTGAACATTTTTCCAGCAATTTTTGAACCACTTTATTTTGCACTTGAATTTGAATTGATTTTCAGAGAGAAATTTGAATTGAGTTGAGCTAACACTGTGATCAAGCATTGCATAGATGATGACTTGGCATGTTTAACAGAGAGCCACAGTGCTAGGTTACATAGGGGTGTTACATTAGCAATGGTCAAAGTCAACTTTTGTAAACTCTCACAAAGTTTATAAACAAAAATATTAACATATACAATAACAAATCAATACCATTAGATTCATTATTGAATGTACTTTCACATCACACAGATTTGTTATGCTAAATGTTTATATTTTTTCTATAAACTTGGTCAAACTTTAGGAAGTGTGACTTCACTCAAACCTAATATACAGAGTAAATAAAAACCGAGGGAGTACTAGGTTTGTAGTACTCCTTGTTGTTTAGCCCAATCACCCAACACGCTAGATGGGGAGTAGGGAGTAGTACAGTGTTTTCAGGTCAGCAGCAAAATCTCCCGCTTCCATCGATATCTCCCACGACTCAGATTCAAGCAATGCAAAGTTACCATCATACCCTTGGTCGAACAGGCCGATGGATGCTGGTGGGTCGGGGCCTGTTTTGGTAACTTCACGTTCACACCACCCAGCCAACCCCACCCCGACACCCAGAGTACACCTCATTACTCCCCATTTGCTATCCCCACCACAAAATAGACTTCTCCACGACACCGTAGCAGCTTCGTGCCCCTCCCCTTCTTCATCGACGCACTCGTCCACCGCAGCGCATCTGCCTCATCGACGTCGTCATACGCCGCACTGGAGCCAGTCCACCATCGCCGTTGTACACGGAGCCGCTTCTCTGACGCCGTCTTCCACGGTCTCGGATCTTCTTCCGGGAAGCCGACGCCAAGCATAGCAGCTCCACTGTTGTCGACAATGAACTAACTCCTGTTGTCGACCATGATGCACAGACGATGCTGCGACCTTCGTACTCCTCCTCGATTGGTAATGTGTATATTGATTCTTTTATCAGTACATGTGCAGTTCCGATTATGTTAATACCTACCCTTCAAATTTCCTGGCTGCTATTGTTCCGGTAAAAGTAATTGGTTATAGCTTGCATTGTCCAACAGAATATCATCTTGTAATTGTGTGTCGCTCCTGTATTGCGCTGTGCTTGGGTAGGTTCTTCATATGTAACCAGTAGTGTGGCAAATGATGAAAAGTTTTTTAGAATAGCAGGGAGGTGATCCCCCTGTTCTATTGACTCAGAATGAAACCACAACGTAGTTCTAGCAAAGTTGAATAGCCACATAGTAGGATATTAAAAATCACTTGTGCTAACATGGCAGATGAGTGCTTTAATGTTGCCCACAAGATGCGAGAGTATTAGTATATTTTCTTGCCATGTTGAGATTTCAAAACTACGAATGCGCACATGCAGAGGAGCAATGAAGACCAAATACAGGATGTTGGGGACATCTTCAAGGAACGTCGCAAGTTAAAGAGGAGCTGCACCGAACCTGTAAAATGAGCTTTGGTAAGTAACAACCATTCAGTTACTTTGACATTGAGAACCTGACTAGCAGTGGTGGATGTTTTGTGTGTCCTTGATGGTTTCGTTTATGAAATCGTAGGGAGCCCCCTCTTTTGATCATTTTTTTACTTTGACATGGTATGTGTCTGGCAGCAGTAGTGAACACAGGACTGATACGTCCATTTTGCATCATGTTTTCCTATTGTTATTTATAATGTTTTTATGCATAATAATGCTTTTGGGAGTAATTCTAATGCCTTTTCTCTCATAATATGCAAGGTTTCACAAAGAGGGAGACTACCGGCAGCTGGAATTCTGGACCTAAAAAATCTACGTTAGAGTTACCTATTCTGCACATCTCCAAATGAGCTGAAAAATTACGGAGAATTGTTTTGCAATATATGAAGAATATTGGAGCAAATAACTACCAGAGGGGGCCCACCAAGTGGGCACAACCCACCTGGGCACACCAGGGAGCCCAGGCGCGCCCTGGTGGGTTCTGCCCTCCTCGACCTACCTCTGGTGCCCATCTTCTGGTATATAGGTCATTTTGACCTAGAAAAAAAATAAGGAGAGGACTTTTGGGACGAAGCACTGCCGTCTCGAGGCGGAACTTGTGCAGGAGCACTTTTGCCCTCCGGCGGAGCAATTCCGCCGGGGGAACTTCCCTCTCGGAGGGGGAAATCATCGCCATCGTCATCACCAACAACTCTCCCATCTTTGGGAGGGCCATCTCCATCAACATCTTCAACAGCACCATCTCCTCTCAAACCCTAGTTCATCTCTTGTGTTCAATCTTTGTACCGGAACCTTAGATTGGTACTTGTGGGTGACTAGTAGTGTTGATTACATCTTGTAGTTGATTACTATATGGTTTATTTGGTGGAAGATTGTATGTTTAGATCCATTATGCTATTTAATACCCCTCTGGTCTTGAGCATGATTATTATTTGTGAGTAGTTACTTTTGTTCTTGAGGTCACGGGAGAAGTCATGTTGCAAGTAATCATGTGAACTTGATATGTGTACGATATTTTGATGATATGTATGTTGTGATTCCCTTAGCGGTGTCATGTTAATGTCGACTACATGGCACTTCACCATACTTGGGCCTAAGGGAATGCATTGTGGAGTAGTTATTAGATGATGGGTTGCTAGAGTGACAGAAGCTTAAACCCTAGTTTATGCGCTAATTCGTAAGGGACCGATTTGGATCCAGATGTTTAATGCTATGGTTAGTTTTTATCTTAATACTTTTCTTGTAGTTGCGGATGCTTGCGAGGAGGTGAATCATAAGTAGGAGGTTTGTTCAAGTAATAACAACACCTAAGCACCGATCCACCCACATATCAAATTATCAAAGTAGCGAACACGAATCAAACCAACATGATGGATGTGATATGATGAAATTCCCGTGTACCCTCAAGAACGCTTTGCCTATCATAATAGACCGTTTTGGCCTGTCCTTTGCCATGAAAGGATTGGGCTACCTTGCTGCACTTTATTTACCATTACCGTTATTTGCTCGTTACAAATTATCTTGCTATCAAACTACCCATTACCGACTATTTCAGTGCTTGTAGAAAATACCTTGCTGAAAACCACTTGTCATTTCCTTCTGCTCCTCGTTGGGTTCGACACTCTTACTTATCGAAAGGACTATGATTGATCACCTATACTTGTGGGTCATCAAGGCTCTTTTCTGGCACCTTTGCCGGGGAGTGCAGCGCTCTTGGTAACTGGAAATTGGTAAGAAAAAATTACTACTACGTGCTGAAATTTATTGTCACTTGTTACTACGGAGAATCATCCTTTGAGGGGTTTGTTCGGGGTATCTTCACCTCGAGCAGAACCACAATTGGCTACTGCTCAACCTACTGCACCTGCTGAAAATATTGGTTATGAAATTCCTTTGGGTATGATAGAACAACTGCTAGCTAATCCTTATGCAGGAGATGGAACCGAACATCCTGATATGCACTTGATATATGTGGATGAAATTTGTGGATTATTTAAGCTTGCATGTTTTCCCGGAGATGAAGCTAAGAAGAAGGTTTTCCCTTTATCTTTGAAGGGAAAAGCATTGGCATGGTATAGGCTATGCGATGATATTGGATCTTGGAACTGGAATCGATTGAAATTGGAATTTCACCAAAAAATTCATCCTATGCATCTAGTTCATCTTGATCGGAATTATATATATAATTTTTGGCCTCGTGAAGGAGAAAGTATCGCTCTATCTTGGGGGAGGCTTAAGTCAGTGTTATATTCCTGCCCCAATCATGAGCTCTCGAGGGAAATTATCATTCAGAATTTTTATGCTCGGCTTTCTCGTGATGATCAATCCAAGCTCGATACTTCTTGTACTTGTTCTTTTATGAAGAAGACTATTGAATTCAGGTGGGATCTTTTAGAAATAATTAAATGCAACTCTGAAGATTGGGAACTCTACGAAGGTAAAGAGTCAGGTATTAAGCTTGAATTTGATTGTGTTAAATCTTTTATGAATACCGATGCTTTTCACAAGTTTAGCACTAAGTATGGACTTGACTCTGAGATAGTAGCCTATTTCTGTGAATCATTTGCTACTCATGTTGATCTCCCTAAGGAGAATTGGTTCAAATATCACCCACCTATTAAAGAAGAAATTAAAGAACCGGTCATAGCTAAAGATGAAACTATTATTTACAATGTTGACCCAGTTGTTCCTACTGCTTATATTGAAAAACCACCTTTCCCTGTTAGGATAAAGGAACATGCTAAGGTTTCAACTGTGGTTTGCAAAAGTAATATTAGAGCACCTAAACCTGCTGAACAAATTAAAGTAGAACCTAGTAATGCTATGGTTAAAGATCTCTAGGTAGAAAATATTGATGGGCATGTTATTTACATCTGTGACGAAGCTGCTAGAATTGCCAAACCCGATGAAAAAGATAAACATAGACCTGTTGTTGGCATGCCTGTTGTCTCAGTCAAAATAGGAGATCATTGTAATCATGGCTTATGTGATTTAGGTGCTAGCGTGAGTGCTATTCCTTTTACCTTATACCAAGAAATTATGAATGACATAGCACCCGCTGAAATAGAAGACATAGATGTTACTATTAAACTTGCTAATAGAGACACCATCACACCACTTGGGATTGTTAGAGATGTTGAAATCTTGTGTGAGAAAATAAAATACACTACTGATTTTCTAGTTCTTGGTTCCCCACAAGATGACTTTTGTACCGTTATCTTTGGTAGACCTTTCTTGAACACTGTCAATGCCACTATAGATTGTCATAAACAAACTGTCAGTGTTAGCTTTGGAGATGAGTCTCATGAATTTAATTTTTCCAAGTTTAATAGAAAACCTCATAAGAAAGAATTACCTAGTAATGATGAAATAATTGGTCTTGCTTCTATTGCCAAGCCTCCTACAGATCCACTAGAACAATATTTGCTTGACCATGAAAATGATATGCACATGCATGAAAGAAATGAAATATATAAAAATTTCTTTGAACAACGACCTCTACTAAAACACAATTTGCCTATTGAAACTCTAGGAGGTCCTCCTCCACCTAAAGGTGATCCTGTGTTTGAATTAAAACAATTGCCCGACACTTTGAAATATGCTTATCTTCATGAGAAAAAGATATATCATGTTATTATTAGTGTTAACCTTTCAGAACATGAAGAAGAAAGATAATTGAAAATTCTGAAGAAGCACCGAGCTGCTATTGGATATACTCTTGATGATCTTAAAGGAATTAGTCCCACTCTCTATCTGCACAAGATTAATATGGAACCTGATGCAAAACCCGTTGTTGATCATCAACGACGTTTGAATCCTAAGATGAAAGAAGTGGTAAGAACTGAAATATTAAAGCTTTTGGAAGCAGGTATAATCTATCCCATAGCTGATAGTAGATGGGTAAGTCCTGTTCATTGTGTCCCTAAGAAGGGAGGTATTACTGTTGTTCCTAATGATAAAAATGAACTTATTCCACAAAGAATTGTTACTGGCTATAGAATGGTAATTGATTTTAGAAAATTAAATAAAGCAACTAGAAAAGATCATTACCCTCTGCCTTTTATCGATCAAATGTTGGAAAGATTATCAAAGAACACACACTTTTGCTTTCTCGATGGATATTCTGGTTTTTCTCAAATACCTATTTCACAACCCGATCAAGAGAAAACCACCTTTACTTGCCCTTTTGGAACTTATGCTTATAGACGTATGACTTTTGGTTTATGCAATGCACCTGCTACCTTTCAAACATGCATGACTGCTATATCCTCTGATTTTTGTGAAAAGATTGTTGAGGTTTTCATGGACGATTTTTCTGTATATGGAACTTCTTTTGATGATTGCTTGAGCAACCTCGATCGAGTTTTGGACAGCTGTGAGCAAACTAATCTTGTCTTGAATTGGGAGAAGTGCCACTTTATGGTTAATGAAGGTATTGTTTTGGGGCATAAAATTTCTGAACGAGGTATTGAAGTGGACCAAGCTAAAGTTGATGCAATTGCGAAAATGCCATGCCCTAGAGATATTAAAGGTATTCGTAGTTTCCTTGGTCATGCTGGTTTCTATAGGAGGTTCATTAAAGACTTCTCTAAAATTTCTAGACCTCTTACAAATCTTTTACAAAAGGATGTTCCATGCGTTTTTTATGATGATTGTGTAGAACCCTTTGAAACACTTAGGAAAGCCTTAATTTCTGCACCTATTGTTCAACCACCTGATTGGAACTTGCCTTTTAAAATTATGTGTGATGCTAGTGGTTATGCTGTTGGTGCTGTTCTAGGACAAAGAGTTGATAAGAAATTAAATGTTATCCATTATGCTAGCAAAACTCTAGACAGTGCCCAAAGAAATTATGCTATAACTGAAAAAGTATTTTTAGTAGTTGTGTCGGATTCAGGGCTTCGCAGACCCAAGAAGGTTCGAACTCTGCGGCGTGTGTGAAGAACTCAACCTCTTCGAGCCTACCGACTTGTCACCCCTGTCTAGCCTTGCCGGACTCGCATGAACAAGGAAGAAGATGAACACGGCAGTTTACCCAGGTTCGGGCCACCTTGCGGTGTAAAACCCTACTCCTGCTTTGTGGTGGATTGGCTCACGAGGGGCTGAGGATGAACAAGTACAGAGGATGAACAACCTTGCGAGGTCTCGGGGGTGAGAATGAGTCGACCCCTTCTATGGTGGTGGCTAACCTATCTTTATAGTGGCCTCAGTCCTCTTCCCCCAAAATGTAGGCGGGAAGGGATCCCACAGTGGCCAATTTGAAAGGGGACAAGTAGTACATCTTATCCTGACGAAAGGTGGTCTTTGCCTGCAAAGCTTCTTGTTGTGACGCAGCGGTGGGCTCGGCGATGACATCCGTCCTGCCGTGCTGGTGGTCTTGGTCTTGTAGCACCGGAATGGAAACCTTTGGTAAATTCCTCGGGAACCCACGCCTGTCCTTGCCTCCTTAGCAACAAAGAGGAAACTACCTCCTCTGCACCCGCTGGCGCCCGCCTAGCCTTGGTCGTCATGGCTTGCGTCATCGCAGCCTCATGAGGCTGGTACCTGCATAGAAATCTCCGCTCCTCGGGATGCAGCCTGGGAAGGCCGCCCCCTCCGGAGGTCTTGGTGTCGTCCGCCTCGCGAGGCCAGGGCGCCCCACGAGGGTCTTGTCTTGGTGGTCTTGTAGATGGACCGTACTAGGCGATCATGGGAGCATGCCAAGGGCCGTAGGCAGGCAAGTCTGGGTACCCTAGTTCCCAGAACGCTGATAGTAAACCCTGGGCCCAAGGCGCACTCGAGCTTGGCTTCGAGGTGAAGCCAAAGGGCATGGGCGAAGTGCCGCGGGCCCCAATTGCCTGCGGGCTAAGTTGACGTGTGGCGCCTGACGGGACATGGGCGTCTCCGCTTCCCCACGTCGCCTCGGCAAGTGCCCGATTTGGCAACTGCCTGGCTCATGCAGCGAGGCCATCATTGCTTGTGATGTGAGAGGCCGCCGGTTAGCCTTCCTCTGCCTATAAATGGGAAAGGGGGCGGAGCCCCCAGCCCTTCTTCTTCTTCTTGCTGCCTGCTCCTTCTTCTTTTCCGTCATTTGGCCATCTTGCCGAAGCATCCATGGCGCCGATGAGGAGGTTTTCTGCCACCGAGAAAGGAAAGGCCCCACGGGAGGGACCAGACTCGCCACCGGGCCGTGGCCATCCCCGCAAGTATGCCGCGACGCCGGTGGTGGCTCCCCGAGGGCGTGGGCGCGCCCCCTCAAAGGTTCGTGACACCTCTGGCAGTCGTGGGAAGGCTCCCTCCCGTGTCGGAAGTGCCGCGGCCATGATGGCCGCGGCCAAGGGGGGAAGCATGCGATGGCCGTCCGGCCACCGCGCCCGCGGTCCCATTCAGCCGACACATCCTCGGAGTTCATGGTGTGGGCAGAAAGGCCAGCAGGCACCTGGTTCCAGCTTCCGCGCTCCTTCGCAGGTGCCCTGCTGGCTGGGGGGCCTGGCAGCCTCTGGCTGCAGGCCAATGGCTGCTGCAGCAAGGCCTTGTGGGTGGAGGTCGATGTCACCCCCATCGGCAATGTGTTCTTGAACTGTGGGTGGCAGCCGTTCACCCGTGCGCGTGATCTGCAGGGGAGGTGTACCCTCCACTTCAGGCACAATGGAGCGACGACCCTCTATGTCTGGATCTTTGGCGAGGACGGCATGCATCTGGGGTGCTTCCCGGAGGGCGATGATGATGATGACGACGACGTCCACCCCTCCGACCACGACGGCCGGAGGGGCGGTGGCATCCTCGGCGGTGAACTCGTCCTTGGCGATGGCCGAGGCGCCTCCAGTGACGGCTCCTCCTCCTCTGGGGAGAGCATGAGCGATGATGACTACGACGAGCTGCCGCAACACCGATCCCGGACCGGGGAGGACGGTGAGCCAACCCGTCACCGCGCTCCCGCTCAAAAGGACGATGAGCCGCCTCGCCATCACGCTCCGGTGAAGCCGGAGGAGGACTCCGACTGAGTGCAGACATCGATGGGGCTAGGCCTCAGGAGCCGTGGTGGTCGCGAGGCCGCTTTTGCTTTTTTCTTTTTTTTCTTTTCCCTGCATCAAGAAGTTTAGAAGGCCCTACTCAGGCATGTAATGGACCATGGCGCCTGCGCCGTTATGTTAACGTTTTTATTTTGTATCTTAGCATTCGTATTGCTACCAATCAACAGGCTCTTGTCGATCGTGATTAGGGTAACTTAGCTTCATGTGCTTGTGGTAGACTCCTGTGCCGTGAGGGCGTGCTCCTCCGGAGCTTGGGTCCCATGTGTGCCTCTCGTTCTAGAGAGATCTTGCCGGGGATTTCCTTCTCAAGGATCCGAAGGTTCTCAGGCCTCAGGAGGTGCCTAGTGGCCACAAGGTCTCTAGCGGGCCATGAGAATATGGGGCCTTCGGAGGTGCTTTACCCCATAGGGCGCCGCACCCCATGCGAGCCCCCGGGCGAAGGCCGATCGTCACTGGTACACCGAGTCGTGAGGCCAGGAGATGAGGACGTGGGAGGGTGCACATGCCCGTTGGCTCGTTTAAGAGCGTCACGCGAGGATCGGGACGCCAAATTAGGACGCTAGGGCTTTGGCGAGGTGTGTTCACGGCCTGGCCCAGACATACACACCGTGCCCAGCCCCCGCTCACGAGACACGTGGAGAGGAGTGACGGGCAACTTCAAGACTTGAAAGAGCAAACGCTGCAAGGAGAAAAAGTCCCATCCCTTTCAAATAAAGACGCGAGAACTTCGAATTTCATTCCAAAAAGTGGCAAATGAGCTACAAAAGCAAGCAAAATAATAGCCGTGTCCGGTGCCTACACTAGTCTTCTAGTCTTCCCGCCAGCGTGGAGCATGGGGCTTCCACTAGGCGTGGGCATAGTCGTTGAAAGACCGTGTCGTCCGCCAGCGCGGAGCATGGGGCTTCCACTTGGACATGGGTGGGAGCCCCCGTGAGGCCCCGGGGCGCTCAGGAGACTTCGGGGCGTGTACAGCCCCACTCATTATTACGGGAGAGTGTCATGGGTAGAACTTCCGGAGGTGCTGGATGTTCCAGCCATTCTGGATGGGGACCCCGTCCTGTGTCTCCAGGCGCGTGGCGCCAGGCCTGGAGACACGGGCGATCCTAAACGAGCCCTCCCACATAGGCGAGAGCTTGTGAAGCCCCTCCCTAGAGAGCAACCGCCTCAGGACGAGGTCACCCACCTCGAGGGTCCTGGAGCGGACGCTACGGCAGTGATACCACCGCAGCACCTGCTACTACCTCGCGGCATGGAGCGAGGCTTGGCGGCGGCCCTCCTCCCCGAGCACGAGATCTGTCCCCCATGAGGCGTCCAGGCGTGCCTTGTCAAACACCAAGACCCGCGGGGAGCGATGTTTGACCTTGTGTGGGAGGACCGCCTCAGCCCCGTAGACGAGGAAGAACGGGGTCTCACCAGTGGGCTTAGTCGCGGTGGTGCGGATGGACCACAGCATGGACTGAAGCTCACTGAGCCAACCCCTGCCGCAGGCCTCAAGATTCTTCTTGAAGCTCCTTGTCTTGAGGCCCCTCAGGACCTCCGCGTTGGCGCGTTCAGCCTGGCCGTTGCTCCGTGGGTGTGCCACTGAAGCATAACATATCTGCGTTCCAAGGTTAGCACAATATGTCCTGAAGAGATTGCTTGTGAACTGAGAGCCATTGTCAGTGATGATACGGTTAGGGCCCCCGAAATGGCTCATGAGGCCCTTGATGAACTTGACGGCTGAGCCAGCAAGAATGGTGCTGATAACCCACAAGTATATGGGATTAGTTGTAGCCTCTTTTGATAAGTAAGAGTGTCGAACCCAACGAGGAGCGAAAGGTAGAACAAATATTCCCTCAAGTTCTATCGACCACCGATACAACTCTACGCACGCTTAACGTTCGCTTTACCTAGAACAAGTATGAAACTAGAAATACTTTGTAGGTGTGATAGGATAGGCTTGCAAGATAATAAAGAGCACGTAAATAAAAGCTAGGGGCTGTTTATATAAAGAAGTAACTAAGTTAGTTTTAGTAGAGAGCTTTTTGTCACAAGAAAGTTATTTGTCCCTAGGCAATCGATAACTAGACTGGTAATCATTATGGCAATTTTATATGAGGGAGAGGCATAAGCTAACATACTTTCTCTTCTTGGATCATATGCACTTATGATTGGAACTCTAGCAAGCATCCGCAACTACTAAAGATCATTAAGGTAAAACCCAACATTATAAGGTATCAAGTCCTCTTTACTCCCATACGCAAACAACCTACTTACTCGGGTCTATGCTTCTGTCACTCACGCCACCCACCATAAGCAAATCAAGAACATATTGCAAACCCTACAGTGGGGATCCCTCACGCTTGCGCGACACGGAGAGCACTCGATACTTCCACATATTATGGGTAACGTAGGAGACATCCCTATTTTCCCCCGGGACTCGTTTCCCCTCAACAAATAAAGGCTTGGGCTAACAAAAACCTACCTAATGGAGAGGTTGTTAGCGAAGTCACAAGGCCCTGAATAAAGGATTCACGAGATGGAATTCCATTACTAGAATACTCCTAGTTATTACTATAACTTAATAATCATAGGACAACACCAATAATAAAACATACAACTCAAACCAATCACGATCATCAATCAACCCATAGGACAAAACAGATCTACTCAAACATCATAGGATAGCCATACATCATTGGGAAATAATATATAGCATTGAGCACCATGTTTAAGAAGAGATTACAGCGGGGATAAGGGGTGTTACACCGCTGCATAGAGGGGGAGAGAGTTGGTGATGACGGCGGCGAAGTTGTTGGTGTAGATCGCCGTCACAATGATGGCCCCGGCGGCATTCCGGTGCCATCGGGAGAGAGGGGGAGAGAGCCCCCCTCCTTCTTCTTCTTCCTTGACCTTCCGCCAAGATGGGAGAATGGTTTCCCCTCTGGTCCATGGTCTCCATGGCAGCGGAGGGGCGAGATCCCCTCTGAGATTGGATCTCTCTCTCTGTTTCCTTCTGTTTCTGCGCTCCTTGTTTCTGGCCTTTCACCGTTTCTTAAATTCCCGGAGATCCGTAACTCCGATTGGGGTGAAATTTTAACACGATTTTTATCCGGATATTAGCTTTCTTGTGGCAAAAGAAGGGCACCAACCGCCTTATGGAGTGGCCACAAGGTCCCAGGGCGCGCCCCCTACCTTGTGGACTCCTCGGGCATCGTCTCGCGGTGATTCTTTTTCCCAAAAATCACATATATTCCAAAAAAATCTCTGTAAGTTTTTATCGCGTTTGGACTCTGTTTGATATGGATTTTCTACAAAACAAAAAACATGCAACAAACAGGAACTGGCACTGGGCACTGGATCAATATGTTAGTCCCAAAAATAGTATAAAAAGTTGCCGAAAGTATATGAAAGTTGTAGAATATTGGCATGAAACAATAAAAAATTATAGATACGATGGAGACGTATCAGCATCCCCAAGCTTAGTTCCTGCTCGTCCTCGAGTAGGTAAATGATAAAAAAGATAATTTTTGATGTGGAATGCTACCTAGCATAATCTTGATCATATAATCTAATCATGGCATGAATATTAAGACACGAGTGATTCAAAGCAATAGTCTATCATTTGACATTAATACAACAATACTTCAAGCACACTAATAAAGCAATCATGTCTTTCTCAAAATAACATGGCCAAAGAAAGTTATCCCTACAAAATCATATAGTCTGGCTACGCTCCATCTTCATCATACAAAGTATTTCATCATGCACAACCCCGATGACAAGCCAAGCAATTGTTTCATACTTTTAATGTTCTCAAAACTTTTCAACTTTCACGCAATACATGAGCGTGAGCCATGGATATAGCACTATAGGTGGAATAGAATATGATGGTGGAGGTTGTGTGGAGAAGACAAAAAGGAAGAAAGTCTCACATCGAGGAGGCTAATCAACGGGCTATGGAGATGCCCATCAATTGATGTCAATGCGAGGAGTAGGGATTGCCATGCAATGGATGCACTAGAGCTATAAGTGTATGAAAGCTCACAAATGAAACTAAGTGGGTATGCATCCAACTTGCTTGCTCATGAAGACCTCGGGCATTTGAGGAAGTCCATCATCGGAATATACAAGCCAAGTTCTATAATGAAAATTCCCACTAGTATATAAAAGTGATAACTCAAGAGACTCTCTATATGAAAGGCATGGTGCTACTTTGAAGCACAAGTGTGGAAAAAGGATAGTAGCATTGCCCCTTCTCTCTTTTCTCTCATTTTTTTGTTTTTTCCCTTTTTTTTGCTCACTCTTTTTTTTGGCCTCTTTTTTTTTATATTTTTTTCGTCTGGAGTCTCATACCGACTTGTGGGGCAATCATAGTCTCCATCATCCTTTCCTCACTGGGACAATGCTCTAATAATGATGATCATCACACTTTTATTTACTTACAACTCAATATTACAACTTGATACTAGAACAAAGATATGACTCTATTTGAATGCCTCCGGCGGTGTACCGGAATGTGCAATGATCTAGCGTAGCAATGACATCAAAAAACGGACAAGCCATGAAAACATCATGCTAGCTATCTTACGATCATGCAAAGAAATATGGCAATGAATTCTCAAGTCATGTATATGATGATGATGGAAGTTGCATGGCAATATATCTCGGAATGGCTATGGAAATGCCATGATAGGTAGGTATGGTGGCTGTTTTGAGGAAAATATAAGGAGGCTTATGTTTGACAGAGCATATCATATCAGGTGGTTTGGATGCACCGGCAAAGTTTGCACCGACTCTCGAGGTGAGAAAGGGCAATGCACGGTACCGAAGAGGCTAGCAATGATGGAAGGGTGAGAGTGCGTATAATCCATGGACTCAACATTAGTCATAAAGAACTCACATACTTATTGGAAAAATTTATTAGCTATCGAAACAAAGTACTACATGCATCCTCCTAGGGGGATAGATTGGTAGGAAATACCATCGCTCGTGCCCGACCGCCACTCATAAGGAAGACAATAAAAAACAAATCATGCTCCGACTTCGTTACATAACGGTTCACCATACATGCATGCTACGGGAATCACAAACTTTAACACAAGTATTCTTACCAATCCACAATTACTCACTAGCATGACTCTAATATCACCATCTTTATTTCAGTGATCTACAAGTTTTATGTAGGATTTTATGACTAACCATGTGAATAACCAATTCCTGTCAACTCTCTAAATAGATATAAGTGAAGCAAGAGAGTTTAATTCTTTCTACAAAAGATATGCCCACGCTTTAACAAATATGAGTGAAGCAAAAGAGCATTCTACAAATGGCGGTTTTTTATGTGTAGAGAAACAGGCAATCCAAACTTCAAATGATATAAGTGAAGCACATGAAGCATTCTATGAAGCCATACTCAAAAGATATAAGTGAAGTGCAAAGAGCATTATATAAATCAACCAAGGACTATCTCATACCAGCATGGTGCATTATTAAAAGAAAAATAAAAAGCACACGATGCTCCAAGATTTACGCATATCATGTGACGAATAAAAATATAGCTCCAAGTAAAATTACCGATGATCGTTAGAAGAAAGAGGGGATGCCTTCCAGGGCATCCCCCAGCTTAGTTGCTTGGGAGTCCTTGAATATTACCTTGGAGTGCCTCGGGCATCCCCAAGCTTAGGCTCTTGCCACTCCTTATTCCTTCATCCATCGTGATCTCACCCAAAACTTGAAAACTTCAATCACACAAAACTTAACAAAACCCTTGTGAGATCCGTTAGTATAATAAAACAAATCACCACTTTAAGTACTATTGAAAACCCATTCAGATTTTGTTTTTGCATTGTAGCTACTGTATTATAACTTCTCCATGGCTTATACCACCGATAAAATTGATAGTTTCATCAAAACTAGCAAAACAATGCAACAAAAACAGAATCTATCTTAAACAGGACAGTCTGTAGCAATCTGAACATCTACCATACTCTATAACTCCAAAAATTCTGAAAAATTAGGAAAAAATAAAATTTTTGCATAGTAGTACTGTGTAAAAATCTCAGAAACTTTTGACATTCCAATAAAAAACATAAATTCACGCACTACAGCCAAAGTTTCCGTTTTTCCACTGCACATACCAAACAAGCAATCTAATCATCCTAAAGGCAAATCTTGGCACATTATTTTTACAATACAATGGATTTGTACAAGGGGATAATTATTTTTTTTTGAAAAGTTTCTGTAATCAAGATTCACAAAGTTTCCATGGGCATGACCAAAGTTCAAGGCTAGCTCCTACTTTAACAATGCTCGTCTTTCTCACTTTCGCTTTTCTTTTTGAAAAAAATTTAGGTTCCCCACTTTATTTTTTTGTTTTTAAACTATATAAAAAGCATTCAACAGAAATAAATGACTCTCTAAAACTTCTGCGTTGTCTCCCTGGCAGCGCTTTATTTAAAGCCACAAAGCTAGGCATATAGTGCTCAAGTAATGGATCCACCCGGATCCCAAGGTATATCAAAGCCAATTTTAATTAACATTGATTTGTAATTTAGTATTGAGCACAAAGTAATATATATCATGCAACAACGAAGTCTAACTCTCTTCCTATGCATCGGCATGTCATAAAAGAACAATTCATGCACACAAAGTAAACACCAATGCATAGTATAAACAGTTTCTTGCAATTTTATTGTGTTAGAAACATAGAATATTCACCCCACGCTATTGCTCCCTGGCAACGGCGCCAGAAAAAGGTCTTGATAGCCCACAAGTATAGGGGATCAGTTGTAGCCTCTTTCGATAAGTAAGAGTGTCGACCCCAATGAGGAGCTAAAGGTAGAACAAATATTCCCTCAAGTTCTATCGACCACCGATACAACTCTATGCACGCTTAACGTTCGCTTTACCTAGAACAAGTATGAAACTAGAAGTACTTTTTAGGTGTGATAGGATAGGCTTGCAAGATAATAAAGATCATGTAAATAAAAGCTAGGGGCTGTTTAGTTAAAGAAGTAACTAAGTTAGGTTTAGTAGAGAGCTTTTTGTCACAAGAAAGTTGTTTGTCCCTAGGCGATCGATAACTAGACCGGTAATCATTATGGCAATTTTATATGAGGGAGAGGCATAAGCTAACATACTTTCTCTTCTTGGATCATATGCACTTATGATTGGAACTCTAGCAAGCATCCGCAACTACTAAAGATCATTAAGGTAAAACCCAACCATAGCATTATAAGGTATCAAGTCCTCTTTACTCCCATACGCAAACAACCTAATTACTCGGGTCTGTGCTTCTGTCACTCACGCCACCCACCATAAGCAAATCAAGAACATATTGCAAACCCTACAGCGGGGATCCCTCATGCTTGCGCGACACGGAGAGCACCATAGGACAGCACCAATAATAAAACATGCAACTCAAACCAATCACGATCATCAATCAACCCATAGGATAAAACGCATCTACTCAAACATCATAGGATAGCCATACATCATTGGGAAATAATATATAGCGTTGAGCACCATGTTTAAGTAGAGATTACAGCGGGGAGAAGGGGTGTTGCCCCACTGCATAGAGGGGGAGAGAGTTGGTGATGACGGTTGCGAAGTTGTTGGTGTAGATTGCCGTCACGATGATGGCCCCGGCGGCGTTCCGGCGCCACCGGGAGAGAGGGGGAGAGAGCCCCCCTCCTTCTTCTTCTTCCTTGACCTTCCCCCTAGATGGGAGAAGGGTTTCCCCTCTGGTCCATGGTCTCCATGGCGGCGGAGGGGCGAGAGCCCCTCCGAGATTGGATCTCTATCTCTGTTTCTGCGCTCCTTGTTTCTGGCCTTTCACCGTTTCTTAAATTCCCGGAGATCCGTGACTCCGATTGGGCTAAGATTTTAACACGATTTTTGTCCGGTTATTAGCTTTCTTGCGGCGAAATAAGGGCACCAACCGCCTTACAGAGTGGACACAAGGGCCCAGGGCGCACCCTACCCCCTGGGGCGCGCCCCCTGCCTTGTGGACTCCTCGGGCATCGTCTCGCATTGATTCTTTTTCCCAAAAATCACATATATTCCAAAAAAAATCTCCGTAAGTTTTTATCACATTTGGACTCCATTTGATATGGATTTTCTGCGAAACAAAAAACATGCAACAAACAGGAACTGGCACTGGGCACTAGATCAATATGTTAGTCCCAAAAATAGTAAAAAAGTTGCCAAAAGTATATGAAAGTTGTAGAATATTGGCATGAAACAATCAAAAATTATCTATACGATGGAGACGTATCAAGTGCGCATGGGCTCCACCTCCGCCCACTTGGTGAATTTGTCGATGGTGACGTAGAGGTAGCGGTAGCCCCCGGTCGCTCGGGGGAACGGGCCCAGGATGTCCAGCCCCCAGACCGCGAATGGCCATGAGAGCAGGATGGTCTGGAGGCCCTAAGCAGGCTGGTGGATCTGTTTGGTGTGGAACTGGTAGGCCTCACAGGATCGCACCAGCTCGGTGGCATCATTGAGCGCCATGGGCCAGTAGAACCCGCTGCGGAATACCTTGCCCACGAGGGTGCGTGATGAAGAATGGTGCCTGCAATCCCTGCCGTGGATGTCAGCCAACAATTCGTGCCCTTGCTCCTTGGATATGCATCACAGCGAGACGTCGTTGGGACGCCTTCAGTAGAGCTCGCCGTCCTGCAAGCAATAAGCGGTGGCCTGACGGGCAACGCATTCCGCAACTTCCTCCTTCTCCGGCAGGGTGCCGCGGAGCAGGTATGCCTTGAACTCTTCGGTCCAGCAACCCTCCTGAGGTTCCAGCACCAGGAGCAGGTGCACTCCTGAGGTAGGGCCGTAGGCTGGGGCTCCGAGGAGGGGGCCTGGGGGCGGCTCCTCCCGAAGCAGCGTCGGGCCTGCAGCAGGGGGGCTGCCGACGGCTTGAAGAGCCTCTCCTCCAAGACGCCAAGCCTCTGGGGCTCACGTCGGGACGCCCTCTTGGTGATATTGTTCACCTCCTTGTTCGTGCCACGCGGGACGTGCTGCAATTCCAAGCCCAAGAAGCGTTTTTCAATTTTGCGTACCTCTTCTAAGTATGCCTCCATGTGCTCGTCCTTAGGCTTGTATTCCTTGTTGGAGAAGTTGACGAGGAGCTGAGAGTCACCCTTGATAGTGAGATGCTTGACCCCTAGGGCCACCGCGGCCCTGAGGCCAGCAATCAAGCCCTCGTACTCTGCGATGTTGTTGGAGACCTTCTCGCCATGCTGAAAGCAGAGATGCACAGCGTAGTATAGCTTATACTGAGTCGGCGAGATAAGCACGGCTCCAGCCCCCGCGCCCTGCAGCGCAAATGCGCCATCGAAGTACATGACCCAGCCATCGGGTGCCTCGTCTCCGGGCGTGAGGGATCGATCTTCGCCCATCCCCCTGTCAGGGGCATCCGTCCATTCCACCACAAAGTCTGTGAGGGCTGCGCCCTTGATGACCCTGGTGGTGCTGAACTCCAGCTGGAACGCTTGCAGCTCTTTGTTCCACTCGGCAACCCTCCCCGTGGCATTGGGGCTATGGAGCACCTTCTCCAGGTGGTACGCAGAGACGACCTTGATGTGGTGGCCTTGGAAATAGTGGCACAGTTTCCTGGATGCGATGAGGAGAGCGAGCATGAGCTTCTGCGGCATGGGGTAGCATGCGTGCGCGTCTTGCAGCACCGTGCTGACGAAGTACATCGAGTGCTCGACGAGGGAAGAGGCATCGAGGATGTTCCGCTCCACTTGGGACGAGGGGGCCTCAAGAGCTTTGCAGTCCGATGGAGTGGTTGAGGCCTCAGGAGTGCCATCCCGAGGTGGCGATGGCGCGACTGTATGCGGGGCGCTATGCTGCGCACCCGCACCCGCGCGCTCCTCCCTGACCGCCATGAGCGGCGTGCTAGCCGAGTGAGGCGTGGCGGCAGGTAAAGCACCAAGGGCTCAAGAGGGCGAGGTGCCACCATCACCAGCGGGCTCGTGAGGTACCTCTTGAGGTCTTGGAAAGCCGTCTCAGCCTATGGGGTCCACTCGAAGGGGCCCTTCTTTTTCATCAGCTTGAAAAACGGGAGGGCACGCTCGCCAAGCTTGGAGATGAAGCGCCCCAGCGAGGTAACGCAGCCCGCGAGCTTCTGCATCTCCTTGAGGGTCTGTGGCGGGCTCATCCTTTCTATCGCCTTGACCTTCTCGGGGTTAGCCTCGATCCCTCTGTGCGATACCAGGAACCCCAGCAACTTGCCGGACGGGACACCGAACACGCACTTCTCCGGGTTGAGCCACTGGTTTACCTTGCGTAGGTTGGCAAATGTTTCTTCCAGGTCTTCGACAAGGATCCTTGACTCCCGTGACTTGACCACTATGTCGTCGATGTACGCCTCGGCATTCCTCCCGAGCTGCCGGCCTAGGGCGATGTGCATCAATCGCTGGAAGGTCACGCCGGCATTCCGCAGCCCAAAGGGCATGCAGGTGTAGCAGTGCACCCCACACGGGGAAAGGAAAGCTGTCTTCTCGACGTCCTGCACCGCCATCTTGATCTGGTGGTAGCCCGAGAAGGCGTCCAGGAAGCATAGCAGGTCACACTCGGCAGTGGAGTCAATGATCTGGTCAATGCACGGAAGAGGGAACGGGTCCTGAGGGCACGCCTTGTTGAGGCTGGTGAAGTCGACGCACATGCGCTCCTTCTCGACCTTCTTGGGGACGATGACTGGGTTGGCCAGCCAATCCGGGTGCCGCACTTCCCAAATGATGCCGGCTTCTTGCAGCTTGCGGACCTCCTGGACGATGAAGGACCACTTCTCTTGGGCTTGCCGCCATGCCTTCTACTTCACCGGGCGCGCACTGGGGCACACCATCAAATGGTGTTCGATCACATCCCGCGGGATGCCGACCAAGTCCGTCACCTCCCATGCAAACACATCCTTGTTCGCACGGAAGAAGCCGACCAGCGCCTCTTCCTGATCCGGAGGAAGGCCGACACCTATGGTGAAGTTGGGGCCCGAACCTCCATCGTCGACGGGCACCTGCTTTGTCTCGGCCCGGTCTTGGGAGAAAAATTGCTTCTTCTTTGCGGGTGCGACCTCCAGGATCTCTGGAGCGTCCCCAGCGCCTAGTCGCGTGGCCGCCGCGGCCTTGAAAGCGAGCTTGAGGGCCAGGAGTGCATCTTTGGTGTCCCCCACCACGGAGATGATGCCGCTGCTTCCAGGCATCTTGACTACGTTGTATCTGGGGTGCGTCGCTGCCATGAACTTGGCAAGGGCCAAATACCCGAGGATGGCGTTGTACGGGAGGCCGATGTGGGTGACGTCAAAGTCGATGAGCTCGGTGTGGTAGTTGTTGCGCTTGCCGAAGGTGACTGGGAGGCCCACCTGCCCCAGGGGAACAATGGAGCCATCGGTGCCTCCTGAGAAAGGCTTGGTGGGCAGAAGCTGGTCGTAGGGCACTTGAAGCAGGTCGAAGGCTTCCACGGAGAGGACGTTGAGGCTAGCTCCAGCATCGATGAGGGTCCTGGTGACCACGACATTGCTGATGGTGGGTGTGCACAGCATGGGGAGCGCGCCGGCGCTGACCGCGGTCCTGGGGTGATCCCTGGAGTCGAAGGTGATGTCGGTCTCAGGCGTTGCGCGGCCTAGAGGATCCCCCTACCACGGCCGAGCAGCCCCCACCCGACGGAGGAGCTGCTTGACGTGGCGGCTCGAGGCTGGCGCCTGCGAGCCGCCGAGGATGGACGCGACAGTGTGGGGCACCGGCGCCGCAAAGCACGCAACGAACAGGCCACGCAACTCCTCCCAGGAGGCCATTGAAGAGCTCGGCAGGCTAAGCATCCAGGCGCGTGGCGCGCCTGTGAGGGCCATAGGGAGCCAGTTCGCCATGACCTTGTCGTCTCCGCCTGCCACCCAGATGGCCTGCGCATACAACCGGAGGAACTCCTCGGGGTCCGCCGCGCCGTCGTACTAAGGGGGCAACGCCGGCCAGAACTTTTGTGGCCACTGCACCCGCCGCAGGCTGGGGGTAAAGGCCCGGTGGCCTGCAGCGCCTCTGCAAGAGCCTGGCGGCCCAACGAGTGGGGCGGCGTCGGCTATGGGAACCACGAAACACGGGTGGAGCGCGGTTGGTGAAGAGGCAGAGCTTCGACACACCCCTACCTGGCGCGCCAAATGTTGGATTCAGGGCTCCGTAGACCCAAGAAGGTTCAAACTCTGGGGCATGTGCGAAGAACTCAACCTCTTCGAGCCTACTGACTCGTCGCCCCCCTGCCTAGCCTAGCCGGACTCACGTGAACAAGGAAGAAGATGAACACAGCAGTTTACCCAGGTTCGGGCCACCTGGCGGCGTAAAACCCTACTCCTGCTTTTTGGTGGATTGGCCTCACGAGGGGCTGAGGATGAACAAGTATAGAGGATGAACAACCTCACGAGGTCTCAGGGGTGAGAATGAGTCGACCCCTTCTATGGTGTTGGCTAACCTATCTTTATAGTGGCCTCGGTTCTCTTCCCGCAAAACGTAGGCAGGAAGGGATCCCACAGTGGCCAATTTGAAAGGGGACAAGTAGTACATCTTATCCTCACGAAAGGTGGTCTTTGCCTGCAAAGCTTCTGGTCGTGACGCAGCGGTGGACTCAGAGATGACATCCATCCTACCATGCTGGTGGTCTTGGTCTTGTAGCACCGGAATGGAAACCTTTGGTAGGTTCCTCGGGAACCCACGCCTGTCCTTGCCTCCTTAGCACCAAAGAGGAAACTACGTCCTCTGCGCCCGTTGGCGCCCGCCTGGCCTTGGTCGTCATGGCTTGCGTCATCGCAGCCTCATGAGGCTTGTACCTGCATAGAAATCTCCGCTCCTTGGGAGGCAGCCTGGTGAGGCCGCCCCCTCTGGAGGCCTTGGTGTCATCTTCCTCGCGAGGCTAGGGGGCCCCGTGAGGGTCTTGTCTTGGCGGTCTTGTAGATGGGCCGTACCAGGCCGTCGAGGGAGCCACGCCATGGGCCGCAGGCAAGCAAGTCAAGGTACCCTGGTTCCTAGAACGCCGACAAGTTGTGTTTGCTTGTGATAAATTTAGATCTTACATTGTTGATTCTAAAGTCATTGTTCACACTGATCATGCTGCTATAAAATACCTTCTGGAAAAGAAAGATGCTACACCTAGTCTTATTAGGTGGGTTCTCTTGCTACAAGAATTTGATTTACATATCACTGATAGAAAAGGAGCTGAGAACCCCGTAGCTGATAACTTGTCTAAGTTAGAAAATATTCTTGATGACCCACTACCTATTGATGATAGCTTTCCTGATGAACAACTAGTTGCAATAAATGTTTCTCATAACACTCCTTGGTATGCTGACTATGCTAATTATATTGTTGCTAAATATATACCACCTAGTTTCACATACCAACAAAAGAAAAAAAATCTTCTATGAGTTAAGATATTACTTTTGGGATGACCCACATCTTTATAAACTAGGAGTAGATGGCATTATTAGACGTTGTGTACCTGAGCATGAACAGGAACAAATTCTACGGAAATGTCACGCCGAAGTTTATGGAGGGCATCATGTGGGAGATAGAACTGCTCATAAGGTATTGCAATCTAGTTTTTATTGGCCTACTCTCTTCATGGATGCCCGTAAGTTTGTTTTATCTTGTGATGAATGCCAAAGAATTGGTAATATCGGTAAGCGTCAAGAAATGTCTATGAATTATTCACTTGCTGTTGAACCATTTGATGTTTGGGGTTTTGATTATATGGGACCTTTTCCTTCCTCTAATGGGTATACACATATTCTGGTTGCTGTTGATTATGTCACTAAGTGGGTAAAAGCTATTCCAACTAGTAGTGTTGATCATAACACTTCCATTAAAATGCTTAAAGAGTTCTTTTCCCGAGGTTTGGAGTCCCTAGATATTTAATGACTGATGGTGGTTCACACTTTATTCATGGTGCTTTCCGTAAAATGCTTGCTAAATATGATGTTAACCATAGAATTGCATCACCCTATCATCCTCAATCTATTTGTCAAGTTGAACTTAGCAGTAGAGAAATAAAACTGATATTAAAAAAACTGTTAATAGGTCCTGAAGGAATTGGTCTAAGAAACTGGATGATGCACTTTGGGCCTACAGAACAGCATATAAAAATCCTATGGGTATGTCTCCCTATAAAATGGTTTATGGAAAAGCTTCTCATTTGCCTCATGAGTTAGAACATAAGCATATTGGGCAATTAAAGAACTCAACTAAGATTTCAAGCTTGCTGGTGAAAAGAGGTTATTTGATATTAGCTCACTAGATGAATGGAGAACCCAAGCCTATGAAAATGCCAAGTTATTTAAAGAAAAAGTTAAAAGATGGCATGACAAAAGAATCCAAAAGCGGGAATTCAAAGTTGCAGAATATGTTCTTTTGTACAACTCTTGTTTCAGATTCTTTGCAGGAAAACTTCTCTCTAAATGGGAAGGACCATATATCATCGAGGAGGTTTATCGCTTTAGAGCTATGAAAATAAATAATGCCAAAGGTACTAACCCGAACGTGGTCAACGGGCAAAGAATTAAACAATATATCTTAGGTACGCCTATTAATGTTGAATGCAATATTATTCGAACCATGACACCGGAAGAACACATAAAAGAAACATTCCGGAACACTCCAGAACTCCTAAAAAGAGGAGGTACGTGATACGGTAAGTAAACAGACTCAAAAATCCGTAAAAATATTTTCTGTCAGTTTTGGAATATTTTAAAAATTAGGAAAATAAGAAACAACCAGGAAGGCAACCGAGGGGAGCACAAGACACCAACGTGCGCCTGGGCCCCCTGGCGCGCCCAGGTGGGTTGTGCCCACCTCAGGAACCTTCCCAACTCCATGTTCCTCCCGTCTGCTTGTTTCCCAAGATAAAAAAATCTTTATATATCCCCCGAATGTATTGACCACCGTATCATGGAGAAATCTTATGTTCTTCTTTCTTGTTGTTTTCCTGGTAGATCTGAAATATGTCATCTCAAGATTCGCAAAGAGGATTGCCCAGTTTCCAATCAGCCTGTGGATAAAATTATCTTCAAGGACACCTATCCCTATATATGGTTCACCGATGAGGAAGATGAAGATGAACGATGAGTTTCAAGCAAGAAAGCAAGGAGGCATTATGCAAGAGTATAATAAAGCTTGAGATGGAGAACGATGAGTTGAGGATAGATAATTTTACCCTCCGACGCAAGCTGGAGAAAAAGGATAAGCCCGCTACTAATTCACCACCACCATCATCATCTTCTCCAACAAAATAAACTTGAGTTCAAGGTATGGACACTCCCCTTGGCTTGTGCCAAGCTTGGGAGAGGTGTCCCGGTTTCGTATCACCACCACTATCTTTGCCTTTATCTATTTTAGTCCGATCATTAGTTATCCTATGATTTAGTTGAATAAGAGTTTAGTTCGATCCTTCCTTTTCGACTGTTTGCTTAGTGATCTATCTATTGATGTAATCGTGTGCGAGATATATAATAAAGAGTAGTTTGAGCTTTGTTTCTTTACTTTAATGTTTCAATAAAAGAAAGGAAAATAAATGAATAAGATCATATGCTAATCTTATGGTAAGTAATGACATCACATAAGGAAAAGTATAAGTGGTAAAATTTATTGGAGATTGACAAACATAGCATTGGTCAATGATGCAATTCATGAAAGAATTAATAAGGGAAGAGAAGATTCACATGCAAATTCACTATCATGGACATCTTTTATGATTGTGAGCCCCCATTAAATATTTTGTGTCAAAATAGTTGACGTTGGACAAGGAAGACAACGTAATGATTTATGTTTGTTCATATTCACATAGAAGTTATATTGTCATAGATCCTTTAACATGTGGTGCTTGCTGAATATCTTTTCTAGCCAAAATTTTTGCACTAAGTAGAGATACTACTTGTGCATCAAAAAACTCTAAACCCAAATCTTATTTTGAGAGTCCACCATACCTACCTATGGATTGAGTAAGATCCTTCAAGTAAGTTGTCATCGGTGCAATAAGGCAATAAAAATTGCTTCTAAATATCTTGGATCATTTAGTGTAAGAGAAAATTGAGCGTTGAACGAACTTGTGATGGCAAAGTAATAAAAGTGACAGACTGCATAATAAAGGTTGCTATCATAAGGGGCAATATAATATGACGTTATTTTGCATTAAGGGATTTGGCATACAAACAAATAAGCACAAGACAACCTTTGCTTCCCTCTGCGAAGGGCCTATCTTTTACTTTTATGTAAGAGTCAAAAGTTTTCTTCCCTATTCCTTTTATTTTTCTCTTTTTGCAAGCATCATGTGGTGAAGAAAGATCCAGGCACATATATCCAGTTGGATATGAGTAGGCATGAGTTATTATTGTTGACATCACCCTTGAGGTGAATACATTGGGAGGTTGAAACTTTTTGTTCATGGGTATGCTGTGAGTGTTAGCAATCATAGAAGATTAAATGATGGTTGAGTATGTGGACTTGCCTAAAAGCTCCGATACATGACCCTTCCTGAAAAAATGATGAATTGTAGTTGCAAAGTTGACTGAGAACATAGTTTGTTGGTTTCCAATAAGGTTTATGCTTTATACTTCGTTATTGTGATGAATTGTTACTTGTTCATGAGAAGTTATATGATAGAAGTTGTATAATAAAGTTTTATGATTAAATTCCTTGCTGTTATAATAATAATCATGATGCTTCTATGTTCATATTTTGTTTTAATCGACACCTCTCTCTCTAAGCATGTGGACATGTTTTTCGATTTTGGTTTTCGCTTGAGGACAAGCAAGGTCTAAGCTTGGGGGAGTTGATACGTCCATTTTGCATCATGTTTTCCTACTGTTATTTATAATGTTTTTATGCATAATAATGCTTTTGGGAGTAATTCTAATGCCTTTTCTCTCATAATATGCAAGGTTTACATAAAGAGGGAGAATACCGGCAGCTGGAATTTTGGACCTGAAAAAGCTACGTCAGAGTTACCTATTCTGCACATCTCCAAATGAGCTGAAAATTTACAGAGAATTGTTTGGCAATATATGAAGAATATTGGAGCAAATAACTACCAGAGGAGGCCCACCAGGTGGGCACAACCCTCCTGGGCGCGCCAGGGAGCCCAGGCGCGCCCTGGTGGGTTGTGCCCCCCCTCGGCCCACCTCCGATGCCCATCTTCTAGTATATATCTCATTTTGACCTAGAAAAAATAAGGAGAGGACTTTTGGGATGAAGCGCTGCCATCTCAAGGTGGAACTTGGGCAAGAGCACTTTTGCCCTCCGGCGGAGCGATTCCGCCGGGGGAACTTCCCTCCCGGAGGGGGAAATCATCGCCATCGTCATCACCAACAACTCTCCCATCTTTGGGAGGGTCATCTCCATCAACATCTTCAACAACACCATCTCCTCTCAAACCCTAGTTCATCTCTTGTGTTCAATCTTTGTGCCGGAACCTTAGATTGGTACTTGTGGGTGACTAGTAGTCTTGATTACATCTTGTAGTTGATTACTATATGGTTTATTTGGTGGAAGATTATATGTTCAGATCCATTATGCTATTTAATACCCCTCTGATCTTGAGCATGATTATCATTTGTGAGTAGTTACTTTTGTTCTTGAGGTCATGGGAGAAATCTAGTTGCAAGTAATCATGTGAACTTGATATGTGTTCGATATTTTGATGATATGTATGTTGTGATTCCCTTAGTGGTGTCATGTGAACATCAACTACATGGCACTTCACCTTACTTGGGCCTAAGGGAGTGCATTGTGGAGTAGTTATTAGATGATGGGTTGCTAGAGTGACAGAAGCTTAAACCCTAGTTTATGCACTACTTCGTAAGGGACCGATTTGGATCCAAAAGTTTAATGCTATGGTTAGATTTTATCTTAATACTTTTCTCGTAGTTGCGGATGCTTGCGAGGGGGTTAATCATAAGTAGGATGTTTGTTCAAGTAAGAACAACACCTAAGCATCGGTCCACCCACATATCAAATTATCAAAGTAGCAAACATGAATCAAACCAACATGATGAAAGTGATATGATGAAATTCCCGTGTACCCTCAAGAACGCTTTGCTTATCAAAAGAGACCGTTTTGGCCTGTCCTTTGCCACAAAAGGATTGGGCTAACTTGCTGCACTTTATTTACCGTTACCGTTACTTGCTCGTTACAAATTATCTTGCTATCAAACTACCTGTTACCGACTATTTCAGTGCTTGCAGAAAATACCTTGCTGAAAACCATTTGTCATTTCCTTCTGCTCCTCGTTGGGTTCGACACTCTTACTTATCGAAAGGACTACAATTGATCCCCTATACTTGTGGGTCATCAAGGACCAGGCCAGGCCCTGGGCAAGCCCCGAGCTGAAAACAGTGTCAAACCATGTTGTCTGCTTGGCTAGGGTTCTTGCCATGCAATCGAGTAGTGTGACAGATTATTGAACAATAATAGGCGAGACAAACAATTTCCTGTACACTTGATTAGGCTCTCAATTATTTGTAGGATCTCAATTTACTCACTGGACTCACCATGCCGTAGGATGAATCCTTTGTAATTTAATGTTGAAGCTAGTCAGTAAACGCGGCTACAGACGCCCTAGAAATCATCTGGTTGCCGGTTGTTTTGCTGCAGCAACCCTTGGCTTAGTGCAACCCTCTGCTGGTTTTTCTATTTCTCTTAGCCTTGTGTTCTTCGATGTATATGTTGTAATTTCTATAAGCTGGCTCTGCTTGATATGTAATAAGCACAATCTTAATCGTCCTAATGCTTTCATTTTTAGCTTGGTGTAGGAAGTGGGTGTTCTCACCTTGGAGTCTATTTTTTACATTTCTCCTTTTGAATTCACTTCTCCTAGTCCTGTTTATCGGGCTTCTACTTAATGGATCTGGGGAGCTCTGACTATTGGTCTAAAAAAGAAGTAACTTCTTCATGTCATGATTCAGTTCCTGCGAGGAGGGAAGTATGGTCAACCTCGAGATCATGTTTCCAAAAGGAGGCTGGATTACACACAAGGTGCCAGTTCCCTAATGATGTTGGATTAGACACAAGGTGCAAATTCCCAGATGATGTTGGATTACTCACAAACCAGGTCGAGTCGTCAACTGTTCGTGTTCTTGTGGCTCTAGTAAAGGATGAAAGAAAGCATGTAGCAGCCCTTGAGAATGTAGCTGAGTTCCTGAAGAAACAAAAAGCGCAATCAGATGCTCTCTTCACCCAAGCCAAAGAAGAGATGGAAGAAGCCAGAAAGAAGCTAGCAGCAGCAGAGCAGGCTAGGCGTCTCCTGCTATCTAAAAGTGTTGTCAATACAAATTTTCATTCATAATAGCTAGGTTCAAGTGTTTATCCAGTCAGCATGCCTATTGTGATGTCCGTGCATCTACTGAGATGTATGCAAGTCTGTGATGCCGAGATGTGGCACAAAATATATTGTTTCCAGGTCATGTAATAACATCCATTACTTTCCGAACAATAACAGACAAACCATTGGACATGGTATACTACCTCCTTTCTGGTTTATAGGGCTCTATTCAAAAATCTCACCAACCAAAGTAGATGATGAGTGGTGGAATAATTTTTGTAGTTTACAAAAACACTCAATTAATGTGCTCATTTTTCTCACAAAATTGTGTGTCCAATGCATTAGTTGCAATGCATGCATGCATAAAGTATATTTATTGGTCAATTTTCTCTTAATCCTCGCATGCAATGATTTAATGCACCTTGAAATCTGGACATGTGATGGGGAACAATCAAACTGAGACTTATAAAATGAAAACCCTAATATTTTGAGATAAGCCCTATAAACCGGAAAGGAGGGAGTAGTTCACACGCAAGCCCAACATTCAAAGTTCAGCTTCCACATCAGACTCATGTTCACAGATATCTTCACATTCATAGATAATGTCCACAACCATGATTCACTTCACAAATTAATAATGTCAGTTTTGGAACGGAGATGAAGATGGAAAGGATACCCCAACAAACGGTGTGTGTGGGGGGGGGAGAGAGTAATTTTAGTGGTAGGAGTCTTATCTAGAAAGATATAGGGTGTGTGAGAGAAACTTAGAGAGAAAGACAAAGTGAGAGTGTGTGTGTGGCGGTGAAAAAGAAAGCTTAGGTAGCTATAGTGATACCAGAGAACGATAGAGACGTGAGAGATAATGAAAACCGTGTAATCTATAAAGATAGAGAGAGTGTAACACTTCTTGAGGGAGACAGCGAGAGACCGTGTTTGCGAAAAAGGGAGAAACATGTAGTGAGCGTGTGGGTGAGATGGAGAAAAGAGAGTGATAGCTACATGAAGGAGCATGCGAGAAAGACCTAGAGAGAGATGGGCGTGAAAGGAGATTCAAATATTTAGTTGCATGTATACCAGATGTCAACATAAAAGGGATTCAAATATTTGAATTCGAGATGATGATACATGTAATTCATACTCGAACCAAAATTGATCTATCAAACATCCATACTAATTTGAATTTGCACGCGTGTATGTTATTTAATATATTGATATTACCGATCCATACATTTGAGTTGAACATATTTTGCTTTAAAAAAATTTGAATTCAAAGTTGAACATAATTTGGTTTACAAAATTTGAATTCAACCTTATGATTTTGAGATCGTTGCATTTGTAAATCATATTTTATATATAAAGGAGCAGAAATCTTTGTTGTGCTTTTGAAAGTATATATTAAAAAATGATGTATATAGATTTGTATTCGAATACAAAATGGATCCTGCCCGAAAAAAAAGAATACACATGGATTCGAATTGAGTTGGCACGTAAACGTGCAATCTTTTTCTCCAAAAATTTGAATGAAGCGGCGAAACTCACAGTAACTGGCTGAAACCAAAATCTCGGAGATGGAAATTACTGCCTATCCCTGACACGCAAAGCCTATCGGCTCGATTTCTATAGGTTTCGATAGGGGTAGGCTTATAATTTCACTCGAACATGACATAACCGCCTCCGCCTCTCACCCCGTTTTATACACGCTGGGCACCAAAACAAACTCAACTCGGCCGAAATCTCATTCAGCAAATATTTGGTGTATGCGAGATTACCGTCCTATCCCCAACAGCCCAATATTGCTCTGATGTCTGAAATTTTAAACGGGGGATAAGTCTGTAACTTTCCCCGCATTTGAGACAAGCGTGTCCCAAAGACATGGTTCCCCCTACCTCTCTCCCGCAATTTCCCCATTCGTACTCCGTGGGTGCCAAAACACCTCTCCACCCCAGCAGGCTCCTCGCCCGCCACCCCATCCAAAGCCGTCCTCCTCCACCATGCCGGAGCTGATACCCCGACACCATCGTCCATTACAAGAGATCGACCTCTCTCATCCATGGCTTCAGACCAGGATCCTTGCATCGCATCCTCTCGCTTCATCCACACCATCCTCCACCTTGTCGGGGACGCTCCTATGACCATCTCGTCAACCGCGCCGGGTTATTTCCCCTGCCGCCACCATCTACCCTCCTAGATCTGCTTCCACGCTGCCGACAGCCATCGCTACCGCAACACCCGCAACGTCTTAGCAAATGCTTACACGGCGCCGCACCAGAGGCGGTACACTTTCATATCTGCTCAAGTTATTTACCTCAGCAACAAAATAGATCGCCACTTGCTTTACTATGATTTCTTGTCCATCACTTAGAATCTTACTTGTTAGTTGAAAGCAAACATTGGTTACGAAGTTGCCTTTATCCGGTTTGTACCTTCAGATCCGCCATGGCATGCTCAATAATATACTTATGGTTTTCCCCTTTTATATTCCACATTAGCTAAATGACAGTCGACTGAATTTCAATTTGGAGTCAATCCATTTTTGAGAGTTCGTCGGAGTTCGCCAGAGGGAAGGAAGGGGCTCGTAGGAGGGCTGCCCCCTTATCTATCTTAGAGTTTCGGGTGTGGATGGTGGTTGTGGGGGGTAGTCGCCCGGCTATGGTGGGGCCTCGCTAGAGGAAAAACTCGATGCGGGTGGGGGGAGGGGGCTAGAGGGATGGACAGGGGCGGCTGAAGACCGGCGGTGGTGGGCAGTTCAGGGGAGGGCGGGGGGCGGGGCCCGGTGGTTCAGCCGACGGCCCGTGTGGTGGCCTGTAGGGGAAGAATAAGAGGGAGGAAGAAGAAGGGTTAGGAGACGTAGGATCTTCATCCGACCACCTAAAATGGTCGGCTGACCCAAATGACGAAAGTCAGGCGACTTGCATGTAGACATCCCCTTTATATTCAGTACCATCATCGTAGGTGCTTCAAGATGTGCTAGCACTATTCCTCAACCCATCAAGCTAAACAATATGCCACTCATAATTCCAAACTGAGTTCCTCAAATACGAAATTTGATATGATGCTGATATTACTAAAACAGATAATGTTTAATTGGTCAGCTAATGTTCCTACTTTACTTTCGAAAAGCACATGCGCCACATATTGAGGGACAACGGGGAGTTGCATTCTTTATGCGCTCTGGTTCATCATGTGTGGGCAACGAACATTTTATTATCCAAAATTTGCTTGCTCTTCTTTAACATTTTCCTCTTCTGCTCTTCTTTAATAAGTACTCTCTCTGTTCCTAAATATAAGGCTTTGTAGAGATTCCTCCATGGACTACATACGGAGCAAAATGAGTGACTATGCACTCTAAAATGTATCTATATACATCTGTCGTGGTGGAACACGATCACCTATGGGGCCATCAGCCCCTTTGTGGTTCGGCAGGGGGGAGATCACATTGCACAAAGAGCGGTAGCCATGGAACAACACGACAGTGGTGACGCTGGTGGGTTTTACCCAGGTTCGAGCCGCTGAGAAGCATAAAACCCTACTCCTGCTTTGGTGGATTGAAGATAGGATCATGGTGGACACGCAGCGCTCAAGCCCGGCAAGGTCGCCTCGGGGAGAGCAGCTACGCGCGTATGAGTGTACAAGGGTCTGAATCCTTTTTTTAGGTTGCCATGGCCCTCCTTTCATAGGCTAAGGGGTTACCACAGTGGCAAAAGAGTCATTATCTACTGATTAGATAGACAACAATGCTATCATACCTAACTCTGGCATTATCTACTGCTAGGTGTCACGCTGTGGATGCTGCCCGGCAAGCCTGCCGCGCCGCTTAATCATCTTCTACCTGTCTGCATGACACGCCTCTTGACGGGTGTCATATAGAGGGAATCTCCCTTCCGAATGGCTGCCACGTGCCAAATGACAGCCACTTAATCACTTGGGGGCTCGACACCACACTGATAAGTGACTTGAGTCGCTGTGCGGTGGAGTCTTGGCGGGGATATTTGCGCTTGGCGGCCCAGGCAAGCCTGTCGGGGAAATCTTCGGACTTGTTCTTGGTGAGGCCTCGACCTGACCAGGCTTGCCTGCCCGGTAAGGGAGGTCTTTTCTTAATGACGACTCGTTCCCTTGGCTTTCTTGGTCTTCTTGATCCGCCCTTTGATTCCTGGAAGAGCTATCTCTCTGGCTTGGCCTCGTCTTGGGAGCTTGGTGCTATTGTATCCTCGCCAGTGCGCCTGTGTACAGTCTGGGCAACATACGTGCTGGTTTGTTACACCGACAGGAGCCCCCGGGGCTGGCCCGAACATGCTACCGAGCACCGTTGGGGTAGGCCCTATCAGGTACACACACAGGGCGCTCGCGGTGGCTCCCTCCTTGATATTTTCCTTGCTTCTTCATTAACCTGTGCTTGAGTCAGTTGACGGTTTTCCCGCGCGTCGTGCAAGACGTCGTGGGGTAGATTTACGCCATGATCCATGGGTCCACCCACGTCCCACGTTCATGGGGTTGTAACTGCCATTCCACTAGTTCCCCCGCTCCTGCCGTTTTTGCCACGTATGCCGCATGCATTGCGCAGGGTTGGTGGCGGACGCGGAGGGCACGGGAATGAGTGCTATGGCAGAAAGCCAGGCATCCCGGATAGGCGCAAGAGGTCGGTCTTGATTCTGTGCGCCGTTGATGATGCAGAGGGGTCGGGTTGGTGGAGCGAGGCGGTTGCCTCCTGGGCGAGGGGCCATCCCCCAACCCCGTTCGCTTATAAAAGGGAACGTGGGCGAGGTGCTAGCTCACACCCATCTCCTCATCCTTCCTTCTGACATCTTCTCTCCACCATGGTAAGGGGGAGAGGGTGTGGTGGTACCCCAGTAGTGGGGACGCAAGGGCGGAGCCCAATGCAGGAGGAGGCGGTAGTGGACGAGGACGTGGCTGCCGTGGTGCCCGGGGGCGAGGAGGAAGGGGCGGTGCCTTGATTGCTCCTCCTCCAGTCGCCTTGGGCCCAAACGAAGGCCACGTCGGGGACCAGCCACTGGAATTCATCGTCAAGCTGCGCGGGCCCCCGCGTAGTCGTCTTCGGCTTCCATCTCCATTCGCAAGAGTGATGGAGGTTGAACAGCCACCATGGCTGAGGCTGCACATGAGGGGCTGCTGCAATGGCAGCATGCGGGCGGACGTAGAGTTCCCTGCACCTCACGTCATGCTTCTCCGGCATGGCTGGAAGACCTTCGCTCGTGCCCATAGCATGGTGGCGGGGCATGTCCTTCACTTCAAGTTAATGGACGCCACCCTGCTCTCCGTCAAGGTCTTCGGGCGTTCGGGTGCTGCGCGGAGAGCTCAACCAACGATGAAAGCTCCTCCTCGAGCGGCAGCGACGAGGAGGACGGTGACAACGATGATGACGGCACCGGTGGGGAGGACGACGGCTCCGACTCCGGCTGAACACCAGCCGCACCGTCATCATCAGCGGGAGGCCGGCGGCACCACCATCTGCACCTACATCTTCTCCCCGGCAAGGCAATTGGCCGGGGTGTTGGGTTTGGATGGTGTCTCCGCCTCCTCCAGCAGTCTTGCAGCTGGACCCCGGCAGGCTTCCTTGCAGACTCCGGCTTCGTCTTTCCTGCCAGTGTCCATGCTCCCGTGCCCTGCTGGCCCTGGTGGCGGTGACCAGGGCATCGCCTAGCTGCTCTCCCCGTCCATCACCTTCGTCCGCGCCCTCTTGATCGTGTCAGGCTGCGTTCCGCAGGTCCTGACGGGGTCGGGCTGGGCTTCTACCCAGGCACTCCTTTTGCCCTCTTTGCCTCCCACCGTAGTTCCTAGGAGGATAGGGACAAGAAAGGGATTACGGGGCACTTATCTTTTTTCAGTCTAAAACATGTAGGCATTTGCCAAATTTTAGTCTTAAATATGTAATCTCTTTTATCCATGTTTGTGCTCTGTAAGGTTTGTACTTGTTTATCCGCATATTAATGAAAAACACAACCCTTGCCGGGTACTTGTGCATGTATCTTATCCATGCAGAGGAGGAATGCCTCTATACTTTCAAGTAAACAAGTTTTCCCGGCAAGCATCTTGCTGGTGCCCTCCGTGGTTGCCTCCTTCCAGACTTTAAACTACGGAAGGGAACCGGCTCCTTGTTGATCCTTCTCTGTGAAATGCCACTACAACCATCTTGACCGAAACAATGTTCGGATCAAAGGATGGGAGCACAAATGTTTTGAAGGTGACAAGGTTTCTCTATGAACAAGTTTTCTTCTTACAAAGACATGTCTGGATAAAAGGAAACTTATATGTTTGGCTTGTCGGGGGTCGATATGTAAGCTTGTTTTCCATCCCTTCTTCCCAGGATCAAGTCCGCGGCAAGAGCCCTGTAGTTAGTGCAGGGGAAAACACAGCAGCATATGACCTCATCTAAATGACCATGGCAAGTTTATGCTAACACTGGTGCAGAGACCTGCCATACAAACGGTTTTTAACCCCTTTTCGTGACGGTGTTTGGAACCATCGCCAAGTGAGTGTGGGCGATAGGGGGGTCCTACCCACACGACCCACAAACCATCGAGGATAGGCCCTCCTAGCACACAGGCTGGGGCAAAATGAGCTCATGTGCGATCTGGCGAGGCATCGAAACCCAATCATTTCCGTTCGTATGTACATCCCACACAGTGAATCCCAGAAAAACATTTCCGTTCGTATGTATATCACAAACAGTTTTTTGTGTGGAGACGTTTGTGCAAGGTGTCCTAGCGCAAACAGTTCTCTGCCGGAAGCCGTGTGTGATTGTTAGTTGATCGAACACGCCTACTTTCTAGAAACTGTGTGGGTTGTTTGAGTTCATCGCCCACGGTGCTGTCTGAGTAACCGTGTGCAATAGAAAACCCCAATAAGCAGGGTAATTAGCCTATTATTGATAATCCATGTAGTAATCAAATTGATATTTCTTATAAAACACACCAGATATTTCATATCCGTATAGCGGCAATCAGGATTTCATAATCGAATTACATTAGATAGCTTCGGCACTCAGTTACGCCATTACACAACATCACCAAGTTTCACATGCAACATCGAAAACCTTTGGAAAGTAGCATCATACACGGTAAATAGACAGATGAATCTCATCTGGGAAACTACAGAAGCGGAAGGCAAATATTGAGCCTTCAGTGATGTTGAATGTCCTTGCAACTTTAGGCCAGTGGCTATGGATAATTGCCCGCCCAACCTTCGTCCTCTTCAGGAAGACTTCAATATTGTGTCGTGGGTGTTGAATGAATACCTTCCTCGCCTCTAAACCATGTAGGTGGTTTGAGAGGTAATCATCGGTGAACTGCTTTGAAAAGTACTGAAAACAAAGATATGCATAAATCGCTGTTATAAATTTTGAAATGGCGCAAGGGGTAAAAACAAGGTAAAAGAGTTAGTACCATCCTATAGTTGACTGATGTCTTCTTCATTGTGCAAACAAAGATCTTGCTGTTATTCGTCGCAAGTTTCTTCATCCTAACAATCTTTCTGAGTTTCTTGACTTGATTGATATTCATGGACATCTCATTTTTCCATATGCAAAATGGGTCGCAACAGTGGGTCTAAGCCTCTGACAGCAGGACCTACATGTGCAAGACCAAATTGTAAGAAACCTAAATATTAGAATGATTCCTGCAACTACACAATAATGTGCTATTAGCGAAAGGACCATGCATGAGCAAACCTCGATGGTAAACTGCAGTGTCTCCCATTGTTTCCCTGCAACACACATAAGGAAGATCTTGATCAGGTTAACTGAGAGTTGCCATACTATCAGTAGAATATGTATTGAGTACAGCCAAATTCGATTTATTTCTCACATGCATAACAATACAAAATTGTACCCACAGAAAATGAAAATCAAATTGCAGAATTGAACCAAACAGTTAAATGGACAACAGACCAAATGAACCAAAACAGTTAACTGAGCACGACATTGCAGAATAGAAACATGTACTAGAAGATAAGACAGTTAACAAAACAAAGAATGCTTGAGAACAGTACTACGAAATGTAGCAATTGTTGGACCAAACTGTTAACTGAACATTACATTTCAGAGGACCAAACTGTTAACTGAACATTACATTTCAGCGGACCAAACTGTTAACTGAACATCAGATTGCATATTAACATTACAGAGGATAAATCACTAGAAGGCATTGGCGGTGGCCTCGAGAAAATAGCACGAACATTATTTTAAAGTAGACAACCACGTGGCGGTGTCGACGGTGGCCTCAAAGACGAGGTGCTCCTCCAAGATCTGGCGGTCGGCACGCATGGCAGCCATAGCGACCTTGTGCGTGCATGCGGCCGTGATTTGCTTCTCCGCTGCCAGATGCTACTGAGCTCCATGTTATACTGCGTGCAAAATGGCTGTGGGCGGCGCTTAATTGGAGGACGGGGACAGTGATTTCGGTGGAAGGTGTCACGCCATCGGTCGGGGCATGTCGGACGGGGAAGGAGGAGGATGGTGTGGGTGGGGTGTGGATTACCTGACCATATGGATGAGGCCGCGCAGCAAGAAGAAGGGTCGGCGGCGAGGAGGCCGCGCATCAAGAAGAAGGGTCGCTGACGAGGAGGCGGCGCTGCAAGAAGAAGGGTCGCCGGCGAGGAGGCGGCGCTGCAAGAAGAAGGGTAGCCGGCGAGGAGGCGGCGCTGCAAGAAGAAGGGTCGCCGGCGAGGAGGCTGAGCTGCCAGTAGGTAGCAGTGAAGGTTTGAACTTGGAAAGCAAGGAGGAACAGTGGGAATGTGGCTTTTGGTGGGAGGGAGGGGGCGGGGAGATAGATATTTCCGCGGTGGCAGAAAAATTTCACTCGGTGCCGCGAGAAACTGGCGCGCAAGTGTGGTTCAAGCGCGGGTGGTGGACTGTAGACGATGAAGCTTCCTGCATAAGCTAGACAAGACAATGCGCCAAGATATTTTATATCACATCCCACACGATTCTTTCTAGTAAACTGTTTGTGGTATACCTGATTTTTTCATTATGTTTTGAAAGACAAAATGGTGTAACAGAGGGAAAGGATGGTGTTTGAATTGCTCGAACATTTATGTACAGTGAACATGCAACTACATGAGTGTCGTGTTTAAATTTGGAATTATTCCGGGTTCATTTGGCATTTTCATGCATTAATTGAGTTTCTAGGCATTTAATGTGCATAATTCAAATTTGAACTACAAGCACATGCTCCAGTGCACCAAAGTTTGTTGAAAAATCACATGTGTGTCTTTGGGTGAATTTATAGGTCCCATGCGAGAAATGAGAATGAAATTCAAACATCTGGGCGTCGTGGCTCGGCCGGGAACATTGAGAAACTTGGTTTTTAAATTCCTGGAAATTCAAAACTCGCCTAAAAATCATGAAACTTGTCATGGTGTCATTTCATGGCACCAACATGCTGTGGTAAAAAAATTGGCCGCATTTGAACAAATTTTGGTATAAGCCTCTTGCAAACCGGAGCTTCTCTCGAGAAGATGTGTGGTTCCCGAGGGGGGACGTGTCACCTGTGGTAAATTTTTTGGCCGAATTGGGACAAGCTTTGGTATAAGCTTGTTGCAATCCAGAGCTTCTCTCAAGAGGGCTCATGGTTCCGAGAGGGAACGTGTCATCTCCATGTGCGAAACGACATACACTGCCTTCTCCCGACTTGATTTTTTTACATAGGCAACTTAGACCAAATAGGAGTTTTGTGCTAAATTTTGGAATTATTCCGGGTTCGTTTGGCCTTTTAATACGTTAATTGATTTTCCAGGCATTTAATGCACATAATTCAAATTTGAAGTACAAGCTCATGCTCCAGTGCGCAAAAGTTAGTTGGAAAATCATTTATGTGTACTTGGGCGAACTTCTAGGTCCCATGGAAGAAGTGGGAATGGAATTCAAACATCTGGGCGTCTTGGCTCGGCCAAAAACATCGAAAAACTTGGTTTAAAATTCCCGTAAATCCAAAACTCGCCTGAAAATCATGAAACTTGGCATGGTGTCATGACATGGCACCAACATGCTGTGGTAATTTTTCTGTCCGATTTGCGAAGGCGCACACATTAACAATCAACAAAGTCATTTTGGAACAAGTGTTGTCATGTTACAAATCGGAAACACAAGTATTATTGAAACCGTGGGCATTCTACTTACCAATTACGTGCCGCCACGCGTCCCCTTTTTTTATTGGCTAGGAGGTGTCGTGCGAGGTAGCTATTTGAGTACGGGAGGCGTGCGATCAGACCCCTGCATGTGCTCATCGGGAGGAGAGCCCTTTGACCTCTATCCGCCGCCCACCTCCCTCCCAATGTCTCCATTAATGGCGCCCGAGCCCCTGTTTCACGGCGTGGCTATGTCTCACTCGATTGAGATTTAAGAGAGAAAAAAGAAAATCTGAAAAGAAAGTTTTGCACAAATCTTGATGTAACATCTGACGGACCTATATAGCATCTACTGCGACTTATAGCAAGACTGATGAATATAAGGACGATGACAGTGGATAATAATTATCTTACATATTTAGGAAGATAATTAAAAAAGCCACATGCGGCAACGCCCGAAATACACAAGGGCAAGAGAAGAAGGAAGACAACGTTCTGGCTCGCTGATCTCTAATTTCTTGATGCGTTGCTGCAGGCCACGGGAACTAGTCTCCATGGCGAGCGGCGATGAGCTCTTTCGTGTCCACAAGACGCTGCTTGAGAGCATCCACGGATTTCTCCACCAGCCTTTGGTGCTCGATGCGGAGCATGTCATTCTCGTCCATAAGTTTCTTGACGATGACACTGGTCCTCTTCAACAACGCAGTGGTCTCCTCCTGCTGCTCCGCACTTCCGATGATCTTCGCCCGGAGCTTCGCATTGCCCTCACTTAGTTGCTGGATGACGCCGGTAGCCTGTTCAAATGAGGCTTTCATGTCGTCCTGCAACCTTGCCTAGCCGGAGATCTGATCCATCTTCCTATGGATGATCGCATTAATGCGCCTGTAAGAGTCCTCGCCTGCCCGTGAGACATTTTTCCCAGGCTGACGCTACGCAGGAGGACATCTCTGCTGCATTCGCGGCGTGGCGGGACATCTCTACTACTTCCGCGGCGCGGCCGGACTAGTCTGCTGCATCGACGGCGCGACGGGACCTCCGTGCTGCTTTGGCGGTGCAGCAGGACCTCTGTGCTGCTACGACCGCGCGGCGGGATATGTCGGCTGCTTTCGCGGCGAGGCGGGACATCTCTCGTGCTTCCGCTTCCATGCTCGCCTCTCCCTGGTGGTAATCTATCGATCCAGAACTCACGCTGGCCATGGCAGACACAAGGGAACGATGATGAATGACTTGTTTGTTTTTGTGGATGAGAATTTGAGGAGGAATGTGCAGTCATCTTGGAGTAGTAGTATTTATAACCGAGTACTAATACTCTCCTAAGTGGGAATCCGTTTAGGTTTTGATCGGTGTGAACAGGTTTGCAATTAAATATAGCGTGGTAGTAATTTCAAATGTGACGGGATGCAGGCTCAAAATTTATTGACGGTTCTATAATTTCTAAGTGCGGCACTATTCCCGGACGACGTAACATGGGCACGCTTTCTCGGCCACGTACGTGGAGTTTGCACCATAGGGTGCACCGCAATAGGCAATGTCAGCACACGTCTTGTTCCAACAACCATGCGCGCTTGTTATAACCATCGCACATGCTTCTTTTAATTAGAATGTGTGCCCGTATAGCACACACATGTTGATCTGTCTAACTGTTTCTGTTTGTTGTGGCTAATCGCAAATAGTTCATCAGTGTGAAGTGTATGCCGTCAATCGCAGACACTTTGATCTGGCTGACCGTTTCTGTTCTGTTGCCTAATCGAAAACAGTTAATCCTTCTGAAGCGTATGCCCTCAATCGCACACACCTTTATCTAGCTGCCTATTTCTGTTGTTCCGCCTCATCACAAACAGTTAATCCGAGTGAACTGTATGCCGTATATCGCACATGCCTTCATCTGGCTGCCCATTTCTGTTCTTCTTCCTCATCGCAAATAGTTAATTGAACTGAACCGTATGCCCTGCATCGCACATGCAACTAAAATTGGAACCGTGTTTGATGGCTCCGCCATCGCAAACATTTTGCATCCTTTTTGACGGTTTTTTTACATCACTGTTTGCGATTAATGCATCGCACATAGTTTCGTCAAAGGGTCTCTGATCGTAGTGTCGTGTTAGCAGCATCTTGCAGCAGTGTAAGCTAATCATGCATGCATGTTTTTAGGGTGCCAACGCTTTGTTTTATTATCTTTACTCAGGGTCTGCGCCTGGCTTTGTACAAAGGGTTACATGCGCATCGGCAAGGCTTGTACAAAAGGGTGGCTACCGGGGCAGGGCCCGACAGTTGCACCTTATGGGTAGAACTTGCGAAGATGCTCAATATTCCATGAGTTTTGCATTTTGATGCCATCTTCAGTCTCCAGACGGACTGCACCAGGTCTGTTGACTCGTACTACCCGGTAAGGGCCTTCCCACTTCGGCATCAACTTGTTGGAACCCTTGGCGGACTGAACACACCTATGGACACGGTCGCCTTCCTCAAGGCTTCGGGCATGGACCCTGCGGCTATGATAGCGGCGCAGGGCTTGTTGGTAGCGTGCAGCACGCACAGCAGCCCAGAGACGGTTCTCCTCAAGGAGCACGACATCGTCATGCCGGTGCTGCTCTTGCTCTACTTCATCGTAGGCAAATACTCGAGCTGACCCGTATATGAGTTCCGTGGGGAGCACTGCTTCTGCCCCATAGACTAGGGATAAGTGAGTCTGGCCGGTAGCTCAATTTGGTATCGTACGGAGGTACCAAAGAACAACAGGTAGCTCATCGATCTAGCATCTGCCGCACTTTCGCAGCTTATCAAAAGTCCTTGTCTTGAGCCCACGCAGCACTTCAGCATTCATCCTCTTAGCTTGTCCATTGCTTCTAGGATGAGCAACAGAGGCGAATGAAACCTTGCTTCCGAGGGTTTGAACGTATTGCATGAAGGAGCGGCTTGTGAATTGGGTGCCGTTGTCAGTGAGTACTCTAGCGGGCACTCCAAAACGGCACACCAATCCCTTCAAGAACTTGATAGCTGATTGTGCGGTCACCTTCCTCACAGGCTCCACTTTCGGCCACTTTGTAAACTTGTCGATTGCAACGTACAAGAATTCAAAGACCCCGGTAGCACGGGGGAAGGGGCCCAGGATGTCGAGCCCCTAGACCGAAAATGGCCATGACAAAGGGATCATCTAGAGAGCTTGAGCAGGTTGATGGATATTCTTGGAGTGGAACTGGCAGGCTTCACATCTGGTGACTAGCTCAATTGCATCTTGGAGGGCCGTGGGCCAGTAGAAACCTTGCCAAAAAGCTTTTCCAACCAAGGCTCTTGATCCAATATGAGAGCCGCACATGCCTTTGTGTATCTCTGCCAACAGTTCCTTCCCCTCTTCCCGGCAAATGCACTTCAATCTCACACCGTTGGGCCTCCTTCTGTATAATGTGTCATCGATAAACTGATACATACTAGCCCTCCAGGCTACTCTTTCAGCTTCTTCTTGCTCTTCGGGAAGTTCTCCAGTTTGGAGGTAGCGGACGATGTGTCATGCCCAAGTTGGAGCTCATGGCTCGACAACTAAGATTAACGGCACCTCCTCACTCGTGGGAGCGCCTACCTCGACCGCAAGGACCTGTGGTCCTGCGGAAGAGTGCAGCTCACCAAGCGAAGTGGAGTTGTTCCCGGCAGCTTCTCTACCGGGGACTTCGGGGAGTCCTGCCAGGAGATGCTTGCAGGAGTCCAATTTCCTCCTTTTTCTGGCCATCGTTGTCGGGGATACTGAGGGTTGAGTCAGGTGGAGAACAAAAGTCCCTGGTTCCACAGGAAGCTTTTGTGCAGCGCATTTTGACAGATGATCAGCGATGCTATTTTCTGCACGTGGCACGTGCTCTGTTTGTTATCCATCAAAACGCTCCTCCAGCTTCCTTACTTCCTCTACATATGCCTCCATTAATGGACTCTGGTAATCCTTGTTAACCTGTCTCACCACAAGCTGCGAGTCTCCATGGATGATCAACTTCTTAATCCCCAACTCCACTGCAATTCTGAGTCCGGCAAGGAGCCCTTCATATTCTGCAGTGTTGTTGGTAGCTTTCTCCCGAGGAAAATGCATTTGGACCACATACTTGAGGTGCTCTCCGGTGGGCGCGATGAGGAGAACGCCAGCCCCTGCACCTTGCAATGAGAAGGCACCATCAAAGTACATGATCTACTCTTGGGGTGCCTCCTTGCCGGGTATAACTATTTCCGGCATCTCTTCATCTAGAGTAGGTGTCCATTCTGCAATGAACTCTGCCAGCGCTCTGCTCTGAGTGGTTGAGGTACTTTCATACTTCAGACCAAAACTTGAAAACTCTAGCTAATGCCCATTCAACTATTCTGCCGGTGGCCTCAAGGTTCCTCCGTATGCGTTGCAAAGGGAAATGGGTGACAACTGTGATCTCGTTGGCTTGGAAGTAGTGGTGCACTTTCCTCGTGGCCATGATGAGGCCGAAGATCAACTTATGCACTCTAGAGTACCTTAACCTAGCCCCCTGCAACAGGGAGCTAACAAAGTAGACTAGTCGCTGCACCACCCTCTTCTTTGCCGTGGCCTTGGGATTGCCTTCATCACCCTGCTCTTCTTTCTCCTGATCCGCACACAACCTTGCCGTGACTGGTTCGTTTCCTTCTCCGGGGAGGACAGTAGCTGCGGCTGCTCCTTCAACTACTTCTCGCTGCGCCACCAGTGCTGCACTAACCACTTGATTGGTTGCCGCCAAATGTAGCAGCAATGGCTCTTGTGGTTTAGGAGCGACTAAGGTGGGAGCAGAGGAAAGATAGACTTTTAAGTCTCGCAGCACTGCTTCTGCCTCTGGGGTCCACTTCATGGGCTCTACCTTCTTCAGAATTTTGAAGAACGGTAGGGCGAGCTCAGCAGACTTGGAAATGAACCTACTCAGCGCGGCAACACATCCAGTTAAACGTCTTACGTCCTTAACTGTCTTGGGTGCTTGAATCTGCTCGATCACTCTGATCTTGTCGGGGTTGGCCTCTATCCCCCAGTGAGACATAAAGAAGCCAAGTAGCTTGCCGGAGGGAACGTCAAACACACACTTCTCAGGGTTCAACTTCAAGTTGATCTTGCGCAGGTTTGCAAAGGTCTCTTCCAAGTCCTGAATGAGCGTTGATCTGTCCTTGGTTTTGACAACTATATCATCCATGAACACCTCAATATTCCTGTGCAACTGAGGTTCAAACCCAATTTGCACTGCCCTTGCAAAAGTGGACCTAGCTCTCTTTAACCCGAAGGGCATCTGCACAAAGCAGTACGTGCCACATGGGGTTATGAACGCGGTCTTCTCCTCGTCTTCCTTAGACGTGAATATTTGGTGGTATCCGAAATATGCATCCAAGAAGGAAAGTAGATCACACCCGAAAGTGTAATCCACAATCTGGTCGATACGTGGCAAGGGTAAAGGGTCCTTCGGGCATGCCTTGTTTAGATCTATGAAGTCTATGCAAAGCCTCCATTTCCCATTCGCCTTGCACACCACCACTGGGTTCGCCAACCATGTTGGATGCAATACGCCCCTGACGAAACCAGCTGCTTCAAGTTTCTTGATCTCTTCGGCAATGAAATGCTGCCACTCCAAAGCTTGTTTCCTGACCTTCTGCTTGACGGGCCGAGCATGAGGGAAGACAGCAAGGTGGTGCTCAATTACCTCCCTGGGAATGCCGAGGATGTCAGATGGTTGCCAAGCAAACACATCGACATTCGCCCGCAGGAAGGCAACGAGCACGCTTTCCTATTTGTCGTCGAGAGTGGAGCTGATGGTGAACGTACCATCAGCGCCAGCCAGCCCTGTCAGGACCTTCTTCACAACAGGCAGTGTATCTTTGGAATTCTTGCTAGTGGAGCTCTCTGGAAAATCATGGACGGGTGTAGCGCGCTCCGGAGAGGCGCGCTTCCCGGATTCTTTGCCGGCATCCCCGCTAGCTTTCTTTCCTTTCTTGTTTTCCTTGGTGATAACTGCAGCTTCCACGGCCTCGGCAGCGACTGCACCCCGGTACATCTTATCCACGCATATGATCGCGGCCTTCATGTCCGACGGGATGGAAATGAAGCCCATTGGTCCTGGCATCTTCAGAGTATTATAGGCATAGTGAGATGTCGCCATGAATTTTGCCAGAGCTGGACGACCAAGAATCTCGTTATACGGCAAAGGAAGCTCGACCACGGAGAACACAATCTTCTCGGTGCAGTAGTTCAATTCTCCTCTGAACGTCAACAGCAGTGTGATCTTCCCCTTAGGACGGCTCCTGCTGGGGTTGATCCCTTGAAACGTGCCAGTAACCTTGAGCTCTTCATCTGATATTTGCAACTTGCTGAGCACCTTGGGGGAAATCAGATTCAACCCTGCCCTCCCGTCAATCAACATCTTTGTGACCTTGAGGTTGCGGATTGTTGGCGAAACCAACAACGGCAAGCACCCTACCGCGGTGGTGTGGTCGGGGTGATCCTCTTCATCAAAGATGATGGGCGTGCGTGACCATCTGAGTGGTTTCCGGGAGTCTACCGCTGGCTCTACGACATTGACCTCACGCGCCCACTGTTTAAGCTAGCGGTGAGAGGAGTGCAAATATGCGCCTCCGTCAATGCACAGGGCCTCAGTGGCTTTCTAGAACTCTTGCTCACTAGTTTCCTCTTCATCCCCTTCATCACTTTCGTCATCACCTTCTTTCTTCTCACGGCCTCTAGCAGATTTTTCTTGATGCTGGGGAATCTTGCCGCGGTGGCCTCCTTTGTCGCCTCGGCCCTTCCCGCCAGCACCTTCTTGGTCTCTTTCCTTGTCACGCTTCTCGTACTCAGCTTTCTGCTTCTTGACAAGTTGTTCAACTTGGTGACACTCTTGGTGGTCATGGCCTTTGGTTCGGTGGATCTTGCAGTATGGTCCATTAACTTTCCAGGCCCTTTCGGCCGCCGCAGCCTCTCGGCAATCAGTGCACGAGGCAACTTCCTTGCAGGGGGCTTCAGTCTTGGCCTTCTTGCCGATACTAGGAGTGCCAGAACCCTCAACAGCCAGTACTGCCTTTTCCTTGCGCTTCTTGTTGCGCTTTTTGTTCTTCCTCTTTGGGTTAGTGGCATCGTCGTTATCTTCTGAGTCAACTTCGATGCCATCCTCTTCCCCGGAGATTCGCCTCCCTTCCTCTGTACATGCACACTTATCCGCCAAGGTGTACAGCTCGTTCACAATCTTGGGCAACCGGACGTTCATCTTGGAACGTATCCTCCTGTTGCACACGTTGGACTGGAACACGACTATCACAGCTGCCTGGTGGATATCTGGAATGTTCCTGTGCACCCGGCTAAACCTCTACATGTACTTCCGCAAGCTCTCCCCTTCCTTTTGCGGAAGGAGCTGCAAATCGCTGGGCCGTCCTGGTTCTTGATGGCCGCCCGTGAAGGCACCAACAAACTCATTGCACAGGTCAGCCCAGGATGAAATGGAATTCTCCGGCAGGTGCATCAGCCATGATCTCACGTTCGGCTTGAGTGCCAAAGGGAAGTAGTTGGCAAACACCTTCTCATCTCTTCCTGCGGTGGCTTGAACGGCGATGGTGTAGATGCTCAAGAATTGTGCCGGGTTCAGCCTTCCATCATACTTTTCTGGTATCTCTGGCTTGAAAATACGGGCAGATGGCCAACGGACTTGCCTCAGCTCGCGAGTGAAGGTAGGGCACCCAACCTCGAAAGGCAAGTACCCTCCTTCACTAGTCGCGGGTTCGTCGATGCTTGGGCCATTGCGCCTGTCAGATTGGCGGCGGGTTTCGCGGCGTCGTTCTATGGTGACGCGCGTGTCTTCCCTCCGTCGATCTTCCAGGACTTGCCGCTGATCTCGACGGGCCCAAGGATCAGACGAAGCCATTGATGCCTCATCGGGCTCCTGGTCGCGTGGTTCGGGTTGCAGCCTCTGCGCCGGTTGTCGTAGAGGGGATTGCATCATTGGAGTGGCTCCCTCGACATGGTCAGCAGCTCGGGCCGTGGTTGTTGCTTGCGGGCACCGTGACGGGCCTACCCGCTGTGATCCTTCCACTTCAGCAAAACCGATCAAACTCTGAATGGTGGCTCTCCACTCATCCATTTGATTGGCCGCCGGTGGGAATCTCTGTAGGAGTTGGGCTTGCGCCATGGCTTCCGAAGCAGTGCTTGGCATAGATGACGACGCAGACCGTGACGTCCCCCGACTCCTGACAGTACCAGTAGTGGCGGCGCCGTGCTCTCGTCACCGTGAGCCGGCCGCCATGGTGGTACGGTGGCGAGAAGGGTGCACCTGGGGGTTGACGACCCGGTTCGGCGCTTCGTCTTGGTTACCCTGTCCTGGGGAAGGCGAGCGCCCCGTAGCAGCGCCCGTAACAGGGACAACCAGGGGGTCGCGACTCGCACCAGAGCGGGTGTTGTCGCTGTGGCTGCGCCCTCCAGCGTGGTGGGGAGGTGGAGACTGAACATTCTCCCCACCCGCGCCTTGCTGAACGCGGCTGTCGGGACGCTGTTGATGCCGCCCTCCCCCGGCGTCTTCTACTCCCGCTTCGACCACAGGGGGAACGATGCCAGCGCCGCCTACGCCGGTCATGTCACCCACGGCGTCCGCGTCCCCCAACGCCGCTGCAGCGCCCATAGTATCGGTGGCTGCGTGCGAGGGGGCCTTTGAGGTGGAAGGGCGAGCTGTTGCGCCGGGCTTTTTCTTGGGCGCCATGGATGATGAGGCTAATGATGAAGAAGATGATGATGAACATTAACGCACTGTTCACAACCTCGGGTTCGAGCAAACACTTCCCCCTCCCTGGCGCACAAAAGATGTCGTGGTGGAACACGATCACCTATGGGGCCATCAGCCCCTTTGTGGTTCGGAAGGGGGGAGATCACATTGCACAAAGAGCGGAAGCCATGGAACAGGACGACAGTGGTGACGCTGGTGGGTTTTACCCAGGTCCGGGCCGCTAAGAAGCGTAAAACCTACTCTTGCTTTGGTGGATTGAAGAGAGGATCATGGTGAACACGCAGCACTCAAGCCCGGCAAGGTCGCCTCGAGGAGAGCAGCTACGCACGTATGAGTGTACAAGGGTCCGAATCCTTTTTTAGGTTGCCATGGCCCTCCTTTTATAGGCTAAGGGGTTACCACAGTGGCAAAAGAGTCATTATCTACTGATTAGATAGCCGGCAGTTCTATCATACCTAACTCTGGTAGTTAGGACAAAGTGCATTAAATGCACTGCTAGGTGTCATGCTGTGGATGCAGCCCGGCAAGCCTGCCGTGCCGCTTAATCATCTTCTACATGTCTGCATGACACGCCTCTGGACGGGTGTCATATAGAGGGAATCTCCCTTCCGAATGGCTGCCACATGCCAAATGACAGCCACTTAATCACTTGGGGGCTCGACACCACACTGATAAGTGACTTGCGTCACTGTGCGGTGGAGCGGTGGAGTCTTGGCGGGGATATTTGCCCTTGGCGGCCCCGGCAAGCCTGCCGGGGAAATCTTAGGAATTGTTCTTGGTGAGGCCTCGACCTGACCAGGCTTCCCTGCCCGGTAAGGGAGGTCTTTTCTTAATGACATCTTGTTCCCTTGGCTTATCTTGGTCTTCTTGATCCGCCCTTTGATTCCTCGAAGAGCTATCTCTTTGGCTTGGCCTCGTCTTGGGAGTTGGTGTTGTCGTATCCTCGCCATTGGGCCTATGTACAGTCTGGGCAACATACGTGTAGGTTTGTTGCACCGACAACATCCGTATGTGATCCATAGTGGAATCTCTATAAATACTTATATTTAGGAACATAGGGAGTATAATAGTAGTACAATATGTTCCTTGTAGTGAAGAGGAGCAGGGACATTTGCAGTGTACAGGTCTATTTGGTCGCTTGCCATTGACGCTTTCAACTCTTCGTGTTGGTCTGCCGTAATATCCAGGAAATGCTGGGAGTTCTGTCACCTTTGAGAGTTAGACTGATAGTAACAGTACTGCGCCGTCAGTTGAAGAGAGCTAGTATTCGAAGCCTTTCTAGTCGTATCGGCAATACTAGCACATATTTTCCAGCAAGTTCCACTTTCCTGATTTTACTCTGCGTAAGTGCTTTGTGTCCTACTAGCAGTAGTCCACCCTTGAAAGCTAAACAACACACCAATCATAATTCCAAAGCTTAGTTGTTCCAATACGAATGTGATATGATATTGATATTAATTAACAGACATACATTTCATTGGTCAGCTAATGCTCCCACTTGAGTTTCCAAATGCCTGTGGCCACATAGAGAGAGACAACATGGAATTGCATTTCTTAGGATGCTCTGATTCATCATGGGTGGGCAACCAACAATGTATATAAAGAAATGGAATCTCCATAATATGCTTCCTCTTGTATTCTTTAACATGTTCCTCTTCTGTTCTTCTTTAATAAGTACAGTATGTTCCTTGTCAGGAAGGCAAGCAGGGACATCTGCAGTCGACAGGTCTATTTGGCCACTTCTGCTAGTTGCTTTCAGCAATTCGAGTTGGTCTGCCATAATATCCAAGAAATGTCGGGAGCTGTGCGGCCTTTGAGAGACTAGACTGATAGTAACAGTAGTGCGCCTTCAGGTGAATAGAGCAGGCCTGCAGGTGATCGATAGGCTTTTGATTAGTAGAGACAATACAACCCCATATTTTCCAGCCAGTTCCACTTCCCCGATTTATTTATGATGCTTATGGTGTCCCCCTTTTGTCGGCACTACAATCTGCCTAGTGGCTTTGTGTCGTACTAGCAGCACTCCATCCTTCAAGCGAAACTACATGCCACTCATATTTCCAAAGCTTACATTTAATTGGTCAGATAATGTTACTACGTGAGTTTTGAAATGCATGTGCGCTACATATAGAGAAATGTTGGAATATTATTTTTCTATGCACTCTCGTTGTCATGGTTTGGTAATAAACCTATCATCTGCCAACTATCCTTACTTTTGGAGCTCCCAATAAGGAGCCTATTTTTTTGTGTAGTTGTGCCAGATTATATTATTGTACGCACCAAATTACAGCACACAAGGGCTCTCTCATCAAGATCCAGTGATAGCACACAAGGGTTTACAGGGAGCCCCTATTATTTTAGAATATCCTCTGCATTACAAAGATAATCTCACTACTATTTATGTTGTCATGCTTCTTAGATATTGAACAAAATCACAATGAATATGAGAATGCGCACATCAGAAGAGTATCGCAGAACAGTGGAATGACTAACAAACATGGCATCAAGGCATTGAGTTCCATTCTAGATGGAATGAAGCCCACACGCTCTGCACCTACAGATTCGTGTTCAGAATATGATCCTAACGACTATTCTGAGATCAAGGAGTCAAAGGCAGATGGCCTATCATGTTCACCCTACAAGGTGCCTGTTCTAATTTGGCAAGGTTTTATTGGTTGCACATAACTTGCATAAGCTGTCTTGCGTTTCTTCTGCTTCTTTGCACCGCCATCTTCTTAGCTTACTCATCATATATCTGAAGATGACATGCCCACCCATTATCAATACGCATTCCATTTGTCATCATACCATGTTTTTTCATTCAAATGCCACTCTTGTGTAGCAGACATCCAAAAGGAAGAGGGTGATTGCAGAACCTGAAGGAGTAGTAGCAAAGTCCTTGAAAAAGGTGGTGGTGCCGGAGAAATCAGACAGCACCCCACTTATATTGGTAATAGAACCAGCGCCGCAAAACCTAGGATATCACAACTATGCTGCTCACTGATTTGCTCTTGTTAGTGCATGCTGTCTTGTATCGCTGTACTTACATTCATACCTGGTTGATTATGTGACATCAGTGTCCATGATAACCTGCATGTCCATTGTTCGCTCCCAATTATCAGATCTGTATTAATGCTTACATTAATGTAGAATAAACTCAATGCTTATGAAGAAGTTTAGCTCTACATTGTTCTTGTAAGTATCTGTTGTCCTTTATCACTGTACTTATATTGTCAACTAGTTGTTCATGTACCATCACTTTGTAGCTTATTTTCCCTTGGCATCCATTTTCTACACACCAGATCTATGTTTACTCTGACCAAAATGTTGAATAAAACCAATGCTACTGAAGATGTTTAGCTCTGCATTACTCTTGTCAGTACCTTTTGGCTGTATGTTGTACCTACATTTATAGCTAGTCAATTCTGTAGCATCACTCTGCATCTTAGCTTAAATAATCTCCATTTGTTCCTGTATTATCACATCTATATTTACTCTTAATAAAATGTAGAATAAAGGCAATGCTTATGAAGAAGACTCTGTGGTAAACTTCTTGAATTGCCCCCCCCCCATCGACATGGAAAAGGGCTTTATAGAGCCTGTCTTCATTACTATCATAAGTTTGTCCTTCTTGATCCTTCAAACTTTGTTGTGTATATTTGGTAGCAATCACTGCAACTACTGTTTATTTTTGTCGTTTGCATCAAATTGCATGTTTAAAGTTTATTATGAAGAAGTTCATAAACATAAGTTTCTCCTTCTCAATTTCAGTTTTTAGTTGTACAACCTAGTTCCTTATTTATACCATGTAAAGTAAACTAAACATAGCAAGTGATCTTCTTTAGCACTGCATGTATGCTTGTGTTGTTGAGCTGTAATCCAGTGGTGTGGTCAAACTACCAACTCCAGGACAATGTCATATCCTGCAATGTCTTAACTATGAACAATGCATATTATGTTCATGTTATTTAAATCATGTCTCTTTATTTACCAATCTGAAATGGGATAAATTGACAGTACACTCACCATCGATTCTTATACATTCTTTAGCACTGCATGTATGCTTGTGTTCTTGATCTGTAATCCAGTGGTGTGGTGAAGCTGGTCACTCCTGCAAAATGCGATTTCCTGCCATGTCTTAACTGTGAACCATTTTAATTCTACTTTAAACCAGGTCTCTTTATTTGCCACTAAGAAATGGGATGAATCGACAACACTGATACTTATACGTGCAAAGCCTGTTATCTGTCTGCTTTTTTCTCTTTCAGGGTGATACCACTGAGGCCAAGAAGAACTACCACAATGATAGTGAGACGAACCCATTGCTTGTCCCTCTAACATATATTGCAGGGAAGAAGGCAACACATCTTGGGGATAGCTATACAATGCCAAGGTCATGTCTTGATGTAGTGTTAAAGGTACTCGCTAATAGCAGTGACACAAGCTCAATGAAGTCGTCGCCTGAATCTGTTAGACGTCTTCAGTCTGAGATTCAAGAAGAACGACATGCTTCAACTCAACTCCTACTGGAACTCCCATCCCTATGGAAGAATTAACCAGAAGTATAGGATGTATATTGATGCTATGTAGCTAGAGTTAGATATAAGCGTCAAACAAGTGCAGTCTTATAAGCTTGCTCAGCTGCTTGCTCTACAGCTCCCAGGCAGGGCTAACCTTTTTTAAACTGTGTTGAAGTGTCATCGGTTCTGTATATTATTTTAGGCGGTGTGTTTATTAGCACTAGCGGCGACCTTTGATGCCCAGTGTATGTAATCTGCTGTCTGGTTGCGCTTTATTCGTTGGCGGTGAACTTTTATGCCTAGTGCATGTAATATGCAGTAATTTTTTTGTTGTATAGTCTAGGTTTATTCTTCGTCATGATGCTGTAATTTATTTTCTGTATATGTTATCATCGCTCCCTGAAAAGGCCGTAAGCTTTGAAGTAGCGCAATGGGCCGGAACGTTCGGTTTATATAAAAAAAATACGGTACTAAAACTGGCCAGCCCACCAATCACTATAAATGGGCTGAAACGTGGGCCTACAATCATGTCCGGCCAATAGTAGGCCCAGACTTAAACTCACCAACTATTAGTTTCGGGCCTTTAACAGGCCGAGTAAACCAGTTGCCTAAATTGGGCCAGAAAATAAAATGGGCTTTTAACAGTCTGAAAAGTAGATTGGGCCTGGATAGTGTCGTCGGCCCATGATTGGCCCAACCACAAGACGGGTCATTAACAGGCCAAAATATATGTCGGGGCACTGTTGGCCCAATAACATGATGGGTCGTAAGCAGGCCTGGTGCAAAGCGGACCATCATTAGGCCCAGTTATATCACGGGCCTTTAACGGGCCAATAGTCAGGTTGGGCTAAAATGTATCCACGAAGACTACGGGCCGTTAAGAGGCCGAAGGTTACTTTGGACCAGAAATAGGCCCACATGCAGCAGGGGCCGTTAAATGGCCGAAAGTGAAACCGGGCCGACAACGACCCATATGTACCAATGGCCATTAACAGGCCGGAAGTAATATAGGGCCGAATTATTACATGGGCCTTTAAGAGTCCGTAGTTCAAATGGGCCCCCAATGGGGCCGAAAGCACAGTGCATGTTAACGGGCCAGATCATATATAGGCCATAATTTGGCCCAAAATAGGTCAGGCAATTAACAGGCCAGATTCGTTATGGGCCGGCATTTGGCCCAAAACATGGCAGACTGTTAACGGGCCAGTTCTGATGTGGGCCGCCATTTGGCCCAAAACATGGCAGACATCTAATGGGACGGATCTTTTATGGGCCATAATTTGGCCCAATTCATCACAAGCTGTTAATGGGCCGGCCCACTAGTGCATGACAAAATCTTGTGGGCCTTTGGTTGGGCCGGCCTTTTTACCTTAAATGGGCTACTGTTGGGCCGTGCCACGTGTCGACGTGCCATAGGAGCGTTCCATCCATTGTATGAATAACATTTGTCCGACCGCCGAGCTGACACATGGATCCTCCGGCGAATGAGAAATTTACACTTGGAAAATTGCAATTGTGAGACGCCCCGGATTTAATCGTACACTGTCGGAATCGGGGTTCCGCGGACACAAACAAGGATCGAACTCTGGGGCGTGAACGAAGGATCTAGCCTCGCAACGGCTCGCTGCTCACCACCTCATGGTCTAGCCTTGTCGAGCTTAAACGAGGGGGAAGAAGAAGTGGACAAGGTGATTTACCCAGGTTCGGGCCACCTTGCGGTGTAAAACCCTACTCCTGCTTTTGTGGTGGATTGCCTTGCGAGGAGGATGAGTATGGACTAGTACAATTGTGAGCTGCCTCAGGAGAGCTCAATGGTGGAAGGATCCGATCCCGCTCTATGGTGGAGACTAACCTATATTTATAGTGGCCTTGGTCCTCTTCCCTCATAGCTTAGGCGGGAAGGGATACCACAACGACCAATTTTGAAGGGGGACAGGAGTACACCCTATCCTGACTAAAGGTGGTCTTCGCCTACAAAGCTTCTCATCGTGACGCAGTGGTGGGCTCAGTGATGACCTCCGTCCTGCCGAGCCCATGGTCTTGGTCTTGTTGCACCGGAATGGAAACCTTTGGGGGATTCCTTGGGAACCCGCGTACGTCCTTGCCTTCTTAGCACCAAAGAGGATACTGTCCTGGACTGCGCCCACTGGCACCCTACTGGCCTTGGTCGTCATGGCTCATGTCACCGCACGCCTCGCGAGGTGGGGCGCCTGCCTAGAGATGTCCGCTCCTTGGGAGGCAGCACCTCGAGAGGTCTTGATGTCATTCGCCTCGCAAGGCGGGGGCCCTCGCGAGGGTCTTGCTCATGAAGCCTTGGAGTTGGGCCGCGCCCGGCCATTGATGAAGCCACACACTGGGCCGTAGGCAGGCTGGTATGGGTACCCCCAGTCCTAGAACACCGACAGTAGACCCCGGGCCCACGGCACGCTCAGCCTGGCTTTGAGGCAAAGGCAAAGAGGAGAGGGCGAAGCGACGCGGGCCCTAACCGCCTGCGGGCCAGGCTTGACGTGTGGAGCACGGCGGGACGCGAACGCCCCCACTTCCCTACGTTGCCTCGGCAACTGCCCAGGCTGACAAAAGCCTGGCACGCGCCACAGGGCCATCATTGCTCGAAGGTGGAAGGGCGCCAGTTGACCTTCTCTGATCGCTTATAAGAGGGTGAAGGGGCAGAGCCCCCGACCCATCTCTGTCCTCTCGTCCATTCGCCTCCGAACCCTTGTCGCAGCAGCCATGGCACCTGTAAGGAGGTTTACCGCCGCCGAGAAGGACAAGGCCCCGAAGGAGGGACCGGAGCCCCGCAAGTCCACTGTAACGCCCGCAGCATCGTCTCGGGGGCGCGGGTGCCCTCCATTGGCGGTCTACATTGGCGCCGGCAGCCGTGGGAAGAAACCCACTCGCGGAGGTGGTAGTGGCCTTCGCGGCCGAGGGGGGAATGGGGTGGCCGCCCGTTCTCCTCGACCGCGGTCCCACTCCGCCGACATGGCTTGCGAGTTCGTCGTGTGCTCCTTCGCGGTGGAGCTGGCGAAGGATAGGCCCGTCGGGCTGTGGCTGCAGCTAGATGGCTGCTGCAATGGGTCCTCATGGATGGAAGTCGAGGTCACTCCCTCAGGCTATGTACCTGACTCGGGGGTGGCAGTCACTCGCCCATCCCGCGGCCTGGAGGGGAGGCACACACTCCACTTCAGGTTTGATGGGGCGGCGACGCTCTTTGTCAAGATCTTCGAGGAGGCCGGCAGACGCCTGGGATGCTGCCCGGAGGGTGACAAAAGTGGCGACGACCACCTCTCTTCTGACGACAACGGTCGCGGCGGCGGCGGCGGCGACGTCCTCAGTGGTGAACTTGCCCTTGGCGACGGCCGTGGCGCCTCCAGCAACGACGACACCTCCTCCGGGGACGGCGGGAGCGACGACGACTACGATGAGCCGCGGCGCCACCGCGTCAAGGTAGAGGATAACTCCGACTAAGTGCCCGAGCTGTCGGAGCCGGCGCTTCAGGAGCTGCGGCCCTCGGGAAGCTGTTTCTTTTGTTTTCCTTATTTCCTGCACCGAAACCATGAAGGGCCCGGTGGGGGCGTGTTAGGAACCGCGGCGCTTGCGCCTTTATCTTAATGCTTCCAACTCGTGTTTTAAGTTTATTTTGGCGTCTCTCGTTTGGGCTCGAGCCCCCCCCCCTTTTCTTGTGATAGCTTAGTGCTATGCGTCGCCGGGACCCAGTCCCTAGGTAAGCTTCTGCCGTTGCTGGTATGCCAGGTCACGATGCCATGTGCAAGGCTAGGAGGTAAGCGACCTGAGGTCCGGTAAGAGCTCCTGAGGCACGATGCTCACGAGGCCCCCCTTGATGCGCAAGCGGCTTCCGAGAGAGAAAAGAAAAGGGAGTTCTTTACCCGGACGAGATCACGAGAGTCAAGGTAAAGCGTTAATAGTAAGGCTCACGCCTGGCGGGAATAAGACGACTTAGCTTGAGATGCTCGTGGCCCATGAGGGATTCCTGCGTCATGAGGGCATGCTTCCCTGGAGCTTTGATCCTTTGTACGCTTCCTGTTCTGCACTGAGTGAACACAGGTCCCACAAGGGTTGGGTGAAAAGATTGGCGTACGTCCATTATATTTCAAGCGATGTGTGCGCTGCCGGGCTGCACCCCTCTTCCCATATTCCCTCGCGAGGTTTACCCCTCATCTCCTTGCTCACCAGGGTGCTCTACTTCCTCAAGACCCAGCCCTTGAGAGGAGCTCAGCAGCCGCTGGTATGTCAGGCCGCGATGCCTGGGACAAGGCCAGGGGGTGAGGGCTCGAGAGCCAGTAGGAGCTCCTGAGGCGCAATGCTCAAGAGCCCCCCTTTAAGGAACGGTTTGCCTCACGGGGGTTGCAAGGAAAAGGACTTTGGCCGGCAACCCGCGGCATATGAAATGATTTTACTTAGCCTTTTACGGGTCAAACCGCCGCGTGATCGAGGGAGACCCTCCTGAAGTGGCAGGGTGCCGTCCGGGAGCCGTTCGAATGCCTGTCTCCTGAGGTTCCTATGCATTGACAGATCACGAAATACAGAGGGCGGCACGCGTTTGCTTGTCTACTCATGATTGTTCCTTGCGAAGATGAAGGCACTAAGGACTTGGTGAGGTGACGTGCACGGGAGCGGCCCGCGAGCCAGACCTCTGTCGCTTAGATTTGTCAACGCTACACGGACGGACCCAAGCACAGGCATCATGCCGGTAGCCCCCTCTCATGGGACGTTCAGGAGGAGAGTGTGCAAGGCGCGAAGCCCGCGGGGTGGCGTTTCCAGAAGTGATATGATATTAAGCGCAGGGTTAACAGTCATAGCAACTCATGAAAGCATAACCGGTTTGAGGTATAAGAATGGAACAGTGCAACTGCAGGGGCGGACCCCTACAGCCTAAGGATAATGCAGTTCGAGGGTCGCCCTCAATTGAACAAACCAAAAAGGTCACCTGGCAATGATGCTACAGAAGCATCGAGGTAGCCGATGACGCGCGCCGCGGAGGCTCGCTCCTCACGAGTCAAATGGCTCCAGAGGCTCGAGAGGCTCGCGAGCGTCTTGAGGCCTGGGGGCTCGCGAGGGTTCGGGGCCTCCTGAGATGCCACCGCCTCATGTCGGGCCTCATGAGATGCGTGCGTGTCTCACGCGAGGCATTGGTACATAGCACCCACATTCACCAGGCCGAAAAGGCATGCAGACGTAGTTGCAGGGATAGCCCCCTCTCCGGCTGACGCGCGACGGCCAGAAGAGGTCTTGGGATGCAGCCCTATTGAGGCCCGGGATGTTGGCGCAGACACGCAGCCCGTCGCCCGCGTCTGGGGCGGCGACTGCGCTGGTAGGGCATGCGGGATGACGCTCGCTGCACATGGCTTATGCCTCCTGAAGTTCTTTGATCGCCTTGGTGATGAATTCTCGTGCTCCTGGCGCCTCGCGCCTCGCTCCTTGCTTGCAGGGGCGCGCGTCAAGGCATGCCTCCAAGTGGTGCTCGAGCACCTCCCTCGTCGCACTAGTCAGGTCAGACGCTCTCCAGATGGAAGCCCCCAAGCCCGTCCTGAGGGAGGCATCGAGCACGGGAGGAAGAGGCGCCCCGACGGCAGACGCGGAGCCTGAGGCATCGCCGACGGGTTTCTTGGCCTCCGAACAGCTCTTAGGGAGGAGCTGCTTTTTCTTCATGGGGGCAGCCTCAGGAGGCGTGGCGTCACCCTCGCCATCTGAGTTCTCGGCCGCCGCGGCCCGGTAGGGGTGCTCGAGAGAGCAGACCACATCCTTCTCATCATAGGCGATAGTGATGACACCGCTGCACCCTGGCATCTTGAGAATGTTGTAGCCATGGTGGGTAGCCGCCATGAACTTGGCGAGGGTAGGGTATCCCAGGATGGCATTGTACGTGAGGCCGATGTGGGCCACATCAAAGTCGATGAGCTCGGTGTGGTAGTTGTCACGCTTGCCGAAGGTGACAGGGAGGCGCACCTGTCCCAGGGGAGTGGTGGAGCCGTCAGTCACTCCAGAGAATGGCTTGGTGGGCATGAGTTGGTCGTAGGGCACTTGGAGCATCTCAAAGGTCTCCACGGAGAGGACGTTGAGGCCGGCGCCGCCATCGATGAGCGTCTTGGTGACTGAGACGTTGCTGATGGTGGACGTGCACAGCATGGGGAGCGCGCCAGCAGTAGCCGAACACCTGAGGTGGTCCTTGGAGTCGAATGTGATGGCATACTGCGACCACTTGAGGGGGCACGCAGCTTCAAGCCTCGTGAGGGCTACATTCACCTCGCGAGAGAATTGCTTGAAGATGCGGTTCGAGGCGGGTGCCTGAGCTCCGCCAAGGATGCAGGCAATCGCGCGAGGCTCCTGGTAGCCCCCAGCCCCTTCGTCTTGCTGGTTGTCGTCGCTTCTCCTGGGAGGCGGCGGCAGAGGTGGTAAACCAGCGTTGGTTGAGGACAGGCCTCGCGAGGCTGATCACGCCAGGCGCCGTCGCGAGGCTGGTCATGCCAGCCCCCCTCGCGAGGCTAATCACGCCAGCCATAACGGGGGTTGCGGTTGTCCTAGCGGCCTCCATCGTGGCCTCCTCCGCGGCCGAAACCAATGTCACTGCGCTCGGGGCGGCGGCCCAGGCGCTCGTCCAGGAGCGCCCTGAGCTCCTGACAGTCATCGGTGTTGTGGGTGTGCACATTGTGGAAGACGCAGAACGGGCGAGCATCCTTGGGGGGCTCGTCGCGATCTCGGCCGCGCTTCAGCTCAGGCTCTGCTACCAACAAGGTGGGACCCTTGTGCTTTGCTTCCTTGGCCTTGGCCTTCTTGTCTTCAGGATCGACATCTGGATGCTTGAGGAGGGAGAGGCGGCTTTCTTTGGCCTTGGTGCACTTGTCGGCCAGATTGAACAGCTCCAAAGCTGAGCATAGGTCATCATTGATGGCGAGCTCCTTGCTCATCCTCATGTCAGTGACGCCTTCCGTGAACACGGAGATGATGGCCTCGTCCGAGGCCTTCGGGATCTTGAGGCAAACTTGGGTGAAGAGCTGAATGTACTTGCGGAGGGTCTTGCCCAGATGCTGCTTCATGCGCCGCAGGTCGTTGAAGGTGAGGGCATAGTCTAGAGTACCTTGGAAGTTGGCGATGAACCGCTCGCGGAGCTCATCCCATGAGGAGATCGACCCCTCCGGGAGGTGCATGAGCCAGGAGCACGCGCCGTCCTTGAGGGCCATGGGGAACCAGTTCGCCATGACCTTGTCGTCTCCGTTGGCCGCCTTGATGCTCAGCGAGTAGAGTTGGAGGAACTCCGTAGGGTCGGGGATGCCGTCGTAGCGTGGAGGCAGATCTGGCTTGAACTTGACCGGCCAGACAACACGGCGCAGCTCACACGTGAAGGCGCGGCAGCCTACCGCGCTCACGGGGTTGGCCCGCGCGAGAGGGGCACAGTCCTAATGCCCACACGCGGCAGCCTCCAAAGCGGCCCAGTCCTGGGGCTGGCGCAACGGTGCCGGCAGCGCACGCACGTCGTACTGCGGCCGCTGTACGACCTGGCAGCTGGCCTCGTCCCGCACTGGCACCGACGCTCCATGCGGCGGGTCGCGCGGGCACGCGTCACGCCTTGGCTCGACCTCGGTGCTGCGCAGAGGAGGAGGCAGAGGCGCACCATGAGCCACGTCGCCCGCGTGAGACGACAGGGGACGGAACGAGTGGGAGGGCGCCGGGGCCTCTTCGGCGGCATTGACAAGCTTGGTGATGCCGCCCAGCTAGGCATCATAGCCTTCGTTGGCGTGGCAGTAGCGCAGCAGCTCGCGCGGCATGAGGAGTGCAGCCTGTGCGTTCACCGGCCCACGACGAGAGTGGGAGGACGAGGCCATGGCGGCAGTGAGGGAACACGTGGCGGTGCGACCGTCACGCTGCACGGAGGATGGCAACGAAGAGTCCTGCTGCTCATGGGTGGCAGGGTCGGTGGCAGTGTTGGCTGCTGGAGATGCAGAGCGGAGAGGGATGCCATGGCCCACCGGCGCCGTCTGGGCGACACGGGCGGCCCATCGCTCGGCGCGAACCAAGCGGGCGTTGGCCATGGGAATGGCGAAGCAACGATGGAGCGGAGCGGAAGGAAGAACTTCGACACGCCCCTACCTAGCGCACCAAATGTCGGAATCGGGGCTCCGCAGACCCAAACAAGGTTCGAACTCTGGGGCGTGAACGAAGGATCTAGCCGTGCTATGGCTCGCTGCTCACCACCTCACGGCCTAGCCTCATCGAGCTCGAACGAGCGGGAAGAAGAAGTGGACAAGGTGATTTACCCAGGTTCAGGCCACCTTGCGGTGTAAAACCCTACTCCTACTTTGTGGTGGATTGCCTCGCGAGGAGGATGAGTATGGACTAGTACAAGTGTGAGTTGCCTCGGGAGAGCTCAATGGTGGAAGGATCCGATCCCGCTCTACGATGGAGACTAACCTATATTTATAGTGGCCCTGGTCCTCTTCCCTCATAGCTTAGGCGGGAAGGGATACCACAATGGCCAATTTTGAAGGGGGGCATGAGTACATCGTATCCTGGCTAAAGGTGGTCTTCACCTGCAAAGCTTCTGGTCATGACACGGTGGTGGGCACAGTGATGACCTCCGTCCTGCTGAGCTCGTGGTCTTGGTCTTGTTGCAATGGAATGGAAACCTTTGGGGGGGATTCCTTGGGAACCCGCGTACGTCCTTGCCTCCTTAGCACCAAAGAGGAAAATGTTCTGGACTGCGCCCGCTGGCACCATGCTGGCCTTGGTCATCATGGCTCACGTCATGGCACACCTCGCGAGGTGGGGCACCTGCCTAGAGATGTCCGCTCCTCGGGAGGCAGCTCCTCGGGAGGTCTTCATGGCGTTCGCCTCGCGAGGCGGGGCCCCTCACGAGGGTCTTGCTCGTGAAGCCTTGGAGTTGGGCCGCGCCGGGCCATTGATGAAGCCACGCACTGGGCCGTAGGCAGGCGGGTCTGGGTACCCCCGGTCCCTGAACGCCGACATACACTAATCACACACGCAAATGTGTATGATCAAGATCAGGGACTCACAGGAAGATATCACAAGACAACTCTAAACACAAATTAAGTCATACAAGCTTTATATTACAAGCCGAGGGCCTCGAGGGCTCAAATACATCAGCTCGAATACTAACGACTCAGCAGACGCAACAATATCTGAGTACAGACATAAGTTAAATAAGTTTGCCTAAAGAAGGCTAGCACAAAAGTAGCATTGACCGGAAAGGCAAGTCCTCCTGCCTGGGAGCCTCCTAACTACTCCTGGTCGTCGGCGGCCTCCACATAGTAGTAGGCACCCTTGGGGTTGTAGTAGTTTTTGGTGGTGGCAGCTGGCTCCTGGGATCCATCATCTAATCGCAGCAATCGGGTATAGGGGGAAAAGAGGTAGCATAGCAACCGCGAGTACTCATCCAAAGTACTCGCAAGACTTACATCAAAACTATACTAAGTATGCATCAGTATCAAAGGAATGGGGCTATATCTTTGGACTGAACTGCAGAATTCCAGAAGAGAAGGGAAAGCCTAGCCTATCGAAGACTAGCATCTTGAAGCATCTTGCAGCATTAGAAGAGTGCAGATTAGCATAATAAAAGTAGCAAGCATGTTGTAGTATTAATGCCCAGAGATCCTTCCTCGACTCCCTGCGAGAAAGCAATCCCGGAGCCAACATATCCAATTATCATCTCCAGTATCTAGTTCTAGTTGTATAGATCTGGATACAACTCCAAGTCATCCTGTTACCGTGGACACGACTATTCGAATAGATAAACTTCCCTGCAGGGGTGCACCACATTACCCAACACGCTCGATCACTCTGGCCGGACACACTTTCTTGGGTCATGCCCGACCTCGGAAGATCAACACATCGTAGTCCTACCTAGGCTCAACAGAGAGGTCAACACGCCGGTCTACATCCTAAGCGCGCAGGGGTCTTGGGCCCATTGCCCTTTGCACTCCTGCATGTTGCGTATGCGGCCGGTGAGCTGACCTAGCCCCCTTATACAAGCGCAGGCATAACCACTCCAATCCGGTGCGCGCCGCTCAGTCACTGACGTCCGAAGAGCTTTGGCTGATACATACGATGCCGAGTGCCCATAACTGTTCCCGCGTGGTGGTTAGTGTGCATAGGTCAACGACCAACTCAGATCAAATACCCAAGCTTATTAGTGTCTTAGGAGCACGCGCTGGCGATCAGTGCTCCTGTTGCCCCGTCTCGAGGACTTATGGCAAGGGCCAAGCCCAGCCCACTCCAGAGCGGTCTGCCTTACCCGGCCGTGCCTCATAATTATCTCGCGGGTACCCTCCAGGTCAAAACCTGACTTCACATCACTAGCGGGTGCCCCTCGGGGCCGACCGTCTTTAATATGGTTCTATGGTAAAGTCAATGAAAGCGTGGGTCCAAAACACCAAGTGGAAATCCGAGGAATCACCCTCGATGGAATCCACTTGATGTAATCATCAAGGTAAACTAGGAGGAATCACCCTTGAGGTTCACGCTTGAGGTGTTGTACGACAGAGTCGTATCGGGAGTGGTGAAGGAGGAATCACCCTCGATAGACCACGACCGATTAGCTACACTACAGATTTATCATTAGGAGTGCATTACGAGGTATCACCCTCGGCACTCAATAGTAGCTCTGCAGAGTCATACAACTAAAGGGGGTAGGTGATGTGTCTCGCCCTGGACGTCGATCACGTTGATCAAGTCATCTGGTAAACCAGCGGGGGCAACAGGGACAAGTTGAGGGGTCACTGATGGATCACTAAGCAATCTATGCTAAGCATATAGTATAAGCTGGTAAGGTACAAAAGCAGGTTACAGAAGCAGGCTATGCATCAGAATATGAGCAATCATTTACAGAAGCAAAATCTAATGCAAGCATGAGAAATAATGGAATGGGCGATATCAGAAGTCTCATTGGGGTGGGGTTTGGGGGGGGTTAGGTGTAGGGGGGGGGGGGTGGTGGGGGGGTGGGTGGTGTTGCTTGCCTGGAAGCTCTGCGGACGAAAATGGATCTTCAACGAAGTAGGCGATCACCAGATCATCAGCGGCCTCAGGGTCTATCGCAGTGTTGGGGTCTACCAAAACAAGAAGCAACGAAGGGGAAACAAATAAATAACAGTGCAAACAATAGCATCACAAAGCATGACATGGCAAAACACTATGGTTGGGGTGACCTAACGCAGTGCTACGCATTACAGACGAAGCCGGAAAATATCCGGGAATATTTTCTCGGCTCCAGGCAATTATCAGACAGACGAACCGGAGGGGAAGGTTCCAAGTTCATCATGCTAGAGGCATGTGACAGATGAACGAATATCATATTCGGATTCGTTGTATTTTTCTGGGCAACTTTCATATATAAATTATTTTCATCAAACTTATAGATTATTTTATATTAATTTTCAAAGTTTTAATCATTTTCTTCAATATCTAGAATTAACCTAATTCGAATTTAAACAGTGTATACTTTTAATACTCAGGGACAGCTAGCCTGTTAGGATGACAGGTGGGGTCCAGTGGCTGAGTCAGCATGCTGACTCAGCAAAACTTATCCAAATGATCTATGCATTGTGGGTCCCAACTGTCGTCGACATGTATTTTTAAAAGGATTTAATTAAACTAAACAGGGTTAGTTTAGGGAGCTGGGCCGAGTGGTCAGTGATACGTCTCCAACATATCTATAATTTTTTATTGTTCCATGCTATTATATTATCCATCTTGGATGTTTTATATGCATTGTTATGCTATTTTATATCATTTTTAGGGACTAACTTATTAACCTAGTGCGAGTTGCTGTTTTTTCCTTATTTTTGTCTTTTACAGAAACTCAATACCAAACGGAGTCCAAACGGAACGAAACTTTTTGATGATTTTTCTTGGACCAGAAGACACCTAGGAAGCTTCGGGAGGAGGCCAGAAGAGCCACGGATGGGCCACAAGCTCTGGAGGCGTGCCCCTAGGCTTGTGGGCCCATCGTGGCACCTATAACCCTAATCTTGGCTCTATAAATACCCAAATATTCCCCTTATACCAAGGGGCACACCAAAAATACTTTTCCGCCACCGCAAGCTTCTCTTCTTGTGAGATCCCATTTGGGGCCTTTTCCGGCACTCCGCCGGAGGGGGATTCGATCACGAAGGGCTTCTACATCAATCTTGTTGCCCTTTCGATGATGTGTGAGTAGTTTACCACAGACCTACGGGTCCATAGCTAGTAGCTAGATGGCTTCTTCTCTCTCTTTGATCTTCAATACAATGTTCTCCTCGATGTTCTTGGAGATCTATTCGATGTAATCTTCTTTTGCGGTGTGTTTGTTGAGATCTGATGAATTGTGGATTTATGATTAGATTATCTATGAATATTATTTGAGTCTTTTCTGAACTCTTTTATGCATGATTAAGATAGCTTTGTATTTCTCTCCGATCTATTGATTTGGTTTGGCCAACTAGATTAATTTTCTTGCAATGGGAGAGGTGCTTTGTAGTGGGTTCAATCTTGCGGTGTCCTCACCCAGTGACAGAAAGGGTAGCGACGCACGTATTTTTATTGTTGCCACTAAAGATAAAAAGGTGGGGTTTATTCATATTGATAGGATATATCCCTCTACATCATGTCATCTTGCTTAAGGCGTTACTCCGTTCTTGTTAACTTAATACACTAGATGCATGCTAGATAGCAGTAGATGTGTGGAGTAATAGTAGTAGGTGCAGGCAGGAGTCGGTCTACTTGTCACGGACATCATGCCTATATTCATGATCATTGCCTTGGATATCGATATAACTATGCGCTTTTCTATCAATTTCTCAACAGTAATTTGTTTACCCACCATATGCTTTCTTTCAAGAGAGAAGCCTCTAGTGAAAACTATGGCCCTCAGGTCTATTTTTATCTTATTATTTTCAGACCTATAAAACCAAAAACACAAAAATACCTTGCTGTAATTTATTTACCTTTACTTTATTTTGCACTTTTATTTATCTTTTGTATCAATCTCTATCAGATCTCATTCTTGCAAGTGACCGTGAAGGGATTGACAACCCCTTTTTCGCGTTGGGTGCAAGTATTTTTTTGTTTTTGTAGGTGCATCTATTGGGGACTTGTGTGTTCCTCCTACTGGATTAATACCTTGGTTCTTAACTGATGGAAATACTTATCTCTACTTTGCTGTATCACCCTTTCCTCTTCAAGGGAAAAACCAACGCAAGCTCAAGAAGTAGCAGTCAGTGGGGGGGGGGGTGTTGAGGTTAGCACTAATAGGGGGTTAGGCTAATGAAAAGGGGCTGGGCCCACGTGGCATATAGCTAGCCGACCACTAGTGCGGCTGGGACGTGTGGCAGTGCAGTCCACCGGCGGCCACGGCAGGCGCGCACGGCACGTGGGGAAGCAACAGGGCTTGGCAGGGTGAGAGGCGCGGACACGCGCGGAACACAGCTAGGGGGCCGCCAATGCGAGGCAGCGCGCGCACGGGAGCAAGTTCCTTGCGCGGCAACGGCAGTGGCGGTACTGCAGGCGGGCAGGCTAGGGGCATGCGAGGGCGCCTACGGATGGTGCAGGGGGGCCGCCGGGTCACGTGGGCATGGCCAGGGCGCACGTGGAGGAGCGGCCGGGTGCGGTCGTTAGCGGCGCTGAGCAGCAGAGGTAGGAGGAGGCGGGAGCAGAGACGAAAGCAGTGGGCACCAGCGGGCTTCTGCAGGCGGGCGCGGGTAGCGGCGCGGGGACCAGGAGGGACCGGGGTGAGCGAGCGCGTGCAGACACGCCGGGCGCGCGACCAGAGCTGCCACGACGCGGCCCGGGCGCAGCAAGGGGGTTGCGGGCGAGCGCGTGCAGACGCGAACGGCAGCCACGGTGAGCGTGGCGAGGGGTGGCTTATGGCACGGAATTGAATGGGGACGGAGGGGATCCGGAGAAGGGACTCACGGGGAGGCCGCAGGAAATGTCGGGGGCGGTCGGAGGCGAGCGACGACGGCGGGGCAGGGCTCGGGCGCGCTCCGAATCGAGACCAGGGAGAGAGTGTGAGCGAGGGGAAGGGGCCCTGGGGTTCTAGTGTTAGCAGGGGCATGCGAGGCGACCTAGTAGGGCGCCAGGGGGGCCTGGATGGCCGGCACGTCGGCCGGGCGCGGTCACGTCCGGCGGATGCGCGCCATGACCCCCTCCCGTGAACAGAAGGAAGGGGATGACGCCACCGGTGGCCTGGGCCTCCTCTAAGAATTTGAGGCCCAGGTGCCACAAGGAGTTTTCCTTTCTTTTTTTTAGCTACCGTTTTATTTTAAAACCAATAGCAAATGACTTTTATTAATTATGAGACTTAGCCCAGATTTAGTGATGCAAATTTTGGTACTACCACAAAAAGTTTGGCACTTATTAAAAATGGTTTGGACTTTTTACAATTTAAAAAGGAATTAAAAATATTGTTTTTGCCCCTGTTTTAATTATTTTAGGGCATTTAAATATCTTATAAAATGTTGGTTTTGTTTTTATAATTGCCTTGGGATTATTTGCAATATCATGAACTATTTTGTTCAATTAATTGAAGAAGTAATTATTTGACTTGCATTCCAAATTTGAATTTGACTTTGATTTTTATCAAGAGGCAAATTAGCTTAGTAAACATAGTGACATGGCATCATTAGCAAGGGTTTACTGTAGCAGGACATCAGGGGTGTTACAAATTGGTTCGGGCTGTTAGCGGGTTATTGGATCCAAAACCGGACATGATAGCTTAACAGTGACCCGTTACGGTAGATGCCACGTGTCGCTTACCCTTGACGAAAACACTTCCATGACACGACATTTATCGTCATGGAAGTGGACACTTCCGTGATGATAATTTCAGTATTGTCATGGAACACTTGTACGACAACACAGGTATGACTATCTTGATTCTGTCATAAAATCGTCATAAATGTACATGCATGACAGAAAACGTGACCTACTCTGACAAACACGTATCATCACAGAAGTGTTTTTTTGTAGTGCATGCCGCTCGAGGGAACACCACCCACGAGAGCGTCGTAGTTCTGCCGCCCAGCCACCGCGACATCCTGGATCGCCCGGTCCTGGCACTGGCACTGCTGTTCGAGGAGCACGCGCGCATCATGCGGCGCACGACGGATGATCTGGCAGTTGGCCTCATCTCAGACAGGCGGGGGCACTCCGCGGGATAGGTCATGCGCTTGTGCGTCACGCCAGGGCTCGATGAGCTCGCCACACAGAGGAGGTGATGGAGGCGCGCCGTTCGCCATGTCCCCAGCATGAGACGGCGGAGCGAGTGGGTTGGCGCTGGGGCGTCCCCCGCGGCGTTGACCAGCTCGGTGATGTGGCCCAGCCAAGCATCATAGCCGGCATTAGCGGGATGGTAGCGGAGCAGCTCATTTGCCATGTGCAGCGTGGCCTGCATGTTCGGTGGCCCACGGCAAGCGAGGGAGGAGGGGTCCTGGCGGTGTGGTCATCTGCTTGCATGGAGGGGTGCATGGAGGAGTCCTGCTGCTCGTGAGCAGCAAGATCGATGGCGGCGGCGGTCGCCGTGGCCCATAGGCTCTGTTTGGGCCACGTGACCCACCTTGTGCTCGTCACACTCGCGGCGAGCGATAGCCATGAAGCTGGCAGAGTGGGAGGCGGAGCGAAGCAGAAAAATGGTAGCGCACCCCTACCTGGCGCGCCAAATGTCGGAATTGGGGCTCTCGGGACCCAAAGGTTCGAACACTGGGGTGAGCTCCTTCCTACCGCGTCGTCCTTGCCAACGGCTAAACCACGGAGAGGCTACGGTGGGAGAGAGCTAGCGGGGATGGATCGATGACAAATCGGTTACCCAGGTTCGGATCACCTTGAGATGTAAAACTCTACTCCTGCTTGGTTGGGATTGCTCTAGCCAGAGAGAGTATAAAGGTTGAGGAACAAGTGGCCGACCTCCTCTATAGTGGCACCCTGCCCTCCTTTTATCCCTGCCTTGGTCCTCTTCCCCCGAAAATGTTGGCGGGAAGGGTTGCCACACAATGGCAAGTTTGAAGGGGGATAGGGGCGCAGTCTATCCTGACAAAAGGTGGTCTTCATCTGCAAAGCCACCATCCATGACGCGCCGGTGGGCTCGGGGATGACCTCCGCCCTACGCGTCCGTCGTCTTGGTCTTCTTTCACCGATCGGGAACCTTTGGGGGTTGCTTTGGGAACTGGACTGCTGGCTTGCTCCCTTAGCACAAAACGGGCCTACTCATCCGTGCCGGCTGGCATGGCTTCTGCCGCCGTTCGTCGCTACATGTGTCACCCACATTGTGGGCATGAGGCTGCACGACCGAGCTGAATAGCACTTGACCTGCCTGCCTTAGGGAGGGTGCATCGGGAGGCCGCCTCGCGAGATGGCCTCGCGAGGCTCTTGGTGAATCCACTAAGACTCGCTTGCTTGTCCGCTTCCTGAAGAGGGGGCCTGATGAGGCAAAGGCCTCTTGAGGGGTCCTGCTCGTGGCACCCACCGGCAGGCCACTCATTAGTCCTTTGCCATGCGCCGCGTCCTGGGCCGAAGGCAGACGGGCCTGGATACCCTTGGTTCCACGGTCCCTACAGTAGGACCTCCTCCGTCTTCAAATGCAATATTCTTACTTCCTCCAATTCTTGGTTTGCTTGCATAATGCGTGCAGTTAATTGCATAATTTCCAGCCTCGAAATCAGGATTACCTCATTCATGGTGGCCACACCGTCTCTTTCTGCCTCTAGCAGAGCCTTAAGAACTATAATATCTATGCTCTCCAATGGTATTGCCTCTGAACTGCTACCATATGGTAACATGGATGGCGCACTACTTCCAAAAATAGATCCTGGGGTGTACATTGTGTCCTAGTTTGAACTGCATCCTGAAAGGTTTCCACTGGACATAAGTAAGAGATATTTATCGCATGATCCAAGCAGTAAGTTTACATGGTAAACGACATACGAATTATTATCGAGCATGGCAAGCTATATATATATATATGGTTCGAAGTTGCATCATCCAAAAACAAATTAAAATTGTAAGATGTGAGGCAGTGTACCACCGCTATATTTAAGTTGCCCAGGCATATAAACAGTTGAAATATTATGAGAAAGTACTTAAACAGTGGGGCCTCATATAAACTAGCAAGACAGTCTTGTGATGGAGTCCATAGGAAAATTTAAGAAGTCAAATGAAATAGGCATGCATTTCTTTGCGATAGTACGACAGGCACTGCTGACACATTGAGCAACTCAGGTATAGCCTAACAAGTAACAAACAAGCATTCAAATCAAGCAATACAACAAAGCAGGCAACTGAACTATTTGTAATTCTGTAGGATTACAGGTTGAGGGCACAAGCCAAGATAGCAGCCCACTAATAACCCATAAGTATAGGGGATCGCAACAGTTTTCCAGAGTAGAGAATTCAACCCAAATTTATTGATTCGACACAAGGGGAGCCAAAGAATATTTTTATGTATTAGCAGTTGAGTTGTCAATTCAACCACACCTGAAGAACTAAATATCTGTAGCAGAGTGATAAGTTGCACATTAATATGATAGTTTGATAGCAGTGGTAACAATAGAAATAGCAACAGTAGCAGTAACAGTAGCAGTTTTATAGTGACTTTAACAACAGCAGCAGCAGTAGTAACTTAGCAGAGACAAATATGCGAAAAGCTCATAGGCATTGGATCAGTGATGGATAATTATTTTGGATGACATTCATCATGTAACAGTCATAACCTAGGTTGACACAGAACTAGCTCCAATTCATCAATGTAATGCAGGCATGTATTTCGTATATAGTCATACGTGATTGCGATAAGAACTTGCATGACATCTTTTGTCCTACCCTCCCGTGGCAGCGGGGTCCATAAGGAAACTAAGGGATATTAAGGCCTCCTTTTAATAGAGATCCGGAACAAAGCATTAACACATAGTGAATACATGAACTCCTCAAACTACGGTATTCACCAGAAAGAATCCCAGTTATTTTCAACTTGGGGTATGCGGATCATAACACGTAATAGGCGCATACAACTTGTAAGATAGGATCAAGAACACAAATATATTCATGAGAACATAAATGGTTCAGATTTGAAATCATGGCACTCAGGCCGTGGTGACAAGCATTAAGAATAGCAAAGTCATATCAATATCAATCTCAAAACATAGTGGATATTAGGGATCAAGACCTAACAAAACTAACTCGATTACATGATAAATCTCAACCAACCCATCACCATCCAGCAAACCAACGAAGAAATTACTCACTACCAGTGGTGAGCATCAACAAATTGGTGATGGAGGACGGTTGATGATGACGACGACGTCGAATCCCCCTCTCCGGAGCCCAAAACGGACTTGACAACCCACACGTATAGGGGATCAATCATAGTCCTTTCGATAAGTAAGAGTGTCGAACCCAACGAGGAGCAGAAGGAAATGACAAGCGGTTTTCACCAAGGTATTTTCTGCAAGCACTGAAATTATCGGTAACAGAGAGTTTGGTAGCAAGATAATTTGTAAAAAGTAACAAGTAATAATAGTAGCAATAGGTGCAGCAAGGTAGCCCAATCCTTTTTGTAGCAAAGGATAGGCCGGAACTGTCTCTTATATTAAGTAAAACATTCTCGAGGAGACATGGGAATTTCATCTAGTCACTTTCATCATGTTTGTTTGATGCGCATTCGCTACTTTGATAATTTGATATGTGGGTGGACCAGTGCTTCGGTTCTATTCTTACTTGAACAAGCCTCCCACTTATGATTAACCCCTCTTGCAACCATCCGCAACTACGAAAGAAGAATTAAGATAAAATCTTACCATAGCATTAAACATATGGATCCAAATCAGCTACTTACGGAATAGCGCATAAACTAGGGTTTAAACTTTTGTCACTCTAGCAACCCATCATCTAATAACTACTCCACAATGCATCCCCTTAGGCCCAAAGGTGGTGAAGTGTCATGTAGTCGACGTTCACATAAAACCACTAAGGGAATCACAACATACACATCATCAAAATATCGAACGAATACCAAATTCACATGATTACTTATGACAAGACTTCTCCCATGTCCTCAAGAACAAAAGCAACTACTCACAAAACATATTCATGCTCAAGATCAGAGGGATATTAAATAGCATAATGGATCTGAACATATAATCTTCCACCAAATAAACCAACTAGCATCAACCATAAGATGTAATCAACACTACTAGTCACCCACAGGTACCAATCTGAGGTTTTGATACAAAGATTGAACACAGGAGATGAACTAGGGTTTCAGATGAGATGGTGCTGGTGAAGATTGATCCTCCCACGATGAGAGGGTTGTTGGTGATGATGATGCCTTCGATTTCCCCCACCCGAAGTGAAGTATCCACGACGGAATCGCTCCGCCGGAGATCAAAAGTGCTCCTGCCCAAGTTTCGCCTCGAGACGGCGGCGCTCCATCCCAAAAGTCCTCTCCTAATTTTTTTCTGGTGCAAATGGGCTTATATAATAGAAGATGGGCACCGGAGGCTGGCCAAGGGCCCTACTACCCACCAGAGCGCGCCAGGGGGGTAGGCGTGCCCTGGTGCCTAGTGGGCACCTGGGTGGCCCCCTCTGGTATTTCTTTTCTCCAACAATTCTTATATATTCCAAAATAAATCTTTGTGAAATTTCAGCTCATTTGGAGATGGGCAGAATAGCTATCTCTGACGTAGCTTTTTCAGGTCCAGCATTCCAGCTCCGGCAATCTCCCTCTTCATGTAAATCTTGCATATTAAGAGAGAAAAGGCATTAGAATTCCTCCACAAAGGGTCATAATGATTAAAAACACTATAAATAACAATAGGAAAACATTATGCAAAATGGAGGTATCAACTCCCCCAAGCATAGACCTCAATTGTCCTCAAGCGAAAGCCGATATCGGTAATCATGTCCACATGTTTAGAGAGAGAGGTGTCGATAAAAACAAAATACCACTAAAAAAACACTTCCATGATGATACATGTTTGTCACAGTAGGTCACGTTTTCTGTCATGCATGTACATCCATGATGATTTTATGACAGAATCAAGACAGTCATACCTGTGCTGTCATAGAAGTGTTTCATGACAATAATCAAATTATCATTACGGAAGTGTCCACTTCCATGACGATAAATGAAGTGTCATGGAAGTGCTTTTATCAAGGGTAACCAACACGTGGCATCCACCGTAACGGGTCACCGTTAAGCTATCTGGTCTGGTTTTGGATCCGATAACCTGTTAACATTAACGACCAATGGCGATTTTGCACGTGTAAAATTCTCATTGGCCGGAGGAAACACGTGTTGTCTCCGTGATGGGCCAGATGTCGTCCATCCAATGGAGGAGACGTGCCTATGATACGTCGACACGTGCAACGGCCCAACAGAGGCCCATATAAGTTAAAAAGGCCGGCCCAGTCAAAGGCCCGTATGATTTACTCAGTTACTAGTGGGCTAGACCACTAACGGCCTGCATAAACATGGCCCATTTACGCCCCACTGCCAGATCTGGCCCATTAATTGTTCGCTCAGTCTTTGGGCCAATGATGGCCCAGTGGGTTTTCAGCCTATTAGAGGCCCGATGTAGGCATGAGCCCATTTCAGTCCGGTGTGTCTTTCGGCCTAGTAATGGCCCATGCTGCCCATGGGCCATATATGGTCCGACGCGACATCCGGCCCACTAACGGCCCGTGATCACAGTGGCAACAGTTCAGCCCAACCTAACTTTGGGCCTGTTAAAGGCCTGTCGTATAATTCGGCTCGTTGATGCCTCTACTAAGCTTTCGGCCTCTTAAAGGCCCATGATATCAGTGGGCGAACCAAGGCCTGGGATATGTTTCGGCCTGGTAACGGCCCATCATATAACTAGGCCAATAATGGCCCGATGTACATTTCAGCCTGATAAAGGCCCGTGGACGACTATTGAAAATTGAGGCCCAACATGCATTTTGGCCTGCTAAAGGCCCATGGTATCTTCTAGGCCGTAACAGGGCAGCAGAATATTCAACCTGTAAATGGCCCAAAGCTACATGGGCGCAACTAATCATTTGGTCCACTAAAGGCCCAACTAAGCGTTGGGTCCACTAAAGGCCAAACTAAATGTTAGGCCCAACAAAGGCCCATGTAAGTTATGGGCCTAGCGCATATTGTCCATGAAGGGACCAAATGGCCGGTCAACGTAGGCCCAAGAAAGTTGTGTGCTGGCCCAATTGTGGCCCGCTGAAATGCAGTCCCGGTTGAGGCGAATGTTTTGTCCCGGTCGCTACATCAGATTTTTGCAGTTTTTTTCAGATAGTGAATGATGGCATATATGGTAACTAGGAATTAAGAACAAACCTACTCTATACAATAAAGAAATTATGGCATAGTAAGTTAGAATAATTGATGTGGTATTTAATATGAAATGGTTGCGATGAGGAGGAATACATGCCACTTGATGAATTTTTTTATTTAATTTGATATGGCTCTAGCAGAAAACATTCAATCGATCAAACCATAGATTTCATTCAGTCTGACTGCGACTTTACATTCATACCATGATCGAACTAAAATAAGCAGAAATGATAAATCCCAAACATTCGGATTTTAAGCATGGCTATCCAAATGTTTTTCATGGAAAATTTAGATCATGCGGTGGCGGCAGAGGCGTCTTGCGGCGGGAAGTGGCTCCTCTTCCGTGTTCTATGTGTCATCGGGCCACTGGCCGGCGGTGACGGTGGCGTCTTGCGCCGTTGTTGGCGTACTCCTGGATATTGGCCCTAGCTTCAAGGAAGGCTAGAATGTTCTGGCCTTCGGTCTCCAGGAGCCAGTCAACTGGCGGGAGGCAGCGACTGGCATTGGTGCAAAGAAGCGGTCGACGACGACGATCCATGCCACTGAGGGGGGCACTAGCAACAATGCAGCAAAGACATTCATGTGCATGGGCATGGGCACGCACGTTAGTGCACGCGCATGCGCATGCGCTGGAAGGTGCACGGGCACGTGAAAGTCAGCGGGGACCTCGTGGAACCCCGTGGCTTCAAGCTCAGCGACAATGTGCGGCTCCCAGTCCATCAATGCCAGAGGGATGGGCGTTGGCGCAGTCGGAGTGACGGGAGCTGGAACGGGAGCGGGGACAGGCACGGCGACTTCCCGCAAGGCTAGTTCAAGCTCGTACCAAAGCGCCTTATGTTCTAGTGACTCCGGCTGGGTGTCTTCCTCCAGAAACTAGAAGACTAAGGGCAGCCCATCATGATGCAGCATGGCGTACGGTGAGGCCAGGCTGGTTGGAGGTAGACGACAGGAGAATCGGAGAAGAAGAGAGAAGATTGTAGCAAGACCGGGGAGTGCGGCGGTGATTTAAACTGTGGCGTGAGGACCATTAAAAGTGGGGGCAGTTGGGAGGAGGGTGGGCAGTGGAGGCTGGTCAAAGGGCTCGCCTCCCGGTGAGCCTGCACAGCGGCCTGCTCGCATGCCTCCCAGTCAACCTGCAGAGTATTCTGCTCGCACGCCTCTTGTCGACTCACATGCTTGCTTGGACGGCACCTGCCGATGAGAAGCGGGACGCGTGGCGGCACGTTGGTCTAACACCCACAGTTTGAATAGTGAAACCATTCGCGTTAACGTGACAGGTCTTTATTCCAAAATACCAGGGCTCTTTATGTGTGCAACTTTTCATAAGCAGCTTGTCTCAAATTGAAAAAAAATTACGACAGCCTATTTGTGCCATATCACGAGACCATGCTTAGTTTCATGAATTTCAAGTGAGTTTTGGATTTTCTAGAATTTAAAATTCAGGATTCAAAACAATATCATTACCTGCATCATGAAATAAATGTTCAAGTGATACATCTTTATTGCTGTAGATGTTAATATTTCTTAAGAAAAATTTTGGTCAAATATTTTGCTTAGTTAGACTTCAAACAAGTTATATATGCAGAGTAAAAGGATAATCCCTCCGTACCAGTGCATTGCGTGATATAGTACTCTAGTAGGCATGAACAAACGGAGCTCCATTCGGTACTCATCCTGTTGTGGTACGTACTAGGCAATGGAGTTGACGGGTGACCTTGGGTAGCGGTGACCGAGGGAATTGAACCGTTCTCGGCACGATAGGTAACATGGACTAGTTACTAATGCATCCCTCCATTGTTAATCGGTACTCTAGTCATTATGGACCTGGGACATGGGGGGAATTTCCTAGGGCTGGAATTCTGGCCGCCAGATATTTTGACTCGAAACGCGGAGGCTCGAGTGGAGGCGCGGAGTTTCATATCGCGGTTCTTTTGGTTGGGGTTGGCTAATGTGTGTACCACGCACGCCACCAGCAGGACACGTGCCCGATCAGGCTGGTACGCCGTTGGGTGCTACCATTCAAGAATGTGAAACGAATCTTTTTTTAAAATTCCTGAACAAATCTGTATGTATTACAATGCCCGTATTTTCCTTGCAAATAACTGGTCATTCCAAAAGGAACGGTAATTGATTTATGATGAGTTCTTGAATTAGAGTGAGTTTGTGATATAGTGATGTCAACGTGGATTTCACATTTCATGGTATCCACAGTAAGTTTTTCATTGCAAATTCAAATTTAAAAGATGAACGGTATGGTGGTGAGAAAACTTTGTATGTATTCAAGCATATGACCACACACACACACAAATACAACAACAATCAAGTAAGTATAGTGCATCTATTTTTCCAGACCATGCATGTATGACACGGATTCAAAAATAAGATGTAAGCCATGCATGGTCCTCAATTTAATATTTAAAATGCACAGTAAACTCAAACATGAATATTAAGTCTAGTACTATGTACATGCAAATGTTGTGTTTAGGTCTCTCCATCGACCCCCCCCCCCCCCCCCCCACCCGCCCCCCCCCCCCCCCGGCAACCACCCAGCTCTCACCCGGGCCCTCAGCGACCCCCCGACCCCAGACACTCCCCCCAGGGTACCCCGCCCCCCGCCCCCCCCGCCGGACACTGAAGCCGTCTCCCCCGGACCCCGGCAGCCCCCGGTTTCTCTCCTCTCCCCTGCCCCACCGCGGGTCCCGCCACTCCCACAACCCCGACCCCCCCGTACGCGCCGCGGTAGCCCTTCCGCCCCCCGCTCCTTCCTGCATCGATCAATCTTCATTTCTTTGTTAATAGAGCTATTGGTATCTGACACATGCGCGCTCATTATTTCTCTTCACGTTTCAATCTCCATTTATGTCACACCCGCCCTCATGCTCTCAACAAATATATTTCTCACACACAACCTCGTCATGCCCTCCATGACAAGCTCTCCCTCTCTCTCCAGACACATACACTGCCTTTGTAAAACAGCTTCACCGTGCACGCACACACAAAGTCTATCTAGGCCACTCTCTCGGTAACTATCTCCCTCCAGCCCTCACTGCAGCTTCACCACACGATATCTCGGTGTATCGTCTATAACATTCAAGTGTACGCTAGGCCACACTCACTCAATTTCTCCCTCTATAAATGAGTCGATTGACCTCGCTTTCTCGCGTCCTCTCTCTCACACATAGACGCTCCCACTATGCCTCTTGCATAGGCAGAGCTATGTAGATTGTCGGGGGGTAACCCCCAACCTTAGATAAATTTGTGAAGATCTTTTTAGGATTGTTTAGATTATATTTTTGAACATTATATTTGGCCCCACCCTCCCAAACACCGATAGGTTGTGCACCTCCCCCCCGGGATACTACTCAGATGCCCTTGGATCCCATATCCAACGGCCTCGAAGCTCGTATCACCGTAACATCTCAGATGCGGGAGGACCTCATATTCTCTTGTATGTAATAATATGACGTGCTACCACACCTTAGATGTTGTGGTGATACAAGCTCCTCGGAGTCATTGGATTTGAGATCCAACAACTCCTTGTTGGTTCAAATGTTTTTTGCAAAAAAGCCCTCAAAGAGTTAGGGAACTGCTCACAAGTACAAAGACTACTCAGATGCCATTGGATCTGAGATCGAATGACCTTGAAGCTCGTATCACCGTAGCATCCAAGCTGCGAGAGAACCTGATGTTTTCTCGCACGGGAGAATATGAGGTGCTCCCACACCATAGATTATATGGTGATACGAGCTCCTAGGAGATCTAACGGCTCCCAGTAGGAGGTTTGAATGCTTTTGCAATATAGGCCTCAAAGAGTTTAAGAATTGCATAAAAGTACAACTACTACGCACATGGCATTGAATATCAGATCCAACGACCGGGTGGTGCACACATATTTTCTTCCTTGCCGAGACGTGGGACGCCCTACCACGCGGTTTCTGGGTCCTCCTCGATCATAGCGCCAAAGCAAGTAAATGAGTCGTCAAATCACAAAAGCCCACCTTTCCCGCCGAGTACATCAGTGAAGCACGGTGGCTAGCTAGGTGGGCTAGTGCGACCGATTAGCTAGGCCGCCTTCACATTTGGGTTTTTACCCCTTTTTCTCTCCTTGCCGGCAGGTAAATTTAAATATCCACCGTTGCGTTGCTTTGGTCTTTGGGTGCGGCTCGTGCGGCGGGATTTTTATTTTTTTATAGGAGCAGGCGTGGCAGCAATTAGTCATGATGACTCTACCTGTAAAACCCACAGCTCCCAGATGTGAAAATTCATCCACTGGGGTTTTCCCATGGTGAAAACCAAAAGATTCACCCCACTCCTCGGTTGGCTCCCTTCGCCTTCCCATAGATTGCATTGCCTTTCAGCCGTTTCGCCCCCTTTGTTGCCTCTCCCCATTGCTTCTACCTGGTCCATGGTAGCGCACTAGATCACGGAGTCTGAGGTGAGGCACCTGATAGAGAAGCTCCCGGCCAAGGATGCAGAGCTCAAGGCCAAGGACATGGAGCTCCGTGAGCTCAAGGAGGAGAGGAGTGCCATGCTCCTCCTTTATGTGCGGGAGTTCACGGAGCTTCAAAAGCGGCAGGAGTCCACCACAAAGATGCTTGAGGCGTCGGCGGCATTATTGCAGAAAGCAGGAGATATGACAGGCGGTCAGGCGAGCGGGCTGGAGCGCGAGCGGGCTGATCGTGACGAGGTCCAGGATCGCCTCAACCACTTGCTGGACCATGTTGCCACGCACGTGTTGCGGCTGCGCGATGCCTACTGTCATGCCAATGCGACCATGCCGGCCATCGGGCTAAACCCATTCGACCACCCCCATTGACTTCAACAAGCTGCGGCTTCCTGACCTGGTCTCCTTCTTCACCTATATGTCCGAGGAGCTGAGCCATCTCCACACGGTGGTGGGGGCGGAGCTGGACAAGGAGGGGGTGCCGGCGGCCATCATCATTGTCGGGCGAATCCTCTCAGGGCTTCGCCACCGGAATCCATTCGTGCCATTGGATGCCATCTTTGACAAGTTGGCTCCCGTCGACCGGGAGCGGGCTCTGCGGGCGGTGGCACCCTGCATCACCAGCGTCATGCACGTGGAGAAGCAGAGGGACTTCGGTGGTGTTTAGGCGTCCTCTGCATGAGCATGTCTTGGCGCAACATGACCGTTGGATCAAACTCAGACGGTGCAGATCAGTCACTGTAGCACAAAGTGTGCGGGTGTGTTTGGTTGCATTCTCATCTCAACATAGTTATTCCCTCTTCGTGCATGCTCATCTCAGCGCCCCTCTTCATGCATGCTCTCTTCATGCATGCTCCTAGTGTATTTGTATTAACCTAGTGTGGACTCATGCACCCTTCATGTACTCTGCCAAACACCCAAAAGTGGGTCGAGAAGGGAACTTTTGCTCCCATGCACCCTACCTAATGCAGATTCGTGCTTCATATGGTTCATGTTCCGTGGAGTACTGTAGCACCGTACTCTCTATGCACTGTAGACCTAGTTATGTTAACATTGATCTCACCGTTCATTCTCGACCGGATAGTCAAAAAAGGGACATGTTACACTACTGTTCGTAGTTGACATGCGCACAACATGTCAACGGATGTCAATCCTCCGGAGACATCCTTTCAGAATGGCTGCCGCCTCCAACCCTTGATTGTACTTCTCCAGTTGCCCTGTCTGCTAAAAACAATTTACCACAGTACGACTGTATGCCGAGGTAGCACGGGATGGGAGGCACGTACATGCAGGGACCCATCAAGGACCGTATTCAAGAATAGTAGCCGCTATGTGAACCAAAAATCTGTTGAAACACTCGCCACAATATCCCTCACCATAGATTTATTTATATCTTACTACACTAGCAACAAGATTATAGTACTGATGTATGAACCACTCCACATGCCTAGTAGTAGGAGTACTAGTAGTGTGAGTTCAAGTGGCTGCCGTGTTTCGCACTCCTCCGTCGTAAGAGTGGAAACGCTTGTTGTAATCTTTTTTTAAGAAATAGTGGACATGCTCTACCGCGCTGATCCTCCTCGACGATCGTCGGGAACCTTGCTACTCACTTTCGCCGACATGTGGGAGAGCCAGCATCGGGGTCCACTTGCCATGCACTAAATTCCTCCGTACTAGAGTGCAAAACTACACGGTAGACTACCCTGGTCGAAGCGCCGCAGTAATGCCCAATGAGCCCTCAAATCACAAAACCCCACCTTTGCAACAGTAAGTTGGATGGACGAAGCAACCATCATTTCACTCTTCTCCCTCATCTTCCACTCTTGAAGAAAACCCCAACTCGCTTCTCCCTCATCTTGTTCCTCGTTTCTTCAAGAAAACCCCAACGCGCATCCGCCATTGTTCTTCTCTCCCAAAGAAGGAAAGGTGAGAGCATCAATGGTGTTGCTTCTGGGCAAGGCCCAATCATCTTTTGCAACCCCACGACTGATCCTAACGACCTCTCTATTCTTCTTTTGGGTTTGTGATTATGGTTTCTTTCCTTTTATTTCTATTTGATAGTTTCTTGATGGACCCTGGAGCACCGGCCGAAGTGATGTCAATGGCTCTAGCCAAAACCGTCGAGGTGCAGGGTACGAAGAAGCGCAAGCACCCCACCGAGACTACCGCAGACAATCTCAAGGCCATCGCCCTGTCCAAGCCCCCCTCTTCGGGATCCCTCGTTAAGCCGGTCCAGGTAATATCTCTTCTTGACGATCTTTTTGGTGATCTTGATCGTGTTTTTTCATCTAACTTGCAAAGTGCTTGCTAATATGCAATGTTTGTGTAACATACACGCAGTACTAGTAGTACAACTTTCTGGGCAATCTTTCATGTGATTTTTGTGTGCCAAATGATGGTTCTAAATGGCTCTTTTGACCAAAACATGCGACAGGTTGACATACATATGATTTTTGCACAAAGCACTAATTTCTTATAGATTACTTTCAACTACTTTATGAACATCAATGCTAGCTGTAGGAAATGCAAGATTTTAGCTCTCATGCCTTGGAAGGGAGTAGAGTAGCCTCAGTAACTTGTGTTATCGATATTGCAAGTAATCCCTATATTCACAAATATAAGATGTTCTAACTTTTTGGTGTATCTCATGTAGACATGTTTTAGTGTCTTTGTTCACTCATATTTGTGCGTATATGTAGTCTTATATGGAGTAAAATATCAAAAATCATCTTATATTTCTGAACGGAGGTAGTAATAAATTTTTTGTTTTTTGTTTGAATTAGAACCAGGTCTATTGTGGATATAAAGTTCTCAAAGTCATGCCGTGTGAACTGGAAGACCTGAGGATGTGTTCTACTACTAAACTATCCAGCTGTTGTGTCCTTTTAGCCACATGTTGCGAACAAGTGTTTTCCTGTAGCATTGTTGCCAGGCATGTTCTCGAGGGTGTACTTCACCACAACAATTTCCTAGTTGTGCCTTCGATTACGAAGGGTGTGGTTCTTATAAAGCTTCTGGACAAATCTGATGCAGACTGACTTCATCGTCATGTTTATGAGTGGAAAGACCACTCTATTAGGTTCTCCAAGGTTGATGAGATGGGGAAGGTGCCAGTAGACATCTCTCACAAAGTCCATGGCCTGGTCAGTTATGTGGGGCACATCCTATAGGTCGGTGGCAAGAAATAGTATGCAGAGTTTAATTAGTGCAACTTTGCTTGTCTGTAGTAAGTAATATTGTTCAGTACTTGATTTGTGTGTGTGAACCCTGTATGGTTTAGTACTGCCACTTTTGTTGTGTGGTGAATCCTGAGAACAGTCTATGTTAATGTTTGTCCACTCAATTTAGTCCATATATTTTGAAGTATCAAGATCATCTTTTTTGTGAGGATGGTGGGAGTATATATCAATTATGGTTACACTCCAATATATGTATGCATTGCTGGGTTTATCGCACCCACGAAGATTTCCAGTAGCATGGATGTTCGCTCCATACGAGTTGTCACGACCTTTGGACTATCCTGCTTGTGGGAGTAAGTGGGGGCCCTGCATGCCACCCATAATTGGACGACCAACCTTCAATTTAGAACTTGAACATAGTGATATCCTGGTAAGGATTCACTCGTGTCACATCAAGTAAATCTTATTGATTTACTGCCATGTTTTCTTACTTTTGCTGCAATTTTACGATCCAGGTTTTGCCATGTCACATTCATTATGGAATAAACTGTTTGGTTTGCCCTATGATGGTTATTTTAGCAGGTTTCACTTCTTATGACGTGTCAGTGATGAAGGCACTGTCCATCACATATATTACTGGACACAATTGGATCAATCTATTGTCTGAGTACAATCTGAAGCCCTCTGATCAACTGCAGTTTGTTTTAACAAACAAGCCACAATTAGTCCTTCTCGCGTTTAAAAGAAGGAAAGAAAAAGACTGGATCTAGGTCACAGAGCCTAGAGAAGTTAGAAAGCTGAAGTATGAAATCATAGCAGACCAGAGACGATCACTACTGTCTCGCACATCGGTACCACCTTCAGCATCGGATCGAGCACCGGCACCTGCTCCAACGGCACTGGATCTAGCACTGACAGCGGCAGCAGCTTAGTTTGATCCACCAGAGGATTAGGCACCGACCGCGTCAGCGGATCAGACTGGTCTACTGAAGGATCAGGTACCTCCACGGGCGCCTGCTCTGACACTGGCACCAGCTCCATAAGGAGCACCTTCTCCGGAAGCAGCAGCAGCCCTACCAGTCGCACCGCCACGGGCACCAGCAACAGCTCCGGCACCTGAACGAACACTTGAACTTGCACTTGCATCTGCTCCGGCCCGTGCAGCATCAACGGAACTAGCACTTGCACTGGCAATAGACTGGGCTACAGTGTGCACTGCATATACCAAAGTCCTTGCAAAAACCGACATCTCCAGCTTCTTGGTAAGCATTGGCAGCCCAAGTGATGCGTTATTTTTTCTTTCCATGTTGTTTCACATGATTCACTGTGCTGATCTAACTGTTTGTGTATGTCTTCTTGTTTCCAAACAGAGAATTCCTAGAGCAACGAGGCAACTTTTCAATAATCCGGGCGACCATGGCGAAGTTTCTCTTACCATGCATAGCCTTGGTGTGAATGAACCTGCTCAATATACCGTAAGTAGAAAGGATGGTCGCATGACAATTGATGCTAAAGGATGGTCACGGTTCAAAACTCTATTAAATCTTGCGGTTGGGGATGATGTCATAATCGAACTTTCTCGGCAAGGAGAGCTGGTCCTAATCAACTTATAAATTCTTCAGTAGCAGCACGCAACTGCCTAACTGATCTATCCTCGAAGAGCTTTTGATGAAGTATGGCATGGTGAAACAAGTGTCCTGTGTGTATAAGTAGCACTACATTATTATTTATCACGTAGGATATCATGAAAGAATTGCAACTCTGATTGCTGGTTAGGAACTGTCGTTCGATTTCATTCTAACAATTGTCGTGCTTTATTTAATTTTCTGTATTCTCCTTGTGACAGCATCTAACACAAGTGATGTACCGATCGCATGCAATATTTACGGGATGAAATGCACTGAGCTAGAACACATGGGCCCCCAAACATGCAGGCCCACCGGCCTGTGGCCCAAAGTCCAGACCCGTCAGCCTATGTGAGTATTTTATTCTCATCTGAACCCCATATTATGTTATATATATTACCCTTGATTTTTCTTATGTATAAAGTTGTGATATAAAGGATTTTTATATTTCTTTACAGAGGGAGTATCTCTCTATCAAAAATATATTTATGTGTAACTAGTTACTCCTGCCTTTCTACTTCCTTTCGCTGATATGCGGGGCATCTGGCAATGGGGTCCACGTGCCATGCACCAAATTAGAGTGCACAATTGCATGGTAGACTCACCCCGGTCATAGCGCCGCAGTAATGCCCAATGAGCTATCAAATCACAGAAACGCCACCTTTCCAGCAGTAGCAGTAAGCTAGATGGACGAAGCATCAATATTTCACTCGGCCTGAATCCCCTTCTCCCTCGTCTGCTTGTTCAGAGAAAACCTCCTCTCGGCGACTGCTTAGGGTTTTCTTATGGAGAACCAGGTACGAATTCTTCATCCATCGCTGATAAATCCTAGTCCCTTGGTCGCCGGTAATCCTAGGATGGCAACCACCGCCATTGCTGCATTTTTCTTCCTACTGAATCTAGTGTGTTTCATTTGCAATGCCCAAAGTGCGAGGACCCTACAGGTTTCTGCACCCTTGGCGAGACGCCAGACTTGTTCCTTCTCATCCTAACACAGGATTTTAAAATGCGCTATGTTCCTAGAATCCTCTTTTCTATCCGGGAGAGTTGGGGTTTTTGAACATGCTGTCGACTAATTTGGAAATTTTGATTGCTATATTTGGATAAAAGTTACTAGTACCATGGTCAACATTGAGGTGAAAGAGGAAATTATTTATAGATTTCGATAGCGAATAAATTGTGTTCTCATATTATTTTTCCTGCAGTGCATCCCTTGCTCTGCCAAAACACATGTACTCAAGAAGGTCAGCCTTGCCAATAACTGAATACACCAGTTTAATGGTCACATTCGAGACGCACCATGGATATAAGTTCACAGTTGGGTTCATGAACCAAGAAGACCGCTCTTTTTTTTTATGGCCGAACTTGGATAAACTTTCTCAAGTGTTACAGACAGAAAATTGGCACATGAATGTTGATGGAAATAGCAGAACCTGGTCTCATCTTCCCTGTGACCTTCCATCCCGATGTCATCCAGTAGTTCATCCATGTTAGTTTTGTATCAGGTTCTTGAGTGTTGCCTCGATTACTTCTTAATCCACCAATTCTGTCCAACTAATCACAATTTGACTTTAGAAGTAGCAACAATTTGTGATTCCCTTCTCTCACGAAGATGCTACTTCTAACAAATATTTCTTATAATTGGTGGCACGTGTAGGTTATTACAAAGTGTAGGACTCTACTCATTTGTTATTTGATAAGAACTCGAGTGTTACTGGTGGCACTGAAGTTGACTGGGACGACATCCACCAGTTCCTACACTTTATTGATCATCTTGAGGTCCTCGAGAGGCGTTTCAATGGTGGAAGGCCATGTGGGATATGTGTGCCACTAGTGCACACGTTGAACAGGTCCAACTGTGTCAAGAAACTGATGGTATGAGATGTTTTCTGTTATATATGTTGTTCATAAGCTCTTGCTTATACAGTGTTTTACAGATGTGATCTTCTTGAAACAGAAACTACCCAATTTTATTGTTCCTATACAGATGCCTGACCATGGTCGGGACAGACTTGCACTTGGTCACAACATGATGTTTATGTCGACCTCCATTTCCCTTAGAGGTGAAAAGATACTTATTCATGGGTGGTCTCAAATCATGAAGGCCCATCGATCTTGGAGAATAGGATAGAAGGTTATGTTCATGCTTTTCCATGGCTCTGAAGCGAATATCATGTTTATTGACCACATTGCGAGATGAAGCCGCTTTCAGAAAAGTTGTGGATGCGCGGGGTAGCGCCTGGGCCTTGTCCTGGGGCTTGGTGGCCTCACCCTTGGTTAACTGTAGGCAAAGTAGCACTGTTCGAGGCATGCTTTGTATGGTTGAACCTGTATAAGTACTCATACTGCTTTCAGTTGTGGTTGTTAAGGGCCCCTGCTGCTTTCTGTTAATGTTGTTAAGTACTCCTGCTGCTTTTACAGTCTGTCGTGTTTCTTCAGTCTCGTCTTCCTCCAGCCGCCAAAACCAAACCAGCGCCCGCTGGGCCGTCTGCTCCCGCCTCCCACGGCTAGCTGCGCCTCAGCGCATGCATCGTAGCCCCACCATCTCCTAAATCATTAACGCCGACGTCAGCCCCATCCCGCACCCGAACCAGTCAACCCTTGTAGTCCCCTTCGCCCGCGACTTCACCGCCGCATCTTCACCGGCTCCTGTTTTTTCCCGTCTGATGCCTGGCCGTCGTCCTCCCCGCACCTTGGCGCGCTCGCCGCGGTGCCGCCCTCTCATGTTGTCAACATGGTCAACAAACGAGATGAATCGGGAGAGGACTATACATGGAGAGGATGACAGTAGGGACCCGCCATGTCCATGGCCGTAAGCAAGCAAGTTCCTCATTTTTTGTTATATAGAAGGAAAAAAGAAAATGCTTCCTCCTAGTGGTTTGCTGACATCTAGGACCCACGACATTGTCAGCGTATAGTCAATAGACAAGAGAACTACACAAGAGCGGTTGACACCTGGGACATAAGTGCTCGAGCAGTATTTTTTTTTTGTTATAGTTGAGACGGAGCAGGGTTACAACTGGGCTGTGGCCCGCATAGCCCAGGCTTCTATTTTACGTTCACCACATGACCAGCCTAGCTATTTTTTATTTGTGAAAATGGCTAGCCTAGTTTATTTTTTCTGAAGAATACCCAATCCAGGCATACCCAACCCAGGCCTACTTACTTTTCTCCGCCCTGCTGGGCTGCAACTCTTTCAAGACGGCTGCAAATCTTGAAAGTAATATAAAATAGGCTGTAAACATAAAAAACACACGGCAAATTGGCAATTACTTTCAAATTTCTGAGTTTTTTCACATTTTCATATTCCAATTTCATTGGGGTTTAACCTAATTTAAATATATTTTGAAAGTACTTTAAATCTAGCTCGACATTTTGGTATTAAAAATAGTTTGGACCCCACCAAAATATGCGAAATTTCGTTCAAATTTTTAACCCTGGCCCTGGCCAACAAAAAGGAAATGGACAGCAATAAATTGCATAAGAAGTTGCAAATGAGATATAATTTATTAAAAAAATAGCAAATGGGTTGACTTGTGGGCCTATTAAGTTGATGCGTATGCAATAATTTTGTACTTATTATATATTAGTCAACAAACGATTCTAGTAGAAGTGACCGTTGGATGTCAATCCAACGGTTGTCGTGCTTCTTCAATCTCTGATCTTCTTCCTCCAGCCGCCAAATCCAGCGCTGGCGGGGCTGCCTGCTCCTGCCTCCCATGGCCAGCTGTGCTGCCGCGCAGGCCTCACCGCACCCTCCTACTCCCACCACTGGCTAGGCCATCCCACTACTCACCCACTTCCCTCCAATGTTGTGGCTTCGCCACCTCCGGTCATTCCCTTCCTGGGTCTCACCGTCGTCCACTGTGTTGGTGTTCTCAGCACGGCCGGTCAACATTGTCAACAAACGACAACATCAGAAGAGGGATGTACGAGGAGAGGCTGACAGTAGGGACTGATAACCCACAAGTATAGGGGATCGCAACAGTTTCGAGGGTAGAGTATTCAACCAAAATTTATAGATTCGACACAAGGGGAGCCAAAGAATATTTGCAAGTATTAGCAGTTGAGTTGTCAATTCAACCACACCTGGAGATTAAATATCTGCAACAATATGATCAGTAGCACAGTAATATGATAGTTTTGATAGCAGTGGTAACAGTAGCAGTAACAGTAACAGTGATAGCAATGATTTTGTAGCAGTTGTGACAGTAGCAATAGCAATGGTAACTTAGCAAGAACAATATGTCGAAAACTCTTAGGCATTGGATCGGTGAATTCATTGGATAATATTCATCATATAACAGTCATAACCTAGGGTGATACAAAACTAGCTCCAGTTCATAAATATAATGTAGGCATGTGCTCCATAAATAGTCATACGTTGAAAGTGCGTTATATCGACTAGAGGGGGGGGTGAATAGGCGATATTTACAAATTCATCACTGAGGAAATACTACTTGAGGAATTTGCTAAGTGACGAACTACAAATAGCAGAATAAGTACTCAGGTGCAAGCATAACATGGCAGTAACACAGTCATCATGATGATACGAAACAAGCACAGTGCACAGTTAACGTGTAAACAGGATAAGCAGGCAAAAGACTATATGACTGAAGAATTAGGATTGAGTAAATTGAGAAAGTCTTCAGTCAAAGTCTTCAAATAGTAATTGTTAATTTCATCAACACATGAATGAGGAAATGAAAGGGTTGAGGAAATAGAACCAGTAGCTCGGTTAAGACAATGATTTGGTAGACCAGTTCCAACTGCTGTGACAGTTGTATGTCTGGTTGGAGCGGCTAGGTATTTAAACCTGAGGACACACAGTCCTCACTGTATTCTCCTTGAGCTAAGGTCACACAGACCTCGCCCAATCACTCGTGGTAAGTCTTCACAGGTGACTTCCAAACCTTCACAGACTTGGTCACTCGGCGATCCACAATTCCTCTTGGATGCTCTAGACCATGACACCTAGCCATCTGGAGGATGCACAATCCTCAAAGGTAACAAGCATCGGTTCCACACAAGAACAATCTCTTCAGCGATGCTCAATTACTTTAGCTTTTAGGTGTTGGGTTTGGGTTTTTCCTCACTGGTGATTTTCTCTCAAAGTCCTCGGAGGATGGGATGCTCTAAATGACAAGTGTCGGTTTCTCTCAGAGCAGCCAACCAGCTAGTGGTTCTAGGGGGCGGCTATTTATAGCCAGGGAGCAGCCCGACATGATAATACTATTGGTGTACTAAGTATTGGGCATTTAGTACCCCATACTTGTGCACGGGCAGTTGTAGCCAAGCCTGCGGCAAGGCTTGTCGGGGGAACAATTGGAGATTGGTTCAAGGTTGTCAAAGAGACACTCAAGCCAAGAATCAGAGGATCAGGAGATAAGAAGAGCTGAAGACCGAAGACTAGGCCCCCAGCAAGATCTTGCCGGGGTGGCTTGTGAAGCCCGGCAAGATTTGCACCCGGCAAGGTTCTGCCACTGTGCCACCGCTTTAGCACAGCAACCAGCCTGGCATTCTGGGCCCTTCTCTGGATGCGTGGCAAGGCACCAGTGGAGTAGAGCTTAAGCGGTGCTGATGGGATGACCCCTTTTTCCATCCCCAAGAAAGTGAGGACACCTAAACGGACACCGCACGATGCATTAAATGCATTTGTCCTAAACCGTCAGTGGTTAGGTATGATAACACTGTAGCTACTTTATACCTCAATGTATGTACATTTTTCCACTGTGGTGACCCCTTTGAGCATATAAAAGGAGGCCCAAGGCAACTGCTACAGGGGAGGGAAGACGATCGGCCCATTCTGCATGTGTAGCTGCTGCACGAACGCACTGTTCATCACAATCGCTCCAAGAACTGGGATGAAATCATTGATAATAAACCAAGGCAGGAGTAGGGTTTTATGCGGATTAGCGGCCCGAACCTTGGTAAAAATCCCCTCGCGCTGATTGTTGGTTCTGCTCTTTGTGCATACCTCTCCCCTTGCCGAACCGTAAAGGTATCCACGTGATCCCATAGGTGTCGTACGCCGACATCTTTGGCGCGCCAGGTAGCGGGAAGAAGGTTGCGCGAACCTGATCCAGTGATCGGCGCGTCAGTTTCTTCATCATCTTCATCACCATGCCACCCAAGAAGAAGAGTGCTGCAATGGTGCTACCATCTATGTCCGTTTTGCCCGTGCCTTCGCGTACGGGTGATGGCGTGGATGCAGAAGGTGGAGGTTTAGAGCCTCCACGGTGTTCTGGTGATCTGAGCCAGGCGAGCGGCGTCATTCGTAGCAGCGACGGCAACCTGCACGCCACTGGATCTAGAGATGGGGCTGTGCTGCCTACAGGCGGCGCAGCGAACTCTGGAGATCGGAGGACGCCTTCTAGGACTCCCGCGCTAGCGCAAGTGGCGCGGCCTTCCCAGGTTGCACGCGACGAGCAGCGCCGTGGCGCTGGTGGTTCAGAACGTCCCCATGGAAAGACTTCTGCACATCGATCCCAAGGTGCACGGGCCCAGCATGCATGCCAAACTGCCGGTGGAAGTGGCGCGCGGTCACGTGATCGTGACGGTGCTCCTTCTAACACTGTTAGGAGTCAAAGCACCTCACGTACCTCGCACCTATCGCCACCGGCTACACTAGCGGAACCTTTGGGGCATGCACAGCTGCTCCTCGATTTCCCTCATGCTCAGGAGAAGATGGAGGAGTGGCGATCTACCATCCAGAGCCTCATCGGCTTCGTCAACAAGGATGAGCCGCAGCAGGTAGGGCCCTCGCGGCAGCGGTCCATCGATCCGGCGTGATTTGATAGAGAGAAGACTGGAGGCGGTGCGACCACGGTGCACTCCCCTCCACTACAGCAGCGGCGATCGACAACCTGGCGGACCGATGGTCGTGATGATGATACCACGGCGTCCTCCGATCCGCGGATGCGCCACGATCAGCGTCAAGTTCTTCGGGAATGAAGCAAAGAGGATGCTCGAACTACCATCAAGCGGCGATGGGAGGCGCGCCATCAATCTGATTAACGTGCAGGGCCTGCTATCTACAAGCCTACGCCAGGGTACGCAGGCGACTTGCCTTACGAGGTAGGTTGTCCAGCGTTTACCCATGAGCTGCGGCAAGTCCAGTGGCCCAATTCCCGAACCTTCAAGCCAGAGGTCCCGGAGAAATATGACGGCAAGACCCACCCCGTCGGAGTTCCTGACCATCTACACCATTGCGGTGCAGGCTGCCGGGGGCCAAGACGACAAGATACTTGCCAACTACTTCCCGTTGGTGCTCAAACCCAACGTCAGGTCGTGGTTGATGCATCTACCGGAGAATTCTATTTCTTCTTGGTCAGATCTGTGCCATCAGTTTGTTGGCGCCTTTGTTGGAGGCCACCAAACTCCTGGCCAGGAAAGTGATTTGCATCTCATCCCCCAGAAGGAGGGCGAGCCTCAACGCAAATATATCCAAAGGTTCAGTCGTGTGCAATACAGCATCCCGGATGTTCATCCTGCCGCCGTTATCGGCGCATTCCATCAGAACATGCGCAACCGCAAGATGCGGGAAGAGATGGCGATGAACAAGGTCAGGGATATCGCCGAGCTTTATGCTCTGGCTGATAAATGTGCTTGGGCTGAAGAGGGAAGGAGGCTTCCCGGCGAGGATGTTGGCGCAGGGGGCAACTCTGAAGGCGAAGACGCTGCCGCCCCGACAAGGAAGGGCTGGCGGTGGAACAAGAAGCGTAATGGCAAGGCCGTGCTTGCTGTCGAGGGATCCAGCGACCCTGGCACCGCCAAGAAGGCCAAAGTTGGTGACCCCGGCAAGGAAGTTGCCGGGTGCGCCTCCTGTCAGGCCTTGGCGGCTGCCGACAAGCCGGAAGGCTCCGGCTAACAGTATTGCAAGATCCATCGCACCAAGGGCCACAATCTCCAAAACTGTCGGCAAGTCGAACAGCTTGTCGAGAGGCAGAGAGCTGAGTATGAGGGGCTGCTTGCCGGTCTCAGGATCATGGCAGACCTTGGTATCAAGAGGCTCATCATCAGAGGCGATTCGCAGCTTGTTGTCAGGCAAGTCAACAAGAATTATCAGAGTCCATTGATGCAAGCTTATGTAGATGAAGTGAGAAAAATGGAAGAGCGCTTTGACGGTCTGCAAACGAAGCACATTCCTCGTGCCGAGAACAGTATTGCTGACGACCTGTCAAAGCGCGCTGCCCTCAAGTTGTCCGTGGAACCAGGAACTTTTATGCTCCATTTGACTCAACCATCTGTGGCACCGTCAATGAGGCAAGAAAAGAGAAGGAAGTTGAATTCTGGCCAGTACTTTCCGGCAGAGCTCCCGGAAGTCGCCAGCAAGGAAGTTGCCGAGATCAGCGACAAGCCTGCCGGGGAACGACGGGCTCCGGCAGAGGCTCAGGCCCTTGCTGTCGAGACCAATGTTCCCCCGGCAGAAGAGATGCCTTTAGTCCTAGCTGTCGAGCCCCAGGCTCCAGCATGGGCACAACACATTGTCCATTTTCTTCAGACAGGAGAACTCCCTGAGGAGCAAGAAGAAGCGGAAAAAGTAGCCCGTCAGTCTAGTATGTACCAGTTCGCCGATGACGTTCTGTACAGAAAGAGATCAAACGGTGTGAAATTGAAGTGTATTCCTCGGGAGGATGGACTGGAGCTGTTGGCAGAGATACATGGAGGCATATGTGGTTCTCATATAGGATCAAGAGCGCTTGTCGGAAAGGCATTCCGACAAGGTTTCTTTTGGCCCACTGCCCTCCAGGATGCAACTGCACTAGTAACCAAGTGTGAAGCGTGCCAGTTTCATTCAAAGAAATTGCATCAGCCAGCTCAAGCTCTTCAGACAATCCCTCTCTCCTGGCCATTTTTGGTCTGGGGGCTTGATATACTGGGCCCTTTTCCCCGTGCTACCGGGGGCTTTGAGTACTTGTACGTTGCGATCGACAAGTTCACCAAGTGGCCGGAAGTGGAAGCGGTGAGAAAGGTGACAGCACAATCAGCCGTCAAGTTCTTTAAGGGAATAGTTTGCCGTTTTGGTGTGCCCAACAGGATCATCACCGACAACGGCACGCAATTCACAAGTCACACCTTCATGCGGTACGTCGAGGAGCTTGGCAGCAAGATTTGTTTTGCCTCTGTTCCTCACCCGAGATGCAACGGCCAAGCGGAGAGGGCTAATGCTGAAGTGCTGCGCGGTCTCAGGACCAGAACTTTTGACAAGCTGAAAAAGTGCGGAAGGCGCTGGATTGATGAGTTGCCGGCGGTTCTTTGGTTAATCAGAACGACACCAAATCGAGCCACTGGCTGGACGCCCTTCACTCTGGTCTAAGGAGCGGAAGCAGTTCTCCCCACGGAACTCATATACGGGTCACCTCGAGTGCTCGCTTATGATGAGCTTGAGCAAGAGCAACTGCGGCAAGATGACGCTGTGCTCCTTGAGGAGGATCGTCTTTAGGCTACTGTGCGAGCTGCACGCTGCCAGCAAGCTTTGCGTCGCTACCATAGCCACAAAGTTCATGCCCGAAGCCTTGAGGAAGGCGACCTTGTTCTTCGACGGATTCAGCCCGCCAAGAATTCAAACAAGTTGACGCCGAAGTGGGAAGGCCCTTATCGGGTAGTACGAGTCACCAGGCCCGGCGCTGTCCGCCTGGAGACCGAGGATGGCGTTCCAGTGAGCAACTCCTGGAATATCGAACATCTTCGCAAGTTCTACCCATGAGGCGCGGTTGCCGGGGGCCCCCGACAACCACCTTTTATACAAGGCTTCCCGGCAAGGCATGTAATCCTTTGTACGAAGCCAGGCGCAGACCCTGTGCGCAGATGAATAAGATTAAATGTTGTGCATTTTCTTATCGATTTCCATGTTTATATATATGCATGCTTGTCTGAGATATTGTACGACACTTGTTCCTGGTAAGTATTAACGAACCGCCAAGGTTCCATATTTCTATTTTCTCTTCTTTCTTTTTCTCAAAAGATAGAAGGTTTCCTCGCGCGCACGTTTGCCGGGGGGGAAGGAAGATATGGATACCAGTGGGCGACGTTCAGAATTGACATCTTACCGGAAGAAGTACGGTGACAGAAAGCTAAGTTACAAAACTTTGAGAAAGTTTCTTTTATTATGAAGTTATTTTCCTTAGACGATTTCGGCCTTTGTATGGAAAACCTGCACGCGAAGGAACCCTTGTCAAAATCGGTTGCGCCCTAATTTTGTTTCGAGTCCGCTCAACAGTTTAAGTGGCTGCACTGAGAATGCCAAGGTGTCTTGCCAGCCGCTGCACCTCCAGCAGGCTGCTGAAGTCCCGCACCCAGCGCTCGCGACAGGTTGCGCGCCGGCATGTTTTCAGTAAGCGTAGGGTGTGCACCATACAGAAAGAAATCAGACAAGGGAAATAGCATGCATGTACCAAAACATAAGCAAGCTATATTACATCAATAAGTTGCCGCCGTTCTAACTTAAGACTTAATTGTCTTTGGCATGGAATGGTGGCGGCAAGGAAGAATGAAGCGGCTAGTCCCGGCACTGGCCTTCGACCCTCTTGATTGAATCTACTTTCTCAAGGATTGGCACGACAAGCTCCTCAAGTGCCTTGAGATTTGCATCCTTCGGCAAACGATCGAGCACGTTGGTGAGGTCAACGCCAGGGTTCTTATGCACGACCTTGATGAGCACCTTGCGGAGGACGGCCCAGCAAAGCTTGCGGTCTTCATCGGCTAGTTGGGTCGCTCGGTTGGACTGGAGCAGCTTCAGAGCATCGATGATTCTTTCGAAGAACATGGTCAGCTTGGCGCTCGGAGATACCCGTTCTTTGGAAGAATACTTGAAGTTTGATAGGCCCATGGTTGACAGCTGTGTTGTGAGCTTCTCCGCAGTGTCGACAAGGCGATCAGTCCAGATTTTCACCCTCTTCTCATAGTCGATTTGGGTGGCGGCAGTGCTCTTAAGCAAGTTCCTCTCATCTTGGAGATCTTTGCTCAGAGCCTTCTCGCGGGCCCTGCCGTCCTCAAGAGACTTCTCCAGCATGGTCAGCTTCAGCCTCAGATCGGCAATGGTATCGTTGGCTGAAGAGAGCTGCTTGGTTTTGTCGAATATGGCAACTTGCATCTCCGCCAGGCTGTGGAGAGTTTTCTCCCTGTCACCTTTGAGCGTCGAGAGCTCCTTGTTGTGTTCTTCAAGATCCACCTCCAGTTTCTTCACTTAGTCGTTCAGCTCGTTCTTGGCGGCCTCTGCAGCCTCGGCAGCATCAACGGCTTCCTTGAACTTGCCGGCGTGATCTACAGTTAGAGCTTCGAGCGCCTCCTTGTGCTTCTGCTCCAGCTCCTGGGTCCGCTGCGCGACAAGCTTCTTGATTTCTTCATCTTTGCTGCAGAGCTTGGCGGCGAGCGCCTGCTCGCGTGCGGCAAGATCTTCCTCATGAGCGTCAAGCCCAATGCGATGGTCCGTCACGAGAGCATCTTCAGTGGCAACTCTTTGCACAGCTTCCTCTTGCGCCTTCTCTATGACAGATTGCTTCAAGAGGAGCTTCGTCCAGCTTTGGCTCACTTGTTCCCGGTTGGCAATCAACTCCTGAAGGGCCTCGGCGTACCAGATTTGCATTTGCTCAACGCGCTTCTGAAAATCTGCCTCGGCTGCTTCAACAACTGTAGCTCTGGAGTCTACCTTCTCCTTTCGAGCACGGTGGAGCGCTTGGAGCTTGCAGAAATTATCGCCCATGGCCTGAAGGAGCTGGTCTTCCTCAGATTTGCTGCTGCTGGCACTTGGTTCGTTGATGATCTCGAGCCCGGCAGCAGTGATGATTTCTTCATCAAAAGTTTCCCCTTCGGTCGGTGCCCCAATACTTGCCGTCCCCGGCAAGTTGACGAACATGTTCTCACCAACTTTGAGATATTTGCTTGATAGAGGGACTTCAGATGTTGACGGTTGATCCTCAGCAACCGCCGCACCGGTAGCTGGGGCCTCCGTGGCCGGCGTAGCGCCTGGCGCTCCTATGGCAGGAATGCCGTCAGTGCGGTCACCAGCCTCCTTGCCGGCCCTCTCAGCAGATTCCTTGGCGGTTTCCTCCTGTGCAGCCTTGGCGACCTCGTCAGCAGAGGTACCGCCGGCCTTGACGGTGGAATACTTGGTGGCCTCGCTAGCAGCGATCTTGTCAGCTTCGGCGATAGCATCCCTGGCGGTCTCCTCGATGACAACGTCGACGTCCATGTGTTCCATCACAGGGAATTCTGGAGGACGAAGGAGGGTAACAAAATGAGATCAAGATTGAAGTTCAAGAAGACAAAAGAAAGAGAGATAAAGGAAAGGATAGCAAGCGTTCTGAGGCAAACAGTTACCTGCGTCGAGCTGTTGAGAGGCGGCTTCACCCCTCCCGGCAGCATTGGTTGCCGGGGAAAGGTTGCTGGAACTTATGTTTGTCGGCTCCTCCTCAACCAAGATAAGCTCGTCGGCAGGAGTTCTTGCCGGAGATGCGCTTGCGGGTGGTGTGGTTGACGGAGGTGGCACGACGGGGGCGTCTTCCAATGACTCTCCCTGTTGCTGTTCTTCTCCTGCAAGCCCAAAGATATCAGTCGCAAGAATAGAAACCTCAGCGCCCGCCAGCGGAAAATGAGTAATGGACTCACGCTGGGGGCTGTGCTGGGGGCTGCGTCGAGGGCTAAGCTCCGGGCTTATGACGGTAGTTTCTGGCGCACTTGTAAAGCCTATCGGGGGCTCGTCACCCATGGAAGTCTTCGACCTCTTTGCCATCCTTTCTGCCAAGGTTTCTGCATCGCTGCGGAGACAAGACAAAGCAAGGCAATGAGATTAATCCAAAATTTGGGAGATAAAGGCTGAGACAGGATATTTACTCTTCCTCTTCTCGTTCCGGGCTGAAGCCGGAGATGTCGAAATCGACCCCCGTTGCAGTGTCCGTATGGAGAGGCGGAGGAGGGGTCCTGGGTTGCTTGGCTGTAGCAAGTGCAGGGGGTTGGCGTGGCTCTGCCGCCTTAGCCTCCGGTGCGATTGTGTGAGACGCCTCTGCCACCCCAGTAGTTGCCGCAGGTGTGTGTCTCGCGCGCCGCGCAGGTTGCTGTCGAACTCCTTGCCGCGGTGCAGTCTTGCCGGTTTCCTTCTTGCTGGGAGCCTCGCTGCTCGAAGAAGGTTGGTTTGCCGGGATGCCAGAAGCGGCCTTTTGAAGAACACGCTTTGTCTTCTTCGGAGCTGGGGGCTCCTCCTGCGGCTCTTCTTCAGTTGCGTCTTCGTCAGACAAGCTCTCAGCGGCTGCGCTGCTCTGTTCCCCTGTAGCCTTATCCTCCCAGGTAGGATTTTCTTCCATCACGACTTCTGTGTTACTGGTTTCCCATTCTGTGAAGCCGACGCTGCCGGCCTCCACGGCAAGATTCGCCTCTTCCACCCTAGTGGCAATATACGCCACTTCTTCATCGGTGGTGGCGCGAATGAAGTTCGTTTCTTCCCAGATGGCCCTCTCTGATAAGTTGTCAAAGAACTGTTGTGCCTGCTCCTTAGATGGCTCAGCCCAAGTCACATCAGGGCCGTGGGCGTTGAACACTGGCATTGTGGCGATGATTGACCCCAAGGAGGAGTTGTTGCACAAAGGGACAATTCTTGCCGGCAAATTGTGCTTGTTCTCACGCTGGAATAGCTTGTGGCGGAGAGCGCCAAGCTGCATGGCAGTCAAGTTGTTATTCAGCCCGGGGCGCAGCCTCATGATATCTGCAGCATTCTGGTACTCCCAAGCTGGTCTTCCCTTGTTCTGTAGGTGGGCGATGCGGCGGCGAAGGAAATCAAAGCCGATCATCTCCATTATGAGCCCGGCAGCTTTCAGACGAAGGATTCTGGTGGTGGCGATCGTGAGCTTCTCGTCTTCCGCGGCGAGATCGCTCCAGTTATCGCCACGGACCACCTTCTGCTGTCGGGGCAAACAAAATGGATGGGGATCTGCTTCGTTGATCCAGCACCACTCAGACCGCCATTCTTCCCACTTCTCGCGGTAAACCCCATCTGGGTATATCTCCTTATTCCAAGCCCTTGGGATCCAGGCGATAGAACCGAAAAGGGCATCCCCTTTTTGGATGCGAGGAAAAAAGTAATGGCGGAAGAGGGCAGTGTTGGGAACTACTCCGGCAAAGTTTTCACAAAGATGAGCGAAGATGGACATGCACATTATGGCATTCGGCGCGAAATCAAGAAGATGGAAGTCGTATGTGTACATAATGTCATTGAAGAAATCAAAGAATGGAGGACAGAGCCCGCAATAGAAATAAGCGACGAAGAAGGGATATCTGTCTGGTCCACTTTTGGAAGAAGAACCTGGAACCACGCGAGTCGCAGGGTGAGCCTTCGTCTCCCTCACCCACATGCTCTGGTACCGGTTCTTCAGGGCTTTCGCGTCAAGCGTCGGGGCGAAGACGACGTACTTCTTCCGCATCTTCACCAGCTCGCTCTTCGGGACATCGGCTTTCATCTCCTTGCCCTTGCTTTTGCTGGCCTTGGGTGGCATGGCGGCTATGAGGGCGGAAACCGAGGATGGAGCGGGTGCAGAGGCGGTGAGCGGATGAGGAGAAGCTTTATTCTGGGCTCGAGAGAAGGAAGGTAATGGCGAATTCCAGATTGGAAAGAAGAGGGGGGTAAATGGGCAGCGTCTCTGTGGTTTCCTTTTTATGGGGAAGGAGCGAGGCCGCCTCTTTTACTACCCAATGTGAATACGCCTCTACAAGTGCGTTGCGGCTGCAGCCTTTCAGCGCACGCTTCCCACGTCGCGCATTCAACGCGCATAGTGGGGAGGGGGCGCAGTAAGCGGGATAATTGCGAGCAGTTAACCCCCTGCCACGTGTGCCCGTGCACTGTTTGGGCCTAGCCCAACAATGCCTCGCACTCGTGTGTGGCCTAGGCCCGGGGGCTCCTGTCGGTGTACTAAGTATTGGGCCTTTAGTACCCCATACTTGTGCACGGGCAGTTGTAGCCAAGCCTGCGGCAAGGCTTGTCGGGGGAACAGCTGGAGATTGGTTCAAGGTTGTCAAAGAGACACTCAAGCCAAGAATCAGAGGATCAGGAGATAAGAAGAGCTGAAGACCGAAGACTAGGCCCCCGGCAAGATCTTGCCGGGGTGGCTTGTGAAGCCCGGCAAGATTTGCACCCGGCAAGGTTCTGCCATGGTGCCACCGAAACAGCACATCAACCAGCCTGGCATTCTGGGCCCTTCTCTGGATGCGTGGCAAGGCACCAGTGGAGGAGAGCTTAAGCGGTGCTGATGGGATGACCCCTTTTTCCATCCCAAGAAAGTGAGGACACCTAAACGGACACCTCACAGTGCATTAAATGCATTTGTCCTAAACCGTCGATGGTTAAGTATGATAACCCTGTAGCTACTTTACACCTCAATGTATGTACATTTTGCCACTGTGGTGACCCCTTTGAGCATATAAAAGGAGGCCCAAGGCAACTGCTACAGGGGAGGGAAGACGATCGGCCCATTCTGCATGTGTAGCTGTTGCACGAACGCACTGTTCATTGCAAGCACTCCAAGAACTGGGACGAAAACACTGATAATAAACCAAGGCAGGAGTAGGGTTTTACGCGGATTAGTGGGCCGAACCTGGGTAAAAATCCCCTCGCGCTGATCATTGGTTGTGCTCTTTGTGCATACCTCTCCCCTTGCCGAACCGTAAAGGGATCCACGTGATCCCATAGGTGGCGTACGCCGACAAAGACATAAATGCCCTTCAATGATATGACCATTAGGTGGATAGGATATTTGGGACAGCTGGCGCATAGCACAACAACGGTCGAAAATTTGAGCTCTCAAATTCCTCAGGGCTATCATGTTCCTCACTTGTAGGCAATCCGCACTGGCGAATTCCCGACTCCTCAGTCAGAACAAATTCCTCAGAGAACAGAAGATCTTCGTCTCTGTCACTGAAGAAATTGACTGAACTGTATGAGTTTTCCAATGGCTTCACTGGAAAGGATTGGGTAGGTGTAGGCTTTGAGATGAGCATCACTTGGAAACTTTTCCTTAGTTTTACCTCGACCCCCTTTAACAGTACAGTGTTTCCTATGACTCAAGAAAGAGAAAACAAAACTACGAAAACAAAAGTCTTCATGCTTCATAATCCTCGCATCAATATCAAAGTCTTCAAGGTCACACCAATTTCCTCATTTTCAAAGTCTTCAAGAAAACCAAAGTCTTCAAATGAAGATATTCATTTTTAGGGGTCGACTTTCATCGTAAATATCAAACTCCTCATAGACTTATAGAACATGTGTACACTCACAAACACATTAGTCCCTTAACCTATAAGTCTTCAATACACCAAAATCACTAAGGGGCACTAGATGCACTTACAATCTCCCCCTTTTTGGTGATTGATGACAAATAGGTTAAGTTTTCAACGGGGATAAACATATGAAGTGTAAATACAGATATTGAGGAATTTGATTGCAAGATATAGAAGAACTCCCCCTGAAGATGTGCATATTTGAGGAATTTGCTTTGGATTGCAAATGCACATTGTAGAGTAAAATCATGGAGATCTCCCCTTATATCTTGTAATTCATACACGCATTTAACATATGATATGAAGAATTTGAAATGCATGATGAAATATGGTGTCTGACGAAATTCAGCATGCGTGCATTAAGGTACTTGAGGAAATAAGCATGCATAACGTAGTTCAAAAGTATCAGACCACCATAGGACTTAAGTTTACAACTCATCAGAGAAAACACCTCAGAAAAGCAAAAGTTGTAACTTAACAGAAAAAATAGCCCATATATACGACCCGCTTGAAGACTAACTCAAATTTCTCCCCCTTTGTCATCGAATGACCAAAAGGGACAAAAAATGAAGGCTAACGCCCCTGAAGAATATCATCATGAAGTCGATGGAGGAGCACCAGCGTTATTGGGGTCGTCCGTTGAGGTAGGGCCTGCCGCAGTGTCGTTAAGGTCTTCAGCTTCATCCGTCTGACGCGATGAAGAATATGAACTTGTGACCATCTGAGGAACTTTGACCTTCTTGAATTTCTTCGAAGGAGGCTGAGACCATTCAAAGTCCTGTTGAAATCCCATCTGCTTGAGGTCTTCATCACCATAGAGGTGAGACAATATGTCCCAAGTGCAATCGAAGATTTCATGAGCATAATAGTGGTTCTTCTTCACAGTGTTTTGCATGACAATCATGTTCCGAAGAGTTGAGCCAAATTGATGCTTGACCCATTTGTGATTGCGATCGACCTTCTGATGAAAACTTAGTAGAAGCTCACGATCAGTCATCACGCGTGGGGCAGTGGCTTGAGGAATTGGCTTTGAAGCTTTTGCGGTAGAGTCTTGAGTTGCAGAGTCATCATTGGTGGTATAAGATGCAGCTTTGTGAAACTGACCATCCAATGGACGAGTGCCTTCATCAATGACAACAGCCTTCCCTTTTTCATCAATTGAGGAAATAGTCCGTTTGAGGACTTCAATTGGTGGCAAATAGCTGAGGTGATTCTGACAATCTGCCTTGTAGTGAATTGAAGACCTGGTTCTGATGAATTTCATAATCCATGGAGCATAAGGCTTCAAATCAAATGGTGACAGTGCAACATTTGCCAAAGTCCTCATGAAGAAACCGTGGTAGTTAATGGGAATACCATGTATAATGTTGAACAGCCGATTCTTCATGATACCAACAACTTCCTCTTCTTTAGAGTTGTGGCCTTTGATCGGACTGAGGGTTTTGGTCAGAATGTGGTAGATTGTCCTAGGCACATAAAGCAAATCCTTCACTAGGAAGGTGGTTCTTGGAGCTTGGCCAGACTTCAAAGGCTTCATTAGCACTTGCATCATATGATGAGAAAGCTCAGGTTCTTCATACATAAGCCTTGCGCCTTCAGCAGGTGGACTGATTGGAACGGCATGAAGTAATTCAGAGGCCGGTGCTTTGTAGTGCGTGTTCTCAGTCATCCAATCAAGCACCCATGAATTGACATCAGCCACATTCCCAGTGATGTGCAGAGTAGCATAGAATTGAAGAATTCGCTCTTCATTCCAATAGCAGATGTCAGCACAGAAGTTCAGGAGCACAATGTCGTGAAGAACATTCAAGATAGGTTGAAAGCACGGGATGGTCTCCATATCCACAAGAGGAATTTTACGGTGCTCAAAGACCTTGTCCTTGTCAAACAGAAGTGATGAATAGAAGTTCATTTGGCTTGCTGTCCAGAAGCGCTTGCGTTGAAGTCTTGCTGAGTCATATGGGTTGAAATCAGTGAAGAAATGATGCTCAGCGAAGAAATCGTCAGCCTTGAACTTTGGCCTTTTAGCATGAAGATTTTCCTGCTTGAGCTGAAGATTAGAAGTTGAAGGTTTCACAACCTCTTGGATCAATATCTCTGGAGCTGCTGACTGAGGAATTGAAAGTTCAAGTTCTCCAGCAGCTGTTTGAGTCACTATTTCTTTAGCAGTAGTAGCTACAACTTCCTCAGGAATGGACAGAAGAGAAGTTTAACTTCCTTCAGATCCCGTTTGAATTTCTTGGGTTTGCATAGGGTACTGAGGAATTGGATGCAGAGGTGTGGTCAATGGTGAATTGGGGTGAAGATTTTCCCAATAATCATCATTCAGCACAAGAGTTGTTGAACCAATGTCCACGTCTTCTTCAATTTCTTCAACGCCTGCCTCTTCAGCTATGAACTGAGGCATGGGCGATGATACCAGTGGGGTTGAAGGGATATCTTCCACTTCAATTTCTTCATCCAACTGCTCTGAAGAAGCAGCAGAAGGATTCTCTTCCTCTGTGTCATCTGGAATGACATATTCTTCACCAAAAGGAATGAGCTGCTTTGATGGCACTATTGAGATTGGAACATCATCAATTGGGTTATTGAAAGAGCTCATCAATGTCCTCACTTTCTTGGGAGCAGAGGACTCTGCAGAGGTTGATGCTTTCCTCTTCTTCACAACTGCCTTCTCCACAGCTTTGGTAAGGGGAGCAGATGAAGTGGGTTCAGTTTCTTCATGCACAACTGATGCAGTTGCCCTGGCATGTTTAGTTTCTTCAGGCGCTACAAATGCTTCAACAGGCCTGGGTTGATCTTCAGGCGCAACATTGGTGGTTGCCCTGGCAGAGTCTTCAGGAGCTGGAATTTCTTCATCAGCCCTGGTATTCTCAGTTTCTTCATCAGCCTGATTTTCATCAGCTGCACTAGCAGTTTCTTCAATAGACTGAACAGAAGCATCAGCCTGAGGAATTTGTTGTTGTGATGGTGCTGCAACATTCAGCTTGAGGGTCTTGGAGAGTTTGACGAATCTGACCTTGGCACCGAGCCAATCTGCATGGTAGGTGTCAAATTCATCACTGAGGTTTTTGATCTCCTTTTGCATGTTTACAAGTTCTTCAGGAGTCATATTCAGAACATTTTTTTTCAGAAATCGCTCCTTCTTGTACTGAGCCTTCTTGACTTGCCTGCCCTTTTCAAATTTCCATTTTTCTTCACTGATGAATGCCATCAACATGTGAGTTTGACCATGAGTGAGGTTCAATTCAGGCAGTGGAGTGTTTGGATCTTTGTGCCAGAGATCAATGAAATCGAGGATCTTCTTCGGATCCAACATGAGAGGCACAGAACTCCCTTTGGCTCTAGCGGCCCTTTCTTGCCTGTCCCTGATGATTTTAGCAAGTTCTTCATCATCAGCTTCATCGTCATCAGATGAAACATGGAACGCCACTTGCTTCTTATGAGGACTTGGCCTCGTTCCACGTCCAGCAGTGGCCTTTTTCTTCAGCGGAGTTGGACCAGTTGAGGACCATGGTTGAGCTGAGGAACTTGCAAATGCTCCAGAAGCAATTGAAAACCTGCAGTCCGTTGGCACGTTGCAAGATGCACTGGTGTTGAGGATTTTGCAGCAGCAAATGACGACTTTGTGGCAACAGAAAGAATTTGCACAACCCTTGAAGAAGTTGCCTGAGGAATTTGCTTGGAGGGCTTTGAGGAACTTGGCCGTGAGGGCATTGCTGTTGAGGAACTCAGCTTTACAGCTAATTTCTTCGGCATAGCCTTCTTGGGCTTGCTGGTAGAGGCCTCAGCAGCAGCAGCTTGAGAATCTTCGTTGAATTTCTTCATTGCTTCTTTTGCAAGCTTGGCCAGTTTGGCTTGGCGCTTGGCCCATTCTTTTGAAAATTCCTCACCACACCTGATGCTGGTGGGATCAGCAACTTGGCCATCTGCCAATGGAGGTCTTGGACATGGAGGGTTTACGGCGAATTTCTTCATGTACTTTGGAGTGACGTATCGGTATTCCCTCCATTCCTTAGCCCATCTCCTTTCAATCCTCTGTATGCGCACTTTGCATTGATTCTTGTTCTCTTTGCCATATTTTGCTTCATCAGGTGTGCAGTACTCAGCATAGATATCGTCAGGGATCTCAAAAGCAGTGTTTGTCTCAGGCCTCTTGCCTCCCATCTGAGGTCTCGTCCCATCTGCCATTTTCCTCACTTGAGGATTTTGAACAATGGATGTTTCTGAGGAAGTATGCAACTTATCTTCGAGGAATGCTGCAAATGAATTAAGTTGATGACAACTTAGTGATTCAGCAGTGGACATTTTGTACCTGTGAACAGAGTATATGTGCGAAGAATTTGGAGAGGTCATATGCGTTCTCAGAAATTTTTCAAAAAGTATCAAGTTTGAGGAATTTGACCATAGGTGTCTTGAGGAATTTCACTAAGCGTTCTTGACTTAGGTTCTAGAGTTGTATAGATTTTTGAAAATCCACACAATTGAGGAATCTTGAAGAAAAACATAGCTTAGAGAAACAAATCAAGATACAGAAGCATTCGGGTGTTTATGGAATGGGAAGTTGAAGAATAAACACCTTTTGATGATTTTGTGGAAATCATAAGAATCAAAGCAGGGCAGTAAAATTAGATTTTATTTACCCTGGACGAAGAACATGACGAACTGGGAGTGGAGTTGGAGAAGTTCGTCCGTTCAGATCTCTCACGCCCTAACTTGGCGTGAGAGACAGCTACGGCGGCGACGGAGTGAAGATTTCCACGGCCGGCGCGAGTACGACGGCGACGAGGTCGAGGCAGTGAAGCTCTTCCTCACCGGCGACAATGGAGAGTAGCGATGGCGCTAGGTCCGAGATCTCGAGCGAGATGGAGGTCGAGCGAAGTAAATGAGGACAGAGGAAGGGGAGGGGTATTTATAGCCACGATGAAAAACTGCCCGTCCAAATTTTTTGGACGAACATGCCCCTGACCCTTACTCTTCTAACAACATGTGTCACCCACGTACAGAGTGGTGGAGATCATTGGTGAATTTTTTAATCCATCATGGGATGCGGAACGGTTTGAGCGGCAAAAGCCGAAAATTCGGATATGTAAATTTTAAAGTTTCGTTTGCAAATTCTTCAGCTGTCAAGGACACAGTGAAGACTTTGAATGGGTTTGAAATAGAACGCACATGAAGAATTTGTGAATAGACAGGGTTGAGTTTAGCATAGAGGGGGAACGGGTCCGATCACATTCACTTAGATGAAAATCAACTTGAAGAATTAGCAATTAGTGAATGCTGTTGAGGACATGAAAACTCAAATATATATATATATATACACACACACACATATATATATATATAGTCAATGAAGCACACCAGTCAAAAAGTTTGAGGACTTTGCAAAGTTGAAGAATTTGAAAGTTGAAGAATTTGAAAATTTGAAGAATTTGCAAAATGAAGAAAAAACTCAATTTTGAAGATTTTCAACTTTTTGTTGGTGGCATGACCCAACGTATAAGAATGATGATTTCAGACACCTCATACAATTGTCGTAGGGCTCTGAGAATCAAATTCTTAATTAATTTCTTCACACTTAGAGGGTTAGTCTTCATTGATTGAAGAAAAATGTTACTTCGTGTGTTGCACATCTAAGTCATCAATTTTGCATAAGTGTTATGATGTGTGTCCTTTCAAAGAACATTCGAAGATTCTACGATATTTAGCTCACACCGCAACTTGCTAAATCTCTTCTCATCCAAGGGCTTTGTGAAGATATCTGCTAGCTGTTCTTCGGTCTTCACGTGATCAATAGAGATGTCGCCCTTCAACACATGATCTCGAAGAAAATGATGACGAATCTGGATGTGCTTTGTCTTCGAGTGCTGAAATAGGTTATGAGCAATCTTGATGGCACTCTCATTGTCGCAGTAGAGTGGCACATTCTTCATGTTGATGCCATAGTCCTTGAGGGTTTGCTTCATCCATAGCAATTGAGCACAGCAAGAACCAGCAGCAATGTACTCAGCTTCAGAAGTGGAGAGTGATACGTAGTTCTGCTTCTTCGAGGACCAACATACTAAAGACCGTCCGAGGAAATGGCATGTGCCTGATGTTGACTTGCAATCCACTCGATCACCAGCATAGTCAGAGTCAGAATATCCAATGAGATCAAAAGCCGAGCCCTTGAGATACCATAATCCAAGTGTTGGAGTGTGAGCTAGATATCGAAGAATATGTTTCACAGCCTTATGGTGTGATTCCTTCGATGTAGCTTGAAAACGGGCACACATGCAAACACTAAACATAATATCTAGCCTAGATGCACATAGATACAATAAAGAGCCAATCATGGAGCGGTATACCTTTTGATCGAAGTCTATACCATTTTCATCGGTGCATAGATGGCCATTTGTGGGCATAGGGATTTTGACGCCTTTGCAATCTTGCATGCCGAATTTCCTCAGAACGTCCTTGAGGTATTTCTCTTGAGAAATGAAGATGCCATTGCGTTGTTGACGAATTTCAAGACCTCAGAAGAATTTCAATTCTCCCATCATAGACATTTGATATTCCTCACTCATCATATAGGCAAATTCGTCACTGTAACGTTGGTTAGTACAGCCAAAGATAATATCATCAACATATATTTGGCACACGAATAATTCATCATCATAAGCTTTGGTGAAAAGAGTTGGGTCAAGTGAACTGGGTTTGAAGCCTTCATGAGGAATTCCTTCAGTGTATCATACCACGCCCGAGGGGCCTGCTTGAGGCCATAGAGGGCCTTATTGAGCCTGAAGACTTTGTCAGGATGCTTAGGATCTTCAAAACCTGGGGGTTGAGCCACATATACTTCTTCCTCAAGCTTACCATTGAGGAATGCACTTTTTCACATCCATTTGATATAAAATGATATTATGATGGTTAGCATAAGCAAGCAATATGCGAATAGCCTCAAGTCTAGCAACAGGTGCAAAAGGTTCATCGAAATCAATTCCTTCAACCTGTGTGTAGCCTTGAGCTACGAGACAAGCCTTGTTCCTCACCACTAGGCCATTTTCATCTTGCTTGTTGTGGAAGATCCATTTGGTACCAATGACATTGTGCTTGCGAGTATCTGGTCACTTGACAAGTTCCCACACATTGTTGAGGTCGAATTGATGCAATTCCTCTTGCATAGCTTGAATCCACTCAGGCTCCAGAAATGCCTCTTCAACTTTGGTGGGTTCTGTGATAGAAACGAAAGAAAAATGCCCACAAAAGTTAGACAAATGTGAAGCTTTTGAGCGTGTGAGAGGACCTAGTGCGTTGATGTCATTGATGATTCTCTCAATCTGCACTTCATTCGCAACGTGAGGATGAGCAGGTTGACGACTTTGAATAGGCTCAGCATTTTCTTCAGATGCACCAGCATGATTTTCTTCATGATCTGGAATGACCTCTTCAACAGATTCTTCAGTAGGTATGACATCCTCAGTAGCCTTTAGCTTGATGGATTCCTCAGGAGACCTTTCATCTAGCACAGGAGGTAGGTGCTTTCTTTGTGAGCCGATAGTTTCATCGAACCGCAGATCTATAGTTTCAACAACCTTGTGGTGATGGGTGTTGAAGACTTTGTAGGTGTGCGAGTCCTTTCCGTAACCAAGCATAAAACCCTCATGGACTTTCGCTGCAAATTTAGAATTGTGATGAGGATCTCTAATCCAACATTTAGCACCGAAGGCTTTGAAATAACTCACATTGGGTTTCTTATCAGTGAGGAGTTCATATGAGGTCTTCTTGAAGAATTTGTGAAGATATACCCTGTTGATGATGTGGCATGCAGTATCAATTGCCTCAGGCCAGAAGCGACGAGGCGTCTTGTATTCATCAAGCATAGTCCAAGCCATCTCAACAAGAGTCATGTTCTTGCGCTCCACAACGCCATTTTGCTGAGGAGTGTATGGGGCAGATAACTCATGAGTAATACCAAGTTCATCAAGATAGTCATCAAGACCAGTATTCTTGAGCTCGGTCCCATTGTCACTACGTATATGCTTGATCTTCACACCGAAATTCATCGAAGCCCTTGAGGAAAATCGTTTGAAGACTTCCTGCACTTCAGTTTTGTAAGTAATGACATGCACCCATGTGTAACGAGAATAATCATCAACAATGACAAAGCCATAGAGATGCTGCATTTGTTAGTGTGGCATAATGAGTAGGGCCAAAGAGGTTCATATGAAGCAATTCAAAAGGATGAGAGGTAGTCATGATAGTCTTCGAGGGGTGCTTGGCTCTGCTCATCTTTCCAGCCACACAAGCCCCACAAAGATGATCTTTGAGGAATTTGACACCCTCAATACCAATGACGTTCTTCTTCTTCACAAGCGTGTGTAAGTTCCTCAAGCTAGCATGACCCAGTCGTCGATGCCATAGCCAGCCTGCTGAAGCTTTTGCAAGTAGACATGTGGCAGGCTGTGGTCCTGCAGAGAAATCAACAATATACAAGTTTCCTCTCCTAAAGCCTTCGAAAAATTTGGAATTGTCAGATTCCATGAGAACAATGCAACGATATTTGCCAAAGACGACAACCATATCAAGATCACAAAGCATTGAGACATACATGAGGTTGAATCCGAGGGACAAGACAAGCATGACTTTGTCCATGTGTCGATCCTTTGAGATTGCAACCCTAACTAGACCCAATACCTTGCTTTTGCCTTTGTCAGCGTAGGTGATATGCTTCAAATGTGATGGAGATAAAGGAGAGTCCATCAGTAAGCTCTTGTCACCGGTCATGTGATTTGTACATCCACTGTCGAGGACCCACTCAGTAGCTTTGGGTAAATCATCCTGCAGATGAATTAGTGCTTCTTACCAACTCACATACTTCAGAGTGAAGAATATGACATCAGATTCATCAGACAGAAATTCATCAAATAATGCAACACATATATATAGCAGTATGAGGACGTGAGAAATGAATGAGTCATTTCTTCATAATTAGCTTGCGTCCTTTCAAGCATTTTCATGTCTCCAGCAAATTCTTCAGACGATTAAGTTCGTCTGGAGACCTGAACCTGCATAAGAAAATAGTTCTTTTTCTTCACCACCCACATCTGGAGGGGTGGCAAAGAGTTCATCATTCTGTGAGCTCCATAAGAGAAAGGTGGCATTGAAGCCAATGCGCTTCGTTTCACAGAAGAGGGGTTAGAGTAGGCATATGAATAAGCAGAGAAATTCTTCGAGGACTTATGAACATAATGATTTGTAAAATAATGCACATATTTATAGCTCTTAGATTTTCCCTGTGAAACAGAAGTGTTAGCAAAATGATGTTCATATGAGGATTTGGATCCACGTGAGGAATTTGATCCATATGAGGACTTGGATCCATTTGAAGCGTTTGGTCCATATGAAGAATTTGATCTGGGATTCCTATTCTTCACAGGTGGTGTCATGATGACATTCACCTGAAGACTTTCAAGGTGTAACACCCCTGTGTAACTACCACTGTGATCAACTGCTAATATTGCCAAGTCATACCATTTGCAGTGCCTAAACATAGTGGTTAATCAAACAAATCAACTCCCTTTTGAAAATCAACTCAAATTCAAAAGTGAAATATGAAGTTGATCAAACACTGTTGGGAAAATGTTCATTAAGTGGCAAATAATCCAGGAACATTTGTAAAACCATCATCAATAAAGTTGGAGTTATACAAATGACTCAAACAAGATGAAACAGGTTGGTATCAGAGCCGACTGCCTCTAGGAGTCCCCCTTTCCAACTCTTTGGTCGAAGTTGAGTCTAGTGGTCGAAAAACTATTTTACAAACTTGGCTGTGTGGCTTACGGGCCCACTTCGCCAACTGGGTGGTATTAGGATCTTTTATTCCTCGACCTTTATTCTGGGACTCTAACCTCTCTTCTATTCGGGTTTAATAAAATTTACTAACACCGACACATAGGATCCCGATAATTCTATCCACCCGGAGAGCTGGATTCAGTGCGATTTCCCTGTCTTTGATCTGATTAGTCTGATAATCATTTCCTTTCCATTGTTTTATTTAAACTTTCCATTCGAGATCTGTTATGTTTCTCGTCGTCGAATGACAATCCTGAATCTTCTTATTTCAGATGGACCGTCTGTTTCCACCTCGCCCTGCGACACAGCTTGTGCTTCGCACCTGTGCTCGAGACGTCCCTGGGTTTCCAGCTGTTCTAATCGCCCTCTTGATCAGGCTGGGATACCGCTGGTGCCCCGAGTACATGGTCTACGAGGTTTATCTTGAGTTCAACCAGGAGTAGTACTATGCTGATGTTCGCATCTACGATCAGCAGGATGACTCAGACACTGAGCTACACCGTTTTCACGGTATCGGCGTGACGATTGAGATGGCAGTCCATGATGCCGCCTACTCTGCTGTCGCACGTCTTCGAGGATAGTTCAGTGCTGACTTGGATGTCTCTGAGTATCGGTACATTCCGTACGCCCCTGCTGGAGATGCTTCTGGATTCTACACAGCTATTTGTGCCCCGTACGAGCCTCGTCGCTACGATCAGCGAGTTCTGATTCACTGTACTCAGGCTCTGGATCGCACTGTTCGGGCTCTTGCTGTCGAGTTATTCGCCACTCGAGCACGACTATACGAGGCTATGATGCAGTTGCTACCAGCTGTTCGTGCAGGGATACATCCGGAGCACATTCTTTACCCGAGCAGGACCGAGATGCCATTAGGGATCGATTGGCCTGCTGTGGGAGGTCACACGCCTGCACGTGGACCTCTTCTTACAGTTCGAGACCGGGTTCTGCATCAGAGTGCACATGGAGCACAGGATCCTTCTGCGACAAACGTCCGTCGACCGCACTTGCAGCTACCCCGTTTCAGTGGTTTTCTCCGACGTTGATGTAGCCTTTGCTATGTCTCATTGTGTACTTCCTTACCGCGTGCCTGCGCGCCGCCTAGCATGTCTAGCTTTTGAATTTGCGCCGTTATGCTGCCCGAATGTAACCGGCACTGTATGGATATGTATGACTTAATGACTACTATTAAGCATCTGCTGTACTATTTAAATTCCTTCACGTTACATCATGCATGACGCTTTACACTCGCATTGGCTTCTGCTAAACTACCCCTGTCGATTTAGCAGGATGGCTGACAACAATCCACCTCCGCCGCTACCACCTGACTATATGGCTGCGATGATGCAACAGTTCGAACTCAACCGCCAATTCATGACGGGGATTATGCAGCAATTCCCCTGCCCCAATGCCGACCAGCCGCTACCTTCCATCACCTTGCCAGAATTTATGCGACTTAACCAGTCGTTCTTTCGCAACACAGTCAATCCACTGGATGCCGATGATTGGCTGCGTGACATCTCCCATGAGATGGAGTCTGCTGGTGTCGCCCAGGTCAACTATGTCACCTTTGCGACATACCTTCTGAAGGGTCCCGCATCACAGTGGTGGGCTACTCACCGACAGACCCTACCACCTGGTACCGTCATCACTTGGGCAGAATTCAGGATTGCTTTCCGTGCCCGCTATATTCCTCAAGCTGTCATAGCTCGGAAGAAGGCCGAGTTTCGTAGTCTCGTTCAGGGCAACAAATCTGTGGAAGTTTATCAGTGCGAGGTTTCTGGACTTGTCTCGCTACGCTGAAGAGGACGTTCCCACTGATGAACGAAGGCAGGAGAAATTCCGCGAAGGGCTGCACCATGACATTCAGTTAGCTCTGCTTGTCCAAGACTATCCTGATTTCGCCACCTTGGTGAATAAGGCTATTATGGTTGAAACTAGTCTGAAGAAACATAAAGAAGCAACCAGACGCACTCGTGAGGCGGGCTCATCTTCAGGCTCGTCTTCCCAGAAGCGCCGCATCTGGATACCTCAGAGCATGTACCGTCCAGCAGCACCAGTGCACAGGCCCTCTTATGCTGCACCACGTCTGCCTCCTCCACCACCAAGACAACCTCTGCAAGCTCCAGCACCTCGAGCTACTGCACCACGTCCTGACAATGGACTCTGCTTCAAGTGTGGCCAGCCAGGTCACCGTGCCAGAGATTGCTCTCAGAATCAGAATCAGTTGGCTCTTCCTTTTGCTGGCCGTGGTAATGGCCGTGGGAATTCTCAGCCTCGCTACAGCAATGCCAGACCTTCTTATGGTCGTGGGCAGGCCTTCCATGTCAACATGAATGAAGACCCCAAACAACCAGCAACCGTGATGGGTACACTTCTTGTTAATTCAGTACCTTCAACTGTTTTATTTGATTCAGGAGCATCGCATTCATTCATGTCAGAACATTTTGCACTCCTGCATGACGTTAAGTGCGAAACACTACACCATCCGTTAGTTGTAAACACTCCCGCGGGTCGGTGCCAAGCCACCATATTTAGCCCCGACGTCACTATTGTGATTGAAGAGAGAAAGTTTCAGCCCTTCCCCATAATTCTAAATAATTCCAACATTGACCTTATTCTGGGAATGGATTGGTTGAAGGCTCATTACGCCTCAATCAATTGCGCCACTAAGGTTGTACACCTCCTTCATCCATCAGATGAGTTAGTGAACTACCGAGCTCATATCACTCAGAACGCCGAGGCTCAGATTTATGCCTTGAACACGTTGAATGCTTCTCCGCTTGAGGGGATCGAGAACATCCCAGTTGTCTGTGACTTCCCGGATGTTTTTCCAGAAGAACTTCCAGGAATACCCCCTGCTAGAGTTGTCGAGTTCGTCATTGACTTGAAGCCTGGCACCACTCCTATTGCGAAGCGTCCCTACAAGATGCCTCCGCACCATCTTATCGAGCACAAGGAAGAAATCGATAAATCCTTAAGGAAGGGTTTCATTCGCCCTAGTTCCTCTGCCTGGGGAGCACCGTCTCTTTTCGTCAAGAAGAAAGATGGAACGAATAGGTTGGTCCAAGATTACCGTCCTATCAACCAGGCAACCATTCAGAATAAATATCCGCTTCCCCGGATCAATGACTTATATGATCAACTTGCTGGATCTTCGGTATTCTCTAAACTCGACTTGAGGTTGGGTTATCACCAGATCCGTGTCCGAGAAGAGCATATTCCAAAGACTGCATTCGTTACTCGATATGGCTCCTATGAGTACACCGTCATGTCATTTGGCCTAACGAATGCTCCGGCTACGTTCTCCCGCTTAATGAATTACATATTCATGGACTACCTCGACAAGTTCGTCGTGGTATATCTGGACGATATCCTAGTATATTCGAAGAATAAGGAAGAACATGCCGAACATCTTCGCCTTGTTCTGGAGAGGCTTCGAGAGCACAAGTTATATGCCAAGTATTCCAAATGTGAATTCTGGCTTTCTGAAGTGACCTACCTTGGACATGTGATTTCCAAGGACGGTATTGCCGTTAACCCGGAGCGTGTTCAGGCTATCCTTGACTGGACTCCTCCGAAGAATGCCAAGCAAGTCCAAAGCTGTCTCGGTCTAGCTAGTTATTGCCGATGATTCGTCGAGAACTTCTCCAAGATCGCCAAGCCCTTGACTAATCTGCTACACAAAGGCGTTAAGTTTGAGTGGACAGACAAATGTCAGGAAAGTTTCCAGACCCTCAAGGACAATCTTACTTCCGCTCTAGTGCTTGCTCCTCCTGATTCCCGCAAGGACTTTGTCATATACTGCGACGCCTCTCGTCAGGGATTAGGCTGTGTCCTAATGCAAGAGCGAAGAGTAATTGCGTATGCTTCACGTCAATTACGACCGCATGAAGAAAATTATCCAGTGCATGATCTTGAACTTGCTGCAGTGATCTATGCATTAAAGTTATGGCGTCATTACCTTCTCGGTAATCGGTGTGAGATATATACCGATCATCAGAGCCTGAAATACTTGTTCACCCAACCGGATCTTAATCTCTGTCAGCAACGATGGTTAGAAACAATTACGGACTATGACTGCGGTATTTCATATACCCCTGGCAAGGCTAACGTGATGGCCGATGACCTGAGCCGCAAGTCATGTTGCAACAACCTCATGGTTAGGCGAGCTCAACCTCGTCTCTATGCAGAATTGAATCAGCTGAATCTGCGAATTGTTCCCCAAGGTTCTCTTAATAACCTTGTGGTACAGCCAGACCTTCAGAAGGCTGTTAAGGAAGCGCAAGCCAAAGATGATGAAATTGACTTGATGAAGAAAGAGCTTCACCTTGATAAGTACCGGGATTTCTCAGTTGCTGAAGATGGAACATTATATTTTTGAGACCGCATTGTAGTACCTCGCTTCGAGCTGATGACTGACAAGGTCATGAAGGAGGCTCGTGATACACCGCTGTCTATCCATCCGGGTAGCACCAAGATGTATCGCGATCTCCGACAGAGGTACTGGTGGTCCAGAATGAAGCAGGACATTGCTCGATACGTTGCTGAATGTGACGTATGCCGTCGTGTGAAAGCAGAACATTAGAAGCCTACTGGAATTCTTCAGCCACCCCCTATTCCTTTATGGAAGTGGGATAAAGTGCAGATGGATTTCATTACTGGTCTTCCCAAGTCTCAGAAAGGTCACGACGCTATTCTTGTCGTCATCGATCAACTTTCCAAGGTTGCTCATTTCCTACCTGTCAAGGAGACTATCACTGCTAGCCAGCTAGCAGAGCTGTATATCTCCAGAATCGTTTCACTCCACGGTATTCCGAAGGAGATCAGTTCGGACCGTGGCGGTCTTTTCACGTCCAAGTTCTGGGAAAGTTTTCAAGAAGCTATGGGAACTCACATTACATGGAGTTCAGCTTATCATCCCCAATCCCAAGGCCAAGTTGAGCGCGTTAATCAAGTGCTTGAAGACATGCTTCGAGCCTGTGTTATATCCTTCAGAAAGAAATGGGAGGAATCTCTCCCGTATGCCGAGTTCTCTTATAACAACAGCTATCAAGCCAGCTTGAAAATGGCCCCCTTCGAAGTGCTTTATTCAGCGTGTCGAACCCCTCTGAATTGGTCAGAAACTGGGGAACGACCTCTTGTTGGACCGGACATTATTCAGCATGCCGAAGAACAAGTCAAAATTGTCCGGGAGAATCTCAAGCAGCTCAAGACTGCCAGAAGAGCAATTATGATCGCAAGCGATGGGGTCTGACTTATCAACCAGGTGATCATGCTTATCTTCGTGTCACTCCGATGAAGGGCACCCGTCATTTCGGAATCAAGGGCAAACTAGCTCCTCGCTATATTGGTCCCTTCCGCATTGTTGCCAGACATGGACAGGTGGCTTATAAATTGGAGTTGCCACCACAATTCTCCCATATCCATGATGTCTTCCACATGTCACAACTCCGTAAATGCTTCAAGGAATCTCCACACCGCGCAGTGGATCACGAGATGCTCCAACTACAAGATGACTTATCTTATAAAGAGCATCCCATCCGCATTCTTGACGAAGCTGAACATCGAACTCGTCAGAAGACGACCCAGTTCTTGAAAGTGCAGTGGTCGAATCACACTGAATATGAAGCCACTTAGGAATGCGAGGATCATCTGCGGGAAGAATATCCCGGACTCTTTCCTTCTACCTCCTTAATTCTCGGGATGAGAATTTCTTTTAGAGGAGGAGAACTTGTAACACCCCTGTGTAACTACCACTGTGATAAACTGCTAATATTGCCAAGTCATACCATTTGCAGTGCCTAAACATAGTGGTTAATCAAACAAATCAACTCCCTTTTGAAAATCAACTCAAATTCAAAAGTGAAATATGAAGTTGATCAAACACTGTTGGGAAAATGTTCATTAAGTGGCAAATAATCCAGGAACATTTGTAAAACCATCATCAATAAAGTTGGAGTTATACAAATGACTCAAACAAGATGAAACAGCATCGAAACAGCAATATTAAATCCAATTGAAATCATATCTAATTCAAATGGAATTCAAATCTGTCCAAACAAGTTTTTGGTGAAGGGTAATATTGCATTACATTACTTGGACCAACTCCCACATTTTATAAAAGTGCATAAGAGCCCTAACTATTTCCAAACAGTAAAGAAATAAAGGAAAATCAAAAACAGAATGAGAAAAATAGAAAATGCCCCTGTAGTTTAAACTGGCTGGGCCTGAGTGCATAGTGCACTCAGCCTAGCCCAACAGGCCAGCCCACTGCGGCTCATCGTCCTCCCCTGCGCGCTGTCGTGCGCGCGTGCCGACACCTCGCCGCCGGCCTCGCTGTCGTCCATCGAGCGGATCCCCGGCTAGGTTAAGAGCAACCCCGGGCTCCCCCCCCTCGACCTCTCCAACCCTAGCCCCCTCAGATCCCCTCCTCCCGCACCTCCTCCCTCTCGATCCCGTCGACGCCCGAGCGGAGCCGTCGCCGCGACGGCGATATCCCGCGACCACAGGCGCCGTCCCGACCGCTCGAGCTGACCAACGGATCCGCCGTCGTCAGCTCATTCGTCTGACACCACCAGGTGGAGCTGAGGAGCACCGCTGGCGCCGCGCGACGCCGTCCCCTTCCATCTCTGCTCCGACGATCTCCGTCGTCTCCGGCGAGCTCCTGCAGCTACTAAGCCTAACGAGGGCTTTTCTTAGCCGCACGGTGAGCTACGCCATCCCCTGCTCCTCCCAGTTGACCCCTCGATCACCGTAGCTGCCTCGCCGCCATTGCTGTGAGCCCAACGCCGCGGTTCGCCTCGCCGCCGTGGCCATGGCCTCTGCCGTGCTCGTCTGAGCACGACATCGTGTTCCTGCTGCTTCCAGGAGTCGAATGCGCCCGCGCACACGCTCTCCCGTACCCCCTAGCTATGGGTTCGTCGAAGCCCAAACTCTGGCCGCCGCCCGCGAGCTCGCCGGCGACGTTTCCGACCAAGACAGGCCGTGCCACCGCCCGCGTTGGATGCGGCATGACTTACTCGCTCGAACGCGCCACGCCACGCTCGATTTGGCCCGCGGTGGACGAAATCCGACGCTGGCCGTGCCCTCCGCCGCATTTTGGGGCTCGCCGGTGTCCAGCCGCCGGCCGGCCGACGTGGCACGGGTGGGTCCCACCCCTGTGCCACTGACCGTGGGCCCTGGGGGCCCCAGTTGACTGGTTGACCCAGTCAACTGTGCTGACTAAGCACCCAGGCCCACTGACATACGGGCCCCTCTAGTTAAAACGTTTTAATAAATAAAAACAATTAGATAAACTAAATCACTCACTGACAGATGGGGCCCACTCCCTAATTAACCCTGATCATTAGTTTAATTCGCTGTTAAAGTCACAGAGGCTGACATGTGGGTCCCACTGGACCCACATGTCAGGTTTGACCTGTACAGCCACTGTTGACTTGCTGATGTCAGCAATGCATCATGCTGACGTCATAATTCCTTTTTCTGTTAAATTAAATAAATTCCAAAAAATCCAATAAACTTTGAAAATTAATAACTTTTAAACCGTAGCTCGGATCGAAAAAGTTAAAACATGAAAGTTGCTCAGAACGGCGAGACGAGTCTGATCGTGCCGTCTGTTTCCTTGTCGGAACCTCCTATGTAGGAGAACTCGTAACTCCGAGCTTGATTCCGGCCGATGAATAGTGCACACACACCGATTAATAATCCCCGGTTAATTCTAAAAATAACCAAAATGACTTAGAATCTTACTTAGGCAACCTGCACTGCATCATAGCATCACACGCACCATGTTGCATCTGTTTGCATTATATTTACTTGTTTCCTCCCCCTCTTCTCTTTCGGTAGACCCCGACATTGCCGTAGCTCCTGAGGCAGACGCCGCTTCGGAGTACGACTACGTCCCCGACGACCCTGCCCTTGCCGTCGAGCAGACAGGCAAGCACCCCCATTTTGAGCATGCCTATATCACCTATTCTCTTCCCTCTTATGCTTGCATTAGATGTTACTGCTGCTGTTACCATCCTATATCTGTTGCATAGCCTGTTTAATTGTAGCCTATTGTTGATACCTGCCTGTTATCCTAAACTGTTTAGATAGGATGGGTAGAGCCTGATCAGAGACCCACTTGTCCCGACTGCCCCGCTGGACTCTCAGAAGACCCGAGCAACGGGATTGAAGATTTAGAACCTGGCACCGCACGTCACTTCCCCTAAGATGCTCGACACTACTGGGTTACTATCGAGTGCCGAGGGTGATACCTCGTCAGCACTTATGATGATAACCTTGTAGGTTAGTTAATCGGTCGTGGTAAGCGAGGGTGATTCCTCCTACACCACCCCCGATAACGACATCGTCGTGCAACTGTTCAAGTGTGGACCTCGAGGGTGATACCTCCTTCGTTCACCTTGACGAGAACATCAGGTGGGACTCCTTTGAGGGTGATTCCTCAGGGTTCCCCTTGGTGTCAGACACACGGAGACTTTGGATACTATGACTGATTATTGAACTTTGATACTAAAGACAGGTTGGCCCTGAGGGGTACCCGTGCGAGCATGAATGCGAAGTGATGTGGAGTCGGGTTGACCTGAGAGGTGCCCACGAGATAACTACGAGGCGTGGCCGGGCATTCTTAGCCCTTGCCGCAAGTCCTCGAGACGGGGCGACGGGGTCACATCGATCGTGAGTCTCTGCTCGTTACCACGCGCTCCTAATCCACTACAGTTTGGATATTTGATCCGAGGGGCCTCTGGCCTGATAGCACTAACCATCACGTGGGCATAGTATGGGCGTTCTGCGTCGTATACTTCAGCCAAAGCTTAATAGATGTCAGCAACTAAGCAGCACACGCTGGGTTGGACTGGGAACGCAACCGCGCTTGTATTAAGGGGTTGCTAGGTCTGCTCACCGGCGGTGTACGCAACGTGCAGGAGCGTCCGGGGCGATGGCCCAAGACCCCTGGGGGCATAGGTTAGTCCGGTGTGCTGACCTCTCTGTTAAGTATTTGGTCGGGTTGCGGTGTGTTGCTTAGCCGAGGCCGGGCATGACCCAGAAAAGTGTGTCCGGCCGGAGTTAAGCTAGCGTGGTGGGTAAGTTGGTGCACCCCTGCAGGGAAGAAACTTCTATCGATAGCCTGTCCTACGGTAACGGACACTCAGAGTTGTATCCCGATCGGTACAACTAGAACATGACATGAGATGAGAACTGGATAGTACGACTCTGGGATTGCTTTCTCGCGGGGAGTCGAGGAAGAATCTCTGGCCGAGGTTGATGACATTACTGCTATAATTTACATTATGTTATTCTGCTCTCTTCTAATGCTGCGAGACCATTGAGGATGTTGAAGATGCTAGTCTTCGATAGGACTAGGCTTTCCCCTTCTATTCTGGCATTTCTGCAGCCCAGTCCACATATACCGCCCCCTTTGAAAATGTTGCATATGTAGTGTAGATCCTTGCTTGCTGAGTACTTCGGATGAGTACTCACGTTTGCTTTATTTTCCTTTTTCCCCCTTTATCCATTTGTCGCATCCAGACGACGGAGCCTCGGAGCCAGATGTCCCCGTCGACGACCACTACTACTACCAGCCCGAAGAGTACTACTACTACGAGGAGCCTACTGACGACCAGGAGTAGGATCGGAGGGTCCAGGGCAGGAGGCCCACGCCTTTTCGATCGTAGTTTTATTTTACCCCGCCTCTGTGAAGGCTTATCTCTATATTCTGCAATATATCTGTACCCAGATATCTGACGCTTCCGCTGACACTTGTATGCCATCGAGCTATGTATTCGAGCCCTTGAGGCCCTGGCTTGTAATATTAAGCTTGTATGAATTTATTTATGTTTTAGAGTTGTGTTGTGATATCTTCAAGTGAGTCCTTAGGCTTGATCGTTTGCATTTGCGTGTATGGTTAGTGCACGATTAAGCCGGGGTCGTCACACAAGGCACCTTTTGGGAACCCAGATTTTCTTCATAGGGGGACCGTTCCTGCAGTTAGTTCCAACATATCTAGCAAATACTTCACCATTCTGATTTTTGAACAGTTTATAGTTGGAGTCAAATGACTCATCAGATGAATATGAGAATTCACAAGTAAAGCCAGATAAAGTGATTGGATCTACGGGAGGTCCCTTCGCAGCAACCCATGAGGTTTTGGGATACTGCTTAGGTTTCCAGTAGGTTCCATCAGCATTGAGTTTCCTCTCAAAGGCAATACCTCTTTCCTAGGGTTCCTGTTCAAGATCTGCTTTTTGAGCACATCACAAAAGAGTCTGATGCCCTTTGAGGCTTTTGTACATGCCTGTCACATACAATTCCTTCAACCCTGCATTTTCGTCAGTGATACTAGTGGTATCCTCAGATGAGGAATTTGTGACCACAGAGATAGTTGAATAATTTGCAGCAATAGAAGCATTTGAACTTTCAGGTGAAGAATTAGCAGTTTCACGTTCAAAGCATTTCAAACATGGTGGAATAAATTCTTCCTGAGCGGAACTGATCTGTTGAGCAAGTAATGAATCATTTTCCTTCTGAAGATCTTCATGACTCACCCTTAGCTTCTCAAGATCTTGCTTTCTTTGAAGAAATCCATAAGAAAGCTTCTCATGATTGGCTAAGAGAGTTTCATGATGACTTTGAAGGTTATCAAACTTAGACTGTAGTCGCTGAAGATTATCAGTCAGAGTTTAAGTTCGATCCATTTCCTCACCCAGCAGATTGTCAAGCAAATTTTGAACCTTTTCCAAAGCCTTTTGTTGTTTAACAGCAATATTAGCAATTTTGGAATAGCTGGGTTTGAGATTTTCATCAGATTCATCCTCACTTGATTCAGAGGAGGGATATTTGAGTACCTTGACACCTTTTGCCATGAAGCAATAGGTGGGAGCATAGTCATCATTGCTATCATCAGCAGTGTTGGGGAAGCCATTTTCCTCAGTGTTGAAGATGGACTTGCTAACGAAAGCAGTAGCGAGGGCTAGGCTCGCCACACCAGAGTCTGACTCCTCAGATGCCTCCTCTTCCTCATTTTCCTCAGATTCAGCTTCAGAGTCCATTTCCTTGCCAATGAATGCCCGAGCCCTCTTGGAACTGCTCTTCTTGTGAGATGAAGACTTTGAAGATTTTGATGATGAGGACTTTGAAGATTTCTTCTTCTTCTTTGAGTCATCTGAACTATCATCCTTGTATTTCTTCTTCTTTGATTCCTTTGCCCACTGAGGACAATCGGTTATGTAGTGACCAGGTTTCTTGCATTTGTGGCAAGTCCTCTTCTTGTAATCACGGGATGAGGAATCTGATCTCATGTCATCACCTTTTGAAGATTTTACAAAGCGACCACGCCTTGAGAACTTTTGGAATTTCCTCATGAGCATTGCTAGCTCCTGGCTTAGTTCTTAAGTGTCAGCAAGGCTGCTATCAGAATATTCTCCTTCGGATGAGGAAACTGCCTTGGCCTTCCATAGCTTGGCCCGTAGAGATCTCTCTTCTCAGCTTGTTGGAATTCATGAGTGTTCAGCCTCTCAAGGATATCAGCAGGATCTAGTGACTTGTACTCTCCATGTTCTTGAATCATCTGTGCCAGTGTATCGAATGAAGAATCGAGTGACCTCAGCAATTTCTTCACCACTTCATGGTCGGTGATGTCAGTGCCACCAAGTGCTTGAAGCTCGTTTGAAATATCAGTGAGGCAATCAAAGGTTTGCTGGACATTCTCATTGTCAAGTCTTTTGAAGCGGTTGAAGAGATTGCGAAGAACGTCAACTCGAGAATCATGTTGAGTTGAGATTCCTTCGTTGACCTTGGACAGCCTGTCCCAGATAAGCTTTGCAGACTCCAAAGCACTCACTCTGCCGTACTGTCCTTTGCTAAGATGGCCACATATGATATTCTTCGATTGAGAGTCGAGTTGCTTGAATCTCTTCACATCAGCAGCGTTCACGGAAGGAGTGACAAAGGGAATGCCATTTTCCACAACGTACCAGAGATCGTTGTCAATTACCACAAGATGCATGTGCATCTTATTCTTCCAGCAGGGGTAGTCCATCCCATCAAAGGTAGGACACGCAGCGGAGACCTTGATCATTCCTGTAGTCGACATAACTGAAACTCCAGGTGGTTAAACCAAAATCACACAGAACAAGGGAGTACCTTGCTCTGATACCAATTGAAAGTGCGTTATATCGACTAGAGGGGAGGTGAATAGGCGATTTTTACAAATTCGTCACTGAGGAAATACTACTTGAAGAATTTGTTAAGTGACGAACTACAAACAGCAGAATAAGTACTCAGGTGCAAGCATAACATGGCAGTAACACAGTCATCATGATGATATTTAACAAGCACAGAGCACAGGTAGCGTGTAAACAGGATAAGCAGGCAAAAGACTAGATGACTGAAGAATTAGGATTGAGGAAATTGAGAAAGTCTTCAGTCAAAGTCTTCAAACAGTAACGATCAATTTCATCAACACATGAATGAGGAAATGAAAGGGTTGAGGAAATAGAACTAGTAGCTCGGTGAAGACAATGATTTGGTAGACCAGTTCCAACTGCTGTGACAGTTGTACATCTGGTTGGAGCAGCTAGGTATTTAAACCTGAGGACACACAGTCTCGGACACACAGTCCTCACCGTATTCTCCTTGAGCTAAGGTCACACAGACCTGGCCCAATCACTCGTGGTAAGTCTTCACAGGTGACTTCCAAATCTTCACAGACTTGGTCACTCGGCGATCCACAATTCCTCTTGGATGCTCTAGATCATGATGCCTAGCCGTTTGGAGGATGCACAGTCCTCAAAGGTAACAAGCGTCGGTTCCACACAGGAACAATCTCTTCAGTGATGCTCAATCACTTTGGGTTTTAGGTGTTGGGTTTGGGTTTTTCCTCACTCATGATTTTCTCTCAAAGTCCTCGAAGGATGGGATGCTCTAAATGACAAGTGTCAGTTTCTCTCGGAGCAGCCAACCAGCTAGTGGTTGTAGGGGGCGGCTATTTATAGCCGGGGAGCAGCCCAACATGATAAGACATAAATGCCCTTCAATGATATGACTGTTAGGTGGATAGGATATTTGGGACAGCTGGCGCATAGCACAGCAATGGTCGGAAATTTGAGCTCTCAAATTCCTCAGGGCTATCATGTTCCTCACTTGTAGGCAATCCGCACTGGCAAATTCCTGACTCCTCAGTCAGAACAAATTCCTCAGAGAACAGAAGATCTTCGTCTCTGTCACTGAAGAACTTGACTGAACTTTATGAGATTTCCAATGGTTTCACTCGAAAGGATTGGGTAGGTGTAGGCTTTGAGATGAGCATCACTTGGAAACTTTTCCTTAGTTTTACCTCAACCCCCTTTAACAGTACGGTGTTTCCTATGACTCAAGAAAGAGAAAACAAAACTACGAAAACAAAAGTCTTCATGCTTCATAATCCTCGCATCAATATCAATGTCTTCAAGGTCACACCAATTTCCTCATTTTCAAAGTCTTCAAGAAAACCAAAGTCTTCAAATGAAGATATTCATTTTTAGGGGTTGACTTTCATCGTAAATATCAAACTCCTCATAGACTTATAGAACCTGTGTACACTCACAAACACATTAGTCCCTTAACCTATAAGTCTTCAATACACGAAAATCACTAAGGGGCACTAGATGCACTTACATACGTGCTTATGAAAATAACTTGCATCACATCTTTTGTCCTACCCTCCCGTGGCAGCGGGGTCCATAAGGAAACTAAAGGATATTAAGGCCTCCTTTTAATAGAGCACCGGAACAAAGCATTAACACATAGTGAATACATGAACTCCTCAAACTATGGTCATCACCGGAAAGTATCCCGAATATTGTCACTCCGGGGTTTACGGATCATACCACATAGCAGGTGCATATAACTTGCAAGATCGGATCTAGAACATAGATATAATGGTGAAAACATAAACGGTTCAGATCTGAAATCATGGCACTCTGGCCCTAGTGACAAGCATTAAGCATAGCAAAGTCATAGCAACCTCAATCTCAGAACATTGTGGATACTAGGGATCAAGCCCTAACAAAACTAACTCAATTACATGATGAGCTCATCCAACTCCTCACCGACCAGCGAGCCTACGAAGTAATTACTCACTCTCGGTGGGGAGCATCACGGAATTGGCGATGAAGGAGGGTTGGTGATGACGTAGATCAAAGATTCCCCTCTCTGGAGCCCCAAACAGACACCAGATCTGGCCTCCCGATGAAGAACAGGAGACGGCGGTTGCTTCATCTCATGAAACGCGATAATTCTTCCTCCTTGATTTTTTTTCTCCAAAGATAGTTATTTAAGGAGTCAGAATCAGGGTCTGCGGGGACACCAGGTGGGCACAACCCACCTGGGCGCGCCTGGAGGGGGGTGCCCTGGTGGGTTGTGCTCACCCAGGGGCCCCCCTCCTGTGGTTCTTGGCTCCAGTATTTTTTATATATTGTATAAAAATTCTCCAAAAAGTTTTGTTCCATTCTGAGAACTTTTATTTCTGCACAAAAAACAACACCATGGTAGTTCTACTGAAAACAGCGTCAGTCCGGGTTAGTTTCATTCAAATCATGCAAATTAGAGACCAAAACAAGAGAAAAAGAGTTAGGAAAAGTAGATACAACAGAGACGTATCAACTCCCCCAAGCTTAAACCTTTGCTTGTCCTCAAGCAATTCAATAGATAAACTAAAAGTGAAGAAGAAAAACTTTTATGAACTCTTTTGTTCTTGTTTACATAAATAAGCTTAAGTAGCACCCAGGTTTTCAGCAAAGATCATGACTAACCATGTCAACAATAACTCTTAAAAATTATATTAACTCATATCAATAGCATAAGCAACTAGCGAGCAATAATAGAATATCTCAAATGACAACACTTTGTCAAAACAACCATGATACAATATGACAATAATGGTACCTCGCTAGCCCTTTCTAAGACTGCAAAACATAAATGCAGAGCGGCTCCAAAGTTCAAGCAGCGACTAAACATTGTAATTCATGGTAGAAAAGATCCAGTCATGATGCATTCAACATTAACTATACACAATGCATGAGGATGACAATAGTGCTCTCAGATATGGCGCTTGTTTGAGAAGGTGATGACTCAACATAAAATTAAATAGATAGTCCCCTCGTAGAGGGAAGCAGGGATTTGCAGAGGTGCCAGAGCTCGAAGCTTAAATCAGAGATAAATGGAATTTTGGGAAATGCATCCTTCCAGTTTACGTCACGACCAAAAGTTATCAATATCTTCCATGCTAAACACATTAGTGGCGGTTTCCAAGCGATAAAAGTAAAGGTTTACTCCCCCTCCACCAAAAAACACACTCCATGGCTAGCCGAATCCATGGGTACCATCCATACCAACAAAAATCCTGGAGGAGTTTTGTTTAGTTATTTGTAATTTTTTATTTCGGGACTGGGAATCCCTATTACCGCCCCTCTCATGCAAGGACTTGTGAATAAACACTCATCATGAGAATAACCCGCTTAGCATGGAAGATACCAACTACCCCCTGTCGCTCTATGAACAATCCAGGCACACAAAAATAGATGTTCATTTGAAATTTTAGAGGTGGCACATGCAAATTTACTTAGAACGACAGGGTATTACCGCATATAGGTAGATATGGTGGACTCATCTGGAATAACTTTGGGTTTTGGGATTTTGATGCACAAGCAGTATTTCCGCTTAGTACAGGCGAAGGCTAGCCAATAGGTTGAGAAGTGGCCAGCTAGATAGCGAAAACGGTCATGAACATGCATTATGCATAATAAACATTGAATACTAGCATGAGTAGGATATGAACACCATGAAAATAAATATCATAGAGGCAATGTTGGTTTTGATTCAACTACATGCATCAACATGTGCCAAGTAAAGCCACTTGAAACATTTAGAGGAGGATACCATATCATCATACTACATCACAATCATTTTAATGCATGTTGACGTCCAAGATAAATCATTATCCACTCCTAGCTACTTAAGCATGGCATGAGAAACTATAATCTCTAATTGTCATTGCAAACATGTTTGATCATGATAGGCTGAGTCATGGATGCTATGTCAAACATATTTACAAAAACAGAACAAGTTGAGTCCATACCCGTTTCACTCTCCCACAGCCAGTTCATCAAATATCGTCATTATTGCCTTTCACTTGCACGACCGAATGATATGAAAATGATAATAGTGCAAGAGTGTCGTGGACTAAGCTGGAATCTGCAAACATTTTATTCAAAAAGGAGAAGACAAGGTAATATGAGCCCTTTGTTAGATCAACAATAGTGCAAACGAGAGTCACTCAACATTTTCATTGTGGTCTTCTCCTTGGTAAGACTCAACAAAAAGAAAAGGAATTCAGAGAAACACACTGAAATATTTTTGGAGTTTTTAGTTTTTCTTGAAGAAAGCAAACTAAAGAAAAAGGAAAAACAAAAACGAGAAAAACTATTTACATGGGAGAGCTCCCAACAAACAAAAGAAGAACATGGAAATCTTTTTGGGTTTTCTTTTTAATACTACAACTAACTAAGCTAGAAAGAAAAACCAAAAAGAAGCAAGAAACATTTTTTTGGATTTTCTCAAAGTTTTTCAAACACACAAGAGGAAAGCGAGAAGAAAATAAATCTAGGATGGATAATACAATGAAAAGGTGTGAACACCAACAACTGGAATGAAATGTGTGAACATGAATATAATGTTGGTGGAAATACGTACTCCCCCAAGCTTAGGCTTTTGGCCTAGCTTGGTAATCACCACTCGTAGTAGCCATCTTGTGGTGCGGGTACCTAAGCGTCCCACCCCTGAGGCTCCACCTCAGCCGCTACCTGGGAGTTCCGGTAGGCAATAATGTCCTTAGGCATGATCCTGTATCCGCCCCTGGCAATAGAATCAAACAAAGCAGGCGCAGGCAATGGAATAATATCACGAGAATCCACACTGAAAACCAGGTTGTAAGGAATATTATTAATAGAGTTATCAATATCAGTAAACTGGTGATCCATCATCGCCTGGTGATCTAAATAAACCTTGGGTAAATGATAATCATGTTGGCAGATCTGAACGTTAAAGTGACTCACTAAACGAGTAGCATAAATACCACCATGAATTTTGCCCTTGGTTCTATTAAGGTGCAATCGACGTGCAATAATAGCCCCGAGGCTAAAGGTGACATCGCCATAAAGTGCGTGGTGTAAGATAGCAAAGTCGGGAGCACTGAGTGCACCAACCTTTTCCCTAGCAACTAAACACTTAGCGATGAATAAAGCAAAATAATGCACAGAAGGAAACTGCAAGATAGTGGCGGTGACACTCGATATGCCTCTCTCATCTCCCACTGACAGAGTACGATAAAAGTCCTCAAACTCTGCAAGTCTAGGCTCTCTTATATCCCCGTCAGAAGGGATCAAGCATATATCACAAAAGTCAGTAAGTGGCATCTGACGGGTTTCAGCATATAAATTAAACTGCACCTCAGGAAGGTTATTCCTACTCAGAAAATGAAAACTTTGCACAAAGGAATTTGTAAAGAGATGATATTGTTCACACTAAGCTGCGATGAAGTCGGTGAGCCCAGCATTAGCAGCGAATTGTGTGAACTCTTGACAGATCCCGGCCCCATCCATGAAGGGATTAGGCGGCCATTACCATGGCCGCACCTCCACCCTTCTCCGAGTATATGCAAGCTCATCTACAGCAGCACCAAGAGTAGCTAATTATTCAAAATATAATCCACTAAAGCAAAAACTAATTGGAGCAATGGAGGAGTCACATACCAAGTAACAATCCCCCAAAACAGTTTCAGAAATGAAGCTTCGAGCAAAGAGATCAAAATCCACGGGTTTGAGAGCAAGAACACGAGAGAGAGAGCTATGGTGATTTTTTTCTAGAGGTAGGAGAAGGAGTGGGCTGAAAAGGTAAGTGAGGGGGCCCACGTGGGGACCACAACCCACCAGGGCGCGGCTGGGGTTGCTGGCGCGCCTAGGTGGGTTGTGCCCACCTGGTGCACCGCCCTCTGATGTTATTTGCACTAAACATTTAGAAATATTCAAAAAAAATCGTATTAAATTTTCAGGGAATTCTGAGAACTTTTATTTTTGGGTCATTTTTTTATTGCACGAGAAAATCAGAAAACAGACAAAACATGGCATTTTATTTTATTCAACTAGGAAAAATAGAAAACAAAAGGTAGGGACAGAAGGTTGTGCTTACTAAATTCATCAACTTCATACCTCTAAAAAATGATCCATTAATAAGGTTGATCAAGCCTTATTAACAACCATTTCCGATTAGCATGAAACCGAAGAACTTTCGTAAAATACTAAGTTACCTCAATGGGAATATGCATATCCCCAACAATAAGCATTTCATATTTCGTTTTGGCTGTAGTTAGAGGTAGTTGAAAACTTCCAATAGTGAGTGTCGGAGATTTTTCAATAACATTAATACCATTCACTTGGAATTGTTTCTTCGGAAAGTGCACCGTATGCTCATTACCATTGATATGAAAAGTGACCTTGCTTTTATTGCAATCAATAATAGCCCCTGCAGTATTCAAGAAGGTTCTACCAAGGATAATCGACATGTTGTCGTCCTCAGCCATCTCAAGTATAACAAAGCCAGTTAAGATAGTAATGTTTGCAACAACAACGGGCACATCCTCACAAATACCAATAGGTATGGCAGTTGATTTTTCAGCCATTTGCAATGATATTTCAGTAGGTGTAAGTTTATTCAAATCCAGTCTTTTATATAAGGAGAAAGACATAACACTACACCAGCTCCTAAATCACATAAAGTAGTTTTAACATAATTTCGTTTGATGGAGCAAGGTATAGTTGGTATTCCCGGATCTCCAAGTTTTTTAGGTACTCCATCCTTAAAAGAATAATTAGCAAGCATGATGGAGATTTCAGCTTCAGGTATTTTCCTCTTATTAGTGATGATGTCTTTCATATATTTTGCATAAGGGGCCATCTTTAAAATATCAGTCAAGCGAGTACGCAAAAAGATTGGCCTAAGCATTTCAGCAAAGCGTTCAAATTCTTCATCATCCTTTTTCTTAGTTGATTTGGGTGTAAAGGGCATGGGTTTTTGAACCCATGGCTCTCTTTCTTTACCATGTTTCCTAGCAACAAAGTCTCTTTTATCATATCTCTTATTTTTAGGTTGTGGGTTATCAAGATCGACAGCTGGTTCTATTTCAACATCATTATCTCGTTGAATGCCATTTTTTAGTTGAGTATCTTCATGAACATCATCATTTCCATTTTCATTATCACTAAGTGGATGTTCATTACCAGATTGAGTTTCAGCATCTGAAATATAGACATCATTGTTGTCTTTAGGAGGTTTTTCTTTCTCAGGTTCACTAAAGGTATGCAAAGTCCTATCATTTTTCTTCTTCTTTTTCTTTTTAGAAGGACTAGGTGCATCATTATTAATTCTTTGTGAATATTGCTTAATTCTTTTAGGGTGTCCCTTAGGATAAAAAGGTTCCTGAGTCATTTTACCTCCTCTAGTTGCTACTCTAACAGCAAAGTCATTTATATTATTATTCATTTCATCAAGCAACTCTCTTTGATATTTACCAACTTGTTCTAGTTGAGTTTTAACCATAGAGGCATGTTTTCCTACACCTCTAACATCATTGAAGATTCTAAATAACAAGTCACTCAAGCGGGTAATCATATCAGAATTATATTTCAATTGTTTCATAACATTCGCATTGAAGTGATCTTGCTTTCTAATGTAGTTGTCAAACTCATATAAGCACTGACTAGGATGTTTATTATAAGGGATACCACCTTCATCAAACTTTAATAAAGAATTTACCTCTACCACCCGTGGAGGTGGCGTATTCAGTCCATGTATTTCTTCAATAGGTGGTAAATTCTTAACATCCTCGGCTTTAATACCTTTTTCCTTCATACTCTTCTTTGCCTATTGCATATCTTCAGGACTAAGATATAAGATACCCCTCTTCTTTGGAGTGGGTTTTGGCGGTGGTTCAGGAAGCGTCCAATCATCATAATTTTGCAATATATTATTCAATAATTCCTCAGCTTGTTCAATAGTTCGTTCCCTGAAAACACAACCAGCACAACTATCTAGGATGCCCCTAGAAGCATCGGTTAGTCCATTATAGAAGATAGCAAGTATTCATTTTTTGTAAGTGGATGATCAGGCAAAGCATTAAGTAATTGGAGAAGCCTCCCCCAAGCTTGTGGGAGACTCTCTTCTTCAATTGGCACAAAGTTAAATATTTCCTGTAAGGCAGCTTGTTTCTTATGAGCAGGAAAATATTTTTCGGAGAAATAGTAAATCATATCCTGGGGACTACGCACACAACCAGGAGCAACAATATTGTACCATATCTTAGCATCACCCTTTAATGAGAACGGAAATAACTTGAGAATATAATAGTAGCGAATTTTCTCATCATGAGCAAAAAGGGTGGCTATATCATTTAACTTAGTAAGATGTGCCACAACAGTTTCAGTTTCATAACCGTGGAAAGGATCAGATTCAACCAGAGTAATTAAATTTGGGTCGATAGAGAATTCATAATCCTTCTCAGTAACAACAATAGGTGAGGTAGCAAACTGAGGATGACATTTCATTCTAGCATTGAAAGATTTTTCTTTCAGTTTGCATAATAATTTCTTTAGATCATCTCTATCATTTTTTGAGGGGAAAATGACAGTGGGAGAGGCTCCCACTGACTTAGTATTAACTCAGATCACAAGGTTACATAATTACAAGGGTGGGGTTAAGGCCCCCAGGCCATAACGAGTGGTGGCGGTGGCGTAGTGGTTAGTGGATTTAGCTATCAACATAGATCATCTCTATCATTGCAAGCAAGAAAGTCTCCAGCTGTATCCTCATCCATAACATAACCTTCAGGCACCTTAGCAATTCATATATAGGAGCGCTAGGCTAATAGGTGTTTCAAGATTGTCAGTTTCAGGTACTTCATCAGTTTCAATAATTTCATTCTCTTTAGCTCTCACAATTTGTTCATCAAGAAATTCACCAAGTGGCACATTATCATCAAGAAAGGTACTAGCATCATCATGAGTAGCATTCATAACAGAAGTAGCATCATCAATAACTTGCGACATATCAGGAAACAGCATGTGGTGGTGTTGCAAGTCTACTCAAAACAGAAGGTGGATCAAGTGCAGAGTGTGATGGCAGTTCCTTACCTCCCCTCGTCTTAGAGGGAACGATATTGGTTTTGGTATCCTTCAGATTCTTCATAGTGATAAATTGATAATAATCCCAAGTGACTCAACAAATATAGCTATGCTCCCCGGCAATGGCGCCAGAAAAAGGTCTTGATAACCCACAAGTATAGGGGATCGCAACAGTTTTCGAGGGTAGAGTATTCAACCCAAATCTATAGATTTGACACAAGGGGAGCCAAAGAATATTTGCAAGTATTAGCAGTTGAGTTGTCAATTCAACCACACGTGGAGATTAAATATCTGCAACAATACGATCAGTAGCATAGTAATATGATAGTTTTGATAGCTGTGGTAACAGTAGCAGTAACAGTGATAGCAATGATTTTGTAGCAGTTGTGACAGTAGAAATAGCAATAGTAACTTAGAAAGAACAATATGTGGAAAACTCGTAGGCAATGGATCGGTGAATTCGTTGGATGATATTCATCATATAACAGTCATAACCTAGGGCGATACAAAACTAGCTCCAGTTCATAAATATAATGTAGGCATGTATTCCGTAAATAGTCATGCGTGCTTATGAAAAGAACTTGCATGACAGCTTTTGTCCTACCCTCCCATGGCAGCGGGGTCCATAAGGAAACTAAGGGATATTAAGGCCTCCTTTTAATAGAGAACCGGAACAAAGCATTAACACATAGTGAATACATGAACTCCTCAAACTACGGTCATCACCGGAAAGTATCCCGAATATTGTCACTCCGGGATTTAGGGATCATAACATGTTGCAGGTGCATATAACTTGCAAGATTCGATCTAGAACATAGATATAATGGTGAAAACATAAACGGTTCAGATCTGAAATCATGGCACTCGGGCCCTAGTGACAAGCATTAAGGATAGCAAAGTCATAGCAACATCAATCTCAGAACATAGTGGATACTAGGGATCAAGCCCTAACAAAACTAACTCGATTACATGATGAATCTCATACAACTCCTCACCGACCAGCAAGCCTACAAAAGTATTACTCACTCCCGGTGGGGAGCATCATGGAATTGCCGATGAAGGAGGGTTGGTGATGACGTAGATCGAATATTCCCCTCTTCGGAGCCCCAAACGGACTCCAGATCTGGCCTCCTAATGAAGAACAGGAGACGGCGGCGGCTCCGTCTCGTGAAACGTGATAATTCTCCCTCCTTGATTTTTCTCCAAATATAGGTATTTAAGGAGTCGGAATCAGGGTCTGCGGGGCCACCAGGTGGGCACAACCCACCTGGGCACGCCTGGAGGGGGCGCCCTGGTGGGTTGTGCTCACCCAGGGGCCCCCCTCTAGTGATTCTTGGCTCCAATATCTTTTATATATTGTATAAAAATTCTCCAAAAAGATTCGTTCCATTCTGATAACTTTTATTTCTGCACAAAAAACAACACCATGGTAGTTCTGCTGAAAACAGCGTCAGTCCGGGCTAGTTTCATTCAAATCATATAAATTAGAGTCCAAAACAAGAGCAAAAGCGTTAGGAAAAGTAGATACGACGGAGACGTATCAGGGACCCACATGGTCCATGGACGCACGCAAGCAAGTACCTCCATATTACGCCAAAAAAATGAATCCTCCGCATGACAGCTGGGACCCACCAGCTATATCTTCGCACAGAAAGACTTTCCTCCTTATTAAGCAAAAAATAACGATTGCTCCCCATGATAACTGGGGCCCACCAAATTTGTAGGCTGAGTTGTGGCCCTACTAAGTTGACGCGTAAGCAAGGCTTTGTCAACTTAGTTAACAAACGATTCTATCAGCAGTGACCGTTGGATTATTAACATCCAACGATCGTCCTGCTTCTTCAACCTCTGATATTCTTGCTCCAGCCACCCAAACCACCATGTGCCCCTGCCTCCCGTGGCCGGCTGTGCTGCCACGCAGGCCTCACCGCCCCCTCCTACTCCCACCGCTGGCCAGGCCATCCCTCTACTCACCCACACACCCTGTTATAATGCGGTGACGATAGCCTCACACCGCAGCCGAACAAGTCAGCCCTCGTACTACCCTCTGCGTCTTCCCAGGCTCCGCGTCATTCCCTGCCTCACCGTCATGCACCGCCTGGGTGCAGTTCGCACGGCGTGGTCAACAAACAACAGCCATCGAAAGAGTACTGTACGCGATGAGGCTGATAGCTGGACCCACCAGCTACATCTACGCACGCAAGGAAGTGCCTCCTTATTACGTGCAAAAAATCAATCCTCCCCTGACAGCTCGGACCCACCATGTATATCTTCACACGCAAGGAAGTTCCTCCTTATCCTCTTGACAGCTGGGACCCACCCGGTCGAAGCATACGTAACGTTGTCATTCTGGTCGCAAACATGAACATACATACTAGTCCATCGATATGTCTACCACGAGGAACCGTGGCCCAGTAAGGAGCGGTAGCTGTTCAGACAGTGCCATCTAAATCGTGTACACATACATATAACCACGCTGGAAAAAAGACGACCACGTACGTACATACGGGCGTGGTCTCGAACGCGTACAGCGACCGCGTCCTGTTCATCGGCAGCCAACCGGCTGGGTTGGAATAGAGAAATAACATCGTGTTTAGCGGGAGGCAACCGACTGGGTCAGAATGCGTCTTGTTCAACGGGAGCGAACCGGCTTGGACGGAACAGCCAAAACAGGGTCTAGCGTACCACAGTATGGAGGAAACCGCCTTCTGTTCGACCGCCTACGGTCAAAATGGGATCCTGTTCATCGGGAGGTCTCGCGTATCGCAAAACGGAGGAAACAGACTTTTTTTTGAGAGAACGGAGAAAACGGACTTCTGTTTGAGCTCCTACGGTCGAAACGGGGTCCTATTGATTGGGAGGGGTCTGGCTTACCGCAAAATGGAGGAAACAGACTTCTGTTCGACCGCCTACTGTCGAAACGGGGTCCTGTTCATCGGGAGGGGTGTGGCGTACCGCAAAACGGGACTCCATGGGCTGCTGTTCATCCATCGTCGACTAGCTCCAGCCTGCATGGGCTTCCGTTCATCCACCGTTGACTTCCTCCAGCCTCCACCATCTTCTATTCATCCACCGTCGACCTCCTCCATCCTCCACGGGCTACTGTTCATCCAGCCTCCACCGGCTACTGTTCAACCAGCCTCCACGGGGTCCTGTTCATCCACCCCCAACCGGCTGGGGTGTGTGGCGGCCTTGTCGGGGTCCTATTCATCCAGCGGAAACCGCCTACTACCGCGGGGTCCTGTTCATCCAGCGGCAACCGCCTACACACGGCCGGGGTCCTATTCATCCAACCCCCACTGGAACTATTCATCCACAGCCAATCAACCGGCTGGACTCACCACATCTCGACTCGTTCTACGTATCACGCGTGCACGGCAGCAACGGGCACTGTTCATCCAGAGGCCACCCAACCGGCTAGCTACGTCTCGCACGGGGGTTTGATCGGGTTCAGTTAGCAGCCGCAGCGATCGATCGGGTTCAGTTAGCAGCGAAGGAGTTGGTCGGGTTCAGTTAGCAACGAAGGGATCAATCGATCGGCTTCAGTATGTAGCAGTGCGATCACTCGGGTTAAGTAAGAGAATGCCTCTTGCTCGGGTTCAGTTATAGAGACACGGCTCACACCACGCACGCGTGCGAGAGAGAAATGCACAAACCACACTGCATCGCTCGGCCCCGACCACCCACCGTAACCGGGAACTCCGCGAAAATTTCCTCGCCCTCACTTCTACCATCATTTTTTATGTCATGGACGGCCCAAAGAATATCATGCAGTTGCATCCCCGGCCCGCCCAGGACGAAAAGACCATTTTATGTCATGATTTTTGTCATAGAAGTAGGAGCCCACCACATCTATGATGATACATGTTTTTGTCACAATTATCGTCATAGAAGTGTCATAACCATGACATAATTTTTTTCGTTTGGGCCTTAATGTCACGTATGTGTATTTTTTTTGTAGTGTACGGACATAGTAGCATCATGATCATTATTATAACATCAATAAACTTTATCATAAAACTTCTCATGAACAAGTAACAATTCATCACAACATCAAAGTATAAGGAATAAACTTTCTTGAAAACTAACAAACTATGTTCTCAGTCAACAATGCAATTGCAATTCATCATCTTTTCAGGAAGGGTCTCATGTCGGAGCTTTATTTAGAAAGTCCACATACTCAACCATCATTTAGTCTTCTATGATTGCTAACACTCACACCATATATATGGAGCAAAAGGTTTCAGCTAGACACATAGAAAGATAGGGGCTTATAATTTTGCCTCCCAACCTATTCACCTCAAGGGTGATGTCAACAATAATAACTCATGATCACTCATATCCAACTGGATATATGTGCCTAGATCTTTCCCCAACACATGATGCTTGCAAAAGAGAAAATAAAAAGGAATAGAGGAGAACACTATTGTCTCTTGCGCAAAAAGTAAATACATAAAAGTAAAGGATAGGCCCTTCGCAGAGGGAAGCAGAGGTTGTCATGCACTTTTTATTTTTGGATGCACAAGCTCTTAATGCAAAGGAACATCACATTATATTGCCCCATGTGATAGAAACCTTTATTATGCAGTCCGTCGCTTTTATTTCTTTGCCATCACAAGTTTGTACAACGCTTATTTTCCCTTACCCTAAAAGATCATACATATTTAGAAGCAACTTTTATTGCCTTATGCATCGATGAAAGCTTACTTGAAGGATCTTATTGAATCCATAGGTAGGTATGGTGAACTCTTGTAACATGAAACTGGGTTTAAGGGTTTTGGATGCACAAGTAGTATCTCTACTTGGTGCGGATTTTTTGCTAGCAAAGCTATTGAGCAAGCACCACTTGTTAAAGCATCTATGACAATATAACTTCTATGTGAATATGAGCAAACCTAAATCATTACATTGTCTTCCTTGTCCAACATCAACAATTTTGCCTAAGATACTTAATGGGGGCTCACAATCATAAAAGATGTCCAAGATAGTATATTTGCATGTGAATCTTCTCTTCCCTTATTAATTTTTTTCATGAATTGCATCATTGACCAATGCTATGTTTGTCAACTTTCAATAAATTTTACCACTTATACTTTTCCTTATGTAATGTCATTACTTTCCACAATATTAGCATATAATCTTTTTCATTATTTTCATTGTTATGATTGAAACATAAAAGTAAAGAAGCAAAAACTCAAAATAATCTTTATTATATAACTCTCACTCGATTATATAGATAGATAGATCATGAAACTAGCACTCGAAAATAGATCATACTAAACTTTTATTCAACTAAATCATGAAATAGCTAGGGATCAAACTAAAAATAGGTAAAGATAATAAAAGTGACGGTGATACGATACCGGGGCACCTCCCCCAAGCTTGGCACAAGCCAAGGGGAGTGCCCATACCCGTGTACTCAAGTTTCTTTCTTTGGTGATAGTGGTGGTGATGAAGTGGTGGGCTCGCACTTCAGCCTTGGCAGGTACTCCAATCTACAATTGATGCTCCGAAGGGTGACATTTTGCTCTTCCAACAAAATAACTTCACGAGTGAGATATGTATTCTGAACACAAACTATTTCAAAGACCCTTAGAGCTTCGATTTTAGAAGGGGTGAGATGGTCATAGAGAGGTTGAAGGATATCTTCCTCTTCCGCAATTTCATCCATGGGCATGGTCTGCCCTCCTTCTTGGGCATGGTTCCCTGCAACTTTTTCGACCTTGTCCTCCTTGGTAGCCTCCTTTGTTTCCTCTCTCTTTAGTTCCATCTTCAGCAACCAAGCATCGTCTTCCCCGTTGTTGGAGGTGGAAGAAGACATGATGCCTGGCTTGATAGATCTGACAGAAAATAGCAAGAAACAAGAACAGGTGATATTTCTGCGATACGGTGGTCGAAACATCCGGGAGTATATATAAAGAATTTTTACCTTGCAAAACACGTATACCAGAGGAAAACGGAGTCAGAAAGGCTCACGAGGGGCCCACTACCCAGGCGCGCCCTGGTGCCTAGTGGGCACCTGGGTGGCCCCCTCCGGTGTTTCTTATTTTTGTAATTTTTTTTCTAATATTCCAAAATTGGCAGAAAATATTTTTATGGAATTTTTGGAGTCGGTTTACTTATCATATCAGGTACCTCTTCCTTTTCAGGGTTCTAGAGTGTTCTGGAAGGTCTCTTTTATGTAGTCCTCCGGTGTCATAGTTTGAATAATGTTAGTTTCCACGTTAATGTGCGTACCTGAGATACAATGCTTAATTCTTTGCCCATTGACCACCTTCGGACTAGTGCCTTCGGCATTATTGATCTTAATAGCTCTAGAGCGATAAACTTCCTCAATGATGTATGGTCCTTCCCATTTAGAGAGGAGTTTTCCTACAAAAAACATAAAACGAGAATTGTACAAAAGAACATACCCACTTTGAATTCCTACTTTTGAATTCTTTTGTCATGCCATCTTTTAATGTTTTCTTTAAATAGTTCAGCATTTTCATAAGCTTGGGTTCTCCATTCATCTAACAAGCTAATATCAAATAACCTCGTTTCTCCGGCAAGTTTAAAATCATAATTGAGTTCTTTAATTTCCCAATACGCTTTATGTTCTAACTCAAAAGGTAAATGACATGTTTTTCCATAAACCATTTTATATGGAGACATACCCATAGGATTTTTATAAGCAATTCTATAGGCCCATAACGCATCATCTAATTTCTTAGACCAATTCTTTCGAGACCCATTGACATTTTTCTACAAAATAAACTTTATTTCTCTATTGCTCAGTTCAACTTGACCACTAGAGTGAGGGTGATAGGGAGATGCAATTCTATAGTTAACATCATATTTAGCAAGCAGTTTACGGAATGCACCATGAATAAAGTGTGAACCACCATAAGTCATTAAATATCTAGGGACACAAAACCTCAAAAATAACTTATTTAAGCATTTTAATAGAAGTGTTGTGATCAGCACTACTAGTTGGAATAGCTTCTACCGACTTAGTGAGATAATCAACAACAACTAAAATATGTGTATACCCATTAGAGGAAGGAAAAGGTCCCATATAACCAAAGCCCCAAACATCAAATGGTTCAATAACAAGTGAGTAATTCATAGGCATTTCCTGATGTCAACCAATATTACCAATTCTTTGACATTCATCACAAGATAAGACAAACTTACAAGCATCTTTGAAAAGAGTGGGCCAATAAATACCAGATTGTAATACCATGTGTGCAGTTCGATCCCCCGCATGGTGTCCTCCGTAAGCCTCGGAGTGACACTTCTGTAAGATTTGTTCCTGTCCATGCTCAGGTATACAACACCTAATAATACCATCTACTCCTTCTTTATAAAGGTGTGGGTCATCCCAGAAGTAATGTCTTAAATCATAGATGAACTTTTTCTTTTGTTGGTATGTGAAACTAGGTGGTATAAATTTAGCAACAATGTAATTACTATAGCCTGCAACACTCAGCGCTTGGAGGCCCAACACGAGTCTACAAGAAGAAGGTTGCGTAGTAGACATCAAGCAACTATAATCTCTAATTGTCATCATAAACATGTTTACTCATAATAGGTTGAATCACGAACGATGAGCTAAACATATTTACAAAAACAAAAATAAGAGGAGTTCATACCAGCTTTTCTTCACCTCAATCACTTCATCAAATCATTGTCATTATTGCCTTTCACTTGCACGACCGAATGATATGAAAATAATAGTAGTGCAAGTGTGCTGTGGACTAAGCTGGAATCTGCAAACATTTTATTCAAAGGAGAAGACAAGGTAATATGGGCTATTTATTAGATCATCAATAATGCATATGAGAGCCACTCAACAATTTCATCGTGGTCTTCTCCTTATGACAACTCAAAGAAATGAAAAGAATTTCAGAGAAACACATCAAAATATTTTTGGAGTTTTTGGTTTTTCTGAAGAGAGCAAATTAACAAAGGAGAAAAATGAAAAACAAGAAAAACTATTTACACGGGAAAGCTCCCAACAAATAAAAGAAGAATGAGAAATATTTTTGGATTTTCTTTTTAATACTACATACTGCTAAACAAGAAAGAAAACCCGAAAAGAAATGAGAAATATTTTTGAATTTTCAAAGTTTTTCAAAAACACAAGGTGAAAGCGAAAAATAAAACTAACATGGATATACAATGAAAAAGGATGAACATTGACAACTGGAATGAAATGTGTGGTACATGAATGTAATGTTGGTGAGAAATACGTACTCTCCCAAGCTTAGGCTTTTGGCCTATGTTTTTCTATGGCCCCTGGTAGCCTAGACAATACCCGTAGTCGAAGTTTGGGTTGTACTGAAATGCAGCTGCTACAGCTTGGTGGGCTGCCTCGCTAAGGCGAGAGGTCTCCACCGCCCTCTCGTACTCCTCGGCCTCCTCCTCAAGTATCAAGTGTCGATGTTTTTCCTGGAAATTAAAGAAGGCAAGAGCAGGCAAAGTAATATGGAAAACACGACACCTATTAAAGATTAGCCGGTATCTAAGTGGAGGGTCGTTTCTCTCAAGGAACTGGTGGCGTTCCATAGCATCATAATCAAGAAAACTAGCTGGCAACATGGCATCATTTTCTTTAATGGGTACTCCTAGATGAGTGGCTAAGCAAGTAGCATAAATTCCACCAAAGAAATCACCAACTAGGGTATTATTATGTAAACGACATTCAACAATGGCCCCCATATTAAATTGTTCATCACTCAACACCGCACTATTAAGAATGCTCAAATAAGGGGCACAAAGATGGCTATGATCATGTTTACCATTAATGCATCTACCAATGAAGAGAGCAAAATATTGTATGGCAGTAAAATGAATGCTCCCCATAGTTGCTTGTGTTATGCCTCTAGTTTCACCCCTTGTGATACTAAGTAAAAATTCATTTCAATCAGATTTGCGAGGCTCAGTGCATGTTCCCCAGTAGGGATCTTTACATCCCTCGCTAAATTTCTCAAGGTTCACGTGAAACAAATTTTCATATAAATTAAAAATAACATCATGTGAATTGTGATGAGGCATATACTTAAATTTCCGCACAAAAGTATCAGTGAGATTATAGTATTGTGGGCACTTATCTGACACGAAGTCCGTCAATCCGGCATTATGCACATACATGTCGAACTTTTCCTTAATACTGGCTCGAGTCATGAAGGAGTCAGACGGCCATTCACATGGGTGTACAAGGGCTTCCCGCGGTGGTTCAAGGTCCAGCTCACGTATTGCAAGCCTCGGAGAGCTCTTGCTCGAGGAACCTCCTTGGAACATTTTCCTAAGCATTTTCTTCCACTGAAAAATTTCTTAAATTTTTAGTGACTCCAAATAAAACTGAGCCAAAATCAAGAAAATTGATAGCAATTACTCCCATAAGTGTCTAGAGGCTATATCATGCATCAAAACTACTTTGGGCCATATAAATTCAACATGCAAGCTCAAGAACAAGGTCACCACAGCAGCAAAAATTTGCAATGTATAAACCACTAGAACAAAACTAATTACACCATTGGAGGAGTCACATACCGAAGAATAATCTTCCAAAACACTTCTGGAAATGGATTTCCAAGCAAGGAGATAAAAATTTGCAGGCAAAGGAGCAAGAACACGGGTTTGAACAAGCTAGTGATTTTTTCTGGAGAAAGAAGAAGGGAGTGAGCGGCTGGGATAAGTGAGTGGGTCCTTATGGGATCCACAAGCCCACTAGGCGCACCCTGGGGGGTGGCATGCCCTATGAGCTTGTGGCTCACAGGTGCACCCCCCCTGGGGTGTGTTCAGTGCGAAAAATTCTTAAATATTTTACAAAAATCCATACTAAATTTTCAGGGCATTCTGAGAACTTCTATTTTCGGGTTATTTTTTATTGCACGGAAAATTCAGAAAATAGGATAATCATGGCATTTCTACTTTATTAACGTTAAATAATAGAGAGCAAATAGTAGGTACGGTAGGTTGTGCTTACTAAATTCATCGACCACATGCCCCTAAAAAAGAATCCATTAATAAGGTTGATCATGTCTTATTAACAAACCATTTTCGAATAACATGAAACCAAAGAATCTTCGTATAACACTATGTTACCTCAACGGGGAAATGCATCTCCCCTATAATAAGAATTTCATATTTCTTTGTGACTGACGGAATAGGGAATTGAAAACCTCCAATAATAATTGTCGAAACCTTTTCAATACAATTGATACCATTCACTTGGAATTGTTTCTTCGGAAAGTCTACCGTATGCTCATTACCATTGAAATGAAAAGTGACCTTGCTTTTGTTGCAATCAATAATAGCCCCTGCAATATTCAAAAAGGGTCTACCAAGGATAATCGACATGTTGTCGTCCTCGGGCATATCAAGTATAACAAAGTCTGTTAAGATAGTAACATTTGTAACCACAACAGGCACATCCTCACAAATTCTGATAGGTATGGCAGTTGATTTGTTAGCCATTTGCAATGATGTTTCAGTAGGTGTGAGTTTATTCAAATCGAGTCTTCTATATAAAGAGAAAGGTATAACACTAAAACCGGCTCCTAGATCACATAGAGCAGTTTTGACATAACTTATTTTAATGGAGCAGGGTATAGTGGGTATTCCTGGATCTCCTAGCTTCTTAGGTACTCCATCCTTAAGAATAATTTGCAAGCATGGTGGAAATTTTAGCTTCAGGTATCTATTTTTATTGGTGACAATATCTTTCATGTACTTAGCATATGGAGCCATCTTTAATATATCAGTCAAACGAGTACGTAAGAAAACTGGCCTAAGCATTTCAACAAAGCACTCAAATTGTTCCTCATCCTTATCCTTAGGTGGTTTAGTTAGAAAAGGCATAAGTTTCTGAACACATGGCTCTCTTTCTTACCATGTTTCCTAGAAATGAAATCTCTTTTATCATAACTTTTATTCCTAGGAGGTGGGTTATCAAGATCAACATCAGGTTCTATTTCAACATCATTATCAGGTTCTTTATCATTATCTGGTTGAGCATCAACATGAACATCATCACTATCATTATCATTATCGCTAGGTGAATGTTCATTACTAGATTGTATCTCAGCATCAGAAATAGAAACATCATTAATATTCTCATAAGGTTTCCCTGCCTCAGGTTAACTAGAAGCATGCAAAGTCCTATCATTTGTCCTTTTCTTTTTCTTCTTAGATGGACTAGGTGCATCAATATTAATTCTCTAGGAATCTTGTTCAATTCTTTTAGGATGACCTTCATGATAAAGTGGCTCCTGAGTCATTCTACCTTCTCTAGTCATTACTATAACAACATGATCATTCATATTATTGTTCATCACATGAAGCAAATAATTTTGTGACTCATCAACTTGTTCAAGATGAGTTTGAACCATGGAAGCATATATTCCTAGATGTTTAACATCATTAGCAATTCTAAATATCAAGTCGCTCAAACGATCAATCGTGAAGGCATTGCGTTTTAATTGTTTCATAACATACGCATTAAAAATGCTCTTGCTTAACAAAGTAGTTATCAAATTCATCCAAGCATTGACTAGCAGATTTATTGTAAGGAATATCACCTTCATCAAATCTTATAAGAGAATTTACCTCTACTACCTGTGTCGGGGTGTTGAGCCCATGTATTTCTTCAGTAGGTGGTAAATTCTTAACATCTTCAGCTTTAATACCTTTTTCTTTCATAGATTTCTTTGCCTCTTGCATATCTTCAGGACTGAGGAATGGAATACCTCTCTTCTTCGGAGTTGTTTTAGGTGGTGGTTCAGGAAGTTTCCAATCATTATTATTTCTCAATATATTATTCAATAGTTCTTCAGCCTGTGAAGTAGTTATTTCCCTGAAAACACAACCAGCACAACTATCCAGGTAGTCCCTAGAAGCATCGGTTAGTCCATTATAAAAGGTATCAAGTTTTTCACTTTTCTTAAGAGGATGATTAGGGAAAGTAATAAGTAATTGGAGAAGCCTACCCCAAGCTTGAGGGAGATTCTCTTCTTTAATTTGCACAAAGTTAAATATTTCCTATAAGGCATCTTGTTTCTTATGAGCAGGAAAATATTTTTCAGAGAAGTAATATAACATATCCTGGGGACTACGCACACAACCAGGAGCAAGAGTATTAAACCATAACTTAGCATCACCCTTTAACAAGAAAGGAAACAACTTAAGAATATAGTCGTGGCGGATCTATTCCTCATGAGCTAATAGGGTGGCTATATCATTTAATTTAGTGAGATGTGCCACAACAGTTTCAGTTTCATAACTACGAAAAGGATCAGATTCAACCAAAGTAATTAACAACTCAGGATCGACAGAGAATTCATAATCCTTATCAGTAACAAAGATAGGCGAAGTAGCAAACATAGGATCATATTTCATTCTGGCATTCAAAGATTTTTCTTTAAGCTTATATATCAGTTTCTTAAGATCATCTCTATCATTACAAGCAAGAAATTCCCTAGCTATTTCTCCATCCATAACATAACCCTCGGGTACCTTAGGCAATTCAATTCTAGGAGAGCTAGGTCTAGTAGGTGTATCATCAATTTCATCAATTTCAACATTCTCAAATACTTTAACTCTAGCAAGTTGTTCATCAAGAAATTCACCTAGTGGCACAATATTATCAAGCATAGTACTAGCATCATCGATAGCATCATTCATAGAAGAAGTAGCATAATCAATTACTTGCGACATATCAGAATTAATAGTAGGTGGTGGCATCTCAAGTCTACTCAAAAAAGAAGGTGAATCAAGTGCAGAGCTAGATGGCTATTCCTTACCTCCCCTCGTCTTAGAGGGAATGATCTTTGTTCTGGTATCTTTCAGATTCTTCATAGTGATCAACAGATATAAATCCCAAGTGACTGCAGATAGATCTATGCTCCCCGACAACGACGCTGGAAAAAGGTCTTGATAACCCATAAGTATAGGGGATCGCAACAGTTTTCGAGGGTACAGTATTCAACCGAAATTTATTGATTCGACACAAGGGGAGCCAAATAATATTTGCAAGTATTAGCAATTGAGTTGTCAATTCAACCACACCTAGAGAACTAAATATCTACGGTAGAGTGATCAGTAGCACAGTAACATGATAGTTTGGTAGCAGTGGTAACAATAGCAATAGCAACAGTAGCAGTAACCGTAACCGTTTTATAGTGATTGTAACAGCAACAACGGTAGTAACTTAGCAGAGATCAATATGCGAAAAGCTCATAGGCATTGGATCAGTGATGGATAATTTGATGGATGACATTCATCATGTAATAGTCATAACCTAGGTCGACACAGAACTAGCTCCAATTCATCAATGTAATGTAGGCATGTATTCCGTATATAGTCATACGTGCTTGCGATAAGAACTTGCATGACATCTTTTGTCCTACCCTCCCGTGGAAGCAGGGTCCATAAGGAAACTAAGGGATATTAAGGCCTCCTTTTAATAGAGAACCGGAATAAACATTCACACATAGTGAATACATGAACTCCTCAAACTACGGTAATCACCGAAAAGAATCCCAATTATTGTCACCTTGGGGTATGCGGATCATAACACATAATAGGCGCATACAACTTGAAAGATAGGATCAAGAACACAAATATATTCATGAAAACATAAATCTGAAATCATGGCACCTGGGCCCTAGTGACAAGCATTAAGCATAGCAAAGTCATAGCAACATCAATATCAGAACATAGTGGATACTAGGGATCAAGCCCTAACAAAACTAACTCGACTATACAATAAATCTCATCCAATCCATCACCGTCCAGCAAGCCTACGAAGAAATTAATCACTCCCAGTGGTGAGCATCATGAAATTGGTGATGGAGGATGGTTGATGATGACGACGGCATCAAATCCCCCTCTTCGGAGCCCTGAGCGGACTCCAGATCAGCCCTCCCGATCAAGAACATGAGGTGGTGGCATCTTCCTATCGTAAAATGCGATTATTCCTTCTCCTTGATTTTTATCTTAACGAATAGGTACTTATGGAGTTGGAGTTAGGGTTACGGGAGCTGCCAGGGGCCCACAAGCCTGCCAGGCGCACCCTAGGGGGTCGCACGCCGCCTGGCCTTGTGGCGCCTTGGTGGCCCCCCTCTGGTATTTCTCTTCGCCAATATTTTTTATATATTCTGAAATAATTCTCCGTAAATTTTTAGCTCAATCCGAGAACTTTTATTTCTGCACAAAAATAATGCCATGGCAATTCTGCTGAAAACGATGTTTGTCCGGGTTAGTTCCATTCAAATCATGCAAATTAGAGTCCAAAACAAGAGCAAAAGTGTTTGGAAAAGTAGATAAGTTTGGACGTATGACCCACACGCATGCCATTTCACATGTACTAAAACACACTAGCTTACCATATGTTGTTGTGAAGCCTCGCTGTTGTTGCAATATTCTTTGAAGATGTCGTCAGCATCCCGTGCATGCAAATCTAGTCGTTGTAGTTTATTCTTCCTCCTCTATTTTGGTAAAACTAAGTTTAATCACATGCACTGGTTCAAATTGATCATCAATTTTTCATCTAGACTAATGAAAGAAGGGTGTGTGCTTACTCGACAATATATGTGCGTCACTAATTTTTATGCTTGTTCAAGGTGCCAGCCCCAAAAGAAAAGGCATTTTGCTTGATGCGATTGGCAGCTCCATAATGAATAAAAGCAACAAATTAGTCATGCAACTTGGGAAGATCAAGAACACACAAATAAGTTATGAACAATGGCTCGGAGCAGTGATGTAATAGCTAGCATTGAAAAATGTAGGTTAAGACGAACCAAAAGCAGCGGAACTACAAGCTAGTTTGCTGATGTGTAATTTAGCATAGAGAACATAGAAGCAGTCTGGTACAATAATTGTAAGCAACAGGTGATATCAGAACAACACCATTATCATAAATATAGCATGCAAGAAGTAAAATAGTTGGCAGTAATATCTAGGAAGTACAGTAATACTTAGGAAAAAACAAAAGCATTGTAACTACATGTGCATTGAATTGTAAGTTAGCACATGTAACCTATTCACTGCCACACATTTGGACCAACAAGTGCATGTAGAATAACGCCTCTCATAAAAAAAAGATGCCCTGACGAAATTCGAAGGTGCGGTGCTTATGCTAAGAAAGTGAACGTAGGCGCCGGCCGTTAGAGAATAGTACCTGATTCTCGGCGGCGTATGGGTATCGTTGTCATACGTGAAAGCTAAGTGTCTCCGGTGGTGATCGTGTTGCAGTTGAGTTTCAGCCGGCTGTCGCCGTTCGTGAAGCGGCTCTGGTGCTTCGGTTGCGGCACCTGTCGACATACAAGAAAGCATCTGTGGTAAGTGAATTGTTGTGCAATAAAGTCGAGAAAAACCAAAGGAGTAAAAATTGAAATAACTTGATTAGGCGGCCGCGTGAGTAAAGATGGGCCGGTGGAGTTGAATATGGCGTCCGAGGAGCGGGTCTAGTGCAGTGGAGGAAGGCGTCGGCGAAGCACATCCAGTGTGGTGTATAGTGCTTTCAGTGAGGTGGATCTATTGCGGCGGACGAGGGCTTCTATGAAGGGCCAGCAATGTGGCGGACGAGGGCATAGGTGAAGGGCCTACACTATGGTGGACGAGGGCGTAGGTGAAGCAGATCCAGTGCGGTGGACCATGATGGAGGTAAAAGAGATCTGGTGCAGTGGACAAGCCAGCCACTAAAGCACCTCCAGCGCAGTGTTGAGTTGGCAGTTGAGGGTTCCAAGGTGCGGAAGGTAGATCCGATGGGGTGTGAGATGCATCACTACGGTGGAGGACTAGAGTCGGCGGCTTGGGGGGAGAAGGAGGCGGGGCGGGGAGGTGAGGTGAGGGGTACTGGGGAAGAATGTTGGGGGCAAAGAGGAGAAAACAATGGAGTTACCAAAGCAGCCCTTTTCCGTTGATGTGGCAGGGGTAAAGGAGGAATATCGCAGGGCTAAACTTTCGGGCACGAGATGTTTCGATGTGAGTAGGAAGTTTGAAAGCTTTATGCAGCTGAAATCAATCGTTCCGCTCTTGTACAGCCGACTACATATCATGGCCAAGTATTTAGTTCTTGTGCAAACAAAAAAATAGCAAGTTTTGAAAATGAATGTCTCGAACTAGAAACTTAGACTGTCCATTCAATTCAAATATGGATCATTGAGCTTGTGGAAGCAAATACCATCATATGCTCCAATTCAAATGAAATTTCGAATGTGTTTATCCTCAATATGATGACAAAGACAAATCAGGGGTTGACCTAGAGAGAAAATGACCCAGTGTCCTAGCATATGATCACTCATATTTTTCATCTTGAAGATGGGGTGTCACACACTATATTTTGCATGAAACTTACAAAGAAAACATCTTGCACCCGGTGTCCTGTGCACCCGGGTAGCTCAACTTGGGTACGCCCCTGCAAATGTGTATGCGTATGAATAAAGTGGATGATTATAAGGTTTGAACACGACCGTGTGTGTATATCTCTAGGTTTGATATATGAATTTCAAATCATGAAATCCTGGGTTAAAAAATGTACCCCCGTTTAAATGAATTACAAAAGCTAGTAATGGGGTCGAATTCAGAATTTTCAATTTTAGGTCTATAATTCTGGTACTTCAAAGTATACGACGCATGTTCAAAAGGATCGCTATCTCATAGTCCAAAATGTGAAACAAAATGATCAAGCATGAGTGCACACACTCTTGACCATATATATCTCAATTACGTTTGTGTCTCTCAGTGTCGGTGTACTAAGATTTGGGCCCTTAGTACCCCCAGACTTATGCACAGGCAGTAGTAGCTCCCCGGCAAAGAAGCTTGTCAGAGACTCAAGACTCAAGATCAAGATCCAAGACCCATCCATTGAAGCTAATTGAGGAGAAGCATCAAGTTCAAACACCAAAAGCAGCCCTTGCCGGCAAGGCGAAGGCCCGGCAAGCTCCGTGCCGACAAGCTTTTGCTAGATGCTAGTGTCAGGGTTACGATCCTGACAATGAGTACTAGGGGTACGAAAGAGGGGCAGAGCCTAGCTACGGCGCAGGTGTAACACTCGGTGTTTAGTGAGTTCAGGTCCCTCTCGGCGGAGGTAATAGCCCTACGTCTCGTGCCATGAGGCTTGGTTTTTCTTAAGGGATATGATTACAGAGAGTGCTTAACCCCAGCTCAGGTGGAGGAGTGCAGCTTATATAGAGTGCACCAAAGCTCCAACGTCTCCATGTCGCTAGGGCATTTAGTGCCCATTACTACGGCAGTTACTGGTATAAAGTGTCAAGACTATAGCAGTTACAGGTAACGGTAGCCATGACTCTACTTTAAGGGTGATTTAGGATTCCTCGATGATTGCAACTCCCACGCCGTCCTTCCACCTCCCTTGTCCGAGTGGTGGTTGTCGTGCCAACTCAAGAGTGGTCGCCGAGTGATGCCGAGGTGTCCGAGTGATCATCCTGATATGCGCATCCGAATGCTAATATTGTCCAGGGACCTACTAACAATGGTGTGGGGCCCCAGGTGGGCCCCATATGATTGGTTCTTGATCCTACTTGTAGTAGGTGACCTCATCATTAGCCCCCGAATTGGTTGAGGTTTTGTAGGGCACACGAACCGAGCCTTCTGTTAAGTCCGAGTGATTCGGGGGCACTCAGAATATGTTTCCGAGTTGGGGCTTGTTGCTCCTTAGATGAAAACACAACGAATTCAGGAATATAAATTTTCTCAGATGACTGAGTGACGTTGATCGCCGAGAAAAATCTGGTGGCATTCATTTGGCTCTCGGAGGAGATAGACTTGAGGCCCGAGTTAGGGCATGCCATTATAACCTGAGTGGCGACGCCGGTGCGTGGTCTGACTCTCCGGAGAGATGCCACTCCTTATCCCAGGGGAACACCAGCGCGGGCCATCTACGGGTCCAGATTTATGATTCATGCGCCTTGGAGCCTAATGATAGGGCCAAGTCAACCTACGGAGGGGCGTCAAGCTAGTCTCCTAGCGATCCTAAAGAGGACTTCAGTCGGGTGTTTAACGTGGCCGAGTGCATGGGTCCCCGCGGAGGGTGGTCAGTCGGACTGACGGACTCCCTTTAGGAAAGGGATTGCGTGCAACCAATCGGATTGATTTGCCCCAAAAATCTCGGGATTTGAATTTGTGCGTGCGCGTGCAGAAGCAGAAACGATGCAGGTAAGTGGGGAATGTGGGCACGACACCTCGATTTTTGCCCACAAAATCCGCCAAGTGCCGCGGTTCCTCTGCGCGATACCCTGCTACGCGTGCCGTTGATCCAGAGATCTGCGGCGTGAGATCCGTCGTGTGATTTTACCAAAGATATAAAGGGATTTGGGCTCAGGCCTCCAAATCCCCTTCTCTCCCTTTTGACGCCCCCGCTTCTCCTCTCCACTCGAGCGCATCAGGCGACTGAATCCATGGCGAAGGACTCCACGGCCAAGGCCGAGAAGGTGAAGAACGTAGGAAAGGCCTCCTCCTTAGGCTCCGGCACGGCTGTTGGGGGCGCGTCAGGGGATTGGATCCCCTCGTGTGTCTCGGCCAAGCGATTGGAGGAGCTCGCCGCAGAGGGGCTCATCCCGTAGGACGGACGGCGTCGCCCGACGACGGGGGAGGCCGAACCAGCGCCACAGGAGGACGGGCGCGTCCTTCTGGTCACCCATATTGAGAGAGTTTTCTTGATGCCTCCCCATCCATTCTTTTGAGCATTTCTCGACTATTTTGGTGCGCAGCTCCACCATGTCCCCCCCAAATGCCATTATCTACCTTTTGGCTTTCATCTCTCTTTGTGAGAATTTTCTCGGTTGCCATCCCCATTGAGGCCTCTTCAAACACATCTTCACTTGTCGGTCGATGGCTGTCAAGAAGGATTCGCTGGCTAGTGCCAAGACCAATGTCACCTAGTTGTGCTGTGGTCTGGAGATCCAGCTCCGGGGAGGGAGTACCTTCCTGAAGATGAGCTTATTGTTTAATGCTTGTTAAAGCAGTATGTATAAGGCTCAAGTCCGCGGCACAAAGTGTACTGCAATCTTGTTTGCCCGTGACACATTTGCCATTAAAGAGTGCAAAGTAATGGATAGAGGGAAATTGTAAACTTTTTATTCTAGCTTGTGTGACTCCTCTATCCTCACCAACGCAAAGGCTAGTAAGGATCAACTCATAATCAGATTTTGGTGGTTCATCTAACGAACCCCAATATGGAATTTTGCATGCATCACAGAATTTTTCTAAGCAGATATTAAAAGTTCTATCATAAAGGCAAAATGAGACTCTAGAATCATGAGAATGATATTTGAACTTCTTGGTGAATGGTTCAGTAAGATTGTAATGCTGAGTGCACTTATCTGCGATGAAGGGAGTGAGCTCAGTGTTATGAACATACTAGTCAAATTCTTCCTTAATACCAGCACCTATCATGAACTCGTTGCACAGCCATAGGCATGACCTTGTGTTGGTATCTGATACTACTTCATCGTATCTATAATTTTTGATTGTTTCATGCCAATATTCTACAACTTTCATATACTTTTGGCAACTTTTTAAATTATTTTTGGGACTAACATATTGATCCAGTGCCCAGTGCCAGTTCCTGTTTGTTGCATGTTTTTGGTTTCGTAGAATATCCATATCAAATGAAGTACAAATGCGATAAAAATTTACGGAGATTTTTTTGGAATATATGTGATTTTTTGGAAGAAGAATCAGCGTAAGGGGTGGCCACTACTAGGAAAAGGGCTATAGATAATATGGGCATTAATGGCGCACCACATATGTGGTGCGCCACTGCTATATAGCAGTGGCGCACCATGTGTTGGTACGCCATTAGTGTCCATCACACTAATGGCGCACCACACCCACGGTGCGCCACTACTAACAAATTCTTTTTTTTTCCAAAACTAGTAATGGCGAACCAGGGCAGAGTGCGCCATTACTAGTTTGAACTAGTAATGGCGCACCACACACACCGTGCGCCACTACTAACAATTTTTTTTTCTTTTTTTTTCAAAACTAGTAATGGCGCACCAGAGTATAGTGCGCCATTACTAGTTCAAACTAGTAATGGCGCATCACATCCACGGTGCGCCACTACTAACTTTTTTTTTTGCAAAACTAGTAATGGCGCACCACCTAACGGGTGCGCCATTAGTAACCAGGGTTACTAATGGCGCATTTTTAGGTGGTGCGCCATTAGTAACCTGAGACCAGCTAGATATTTTGGACAGCCACCTACCACACTCACTTTCCCCACTTCATTCTCTCCACCTCCTCCTCCAAGCTTGTCTCGGCTGCCTCCTCCTCCTCACCTCATTTGCACCATAGATTCACCCAAATTAAGTGGTTAAATTACCTTTTTTTGATAGGTAAGTAAGGGGAAAGCTTTCTTTATGTTGTAGATCTACTTTTTTTCTCCCTCCAACAACGTGCCCATGCACTTTTTATGGCCTAGCTAGATCTACGTATGTTTGTGGTGTTGCATATGTTTTGTGGTGTTGCATATATGTTTGTGTTTGCAGGTACCGGTATTTGAAATGCGATAGTTGCCAATATTTTGCCGGAATGTTGATTCATTTCCGTTTCGGCGAGAATTTGGCACTATGCATTCTTTTTGGTCCTATTTTTAGGCAAAGTCATGCCAAATTTTTTCTTGGTTCTAAAATATCGTATTGCTCTACCCCGTAGGCGACCATGGTCCGCACGATGACCGAAGGCATCGTGAATAGGTTTTTGAGCTCCGCGAAGGCCGAGATGCTTCAAAAGAACGAGACGGAGATAAGATGTCCGTGTCGAAGATGCAAGCTGAGGAGCCATATGGACCCGAATTCCGTACAGGTGCGGGACCACCTGCTCTTGCGTGGTTTCATGGATGGCTATCGGTGGCAAGGTGATGAAGATGATTATGAAGTCGTCCATGGGGGCCGGGCAAGAAATGAGGAAGGGCAGCAAGACAACCGCGGCGAGGGCGGGCGAGAAGACGAAGAATCTCCAGGACATGATCACGAAGTAGATGCAGTACACAGTCATCATGTAGAAGATGCCGGACATGATGATGAGGAAGATGCCGGAGCAGACGAAGGGCATGATCATGAAGATGAAGATGCCGGAGCAGACGATGATGGACCATCGATGGGCTGGGTGCAGGACCCTCATATTCAAGAGCTGCTTCTCAAGCAGACGGATAACGCAAGAGCTGCCGTCCGAGAGAAAGCCAAGCTGGATCAACTGGAGATAGATGCGGTTACTCCATTGTATGAAGGATGCAGGCCCGAGGATACCCGCCTGAAAGTAACGCTCATGGCTCTGGAGATGAAGGTAAAACACAAAATGACTGACGCATGCTTCGACGAGAACATGTCATTCTGGCATGAACGTCTTCCCAAGGGGAACAAGTGCCCGACCAGTTTCGAGGAGGTGAAGAAAATTGTGTGTCCTCTGGATTTACCGCACGTGAAATACCATGTGTGCATGAACAATTGCATCATTTATCGGGATGAGCACGCGGAGTCTACCATATGTCCGTTGTGCGGCGTCACTCGATACAAGAAGAGGAAGAAAGCTCCTCGAAAAGTGGTGTGGCACTTTCCGATCACTCCTCGTCTGCAGCGGTATTTCGCGGACCCTAAGGCAGCAAATCTCCTGCGTTGGCACGCGGATAGGGAGGAGAAGAAGCGAGAAGATGACGGAAATGATCCGGAGATAAATAAAAAAGACAAGATGCTGAGTCACCCTAAGGATGCGAGCCAGTGGCAAGCGTTGAACTCCGAATACCCAGAATTTGGGGACGATCCAAGGAATATCGTGCTGGGCGTGAGCACCGATGGAGTCAATCCGTTTGGCAGCCAGAGAAGCACACATAGCACCTGGCCTGTGTTTGTGTGGATGTACAACCTTCCCCCCTGGAAGTGCATGAAGAGGAAGTACATTCACATGAGTATGCTAATTGAAGGGCCGAAACAACCAGCGAACGACATCAATCTGTATCTGGGGCTGCTGAAAGAGGAGCTAGACACGCTGTGGAAAACGCCAGCCAATACGTGGGACGCCGCAGAGAAAGAATATTTCCCTATGAGAGCCGCACTGCTCACGATGGTGCAGGACTATCTCGGTTACGGATATGTCGCGGGGCAGGTGGTCCACGGATTTTCTGGATGCGTCAGGTGCATGGATGACACAACGTATCGCCAGCTAGATAGAGATCCCGGGTCTTCGAAAACCGTGTTCATGGGACATCGAAGGTGGCTTCGCGACGATGACTCATGGAGAAAACGTAAGGATCTGTTCGATGGTGAAACCGAACCCCGAAGACGCCCGCGTACGAGGAGCGGCGAGGAAATAGACGAGCTGTTGAAAAATTGGAAAGATTGCCCACTGCCGGGAGAAACCCAATTGTAAGAGGCGTCGTCTGGCGTTCAGTTCTCAGGAGACGCCTCCAGCTGCCGCCTTCACCGAGCCTTAGATAGCCGAGGTGCGAAATATTATCAGCCCCAACACACTCAAGATGGTGGTCTCTGAGCAGAACTCGATCCCATTACAGCAGAAGAAGCAGAAGGGACGGAAAAGAAAGAATAACAAGGCTACGAGCCAGCCGGCACCGAGTACGATCCGTGCTCAGGACGGGCCACCTTCACCTAAGGATATCTCGAGAAGGGTGCATGTGGCGGGTAGGCCGATGCTACCGACTAATCTGCTCAATGCTGCAACCGGTGCTATACGGAGTCTGCATGACAGTGTTCTTTCTTTGGAGAAGCGGCGTCTCTCCGAGAATGATGTGGCATACCCAGTTTTCGTGGCCAAGGTGCCAGAGGGCAAGGGCTTTGTCGATAGCACCATCGGGGGTATGATCGTCCTGCGGTTTGATGACATCTTCGCTATGTTTAACCTTCATCCGCTGCACTACACCTTCATTCCGCTATTTTCGCTGAGTATGGAGATGCGAATCATTAGAGACAAGACCCCGGACATCGTGATAGTCGACCCCTTCTACATGCGTGCCAAGATCTTGGGCAGTGCTGGGGACCGGCAAGTCGCGAGTTCATACCTCGAAGGCGTCATTCTGGCAAACCCAGATAAGGATAACTTCCTCGTGCCTTACTTTCCCGAGTAAGTCATCCCCTCACCGCCTCGTAACATATGATTTCTTAGATTTCGATCGTTCTTTTTTTTTCTAACATTCCGTGTTTTGTGCAGTGACACACATTGCACACTCATCCTCTTAAGCCCGAAATATTCCACGGCCACGTATTTCGACTCAGACCGTCAGTCGAAGAAAGACTACACAAATATCAAGAAACTTCTTGATGAAGCTCTTCCCGGCTACGCCAGATCTGGAGGCACCTTCAACAGGCCAATTCGTAGGTACGGCAAGCACGTGTTCACCCACAATACGACGTTCCCCTGCATCAAGCAGCCGCCTGGCGGTCAGAAGGATGCCTACTACGCCCTCCATCACATGCGGGCGATCGTACGGGACCATAATCACCTTCTGCTACCAAATAATCTCAAAGATTGGGCCGCATGCTTGTCGGCAATCCAGGACGCGGACATCAGACAAGAATTCTTTCGCATCTAGTCGGAGTTTGCGGAAATCATCCATCAAGATGTCCTTCATACCTCGGGGCAGTTCTACCTCAGATATCAACCGTCCAACAGTGAGATAGAAACAACGCTACAAATGCAGGCTGACAACGCCCGCGATTTCATGACCATCACGAAAGACGGCAGCTTCATCCACGCTCCGGTCCCTGAGTCGAGACGAAAGTAGTGATGCTATGTAGTTCTGAAATATCGATTAGCTCATGTTGTAATTAAACTTTAATGAACTTGTATGTCTCTTTAGTTTGGACAGTCGTTCAACTTATATGTAATCCATGCTATTTATTAGTAGGACCATGAATCGTGCTATTAATGTGTTGCTTTTCTCTTCCGATCCTTTTGTTGCATACTTATATATTGCTTATGTATTGTCTGTGAATTGCTACTAACGTTTTGTTTGTCTAGTGCATAGAGATGCCATCGTATGTCGTGTACAAGGGTAAGGTTCCCGGAGTCTACGACGACTGGGAGGAGTGTCAGAGACAGGTTCACCGTTTCAGCGGTAACAGTTACAAAGGGTACATCACTAGGGCGGAGGCGGAAGCTAGATACGCGCGCTATCTAGCAGGAGAGAGGAGGGAGCGGAGGAGGAACCGGATGAAGACCAGTTTCATCGCGATGATGCTCATCCTGACCGCAGCTCTCTTCTATGTGATGGTAGTTTAGATGATCGATATCGACTTGTAATGTGAAGACAAACTCGCTACTCGCGGTCTCGAGACTTGTAATGTTCTAACTTTGTTCGGTATTTTGAATTCGGAGACTAATATGATGAATTGTATTCGGAGACTAATCTTCTATTGTATTCGATAAATCTGCTGTTTATATGTTGTGCTGTCTATATTCTGTGCAGAAAAGAAAAAAAATCCTAATATTCATACTAGTGGTGCACCATACTGCACTTTAGTGGTGCACTGCAATAAACACACTAGTGGCACATTATCTAGAAGTGCGCCATTAGTAACCCAGAGCACAAGGTAAATATGGCCCCATGGGAGGCATAGTAATGGCGCACCGTTTGACATACTAATGGCGCACTCCCTGGTGCGCCACTATTGTCTGGTATACTAATGGCGCACCAGGGGTGCGCCATTAGTATTAGCTACTAGTGGCGTGATGATAGTGGCGCACCTGTAGTGCGCCATTAATGGCCAAAACAGGTGCGCCACTAATTAGCCTTTTCCTAGTAGTGGGCCCATAGGCACCACAAGCTCGAAGGGTGCGCCCCAGGGGGGTAGGCGCGCCCCTGCCCTTGTGGCCACCTTGTAAGTCAGTTGGGGGTTTCCTTCGTCTGCAAAAAAGAGAATATCTGGAAGAAAATCCCCTCAAAATTTCAGCCCAATCGGAGTTACGGATCTTCGGGAATTTAAGAAACGGTGAAAGGCCAGAAAACAGAACGCAGAAACAGAAGGAAACAGAGAGATCCAATTTCGGAGGGGCTCCCGCCCTCCACCGCCATGGAGGCCATGGACCCGAGGGGAAACCCTCCTCCCATCTAGGGGGAGGCCAAGGAAGAAAAAGAAGGAGGGGGCTCTCTCCCCCTCTCTCCCGGTGGCGTCGGAACGCCGCCGGGTTCATCATCATGACGTCGATCTACACCAACAACTTCGCCGCCCTCATCACCAACTCTCTCCCCCTCTATGCAGCAGTGTAACACCTCTTCTACCCATAGTAATCTCTACTTAAACATGGTGCTCAACGCTATATATATATATATATTATTTCCCAATGATGTATGGCTATCCTATGATGTTCGAGTAGATCTGTTTTGTCATATGGGTTGATTGATGATCGTGATTGGCTTGAGTTGTATGTTTTATTGTTGGTGCTTTCCTATGGTGCTCTCCATGTCACGCAAGTGTGAGGGGTCCCCACTGTAGGGTGTTGCAATATGTTCATGATTCGCTTATGGTGGGTGGCGTGAGTGACAGAAGCACAGACCTGAGTAAGTGGGTTGTTGCGTATGGGAGTAAAGAAGACTTGATACTTTAATGCTATGGTTGGGTTTTACCTTAATGATCTTTAGTAGTTGCGGATGCTTGCTAGAGTTCCAATCATAAGTGCATTTGATCCAAGTAGAAAAAGTATGTTAGCTTATGCCTCTCCCTCATATAAAATTGCAATAAGGATTACCGATCTAGTAATCGATTGCCTAGGGACAAATAACTTTTTTGTGACAAAAAGCTCTCTACTAAAACTAATTTAATTGTTTCTTTATCTAAACAGCCCCTAGCTTTTATTTACGTATTCTTTATTATCTTGCAAACCTATCCTATCACACCTACAAAGTACTTCTAGTTTCATACTCGTTCTATGTAACGCGAACAATAAGCGTGCGTAGAGTTGTATCGGCGGTCGATAGAACTTGAAGGGAATATAAATTCTACCTTGAGCTCCTCGTTGGGTTCAACACTCTTACTTATCGAGAAAGGCTACAATTGATCCCCTATACTTGTGGGTTATCAAGAGCTTTTTCTGGCGCCGTTGCCGGGGAGCAATAGCGTGGGGTGAATATTCTCGTGTGTGCTTGTTTGCTTTATCACTAAGTAGATTTTATTTTCTGTTCTAAGTTGTTCTCTATCTTTAGTTATGGGTAGGAAACACAAAATACCAAAAAAATTAGGTGTACCTACTAAATCAATGGTTGAAGAACCATGCAAAATCTATCACACTGCTGACGCTTTCTACTTGGATCATCTTCGATCCCTATGTGTTCGTGCAGAAAACCCAACTAGCTTAGTTGAGGGAAAATCATTAAATGAGCATGCTTATTTCGTGCGACACCGCTTATATCAAAAGGGGAAACTTTTATGGCATCATATTAATACTTTGCAATGCTATGCTTGGAATTTATGGGAAATATATGATTTTACTTATTGATCTGAAGACACTAAAAAACACCTTCCCTATCGATGTGAGTTTAGTGATAATGGATTCTTATCTTCTTATGCCAAGGGTGTTTATAATTACTATGATATTGAGCAAATTGAAGAATTTATTGCTTTTAAGGGTGCCTATGATATTGCTTCTTTGATTGAAAAGTATGATGCTACTCTTTACAAATCTAAATTTTTTGCCATACTTAAATATTGCTATGAAAGCTATGCTTCTAATGCTTATGTTAAAGAATATATTGAGGATGCCTCAGCTGTCCAAGAGGAGGCTAATATTTTGCAGGAATCTATGGAAGAAGAAATTAATGAAACTGTGAGCTCATTGGATGAAAAAGATGATGAGGGGAGAGAAGAACAAAAGGAGGAAGAGCGGATTAGCTACCCATGCCCATCTTCTAATGAGAGTAACTCTTCAACTCATACATTGTTTAATTTCCCTTCGTTCTTACCGAAGGATGAATGCTATGATGATTGTTATGATCCCTTCGATTCATTTGAAATATCCCTTTTTGATGAGATTGATGCTTGCTATGCTTGTGGCCATGATGCCAATATGAATTATGCTTATGGAGATGAACTTGCTATAGTTCCTTATGTTAAGAATGAAATTGTTGCCATTGCACCCACACATGATAGTCCTATTATCTTTTTGAATTCTCCCAACTACACTATATTGGAGAAGTTTGCTCTTATTAAGGATTATATTGATGGGTTGCGTTTTCCTACTACACATGATGATTTTGATGAATATAATATGCATGTGCTTGCTTCTCCTACTTGCAATTATTATGAGAGAGGAACCACATCTCAACCTCTCTATGTTTCCAGCACGATAAAATTGCAAGAAACTGTTTATACTATGCATTGGCCTTTACTAGATGTGCATGACTTGTTCTTTTATGACATGCCGATGCATAGGAAGAGAGTTAGACTTCTTCATTGCATGATATATGTTGCTTTGTGCTCACTACTAAAATACAAATCATTGTTAATTAAAATTGGCTTTGATATACCTTGGGATCCCGGTGGATCCATTACTTGAGCACTTTATGCCTAGCTTAATGGCTTTAAAGAAAGCGCCGCCAGGGAGACAACCCGGAAGTTTTAAAGAGTCATTTACTTCTGTTGTGTGCTTTTATAAAGTTTAAGAACAAAAAAATATTGAGGGGAACCTAAAACTTTTCAAAAAGGAACGTGAAAGTAAGAGAGACGAGCACCGTTGAAGTGGGGGAGCTCCTTGAACTTTGTTCATGCCCATGGAAACTTTGCAAATCTTGAATTACAAAAACTTTTCAACAAAAATAATTATGCGCTTGTACAAATCCATTGTATTATAAAAATAATGTGCCAAGATTTGCCTTTAGGATGATTAGATTGCTTGTTTGGTATGTGCAGTGCAAAAACAGAAACTTTGGCTGTAGTGCGTGAATTTACTTTTTTTTACTGGAACGTCAAAAGTTTCTGAAAATTTTACACAGTACTCCTATGCAATTTTTTTATTTTGTCCTAACGTTTCAAAAAATTCAGAGTTACAGAGGTAGGGTTAATGTTCAGATTGCTACAGACTATCCTGTTTTTGACAGATTCTATTTTTTATGCATTGTTTTGCTTGTTTTGGTGTAACTATGGATTGTATCATTGGTATAAGACATGGAGAAGTTAGAATACAGTAGGTGTAATGCAAAAATAAAATATGAATGGGTTTTCAACAGTACTGAAAGTGGTGATTTGCTTTATTATACTAACGGATCTCAGGAGGGTATTGTTAAGTTCTGTGTGATTGAAGTTTTCAAGTTTTTGGGTGAGATCACGATGGATGAAGGAAGAAGGAGTAGCAACATCCTAATCTTGGGGATGAATGAGGCACCCCAAGGTAATATTCAAGGACTCCCAAGAAACTAAGCTTTGGGATGCCCCGGAAGGCATCCCCTCTTTCTTCTAACGACCATCGGTAACTTTACTTGGAGCTATATTTTTTGTTCATCACATGATATGCGTAAATCTTGGAGTGCAGTGTGCTTTTTATTTTTCTTTTAATAATGCACCATGCTAGTATGAGATAGTCCTTGGTTGATTTATAGAATGCTCTTTGCACTTCACTTATATCTTTTGAGTATGGCTTTATAGAATGCTTCATGTGCTTCACTTATATCATTTGAAGTTTGGATTGCCTATTTCTCTTCATATAGAAAACCTCCATTTATAGAAAGCCCTTTTGGTTCACTTATATTTGTTAGAGCGTGGGCAAATATTTTGTAGAAAGAATTAAACTCTCATGCTTCACTTATATCTATTTAGAGAGTCAACAGGAATTGGTCATTCACATGGTTAGTCATAAAATCCTACATAAAACTTGTAGATCACTGAATATGATATGTTTGATTCCCTGCAATAGTTTTGCGATATAGAGATGATAATATGTGGGAGTTACTAGTGAATGATTGTGGTTTAGTATGAATATTGGTGTTAAGGATTGTGATTCCTGAAGCATGCACGTATGGTCTCCCGTTATGCGATGAAGTTAGAGCATGATTTATTTTTGATTGTCTTCCTTATGAGTGGCAGTCGGGGACGAGCGATGGTCTTTTCCTACCAATCTATCCCCCTAGGAGCATGCGTATTAGTACTTTGCTTCGATGGCTAATAAACTTTTCCAATAAGTATGTGAGTTCTTTATGACTAATGTTGAGTCCATGGATTATACGCACTCTCACCTCTCCGCCATTGCTAGCCTCTCTAGTACCGCGCAACTTTTGCCGGTGCATAAACCATCCTTATACCTTCCTCAAAACAGCCACCATACCTACCTATCATGGCATTTCCATAGCCATTCCGAGATATATTGCCATGCTACTTCCATCATCATCATATACATGACTTGAGCGTTCATTGTCATATTGGTTTGCATGATCGTAAGATAGCTAGCATGGTATTTTCATGGCTTGTCCATTTTTTGATATCCTTGCTATGCTAGATCATTGCACATCCCGGTGCACTGCTAGAGGCATTCATATAGAGTCATCATGTATAAGTTGTATCGAGTTGTAAGTAAATAAAAGTGTGATGATCGTCATTATTAGAGCATTGCCCCAGTGAGGAAAGGATGATGGAGACTATGATTCCCTCACAAGTCGGGATGAGACTCCGGACTTAAAATAAAAAAGAAGCCAAAGAGCCCAAAATAAAAATAAATAAATAAAGAGGCCAAAGAGCCCAAAAATAAAAAAATAAAAAAATGAGAGAAAAAGAGAGAAGGGGCAATGTTACTATCCTTTCCACACTTGTGCTTCAGAGTAGCACCATGTTCTTCGTATAGAGAGTCTCTTGAGTTATCACTTTCATATACTAGTGGGAATTTTCATTATAGAACTTGGCTTGTATATTCCGATGATGGGCTTCCTCAAATGCTCGAGGTCTTCATGAGCAAACAAGTTGGACGCACACCCACTTAGTTTTCAGTTTGAGCTTTCATACACTTATAGCTCTAGTGCATCTGTTGCATGGCAATCCCTACTCACTTGCATCGATATCGATTGATGGGCACCTCCATAGCCCGTTGATCCGCCTATTTAATGCAAGACTTTCTTCCTTCTTCTATTGATCCCTACCACCGCATTCTATTCCACCCATAGTGCTATATCCATGGCTCATGCTCATGTATTGCGTGAGAGTTGAAAACGCTTGAGAACATTAAAAGTATGAAACAATTGCTTGGCTTGTCATCGGGGTTGTGCATGATAAATACTTTGTGTGATGAAGATAGAGCATGACAAGACTATATGATTTTGTAGGGATAACGTTCTTTAGCATTGATATTTTGAAAGACATGATTGTTTGTTGGGAGGCCTGAGTATTGATGCCTTTATATCAAATTATAGACTATTGCTTTGAATCACTCGTGTCTTAATATTCAAGACATGATTAGATTATATGATCAAGATTATGCTAGGTAGCATTCCACATCAAAAATTATCTTTTTTATCATTTACCTACTCAAGGACGAGCAGGAATTAAGCTTGGGGATGCTGATACGTCTCTGTCGTATCTATAATTTTTGATCGTTTCATGCCAATATTCTACAACTTTCATATACTTTGGGTAACTTTTTATATTATTTTTGGGACTAATATATTGATCCAGTGCCCAGTGGCAGTTCTTGTTTGTTGCATGTTTTTTGTTTCATAGAATATCCATATCAAATGAAGTTCAAACGCGATAAAAATTTACGGAGATTTTTTTGGAATATATGTCATTTTTGGGAAGAATAATCAGCGTAAGGGGTGGCCCACAGGCACCACAAGCTCGAAGGGCGCGCCCCTGCCCTTGTGGCCACCTCGTAAGTCAGTTGGGGTGTCCTTCAGCCGCAAGAAAGAGAATATCTGGAAGAAAATCGCCTCAAGATTTCAGCCCAATCGGAGTTACGGATCTTGGGGAATTTAAGAAATGATGAAAGACCAGAAAACAGAATGCAAAAACAGAAGGAAACAGAGAGAGAGAGAGATCCAATCTAGGAGGGGCTCCCACCCCTCCGCCACCATGGAGGCCATGGACCAGAGGGGAAACCCACCTCCCATCTAGGGGGGCAAGGAAGAAGAAGAAGAAGGAGGGGGCTCTCTCCCCCTCTCTCCCAGTGGCTCCAGAACACCTCTGGGGCCATCATCGTGATGTCGATCTACACCAACAACTTCGCCGCCGTCATCACCAACTCTCTCCCCCACTATGCAGCGGTGTAACACCTCTTCTACCCACTGTAATCTCTACTTCAACATGGTGCTCAATGCTATATATTATTTCCCAATGATGTATGGATATCCTATGATGTTTGAGTAGATCCGTTTTGTCCTATGGGTTGATTGATGATCGTGATTGGTTTGAGTTGTATGTTTTATTATTGGTGTTGTCCTATGGTGCTCTCCATGTCGCGCAAGCATGAGGGGTCCCCACTGTAGGGTGTTGCAATATGTTCATGATTCGCTTATGGTGGGTGACGTGAGTGACAGAAGCACAGACCCGAGTAAGTGGGTTGTTGTATATGGGAGTAAAGAGGACTTGATACTTTAATGCTATGGTTGGGTTTTAGCTTAATGATCTTTAGTAGTTGCGGATGCCTGCTAGAGTTCCAATCATAAGTGCATATGATCCAAGTAGAGAACGTATGTTAGCTTATGCCTCTCCCTCATATAAAATTGCAATAATGATTGCCGATCTAGTTATCGATTGCCTAGGGACAAATAACTTTCTTGTGACAAAAAGCTCTCTACTAAAACTAATTTAATTGTTTCTTTATCTAAACAGCCCCTAGCTTTTATTTACGTATTCTATATTATCTTGCAAACCTATCCTATCACACCTACAAAGTACTTATAGTTTCATACTCGTTCTATGTAAAGCGAACAATAAGCGTGCGTAGAGTTGTATCGGCGGTCGATAGAACTTGAAGGGAATATAAATTCTACCTTTAGCTCCTCGTTGGGTTTGACACTCTTACTTATCGAGAAAGGCTACAATTGATCCCCTATACTGGTGGGTTATCAGTATCCCGCATTGAGCTTGCCCTCAGTTCAACATAGGATTGTCGTATCGAGCTATCACTCGACGATGCTCCCGAGAACCTCCGCCTCAAAGAACTCCTAAAGAGGTGCATTTTTATTTGCGAACAATTTCTGGAAAAAAATTGTGACACAAAATGATATCAACAAAACTTCACAAAATTGATAGCAACTACTCATATGGATGTCTAGAGGCTATATCAAGCATTCAAACTACTTGGAACTCAAGGAATTCAACATGCAAGCTCATTTTTAGTAGAACCGAGAGTAGCTAATTACTCAAAATATAATCCACTAGAGCAAAACCTAATTGGAGCAATGGAGGAGTCACATTCCAAGTAGCAATCCCCCAAAACAGTTTCGGAAACGGAGCTCCGAGCAAAGAGATCAAAAATTGCGAGGTTGGGAGCAAGAACACGACGGAGAGAGCTACAGGGATTTTTTCTGGAGGTAGGTGATGAAGTTAGCTAAAGGGATAAGTGAGGGGGCTTTGTGGGGCCCACTACCCACCAGGGCGCGCCAGGTGGGTGTGGCATGCCCTGGTGCCTAGTGGGCACCTGAGGCATCCCCCTGCGGTGTTTGGAGTACCAAAAATTCTCAAATATTCAGAAAAAAATCATGTTAAAATTTCAGGTCATTCTGAGCACTTTTATTTTTGGGTCATTTTTTATTCCATGGATAATTCAGAAAACAGGATAATCATGCATTTTATTGTATTTAACTAAGAATAACAGAGAACAAAAAGTAGGGACAGAAGGTTGTGCTCACTAAATTCATCGACCACATGCTTCTCGAAAATAATCCATTAATAAGGTTGATCAAGTCTTATCAACAACCACATCCGATTAGCATGGACCCGAAGAACCTTCGTAGAACACTAAGTTACCTCAATGGGGATATGCATATCCCCTACAATAAGTATTTCATATTTTTTTGGTAGTAGGAAGAAAAATTTGGAAGCTTCCAACAGTAATTGTCGGAGTCTTTTCAATAACATTAATATCATTCACTTGAAATTGTTTCTTCGGGAAGTAAACCGTATGCTCATTACCGTTAATATGAAAAGTGACCTTGCTTTTGTTGCAATCAATAATAGCGCATGCAGTATTCAAAAAGGGTCTACCAAGGATAATCGACATGTTGTCGTCCTCAGGCATATCAAGTATAACAAAGTCTGTTAAGAACTTAAGATAGTAACATTTGCAACTACAACAGGCACATCCTCACAAACACCGATAGGTATGATAGTTGATTTGTCAGCTATTTGCAATGATATTTCAGTGGGTGTGAGTTTATTCAAATCAAGTCTTTTATATAAAGAGAAAGGCATAACACTAACACCAGCTCCCAAATCACACAAGGCAGTTTTGACATAACTTCTTTTAATGGAGCATGGTATTGTTGGTATTCCGGGATCTCCTAGTTTCTTAGGTACTCCATCCTAAAAAGAATAATTAGCAAGCATGGTGGAGATTTTAGCTACCGGTATTTTTCTTTTATTAGTGATAATGTCTTTCATGTATTTAGCATAAGGGGCCATCTTCAAAATATCAGTCAAACGAGTACGCAAAAAGACTGGCCAAAGCATTTCAGCAAAGCATTCGAATTCTTCCTCATCCTTTTTCTTAGATGATTGAGGTGGAAAGGGCATGGGTTTTTGAACCCATGGTTCTCTTTCTTTACCATGTTTTATAGCAACAACTCTTTTGTCATAATGTTTATTCTTAGAAGGTGGGTTATCAAGATCAACAGCTGATTCTATTTCAACATCATTGTCTGGATCTTTATCATTGTCTTGTTGAGCATCTATATGAACATTATCTTTATCATTTTCGTTATCACTAGATGAATGTTCATTTCCATATTGTGTTTCAGCATCAAAGATAGAGACATCATTATTATCCTCAGAAAGTTTTTCTACCTCAGGTTCACTAGAACTATGCAAAATCCTTTTTCCTTTTATTTTGCTTTTTAGATGGACTAGGTGCATCAACATTAGTTCTTTAAGAGTATTGTTCAATTCTTTTATGGTGTCCCTCAGGATAAAGTGGCTCCTGAGTCATTCTTCCTCCTCTAGTCATTACTCTAACAACATGATCATTCATATTGTTATTCATTTCATTAAGCATCTCACTTTGGGATTTAGCAATTGTTCTAACTGAGTTTGAACCATAGAAGCATGTTTACTAACACCTTTGACATCATTAACAATTCTAAATAGCAAGTCACTCAAGTGTGCAAGCATATCAGAATTTCGTTTCAACTGTTTCATAACATTTGCATTGAAATGATCTTGCTTCATAATATAGTTGTCAAATTCATATAAGCATTGACTAGGAGGCTTATTATAAGGGATTCATCTTCATCAAACTTTAAAAGAGAATTTATCTCTACCACTTGTGGTGGTGTGTCAAGACCATGTATTTCTTCAATAGGTGGTAAATTCTTAACGTCTTCAGCTTTAATGCCTTTTTCCTTCATACATTTCTTTGCTTCTTGCATATCTTCGGGACTAAGATATAAGATACCCCTCTTCTTTGGATGGGCTTAGGCGGTGGTTCAGGAAGTGTCCAATCATCATAATTCTTCAATATATTATTCATTAGTTCCTCAGCTTGTTCAACAGTTTGTTCCCTGAAAACACAACCAGCACAACTATCTAGGTGGTCCCTAGAAGCATCGGTTAGTCCATTATAGAAGATATCAAGTATTTCATTTTTCTTAAGAGGATGATCAGGCAAAGCATCAAGTAATTGGAGAAGCCTCCCCCAAGCTTGTGGGAGACTCTCTTCTTCAATATGCACAAAGTTAAATATTTCCTGCAAGGCAGCTTGTTTCTTATGAGCAGGAAAATATTTTTCAAACAAGTAATAAATCATATCCTGGGGACTACGCACACAACCAGGAGCAAGAGTATTGTACCAAGTATTAGCAGCACCCTTTAAAGAGAAAGGAAACAACTTAAGAATATAATAATATCGAATTTTTCCTTAGGAGCAAATAGGGTGGCTATATCATTTAATTTAGTAAGATGTGCCACAACAGTTTTAGTTTCATAGCCATGGAAAGGATCCGATTCAACCAAAGTAATTAACTCTGGGTCGACAGAGAATTCATAATCCTTATCAGTAATAAAGATAGGTGAAGTAGCGAACTTAGATCATATTTCATTCTAGCATTAAAGGATTTTTCCTTTAGCTTGCATAATAATTTCTTAAGATCATCTCTATCCTTACAAGCAAGAAAGTCTCTAGCTACCTCTCCATCCATAACATAACCCTCAGGATCTCAGGCAATTCATATCTAGGAGCACTAGTTCCAATTGGTGAATCATAGTTTTCAGTTTCAATGATCTCATCAACTTTAGTAGTTTCATTAGTTTCAGCATTCTCAATTTCTTTAGCTTTAGCAATTTGTTCATCAAGAAATTCTCCTAGTGGCACAGTATTATCAAGCAAAGTACTAGCATCATCAATAGCATCATGCATAGAAGAAGTGGCGTCATCAATTACTTGAGACATATCAGAAATAATAGCAGGTTCTGGTGTTGCAAGCTTACTTAAAACAGAAGGTGAATCAAGTGCAGAGCTAGATGGCAGTTCCTTATCTCCCCTCATTATAGAGGGAACAATCTTGGTTCTATGATCCTTAAGATTCTTCATAGTGATAAACAAATATAAATCCCAAGTGACTCAACAAATATTGCTATGCTCCCCGGCAACGGCGCTAAAAAAAGGTCTTGATAAGCCACAAGTATAGGGGATCGCAACAGTTTTTGAGGGTAGAGTATTCAACCCAAATTTATAGATTCGACGCAAGGGGAGCCAAAGAATACTTGTAAGTTGATACGTCTCCAACGTATCTATAATTTTTTATTGTTCCATGCTATTATATTATCTGTTTTGGATGTTTTATATGCATTAATATGCTATTTTATATTATTTCTGGAACTAACTTATTAACCTAGAGCCCTGTGCCAGTTTCTGTTTTTCCTTGTTTTTGAGCTTCACAGAAAAGGAATATCAAACGGAGTCCAAACGGAATAAAACCTTCGCGATGATTTTTCTTGGACAAGAAGACACCCAGGAGACTTGGAGTGCAAGTCAGAAGAGCCACGAGGCGGCCACAAGGGGGGAGGGTGCGCCCAGGGGGTAGGGCACACCCCCTTCCTTGTGGGCCCCTCGGTGACCCCCTGACCTAAATCTTCCTCCTATATATTCACATATATTCCCGAACCACCAGAAGCATCCATGAAAGCACTTTTCCACCGCCGCAACCTTCTGTTCCCATGAGATCCCATCTTGGGGCCTTTTTCGGCATCCTGCCGGAGGGGGATTCGATCACGGAGGGCTTCTACATCAACTCTATTGCCCTTCCGATGAAGCATGAGTAGTTTACCTCAGACCTACGGGTCCATAGCTAGTAGCTAGATGGCTTCTTCTCTCTCTTTGATTCTCAATACAACGTTCTCCATGATGTTCCTGGAGATATATCTGATGTAATCTTCTTTTGCGGTGTGTTTGTCGAGATCCGATGAATTGTGGATTTATGATCAGCTTATCTATGAATATTATTTGAATCTTCTCTGAATTCTTTTATGCATGATTTGATATCCTTTTAATCCTCTTCGAACTATCGGTTTGGTTTGGCCAACTAGATTGGTTTTTCTTGCAATGGGAGAAGTGCTTGGCTTTGGGTTCAATCTTACGGTGTCCTCTCCCAATGACAGTAGGGGCAGCGAGGCACGTATTGTATTGTTGCCATCAAGGATAAAAAGAAGGGGTTTACATCATATTGCTTGCGTTTATTCCTCTACATCATGTAATCTTACTTAAAGCGTTACTCTGTTCTTCATGAACTTAATACTCTAGATGCAGGCAGGAGTCGGTCGATGTGTGGAGTAATAGTAGTAGATGCAGGCAGGAGTCGGTCTACTTGACACGGATGTGATGCCTATATTTCATAATCATTGCCTTGGATATCGTCATAACTTTGCGCTTTTCTATCAATTGCTCGACAGTAATTTGTTCACCCACCGTATTATTTGCTATCTTGAGAGAAGCCTCTAGTGAAACCTATGGCCCCCGGGTCTATTTTTCATCATATTACTTTCCGATCTACTATTTTGCAATCTTTTATTTTCAGATCTATAAACCAAAAACCCTAAAAATATTTACTTTATCTTTTGTTTAGTTTTATCTATCTCTATCAGATCTCACTTTTGCAAATGACCGTGAAGGGATTGATAACCCCTTTATCGCGTTGGGTGCAAGTGTTTGATTGGTTGTGCAGGTATTGGTGATTTGTGCGTTGTCCCCTACTGGATTGATACCTTGGTTCTCTAAGTGAGGTTAATACTTATCTCTACTTTGCTGCATCACCCTTTCCTCTTCAAGGGAAAAACCAACGCAAGCTCAAGAAGTAGCAGGAAGAATTTCTGGCGCCGTTGCCGTGGAGATCTACGCCAAGTCAAGACATACCAAGTACCCATCATAAACTCACATCTCTTGCATTACATTATTCGCCATTCGCCTCTCATTTTCCTCTCCCCCACTTCTAAAACGATTTTCGAAAATATTTGCCTTTTTATTCGCCCTTCTTCTGTTCATCTTTTTCGTTTGCCTTTTTGTTTGCTCGTGTGTTAGATTGCTTGCTTTGTCACGATGACTCAAGAGAATACCAAATTGTGTGACTTTTCCAACACTAATAACAATGATTTTATTAGTACTCCGATTGCTCCCGCCACTAGTGCGGAATCTTATGAAATTGATGCCGCTTTGCTGAATCTTGTTATGAAAGATCAATTTTCCGGCCTTCCTAGTGAAGACGCCGCATCCCATCTGAATAGTTTCATTGAGTTGTGTGATATCCAAAAGAAAAAAGATGTGGATAATGATATTGTTAAATTGAAGCTATTTCCGTTTTCACTTAGAGATCGTGCTAAAACTTGGTTTTCATCTTTGCCTAAAAATAGTATTGATTCATGGAATAAGTGTAAAGATGCTTTTATTTCCAAGTATTTTCCTCCCGCTAAGATCATCTCCCTTTGGAATGATATTATGAATTTTAAGCAACTTGATCATGAACATGTTGCACAATCTTGGGCGAGGATGAAATTGATGATATGAAATTGCCCTACTCATGGTTTAAATTTATGGATGATCATACAAAATTTTTATGCCGGATTGAATTTTGCTTCTAGAAATCTTTTAGATTCTGCCGCGGGAGGTACTTTTATGGAAATTACTCTAGGAGAAGCTACTAAACTCCTAGATAATATTATGGTTAATTATTCTCAATGACATACCAAAAGATCTTCCACTAGTAAAAAAGTGCATGCGATTAAATAGATTAATGTTTTGAGTGGAAAGATGGATGAACTTATGAAATTATTTGCTAGCAAGAGTACTCCTATTGATCCTAATGATATGCCTGTGTCTACTTTGATTGAGAATAATAATGAATCTATGGATGTGAATTTTGTTGGTAGGAAGAATTTTGGTAATAACGCGTATAGATGTAATTTTAATCCTAGGCCGTTTCCTAGTAATTCCTCTAATAATTATGGTAATTCCTACAACAATTCTTATGGAAATTATAATAAGATGCCCTCTGATGTTGAGAATAGTGTTAAAGAATTTATGAGTTCGCAAAAGAATTTTAATGCTTTGGTTGAAGAAAAATTGCTTAAGATGGATGATTTGGCTAGGAACGTGGATAGAATTTATCTTGATGTTGATTCTTTGAAAATTAGATCTATTCCACCCAAGCATGATATCATTGAATCTCTAAAGGCAATGAGAATCTCCATTGATGAGTGCAAAGAAAGAACCGCTAAGATGCGTGCTAAACGAGATTGGTTTGCAAAATCGTGTTCTTCTAGTTTTTGTGAAAATAATGATGAAGATCTTAAAGTGATTAATGTGACTCCTATTGAATCTTTGTTTTCCAATATAAATCTTGATAAAGATGAGACTGGAGATGAGTCAACTTTAGTTAAAAGGCGTCCCAATGATTCGGAGTTTATAGATCTAGATGCAAAAATTGAAAAAAGTGGGATTGGAGAGGTCAAAACTTTAAGTAGCAATGAACCCACTCTTTTGGATTTCAAGGATTTTAATTATGATAATTGTTCTTTTATAGATTGTATTTCCTTTTTGCAATCCATGTTGAATTCTCCTCATGCTTATAATCAAAACAAAGCTTTTACTAAACATATCGTTGATGCCATGATGAAATCTTTTGAAGAAAAGCTTGAATTGGAAGTTTCTATCCCTAGAAAACTTTATCATGAGTGGGAACCTACTATTAAGATTAAGATTAAAGATTATGAGTGCCATGCTTTGTGTGATTTGGGTGCTAGCATTTCCACGATTCCAAAAACTTTATGTGATGTGCTAGGTTTCCGTGAATTTGATGATTGTTCTTTAAATTTGCGTCTTGCGGATTCCACTATTAAGAAACCTATGGGAAGGATTAATGATGTTCTTATTGTTGCAAATAGGAATTATGTGCCCGTAGATTTCGTCGTTCTTGATAAAGATTGCAATCCTACATGTCCTATTATTCTTGGTAGACCTTTCGTTAGAACGATTGGTGCAATTATTGATATGAAAGAAGGAAACATTAGATTTCAATTTCCGTTAAGGAAGGGAATGGAACACTTTCCTAGAAAGAAAATTAAGTTGCCATATGAATCTATTATGAGAGCTACTTATAAATTCCATACCAAAGATGACAATACCTAGATCTATGTGTTTTTATGCCTAGCTAAGGGCGTTAAACAATATCCAAATCGTTAGTGGATTAGGGGCTTGCGGAAACGAGCAGAGACTCACGATCGATGTGACCCCGTCACCCCGTCTCGAGGACTTGTGGCAAGGGCTAAGAATGCCCGGCCACACCTCGTATTCATCTCTCGGGTAACCTCCTGGTTAACCCGTCTTCACATCACTCGCGGGTACCCCTCAGGGTCGACCCGCCTTTCCAAGTAACATATGTAAAGCCCAAGTATCTGTGTGTCCATAACATCTGAGGAATCCGAGGTATCACCCTTGTTCGATTCCTACTCGATGTAACTATCAAGGTGAACTCAGAGGAATCACCCTCGATGGGTTCACACTTGAGGTGTTGCACGACAGCGTCATTATGGGGAGTGGTGAAAGAGGAATCACCCTCGATGACCACAACCGATGAACTAACCTACAAGGTTAACATTAGAAGTGCTGACGAGGTATCACCCTCGGCACTCGATAGTAACCCAGTAGTGTCGTACAACTAAGGGGGTGATGTGCGGTGTCGGGGCCTGTCTTCGATCCCGTTGATCGTGTCTTCTGATAATCCAGCGGGGCAGTTGGGTCAAAGTGGGGCTCTCTAATGGGTCACTAACCGGCCTATACTAAGCAGTTTGGATATCAGGCAGGTATCAACAGTAGTTACAAAAACAGGCTATGCAACAGAATAGGAGCAATCAATTACAGTAGCAAAATCTAATGCAAGCATGTGAAAATAGAATGGGCGATATCGGGATGATCAAAGGAGGGGCTTGCCTGGTTGCTCGGCGGCAAAGGCAGGGTCGTCAGGGGTCGTCGATCTCCAGAGCTGCGTCGGTACCGGGCTCTAGCGAGAGAGAAGAGGGGGAGGAAACAGATAAGTATACAGCAAACATAGGCAACGTAGAGCATGCTATGCTAACGTGCAGTGCAGGGTTGCCGAAAAGCATGTCTAAGTCATATTAGTTATTTTAGGATTTAAGTTCGATTTATTAAACGGTGTATATGCACTATTCACCTATCGGAAATAGGCTAAAAGTTGCGGGTTCACCTTCGTAGAGGATCCCGACACGGAAATAGACGGCACGGTCAGTTTCGTCTTGTCGTTCTGATCAACTTTCATGTAGAAAGTTTTTTGATCCGAGCTACGGTTTATTTTCTACGATTTTCTAAAGATTTTAACATTTTCTGGAATTGTTTATATTAACAGAATTGTCTAAAATGATTTATGACGTCAGCATGACATCACACTATCATCAGCAGTCAACTGTGACCGTTGACTGGTCAAACCTGACCAGTGGGTCCAGTGGGACCCACAAGTGAGTGACTGAACTAACTAAACAGAATTAGTTTAAACTAATTAACCTAATTAGCAGGTGGGGCCTACTGGTCAGTGGGTGACTAGCATTTTAATTAACTAATTAATTAATTAAATGATTTTTTATCTAAATTCGTTTAACGAAGCAGGGCCCACATGTCATTGACACGGGGCCGGCCACATCAGCGGCTGACCGGGTCAACGGGTCAACGGGCCCACGCGTCAGTGGCACAGCGGGCCCCACCGGTCAGTCCATGTCGGATGCCGCCAGCGTCGGCGCCGAAGAACACTCCGGCGACCAAATTTCCGGCGGCCAAACGCTAGAGTTGCTCGGAATCGAGCTACGGGGCATAATTCGCAGCGCGCTTGGGTGCGTTCGAAAGCTGGGAATGAGCTGCATCCAACTGGGCTAGCACTTCGACTCGGGGATGGCCGGACGGCGAGGTTTGGCGGAGGCCGAACTAGGGCGAACTCACGCGTGTCGAAATGAGGACAAAAATGAGCGGCGCCCTACTCCTACAGCACCTACACTACGCCACAAGCACGGTGGCGCGCTCGGTGGAACGAGACGGACGATGCAGCGACGGCTACGAGCAGCACGACAGAGCAGAGGCACGGCCATGGCAGGCCCAGTGGTTACAGCTATGGGGAGAGGCTGAGGAGAGGGGGAGGTCGTAGCGGCTGCTCACCGGGACCTGCAGGTGTGCACAAGTGGGCTCGAGGACGCTTGACATCGCCGGAATCGACGCCGGGGCCGAAGGTTGAAGATGAAGAGGATCCGGCGCTGGAGCGGCTCCCGCCTTGAGATCGTCGGAGCAGACGAAGCAGCAGACAGCAGCGGAGCTCGTGGACACTTCAGGGCAGCGAGGAGAGCTCGGTGGCCGTGGCTAGTCCGCAGCCATGGCGATGGTCGCGTTAGGGCATGAAGTGGGCGGCGGATCTGAGGCGAGAGGGGAGAAGTGGCGATGGGGAGGGAGAGAGGGAGAGTGCGGGCGACCAGGGGGAATGGACGGAGGGGCTGGCCTTATCCTCCTGCTCGCCTGCCCATCGCCGTGGCGCCCTACTGTCGGTGCGGCGCGCAACGACCACGGGGACGATGACACCGTGACGAGGAACTGGTGAGAGAGTGGACTGGGCCAGCGCAGGGCCGCGGTTGAGTGCCAGGTAGGCTTTTCCCTTTTTCTAGTTGGTCTGTTTTTCTTTTATTTATTAACAGAAGAAGTCTAGAAATAATTAGGGCTGCCAAAACACATTTGATAAATGTGGAACTAGGCCACATACATACTCTGTGAATTATGGCACTGCCACAAAATGTTTCAAGGCATTTGGAAGTGACTAGGTATTTTTAGAAATTAAAGAAGGCAATATAAATGCTGCTGGACCACCAAAATAGAATCCAGGGGCATTTTGGGAATTTTGGTGGGGTTAGTTCCAATTTTATAATTGCATTGGGATTATTTGCAACAGTAGGAACATTTTAGTTCCTGGATTTGAACAACTTTTATTTATCACTTAGAGTTTGAAAAATTCATTTGAATTGGAATTTGAAATGGATGACAATAATGATGATCAAGCACTGTTGAACAGCATGGCTTGGCATTATCAAAAGGCTATCACTGTAGCCATTATATAGGGATGTTACAATTCTCCTCCACTAAAAGAAATTCTCATCCCGAGAATTCAGCAGGTAGAAGGAAAGAGGTCGGGGTATTCCTTGCCAGGATGAACCTCGCATTCCCAAGTGGCTTCATCTTCTGTATGATTAGACCACTGCACTTTCAGGAACTTGGTAACCTTCTGACAGGTCCAACGTTCAGCCTCATCGAGAAAGCGGATTGGATGCTCTTTATAAGATAGGTCATCTTGTAATTTGAGCATCTCGTGATCCACTGCTCTGTGCGGAGATTCCTTGAAGCAACGATGAAGTTGCGACACATGGAAGATGTCGTGGATATGAGAGAATTGTGGCGGCAACTCCAATTTATATGCCACCTAACCACATCTAGCAACTATGCGGAAAGGACCAATATAGCGGGGAGCTAACTTGCCCTTGATTCCGAAACGGTGAGTACCCTTCATAGGAGTGACACACAGATAAGCTTGATCACCAGGTTGATAAGTCAAACCCCATCATTTACGATCGTAATTACTCTTCAGGCGGTCCTGAGCCACCTTAAGATTTTCTCGAACAATACAGACTTGCTCTTCGGCGTGTTGAATAATATCCGGACCCATGAGCGGTCGTTCCCCAGTTTCTGACCAATTCAGAGGGATTCGACACTTACGTCCATATAGTACTTCGAAGGGGGCCATTTTCAAGCTGGCTTGATACCTGTTGCTATAAGAGAACTCGGCATACGGGAGAGATTCTTCCCACTTCTTGCCGAAAGAAATAACACAAGCTCGCAGCATGTCTTCAAGCACTTGATTGACTCGTTCGACTTGGCCTTGGGACTGCGGGTGATATGCTGAACTCCAGGTGATATGAGTTCCCATAGCTTCTTGGAAACTTTCCCAGAACCTTGAGGTGAAAAGACCGCCACGGTCCAAACTGATCTCCTTTGGAATACAGTGGAGTGATACAATTCTGGAGATATATAACTCTGCTAACTGACTAGCAGTGATCGTCTCTTTGACAGGCAGAAAGTGTGCAACTTTGGAAAGTTGGTCGACGACGACAAGAATAGCATCGTGACCCTTCTGTGACTTCGGAAGGCCAGTAATGAAATCCATCTGAACCTTATCCCATTTCCATAAAGGAATAGGAAGTGGTTGCAGAATTCCAGCAGGCTTCTGATGTTCTGCTTTAATGCGACGACACACATCACATTCAGCAACATATCGAGCAATGTCCTGCTTCATTCTAGACCACCAGTACCTTTGTCGGAGATCACGATACATTTTGGTGCTACCCGGATGAATAGATAGCGGTGTATCATGTGCCTCCTTCATGACCTTGTCAGTCATTAGCTCGAAGCGAGGTACAACAATGCGGTCTCTGAAGTACAAGGTTCCATCTTCAGACAGCGAGAAATCCCTGTACTTTTCAAGGTGAAGATCTTTCTTCATGAGATCAATTTCAGCATATTTAGCTTGCGCACTCTTAACAGCCTTCTCAAGGTCTGGTTCAACAACCAAGGTTTTTAGGTGTCCTTGAGGAACTATCTCATTAGGACACAGCCTAATCCTTCACGGGATGCATCACAATAAATCACGAAGTCTTTGCGAGAATCTGGAGGAGCAAGTACTGGGGCAGATGTTAGCTTGTCTTTGAGTGTTTGAAAACTTTCCTGACATTTTTCTGTCCACTCAAACTTAACGCCCTTGTGAAGCAGATCAGTCAGAGGCTTAGCAATCTTTGAGAAATTCTCGACAAAGCGACGGCAATAGCTTGCAAGGCCGAGAAAACTTCTGACTCGCTTGACATTCTTCGGCGGAGTCCATTCAAGAATAGCCTGAACTCGTTTTGGGTTAACGGCAATGCCATCTTTGGAAATCACATGGCCGATATATGTCACTTCAGATAACCAGAACTCGCATTTTGAATACTTGGCATACAGTTGATGTTCACGCAACTTCTCCAGTACAAGCCAAAGATGTTCGGCATGTTCTTCTTCATTCTTCGAATACACTAGAATATCATCAAGATATACCACGACGAATGTCATCAACCATAGTAATGGGGTCCCACTGACAAGGTTGTACATCGAGGTGATTTCATATGCAGGGAATTATTTCTGCTTATATCATATAGTTCACAAGAAAGGTTAAACAAACCAATGGAAAGGAAAATGTGATTACCAGAATTAAACAGACCATTGGAAAGGAAACTGTGTATACACGAGTATTAGGTGTATAACCTTCCCAAGAACAAGCAGGGCGGGATAATCATGACAGGACTGCTAGTAGATAATCATCTAGGGGAAAGGAGCGAGGAGACTCAAAATGTTACCCATACGATGGTGTTTGGATAATTGATCAAGAAACATTTAGCATTATGTTTCCAATGTTCTTGTTGATGTTTTAGTACCACAGTCATGCTTTGAGGTAGCAGTAACATGGTGTTTCAAGCAAAGATTGCATTCGAAGATCACCAGAAGCACAAAGGAACAATTTCAAGAATAGCAGGGAAAACAAGTTGTAAGCAAAACAATATGATGATGACAGTTTGACACAAGCTTAGCCCATTCTCGGAAAAGTGCACCAGGAAGGAGGACCAGGTAGCACGGATAAGATTAGCATGATAATTATATAGCCGATCAGGCTAGGAATGGCATGATGGAGTGTTAAACTTCCCAGTAACAAGTACTAGGGATAATACCCGAAGGTAAATCAGAGTAGAGGTTGGATGGGTGCAATGATCTACAGAGGACAAGTATTTTATCTTGTCCGGGAAATGGAATCAAGGAGAAAATATGGTCGGAACCACGATTGCAAAGGATCAATTCACAGATACAAGATGAACTTATACCAAGTGAACAATTATTTTTACGAGCAGCTTCCATGATGAGTTCCACATCGTGTCTATGGGCTTGAACACAAAGGTTCAAGGTCTACTCCCACTTCTTCATTGCATAACCTTTCATTTACTCCTCGTCTTCGAAGAAATTGTAGTGCGGAAGATTTATCTGGCGAAATTCCAGAAGAGTATGACTCGTAGAAGTTTCTGGGTTCTCGCAGATGGCAGAAGCATAGATACAACCCATCGGGACAATTTTACGAATCCATACAACCATCAACCAAAGCAAGGGATGCGAGTTCGAAAGCAGAGTATCGAAGTCAAAGCAGATGATACAATTTACCGGAGGTACTAAATACCAAGGGAAGAGCTCATAAAATGTTTGAATATGAAGGATACTGTCGGATATTAATCCAACAAAAGATCAGGTAGACGACAAAGGATCTGACGGGAGTAGCGGTACTCAACCAGAAGAAGAAGGGATGTAAAGGAATCGGTTTATGGGAACATCTGGATAAGCCGAAGCTTAAATACGAAGGGTTTACGATTCCAAAATTGAGGGATCAGAGGCAGATGCTCTAATAAAAAGAAGAGTATAATGAATAGAATTAGATGGCCAATCAATCAAGGATTGATTTACCGAGAACCAGCTCATGTTCAGAATAAGGTCTGAGCCGGAAAGATAATTTAAAAGGATCAACTGATGATTGCGTGCATTCGCACTCATGTTGAAGCAATAAGACCAAAATGACGGTGTCAAAGGATACCAATGAATATTGCCAGACATATGGAATTAACCATAATTCAGGCTGGCAAGGATAATCAAGAGCGATAGGCTGGAGAGGATTCTCGGGAGATCAGATAGTATTTCAAAGTATTTGGGAAATGCATGAACATCTAGGAATGAACGGTTCCCCACAAGTATGAAGAATTACTCGCAGTGCAAAAGAAGCTGCAAAGCAGTAGGCACAAAGGATGCTCAGGATAACGGAGAGTATCTCGGGATATCTGGTAATAACCAGAGCAACTGGGGAAGAATGTACAAACTGCAAGGATGTGTAGTTATCCACGGGGATTTAACAGTGATAGGGAACTGCAAAAGCAGGGGGCTCAAGGGTCTCGGGAACTTCGAGGAGTAACTTCAGAGTCTTCTGATGGGGCAGACGATCATTTGTAGTGAAGGGGCTCTCCGGGAGGAAGTGGTTACGAGAACCTAATGCCAGAGTTAGTAAAATCATTAACTCGAATAGAAGAGAGATCGGAGTCCCAGAGTAAAGATGAGGAATAAAAGATCCTAATACCACCCAATTGGCGACGTGGGCCCGTAAGCCACATAGCAAAGTTAGTAAAATAGTTTTGGACCACTAGACTCAACTTTGGCCAAGGAGTTGGAAAGGGGGTTCCTACAGGCAGTCGGCTTTGATACCAACCTATGACGCCCCCGGCTTAATCGTGCACTAATCATACACGCAAATGCACACGATCAAGCCTAAGGAGTCACTTGAAGATATCACAACACAAGTCTAAAACATAAATAAAGGAATACAAACATTATATTACAAGCCAGGGCCTCGACGGCTCGAATACATAAGCTTGATAGCAAACAAGCATCAGTGGAAGCGTTAGATATCTGAGTATAGACATAAGGCAGAGAGATAAGCCTTTAACAAGGCGGGACAAAACACAAGCTATGATCAAAAGGCGCAGGCCTCCTGCCTGGGACCCTTCGATCCTACTCCTGGTCGTCGGCCAGCTCGTAGAAGTAACCACTCTCAAGGTGGTAGTAGTAGTCGGCGGCGGGGCAGCTGTCTCAGGGGCTCCGTCATCTGGTTGCATCAAATGGATATGGGGGAAAAAGAAAGCAAAGCAACCGTGAGTACTCATCCGAAGTACTCAGCAAGCAAGGATCTACACTACATATGCAACATTATCGAAGGAAGGCTATATATGTGGACTGGGCTGCAGAAATGCCAGAGTAGAGAGAAGGCCTAGTCCTATCGAAGACTAGCATCTTCAGCGGTCTTGCAGCATTAGAAGAGAGTAGATCAGTACAATATATAATAGTGGTAGTGTTTTCAACCTCGCCCAGAGATCCTTCCTCGACTCCCTGCGAGAAAGCGATCCCGGAGCCACATATCCAGGTATCATCTCAACTTGTAGTTGTATCGATCGGGATACAACTCCGAGTGTCCGTTACCGTAGGAAAGGCTATCGATAGATGTTTTCTTCCCTGCAGGGGTGCACCAACTTACCCACCACGCTCGCTTAACTCCGGCCGGACACACTTTCCTGGGTCATGCCCGGCCTCGGTCAAACGATACACCGTAACCCTACCTACAGCTCAGCAGATAGGTCCCCGTCGGTCTACATCCTAAGCGCAAGGGGGTCTTGGGCCATCGCCCCTCGCCCTCCGGGTCGATGCGCACACGGTGATGCCAGGCACCACCTCTACCTGGATGGCGCCAGTCCGTCCGTGCCGCGATGCTGAACTGGACGTCTGACAGAGCTTTCGGCTGATGCTACGATGCAGAGTGCCCATAATTGTTCCCACGTGATGGTTAGTGCTATCAGGCTAGAGGCCTACTCGGATCAAATATCCAAATCATTAGTGGATTAGGGGCTTGTGAAAATGAGCAGAGACTCATGATCCTTGTGACCCCGTCACCCCGTCTTGAGGACTTGTGGCAAGGGCTAAGAATGCCCGGCCACGCCTCGTATTCATCTCTCGGGTAACCTCCTGGTTAACCCGTCTTCACATCACTCACGGGTACCCGTCAGGGTCGACCCGCCTTTCCAAGTAACAGTTGGAAAGCCCAAGTATCTATGTGTCCATAACATCTGGGGAATCCGAGGTATCACCCTTGTTGGATGCCTACTCGATGTAACTATCAAGGTCAACTCGGAGGAATCACCCTCGATGGGTTCACACTTGAGGTGTTGCACGACAGCGTCACTATCGGGAGTGGTGAAAGAGGAATCACCCTTGATGACCACAACCGATGAGCTAACCTACAAGGTTAACATCAGAAGTGCTGACGAGGTATCACCCTCGGCACTCGATAGTAACCCAGTAGTGTTGTACAACTAAGGGGGTGATGTGCGGTGCCGGGGCCTGTCTTCGATCCCGTTGATCGGGTCTTCTGATAATCCAGCAGGGCAGTTGGGTCTAAGTGGGGGTCTCTGATGGGTCACTAACCAGCCTATACTAAGCAGTTTGGATATCAGGCAGGTATAAACAGTAGTTATAAAAACAGACTATGCAATCGAATAGGAGCAATCAATTACAGTAGCAAAATATAATGCAAGCATGAGAAAATAGAATGGGCGATATCGGGATGATCAAATGGGGGGCTTGCCTGGTTGCTCGGCGGCAAAGGCAGGGTCGTCAGGGGTCGTCGATCTCCTGAGCTGCGTCGGTACCGGGCTCTAACGAGAGAGAAGAGCGGGAGGAAACAGATAAGTATACAGCAAACATAGGCAACGTAGAGCATGCTATGCTAACGTGCAGTGGAGGGTTGCCTAAAAGCATGTCTAAGTCATATTAGTTATTTTAGGATTTAAGTTGGATTTATTAACCGATGTATATGCACTATTCACCTATCGGAAACAGGCTAAAAGTTGCAGGTTCACCACCATAGAGGATCCCTACATAGAAATAGACGGCATGGTCAGCTTCGTCTTGTCGTTCTGATCAACTTTCATGTAGAAAGTTTTTTGATCCGAGCTACGGTTTATTCTCTACGATTTTCTAAAGATTTTAACATTTTCTGGAATTATTTATATTAACAGAATTGTCTAAAATGATTTATGACGTCAGGATGACATCACACTGTCATCAATTGTCAACTGTGACCGTTGACTGGTCAAACCTGACCTGTGGGTCCAGTGGGACCCACAAGTCAGTGACTGAACTAACTAAACAGAATTAGTTTAAACTAATTAACCTAATTAGCAGGTGCGGCCTACTGGTGAGTGGGTGATTAGCATTTTAATTAATTAATTAAATGATTACTTATTTATCTAAATTCGTTTAACGAAGCGGGGCCAACATGTCATTGACACAGGGCCGGCCACGTCAGCGGCTGACCGGGTCTACGGGTCAACGGGCCCACGTGTCAGTGGCACAGCGGGCCCCACTTGTCAGTCCACGTCGGATGCCACCGGCGTCGTCGCCGGACAACACTCCGGCGACCAAATTTGCGGCCGAACGCCGGAGTTGCTTGGAATCAAGCTACGGGGCATCATTCGCTGCGCGCTTGGGCGAGTTCGCAAGCTGGGAACGAGCCGCATCCAACTAGGCTAGCACGACGACTCGGGGATGGCCGGAGATGGCCCGACGGCGAAGTTTGGCGGAGGCCGAACTACGGCAAACTATCGCACGCGTCAAAATGAGGACAAAAACGAGCGGCGCCCTACTCCTACAGCACCTACACTACGCCACAAGCACGGTGGCGCGCTCGATGGAACGAGACGGATGATGAAGTGACGGCTTCGAGCAGCACGGCGGAGCAGAGGCACGGCCATGGCAGGCGCAGTGGTTACAGCTATGGGGAGAGGCCGAGGAGAGGGGGAGGTCTTAGCGGCTGCTCACCGGGCCCTACAGGTGTGCACAAGTGGGCTCGGGGTAGCTCAACGTTGCCGGAATCGACGCCGGGGCCGCGGCGGCCAAAGGTTGAAGATGAAGAGGATCCGGCACTGGAGCGGCTCCCGCCTTGAGATCGTCGGAGCAAACGAAGCAGCAGACAGCTGCGGAGCTCGTGGACACGTGAGGGCGGCGAGGAGGACTCGGTGGCCGTGGATAGTCCACAGCCATGGCGACGGTGGTGTTAGGGGGTGAAGTGGGCGGCAGATCTGAGGCGAGAGGGGAGAAGTGGCGATGGGAAGGGAGAGAGGGAGAGTGTGGGCGACCAGGGAGAATGGACGGAGGGGCTGGCCTTATCCTCCTGCCTGCCTGCCCATCGCCGTGGCGCCCTGCTGTCGGTGCGGCACGCGGCGACCACGGGGACGATGACACCATGATGAGGAACAGGTGAGAGAGTGGGCTGGGCCGGCGCAGGGCCGCGGGTGAGTGCCAGGTAGGCTTTTCCCTTTTTCCAGTTGGTCTGTTTTTCTTTGATTTATTAACAGAAGCAGTCTAGAAATAATTAGGGCTGCCAAAACACTTTGGATAAATGTGGAACTAGGCCACATAAATACTTTGTGAGTTATGGCACTGCCACAAAAAATTTCAAGGCATTTGGAAGTGACTAGGTATTTTTAGAAATTAAATAAGGCAAGATAAATGCTGCTGTACCACCAAAATAGAATCCAGGGGCATTTTGGGAATTTTGGTGGGGTTGGTTCTAATTTTATAATTGCATTGGGATTATTTGCAACAGTAGGAACATTTTAGTTCCTTGATTTGAACAACTTTCATTTATCACTTAAAGTTTGAAAAATTCATTTGAATTGGAATTTGAAATGGATGACAATAATGATGATCAAGCACTTTTGAACAGGATGGCTTGGCATTATCAAAAGGCAACCACTGTAGCCATTACATAGGGATGTTACACAAATTGCCTCTGTTTTCCTAATTGTTCAGAATTTTTGGAGTTACAGAAGTATTAGAACAATTCAGATCTTCGTAGACTGTTCTGTTTTTGACAGATTCTATTTTCTATGTGTTGTTTGCTTATTTTGATGAATCTATGGGTAGTATCAGGGGGTATGAACCATGGATAATTTGGAATACAGTAGATATTACACCAATATAAATAAAGAATGAGTTCACAACAGTACCAAAAGTGGTGATTTATTTTCTTATACTAACGGAGCTTATGAGATTTTCGGTTGAGTTTTGTGTTGTGAAGTTTTCATGTTTTGGGTAAGGATTTGATTGACTATGGAATAAGGAGTGGCAAGAGCCTAAGCTTGGGGATGCCCAAGGCACCCCAAGTTAATATTCAAGGATAACCAAGAGCCTAAGCTTGGGGATGCCCCGGAAGGCATCCCCTCTTTCGTCTTCGTCTATCGGTAACTTTACTTGAGGCTATATTTTTATTCACCACATGATATGTGTTTTGCTTGGAGCGTCTTGTATGATTTGAGTCTTTGTTTTTTAGTTTGCCACAATCATCCTTGCTGTACACACCTTTTGAGTGGGACACGCATGAATCGCGATTTATTAGAATACTCTATGTGCTTCACTTATATCTTTTAAGCTAGGCAATTTTGCTCTAGTGCTTCACTTATATCTTTTTAGTGCACGGCCATGGATTTATTTTGTAGAAATTATTGAACTCTCATGCTTCACTTATATTATTTTGACAGTCTCTAAATAGCATGGTAATTTGCTTTGGTTATGAATTTAGTCCTAATATGATAGGCATCCAAAAGGGATATAATAAAAACTTTCATATAAAGTGCATTGAATACTATGAGAAGTTTGATTCCTTATGATTGTTTTAAGATATAGAGATGGTGATATTAGAGTCATGCTAGTGAGTAATTGTGAATTGGAGAAATACTTGTGTTGAGGTTTGTGATTCCCGTAGCATGCACGTATGGTGAACCGTTATGTAACGAAGTTGGAGCATAAGGTATTTTTTGATTGTCTTCCTTATGAGTGGCGGTCGGGGACGAGCGATGGTCTTTTCCTACCAATCAATCCCCCTAGGAGCATGCGCGTAGTACTTTGTTTGGATGACTAATAGATTTTTGCAATAAGTATGTGAGTTCTTTATGACTAATGTTGAGTCCATGGATTATACGCACACTCACCCTTCCACCTTTGCTAGCCTCTCTAGTGCCGCGCAACTTTCGCCGGTACCATAAACCCACCATATACCTTCCTCAAAACAGCCACCATACCTACCTATTATGGCATTTTGATGACCCACAAGTATAGGGGATCAATTGTAGCTCTTTTCGATAAGTAAGAGTGTTGAACCCAACGAGGAGCAGAAGGAAATGACAAGTGGTTTTCAGCAAGGAAATGTCTGCAAGTGCTGAAATTGTAAGTAACAGAGTAGTTTGATAGCAAGATAATTTGTAACGAGCAAGTAACGATAGTAGTAACAAAAGTGCAGCAAGGTAGCCCAATCCTTTTGAGGCAAAGGACAGGCCAAAATGGTCTCTTATAATAAGCAAAGCGTTCTTGAGGGTACACGGGAATTTCATCTAGTCACTTTCACCATGTTGATTCGATTTGTGTTCGCTACTTTGATAGTTTGATATGTGGGTGGACCGGTGCTTAGGTGCTATTCTTACTTGAACAAGCCTCCTACTTATGATTAACCCTGTCGCAAGCATCCGTAACTACGAGAAAATTATTAAGAATAAATTCTAACCATAGCATTAAACTTTTGGATCCAATCGGTCCCTTACGGAATAGCGCATAAATTGGGGTTTAAGCTTCTGTCACTCTCGCAACCCATCATCTACTTACTACTCCACGATGCATTCCCTTAGGACCAAATATGGTGAAGTGTCATGTAGTCGACGTTCACATGACACCACTAAGGGAATCACAACATACATACTATCAAAATATCAAACACATATCAAGTTCACATGATTACTTGCAACATGATTTCTCCCGTGACCTCAAGAACAAAAGTAACTACTCGCAAATGATAATCATGCTCAAGATCAGAGGGGTATTAAATAGCATATTGGATCTGAACATATAATCTTCCACCAAATAAACCATATAGTAATCAACTACAAGATGTAATCAACACTACTAGTCACCCACAAGCACCAATCTATAGTTCCGGTAACAAGATTGAACACAAGAGATGAACTAGGGTTTGAGATGAGATGGTGCTGTTGAAGATGTTGATGGAGATTTCCCTCCCCAAGATGGGAGAGTTGTTGGTGATGATGATAACGATGATTTCCCCCTCCGGGAGGGAAGTTCCCCCGGCGGAATCGCTCCGCCGGAGGGCAAAAGTGCTCCTGCCAAAGTTCCGCCTCGAGACGGCGGCGCTCCGTCCCGAAAGTCCTCTCCTTATTTTTTTTTCTAGGTCAAAATGACTTATATACCAGAAGATGGGCACCGGAGGTGGGCCTGGGTGAGCACAACCCACCAGAGCGTCCCCAGGTGGGTTGTGCCGACCTGGTGGGCCCCCTCTGGTACTTATTTGCTCCAATATTCTTCAAATATTCCACAAAAAATCTCCGTAATGTTTCAGCTCGTTTGGAGTTGTGCAGAATAGGTGGCCTGACGTAGCTTTTCCAGGTCCAGATTTCCAGCTGCCGGAATTCTCCCTCTTTGTGTGTACCTTGCATACTATGAGAAAAGGCATTAGAATTACTCCAAAAAGCATTATTATGCATAAAAACTTTCATAAATAACAGTAGGAAAACATGATGCAAAATGGACGTATCAACTCCCCCAAGCTTAGACCTCGCTTGTCCTCAAGCGAAAACCGAAATCGAAAAACATGCCCACATGCTTAGAGAGAGAGAGGTGTCAATAAAAACAAAATACGGACATAGAAGCATCATATAGATTATTATAACAGCAACAAATTTAAACATAAGACTTTTATCATAGAACTTATGTCATAAACTTCTCATGAATAAGTGGCAGTTCATCACACAATTGAAGTATAAAGCATAAGCTCTATTAGAAACCAACAAACTATGTTCTCAGTCAACTTTGCAACTACAATTCATCATCTTTTCAGGAAGGGTCATGTATCGGAGCCTTTAGGCAAGTCCACATACTCAACCATCATATAGTCTTCTATGATTGCTAACACTCACCGCATACACATGAGCAAAACGTTTCAGCCAGACACATAGAAAGATAGGGGCTTATAGTTTCGCCTCCCAACGTATTCACCTCAAGGGCGATGTCAACAATAATAACTTATGCCACCCATATTCAACTGGACATATGTGCCTAGATCTTTCCTCACCACATGATGCTTGCCAAAGGATAAAAATAAAAGGAAAAGAGAGAAGAACTTTGACTCTTTGCATAAAAGTAAAAGATAGGCCCTTCACAGAGGGAAGAAGAGGTTGCCATGCGCTTATTTGTTTGTATGCTCAACCCCTTAGTGCAAAAGAACATCACATTGTATTGCCCCTTGTGATGGCAACCTTTATTATCGAGTCTGTCGCTTTTATTCTTCACCATCACAAGTTCGTACAACGCTCAATTTTCCTTTACACTAAATGATCTCACACTTTTAGAAGCAATTTTTATTGCCTTATTGCACCGATGACAACTTACTTGAGGGATCTTGCTCAATCCCAAGGTAGGTATGGTGGGCACTTGAAAATAAGATTTCGGTTTAAGGGTTTTTGGCTAGCAAAGGTAGGGGGCAAGCACCACATGTTGAAGGATCTATGACAATATAACTTCTATGTGAATATGAACAAGCATAAATCATTACGTTGTCTTCCTTGTCCAACGTCAACAATTTTGGCATATAATAATTTGATGGGGCCTCACAATCACAAACGATTTCTAGGATAGTATATTTATATGTGAATCTTCTCTTCCCTTATTAATTCTTTCATGAGTCGCATCATTGACCAATGCTATGTTTGTCAATGTCTAATAAAATTTTCAACTCATACTTTTCCTTATGTGGTGCCATCACCTACCATAAGATTAGCATATGATATTTTTCTTTTATTTCCTTTCCCCTTTTTTATTGCAACATGAAAGTAAGAAAGAAAATACTCAAACTAAACTTTATTATATATCTTGCACACGATTACAAGGATAGACCACTAAGCAAGCTCTCGAAAAGAAAGGATCAAACTAAACTTTTATTCATCTAAAGCAAAAGATCGAACTAAAATAAGTAAAGGCAAAAAGATAGTGGGGATGATACGATACCGGGGCACCTCCCCCAAGCTTGGCGGAAGCCAAGGGGAGTGCCCAAACCCGAAACTCAATTTTCCTTTGATGATGAAGAAGAAGGTGATGGTGATGAAGTAGTGGATTTGTCCTTCTTCCTTAGCTTACGCTTGAGGACAGAATTTACCTCCTTCAGTTCACCAACCTCCTGCTCAAGCTCCAGCACCTTTTTGCAAAGATTTTGCTTATTTTCCTGCAAAAGACGGAAAGGTATGAACTGAATCTTAGGCCTCTTTGGTTTGTTTGGGAGGCTTGACTTCTTGAATTCCACATGCATGTCCCCAGGTTGAGGTAATGGAGGTTCATCCTCATCTGAGCTCGTTTCCTCCTTCTCCCTAGGATAATAGTCTTCCTCTTCCTCTGAAGTCCAGCCATAATGCTCCACATCCCCATAAGACTTGCGGTTTGCGATGAAATCAGCAACATAGCTCTCTCCCTCAGAATCTTGGGATGACATATTTTCAGATCTATCAGGAAAACAACAAGAAAATAAAATAGAAGATTTCTCTGTGATACGCTGGTCAATAGATTCGGGGAGTATATAAAGATTTTTTTTTTATCTTGGGAAACAAGCAAACGGAAGAAAACAGAGTTCGGAAGGTGTCCCAGGTGGGCACAACCCACCTGGGCGCGCCTTGCTTGCCAGGCGCGCCCTGGTGTCTTGTGCCCACCAGGGTATGCTTCCTGGATGTTTCTTATTTTCCAAATATTCCAAAACTGACAAAAAAAAATTTGTGGATTTTTCGGAGTCCGTTTACTTACCGTATCACGTACCTCCTTATTTTCACGATTCTGGAGTGTTCTAGAAGGACTCTTTTATGTGTTCTTTCGGTGTCAAAGTTTGGATAATATTACTTTCAACATTAATGAGCGTACCTGAGATATAATGTTTTATTCGTTGCCCATTAACAACCTTCGGGTTAGTACCTTCGGCATTATTTATTTTGATAGCTCCAGACCGATAAACCTCCTCGATAACATAGGGTCCTTCCCATTTGGAGAGGAGTTTTCCTGCAAAGAATCTGAAACGAGAGTTGTACAAAAGAACATATTCTCCAACTTTGAACTCACGCTTTTGGATTCTTTTATCATGCCATCTTTTAACTTTTTCTTTAAATAGTTTGGCATTTTCATAAGCTTGGGTTCTCCATTCATCTAGTGAGCTAATATCAAATAACCTCTTTTCACCGGCAAATTTGAAATCATAGTTGAGTTCTTTGACTGCCCAATATGCTTTATGTTTTAACTCAAGAGGCAAATGACAAGCTTTTCCATAGACCATTTTATAAGGAGACATACCCATAGGATTTTTATATGTTGTTCTATAAGCCCAAAGTGCATCATCTAATTTCTTAGACCAATTCTTCCGGGACCTATTGACAGTCTTTTGCAAAATTAATTTTATTTCTCTATTGCTAAGTTCAACTTGACCACTAGACTGAGGATGATAGGGTGATGCAATTCTATGGTTAACATCATACTTGGCAAGCATTTTACGGAAAGCACCATGAATAAAGTGTGAACCACCATCAGTCATTAAATATCTAGGGACTCCAAACCTTGGGAAAATAACTTCCTTAAGCATTTTAATAGAGGTGTTGTGATCAGCACTACTGGTTGGAATAGCTTCTACCCATTTAGTAACATAATCAACAGCAACAAAAATATGTATATACCCATTAGAGGAAGGAAAAGGTCCCATGTAATCAAATCCCCAAACATCAAATGGTTCAACAGCAAGTGAATAATTAATAGGAATTTCTTGACGCTTACCGATATCACCTATTCTTTGACATTCATCACAAGATAAGACAAACTTACGGGCATCCTTGAACAGAGTAGGCCAATAAAATCCAGATTACAATACCTTGTGAGCAGTTCTGTCTCCAGCATGATGCCCTCCATAAGCTTCGGAGTGACATTTCCGTAGGATTTGTCCCTGTTCATGCTCAGGTACACAACGTCTAATAATACCATCTACTGCTTCTTTATAAATATGTGGGTCATCCCAAAAGTAATGTCTTAAGTCATAGAAGAATTTTTTCTTTTGTTGGTATGTAAAGCTAGGTGGTAAATATTTAGCAACAATGTAATTAGCATAGTCAGCATACCAAGGAATGTTATTAGAAACATTTATTGCAGCTAACTGCTCATCAGGAAAACTATCATCAATAGGTAGTGGGTCATCAAGCACATTTTCAAGCCTAGACAAGTTATCAGCTACGGGGTTGTCAGCTCCTTTCCTATTATTGATATGTAAATCAAATTCTTGTAGCAAGAGAACCCATCGAATAAGTCTAGGTTTAGCATCTTTTTTTCCATAAGATATTTAATAGCAGCATGATCGGTGCGAACAATTACTTTTGAATCAACAATATAAGATCTAAATTTATCACAAGCAAACACCACTGCTAGAAATTCCTTTTCAGTAGTAGCATAATTCCGTTGTGCACTGTGACGACCCCGGCTTAATCGTGCACTAACCATACACGCAAATGCACACGATCAAGCCTAAGGACTCACTTGAAGATATCACAACACAACTCTAAAACATAAATAAATTCATACAAGCTTTATATTACAAGCCAGGGCCTCGAGGGCTCAAATACATAGCTCGATGGCATACAAGTGTCAGCAGAAGCATTAGATATCTGGGTACAGATATATTACAGAAAGAGAGATAAGCCTTCACAGAGGCGGGGCAAAATAAAATACTACGATCGAAAAGGCGTGCGCCTCCTGCCCTGGACCCTCCAATCCTACTCCTGGTCGTCAGTCGGCTCCTCATAGTAGTAGTAGTACTCTCCAGGCTGGTAGTAGTAGTGGTCGTCGGTGGGGACAACTGGCTCCGGGGCTCCGTCGTCTCGATGCGACAAAGGAATAAAGGGGGAAAAAGGAAAATAAAGCAAACGTGAGTACTCATCCGAAGTACTCAGCAAGCAAGGATCTACACTACATATGCAACATTTTCAAAGGAGGGCTGTATATGTGGACTGGGTTGCAGAAAAGCTAGAATAGAGGGGGAAGGCCTAGTCCTATCGAAGACTAGCATCTTCAACAGTCTTGCAGCAATAGAAGAGAGCAGAATAACATAATGTAAAGTATAACAGTGTCATCAACCTCGGCCAGAGATTCTTCCTCGACTCCCTGCGAGAAAGCAATCCCAGAGCCGTACTATCCAGTTCTCATCTCATGTCATGTTCTAGTTGTACCGATCGGGATACAACTCCGAGTGTCCGTTACCGTAGGACAGGCTATCGATAGAAATTTCTTCCCTGCAGGGGTGCACCAAGTTACCCACCACGCTCACTTAACTTCGGCCGGACACACTTTTCTGGGTCATGCCCGGCCTCGGCTAAGCAACACGCCGCAACCCGACCAAATACTTAACAGAGAGGTTAGCATGCAGGTCTAACCTATGCCCCCAGGGGTCTTGGGCCTTCGCCCCGGGAACTCCTGCGTGTTGCGTGGGCGGCCAGAAGCAGACCTAGCAACCCCTTAATACAAGCGCGGTTGCGTAACCAGTCCAATCCAGCGCGCGCCGCTCAGTCGCTGACGTCTATTAAGCTTCGGCTGAAGTATACGACACAGAACGCCCATACTATGCCCACGTGATGGTTAGTGCTATCAGGCCAGAGGCCCCTCGGATCAAATATCCAAACCGTTTAGAAGTTTAGGAGCGCGCGGAAACGAGCAGAGACTCACGATCGATGTGACCCCGTCGCCCCGTCTCGAGGACTTGCGGCAAGGGCTAAGAATGCCCGGCCACGCCTCGTAGTTATCTCGCGGGCACCTCTCAGGTCAACCCGACTCCACATCACTTCGCATTCATGCTCGCGCGGGTACCCCTCAGGGCCGACCCGTCTTTAGTATCATAGTATAATGGTTTAGTGTTCAGTCGTAGTAACAAAGTCTCCGTGTGTCTGACACCAAGGGGAACCCTGAGGAATCACCCTCGATGGAATTCCCGCTCGATGCTATCGTCAAGGTGAACGAATGAGGAATCACCCTCGAGGTCCACACTTGAGAAGTTGCACGACGACGTCGTTACCGGGGGTAGTGTAGGAGGAATCACCCTCGCTTACCACGACCGAATAACTAACCAACAAGGTTATCAGCAGAAGTGCTGATGAGGTATCACCCTCGGCACTCGATAGTAACCCAGTAGTGTCGCGCAATTTAAGGGGGAAGTGACGTGCGGTGCCCGGGTCTGATCTTCGATCCTGTTGCTCGGGTCTTCTGAGAGTCCAGCGGGGCAGTCGGGACAAGTGGGTCTCTGATAAGGCTCTACCCATCCTATACTAAACAGTTTAGGATAGCAGGAAAGTATCAACAGCAGGTTATAGGTAAACAGGCTATGCAGCAGATATAGGACAACAGTAGCAGCAGTAACTTCTAATGCAAGCATAAGAGAGAAGAGAGTGGGCGATATCAGAATGCTCAAAATGGGGGTGCTTGCCTGTCTGCTCGACGGCAAGGGCAGGGTCGTCGGGGACGTAGTCGTACTCCGGAGCGGCGTCTGCCTCAGGAGCTACTGCATCGTCGGGGTCTACCGAAAGAAAAGAGGGGGAAGAAACAAGTAAATACAATGCAAGCAGATGCAACACAGTGCGTGCGATGCTATGATGCAATGCAGGGTTACCTAAATATGCCTCTAAGTCATTTAGTTATTGTTAGAATTAATCTGGGATTTATTAACCGGCGATTAGTCACTATTCATCTACCGGAATCGAGCTCGGAGTTACGAGTTCTTCTACGTAGGAGGTTCCGGCAAGGAAACAGTCGACACAATCAGACTCATCTTGTCGTTCTGAGCAACTTTCGTGTTTTAACTTTTTCGATCTGAGCTACGGTTTAAAAGTTATGAATTTTTAAAGATTATTTGATTTTCTGGAATTAATTTTAATAACAGAATTGAATTATGACATCAGCATGACGTGTTGCTGACATCAGCAGGTTAACAGTGACGCTGACCTGGTCAAACCTGACATGTGGGTCCAGTGGGACCCACATGTCAGCCTCTGTTTAGACTAACAGTGGATTAGTTTAATTAGCAGGGTTAATTAGGGAGTGGGCCCCATCTGTCAGTGAGACATTTGGACTAACTAATTGATTTTAATTATTAAAGCATTTTATTTAAGCTAATTACTAGCGGGGCCCACATGTCAGTGGCTGGGCCGCGCCCAGTCAGCACGTTGACCACGGTCAGCGTGGTCAACTGGGGCCAGGGGCCCACTGGCAGTGACTGGGAGGTGGGGCCCCATCGAGCCACGTCGGCGGCCGGCGCCGGAGACGCGCCGGCGACCATTTTCGCGGCGGAGGATCGCCGGAGTGGCTCGGATTTGCTCCACACTTCACCAAATCACGCGCGGTAACTTGCGTTAGAAAGCTAGCACTCGCGCGCATCGCGTGGTGCTCAAAGCTCCGCCGGAGGTGACCTAAATCGACGGCGGCGTCCATCCTTGCGGCGGCCGGAGTTCGGGCTCGGGCAGAAACGGTGCTAGGAGGTACGGGGGAACGTGCACGCGTGCTCACAGGACCCGCACGAGCTCCAGGAGCTCGATTCTGGGCTCGGACGAGCACGACAGTGACTGCGGTCATGGCGGCGAGGTGCTCTGCGGCGGCGAGCTCATGGCATCGACGGCTGCTAGCTACGGGCGACGGTGGGCAGCGCAAAGCGATGGAGAGGAAGGTTGGGAGCTCACCGAGCGGCTATGAAAAGCCCTTGGTGGCTTAGGAGCAGCAGACGGCGCCTGAGACGACGAAGCTCGCCGAAGGCAGAGAGGTGCGGGCGCGGCTCGATCCGCTTGCTGCAGGGCTCCCTGGCTCCTTCTGCTCGGCGTAGTCGACGGAGTTGAGCACGGCGACGTGCCTGGAAGAGGTGGTGCGGCTCGAGAACGGCGGTGGCCGTGAAGACGAGCGGGGACGGCGGCGGTGGCGTTCTGCCGCGGTGGATCTGAGGAGGAAGGAGGTGGGGTGAGTGAGGGGAGGAGCTGAAGAGGGGCTAGGGTTGAGCCAGGGGGCTCGGGGTCTTAACAGCGCGCGGGCGACGGCGGATGGGCGACGCATCGGCGGCCGTCGCCGTGTCGGCGCATGGGCGCGACAGCGCGAGAGGAGGGGGAACGACCGCGCTGGGCTGGGCCAGCTGGGCCGTTGGTCGGGGCACTGTGCACTAAGGCCCAGTGCACAGTGCCTCGCTTTCACTTTTCTGTTTTCTGTTACACATTTTCTTTTATTCTTTCCTGATTTGAATTAGTTAGGGCTCTTATGCACTTTTGTAAAATGTGGAACTTGGTCCAAATAATGCAAGGCAATAATACCCTTCACCGAAAACTGGTTTGGACAGAATTGGATTTCATTTGAATTTAATATTATTTTAAATGGATTTATTAATTTTGTTTTGGTGCTGTTTCAATTTGTTTAAGTCACTTAATCAATCCAAGTATTACTGGTGATATTTTTATGTGTGCTCCTGGAATATTTGCTAATTAGTGAACATTTTTTCCAAAGGTGCTTGAGCAAATTTATTTTGCACTTTTGAATTTGAGTAAATTTTCAGATTGGAGTTGATTGGCTTTGGATAACCACTATGTTTAGGCACTGCAAATGACATGACTTGGAAATATTAGCAGCTGATCACAGTGGTAGTTACACAGGGGTGTTACAAGTTCTCCTCCTCTAAAAGATATTCTCGTCCCAAGAATTTAGGAGGTAGAAGGAAAGAGGTCGGGATATTCTTCCCGAAGATGATCCTCATGTTCCCAAGTGGCTTCATCTTCTGTGTGATTCGACCACTGCACTTTCAGGAACTTAATCGTCTTCTGATGAGTTCGATGTTCAGCTTCATCAAGGATGTGGATCGGATGCTCCTTATAAGATAAATCATCTTGCAACTGAAGCATCTCGTGATCCACTGCGCGGTGCGGAGATTCCTTGAAGCATTTGCGAAGTTGGGACACGTGGAAGACATCATGAATATGAGAGAATTGTGGTGGCAATTCCAATTTATATGCCACATGTCCACGTCTAGCCACGATGCGAAAAGGACCAATATAGCGGGGAGCTAGCTTCCCCTTGATTCCGAAACAACGGGTGCCCTTCATAGGAGTGACACAAAGATAAGCATGATCACCCGGTTGATAAGTCAGACCCCATCGCTTGCGATCATAATTGCTCTTCTGACGGTCCTGAGTAGCTTTGAGATTTTCTCGGACAATTCTGACTTGTTCTTCAGCGTGTTGAATAATGTCCGGTCCAACGAGTGGTCGTTCCCCAGTTTCTGACCAGTTCAGAGGGGTTCGACATTTACGTCCATAAAGCACTTCGAAGGGGGTCATTTTCAAGCTGGCTTGATAACTGTTGTTATAAGAGAACTCGGCATACGGGAGAGATTCCTCCCATTTCTTACCGAATGATATAACACAAGCTCGAAGCATGTCTTCAAGCACTTGATTAACGCGCTCAACTTGGCCTTGGGATTGGGGATGATAAGCTGAACTCCAAGTAATGTGAGTTCCCATAGCTTCTTGGAAACTTTCCCAGAACTTGGACGTGAAAAGACCACCACGGTCCGAACTGATCTCCTTCAGAATGCCGTGGAGTGAAACGATTCTGGAGATATACAGCTCTGCTAGCTGGCTAGCAGTGATAGTCTCCTTGACAGGTAGGAAATCAGCAACCTTGGAGAGTTGGTCGACGACGACAAGAATAGCATCGTGACCTTTCTGAGACTTGGGAAGACCAGTAATGAAATCCATTTGCACTTTATCCCATTTCCACAAAGGAATAGGGAGTGGTTGAAGAATTCCAGCAGGCTTCTGATTTTCTGCTTTCACGCGACGACATACGTCACATTCAGCAACGTATCAAGCAATGTCCTGCTTCATTTTGGACCACCAGTACCTCTGTCGAAGATCGCGATACATCTTGGTGCTACCCGGGTGGATAGACATCGGTGTATCATCAGCCTCTTTCATGACCTTGTCAGTCATAAGCTCGAATCAAGGTACTACAATGCGGTCTCTGAAATATACTGTTCCATCTTCAGCAACTGAGAAATCTCAGTACTTATCTAGGTGAAGCTCTTTCTTCATTAAGTCAATCTCAGCATCTTTGGCTTGCGCTTCCTTAACAGCCTTTTGAAGGTCTGGTTGTACCACAAGGTTATTAAGAGAACCTTGGGGAACAATTCGCAGATTCAGCTAAGTCAGTTTCGCATAAAGACGAGGTTGAGCTCGCCTAACCATGAGGTTGTTGCAATATGACTTGCGGCTTAAGGCATCAGCCATCACGTTAGCCTTGCCCGGGGTATATGAAATACCGCAGTCATAGTCCGTAATTGTTTCTAACCATTGTTGCTGACGGAGATTCAGATCTGGTTGAGTGAACAAGTATTTCAGACTCTGGTGATCGGTATAAATCTCACACCGGTTACCAAGAAGGTAATGTTGCCATAACTTCAATGCATATATCACTGCAGCAAGTTCAAGATCATGCACTGGATAATTTTCTTCATGCGGACGCAATTGACGTGAAGCATACGCAATTACTCTTCGTTCTTGCATTAGGACATAGCATAATCCCTGATGAGAGGCGTCGCAATATATCACAAAGTCCTTGCGAGAATCAGGAGGAGCAAGCACTAGAGCAGAAGTGAGCTTGTCCTTGAGGGTCTGGAAACTTTCCTGACACTTGTCTGTCCACTCAAACTTAACGCCTTTGTGGAGCAGATTAGTCAAGGGCTTGGCGATCTTGGAGAAGTTCTCGACGAATCGACGGCAATAACTGGCTAGACCGAGGAAGCTTCGGACTTGCTTGGCATTCTTCGGAGGAGTCCAGTCAAGGATAGCCTGAACACGCTCCGGGTTAACGGCAATACCGTCCTTGGAAATCACATGTCCAAGGTAGGTCACTTCGGAAAGCCAGAATTCACATTTGGAGTACTTGGCATATAACTTGTGCTCTCGAAGCCTCTCCAGAACAAGGCGAAGATGTTCCGCATGTTCTTCCTTATTCTTCGAATATACTAGGATATCATCCAGATACACCACGACGAATTTGTCGAGGTAGTCCATGAATATGTAATTCATCAGACGGGAGAACGTAGCTGGAGCATTCGTAAGGCCAAATGACATGACAGTGTATTCATAGGAGCCATATCGAGTAACGAATGCAGTCTTTGGAATATCCTCTTCACGGACACGGATCTGGTGATAACCCAACCTCAAGTCGAGTTCAGAGAACACCGAAGATCCAGCAAGTTGATCATATAAGTCATTGATCCGGGGAAGCGGATATTTATTCTGAATGGTTGCCTGTTTGATAGGACGGTAATCTTGGACCAACCTATTCGTGCCATCTTTCTTCTTGACGAAAAGAGACAGCGCTCCCCAGGCAGGGAACTAGGGTGAATGAAACCTTTCCTTAAGGATTTATCAATCTCTTCCTTAAGCTCGATAAGATGGTGCGGAGGCATCTTGTAGGGACGCTTCGCAATAGGAGTGGTGCCAGGCTTCAAGTCGATGACGAACTCAACAGCTCTAGCAAGGGGTATTCCTGGAAGTTCTTCTGGAAATACATCCGGGAAGTCACAGACAACTGGGATGTTCTCGATCCCCTCAAGTGGAGAAGCGTTCAACGCATTCAAGGCATAAATCTGAGCCTCGGCGTTCTGAGTGATATGAGCTTGATAATTCACTATCTCATTCGATGGGTGCAGGAGGTGTACCACTTTAGTGGCATAATTGATTGAGGCGTAATGAGCCTTCAACCAATCCATTCCGAGAATAAGGTCAATCTTTGAAGATTGTAGGATAATGGGGTTTGCATGAAAATGCAACCCTTCAATCTCAATAGTGACTTGGGGGCTGAATATAGAAGTTCGGCATCGTCCCGCGGGAGTGTTTACTACTAACGGATGTTGTAGTGTGTCGCACTTAACATCATGCAGGAGTGCAAAATTTTCTGACACGAATGAATGCGATGCTCCTGAATCAAATAAAATAGTTGCAGGTACTGAATTAACAAGAAGTGTACCATCACAGTTGCTGGTTGTTCGGGGTCTTCATTCATGTTGACATGGAAGACCTGCCCACGACCATAAGAAGGTCTGGCATTGCTGTAGCGAGGCTGAGAATTCCCACGGTCATTACCTCGGCCGGCAGAAGGAAGAGCCAACTGATTCTGATTCTGAGAGCAATCTCTGGCACGGTGACCTGGTTGGCCACACTTGAAGCATAGTCCATTGTCGGGACGAGGTGCTGGAGCTCGAGGTGCTGGAGCTTGCAGAGGTTGCCTCGGTGGTGGAGGAGGCAGACGAGGTGCGGCATAAGCAGGCCTGTGCACTGGAGCTGCTAGACGATACATGCTCTGAGGGATCCAGATACGGCGCTTCTGGGAAAACGAGCCCGAAGATGAGCCCGTCTCACGAGTGCGTCTGGTAGCTTCCTTGTGCTTCTTCAATCCAGTCTCGACCTTGATAGCCTTATTCACCAGGGTGGCAAAATCAGGATAGTCTTGGACGAGCAGAGCTAACTGAATGTCGTGGTGCAGTCCTTCACGAAACTTCTCCTGCCTTCGGTCATCAGTAGGGATGTCTTCTTCAGCGTAGTGAGACAAGTCAAGAAACTCGCGCTGATAAACTTCCACAGATTTATTGCCCTGAACGAGACTACGGAACTCGGCTTTCTTCCGGGCTATGACAGCTTGAGGAATGTAGCGGGCACGAAAAGCAATCTTGAATTCTGCCCAAGTGACGACGGTACCAGGTGGTAGGGTCTGTCGGTGAGTGGCCCACCATTGTGCTGCGGGTCCCTTCAGAAAGTATGTCGCAAAAGTGACATAGCTGACAGGGGGAACATCAGCTGACTCCATCTCGTAAAAGATGTCACGCAGCCAGTCATCGGCATCCAGCGGATTAACAGTGTTGCGGAATATCGATGGGTTGAGTCGGACAAACTCTGGCAGTGTGATTGAAGCTGGCTGATAGTTGGCATTGGGATGGCGAAATTGTTCCATAATCCCAGTCATAAATTGCCGATTAAGTTCAAACTATTGCATCATCACAGCCATATAGTCAGGCGGTGGTGGCAGAGGTGGATTGTTATCTGCCATCCTGCTAAATCAACAGGGGTAGTTTAGCAGAAGCCAATGCGAGTGTTTACCGACATGCATGATGTAACGCGACGGAATTTAAATAGTACAGCAGATGCTTAATAGTAGTCATTAAGTCATACATTTCCATACAAAGTCGGTTACATTTGGGCAGCATAACGGCACAAATTCAAAAGCTAGACATGCTAGGTGGCGCGCAGGCTCGCGGTAAGGAAGTACACAACGAGACATAGCAAAGGCTACATCAACGTCGGAGAAAACCACTGAAACGGGGTAGCTGCAAGTGCGGACGACGGACGTTCGTCGCAGAAGGATCCTGCGCTCCATGTGCACTCTGATGCAGAACCCGGTCTCGAGCTGAAAGAAGAGGTCCACGTGTAGGCGCGTGACCTCCCACAGCAGGCCAATCGATCCCTGATGGCATCTCGGTCCTGCTCGGGTAAAGAATGTGCTCCGGGTGTATCCCTGCATGAACAGCTGGTAACAACTACGTCATAGTCTCGTAGAGTCATGCTCGAGTGGCGAACAACTCGACCGCAAGAGCCCGAACAGTGCGATCCAGAGCCTGAGTATAGTGAATCAGAACTCGCTGATCGTAACGACGAGGCTCGTACGGGGCAGAAACAGCTGTGTAGTATCCAGTAGCATCTCCAGCAGGGGCGTACGGAATGTACCGATACTCAGAGGCATCCAAGTCAACGCTAAGCTGTCCTCGGAGACATGCGACAGTAGAGTAGGCGGCATCATGTACTGCCATCTCAATCGACACACCGATACCGTGGAAAAGGTGTAACTCAGTGTCAGAGTCATCCTGCTGATCGTAGATGCGAACATCAGCATAGTACTGCTCCTGGTTGAACTCGTGATAAACCTCGTAGACCATGTACTCGGGGCACCAGCGGTATCCCAGCCTGATCAAGAGTGCGATCAGAACAGCTGGAAACCCAGGGACGTCTCGAGCACAGGTGCGAAGCACCAGCTGCGTCGTAGGGCGAGGTGGAAACAGACGGTCCATCTGAAACAGAGAAGATTCAGGATTGTCATTCGTCGACGAGAAATATAGAAGATCTCGAATTGAAAGGTTAAACAAAACAATGGAAAGGAAATGATTATCAGACTAATCAGATCAAAGACAGGGAAATCGCACTGAATCCAGCTCTCCGGGTGGATAGAATTATCGGGATCCTAAGTGTCGGTGTTAGTAAATTTTATTAAACCCGAATAGAAGAGAGATCAGAGTCCCAGAGTAAAGACGAGGAATAAAAGATCCTAATACCACCCAATTGGCGATGTGGGGCCATAAGCCACACAGCCATGTTAGTAAAACAGTTTTCGACCACTAGACCCAACTTCGGCCAAAGAGTTGGAAAGGGGGACTCCTAGAGGCAGTCGGCTCTGATACCAACCTGTGACGACCCCGGCTTAATCGTGCACTAACCATACACGCAAATGCACATGATCAAGCCTAAGGACTCACTTGAAGATATCACAACACAACTCTAAAACATAAATAAATTTATACAAGCTTTATATTACAAGCCAGGGCCTCGAGGGCTCGAATACATAGCTCGATGGCATACAAGTGTCAGCAGAAGCATTAGATATCTGGGTACAGATATATTACAGAAAGAGAGATAAGCCTTCACAGAGGCGGGGCAAAATAAAATACTACGATCAAAAAGGCGTGGGCCTCCTGCCCTGGACCCTCCGATCCTACTCCTGGTCGTCAGTCGGCTCCTCGTAGTAGTAGTACTCTCCGGGCTGGTAGTAGTAGTGGTCGTCGGTGGGGACAACTGGCTCCGGCGCTCCGTCGTCTCGATGCGACAAAGGAATAAAGGGGGGAAAAGGAAAATAAAGCAAACGTGAGTACTCATCCGAAGTACTCAGCAAGCAAGGATCTACACTACATATGCAACATTTTCAAAGGAGGGCTGTATATGTGGACTGGGTTGCAGAAAAGCTAGAATAGAGGGGGAAGGCCTAGTCCTATCGAAGACTAGCATCTTCAACAGTCTTGCAGCAATAGAAGAGAGCAGAATAACATAATGTAAAGTATAACAGTGTCATCAACCTCGGCCAGAGATTCTTCCTCGATTCCCTGCGCGAAAGCAATCCCAGAGCTGTACTATCCAGTTCTCATCTCAAGTCATGTTCTAGTTGTACCGATCGGGATACAACTCCGAGTGTCCGTTACCGTAGGACAGGCTATCGATAGAAATTTCTTCCCTGCAGGGGTGCACCAAGTTACCCACCACGCTCACTTAACTCCGGCCAGACACACTTTTCTGGGTCATGCCCGGCCTCGGCTAAGCAACACGCCGCAACCCGACCAAATACTTAACAGAGAGGTCAGCACGCCGGTCTAACCTATGCCCCCAGGGGTCTTGGGCCTTCGCCCCGGGAACTCCTGCGCGTTGCGTGGGCGGCCGGAAGCAGACCTAGCAACCCCTTAATACAAGCACGGTTGCGTAACCAGTCCAATCCAACACACGCCGCTCAGTCGCTGACGTCTATTAAGCTTCGGCTGAAGTATACGACGCAGAACGCCCATACTATGCCCACGTGATGGTTAGTGCTATCAGGCCAGAGGCCCCTCGGATCAAATATCCAAACCGTTTAGTGGTTTAGGAGTGCGCGGAAACAAGCAAAGACTCACGATCGATGTGACCCCGTCGCCCTGTCTCGAGGACTTGCGGCAAGGGCTAAGAATGCCCGGCCACGCCTCGTAGTTATCTCGCGGGCACCTCTCAGGCCAACCCGACTCCACATCACTTCGCATTCATGCTCGCGCGGGTACACCTCAGGGCCGACCCGTCTTTAGTATCATGGTTTAGTGTTCACTCATAGTAACGAAGTCTCCGTGTGTCTGACACCAAGGGGAACCCTGAGGAATCACCCTCGATGGAATTCCCGCTCGATGCTATCGTCAAGGTGAACTAATGAGGAATCACCCTCGAGGTCCACACTTGAGAAGTTGCACGACGACGTCGTTATCGGGGGTGGTGTAGGAGGAATCACCCTCGCTTACCACGACCGAATAACTAACCTACAAGGTTATCAGCAGAAGTGCTGACGAGGTATCACCCTCGGCACTCGATAGTAACCCAGTAGTGTCACGTAATTTGAGGGGGAACTGACGTGCGGTGCCCGGGTCTGATCTTCGATCCCGTTGCTCGGTTCTTCTGAGAGTCCAGAGGGGCAGTCGGGACAAGTGGGTCTCTGATAAGGCTCTACCCATCCTATACTAAACAGTTTAGGATAGCAGGAAAGTATCAACAGCAGGTTACAGGTAAACAGGCTATGCAGCAAATATAGGACAACAGTAGCAGCAGTAACTTCTAATGCAAGCATAAGACAGAAGAGAGTGGGCGATATTGGAATGCTCAAAATGGGGGTGCTTGCCTGTCTGCTCGCCGGCAAGGGCAGGGTCGTCGGGGACGTAGTCATACTCCGGAGCGGCGTCTGCCTCAGGAGCTACGGCAACGTTGGGGTCTACCGAAAGAAAAGAGGGGGAAGAAACAAGTAAATACAATGCAAGCAGATGCAACACAGTGCGTGCGATGCTATGATGCAGCGCAGGGTTGCCAAAATATGCCTCTAAGTAATTTAGTTATTGTTAGAATTAATCTGGGATTTATTAACCGGCGATTAGTCACTATTCATCTACCGGAATCGAGCTCGGAGTTACGAGTTCTTCTACGTAGGAGGTTCCGGCAAGGAAACAGACCGCACGATCAGACTCGTCTCGTCGTTCTAAGCAACTTTTGTGTTTTAACTTTTTCGATCTGAGCTACGGTTTAAAAGTTATGAATTTTTAAAGATTATTTGATTTTCTGGAATTAATTTTAATAACAGAATTGAATTATGATGTCAGCATGACGTGTTGGTGACATCAGCAGGTTAACAGTGATGCTGACCTGGTCAAACATGACATGTGGGTCCAGTGGGACCCACATGTCAGCCTCTGTTTAGACTAACAGTGGATTAGTTTAATTAGCAGGGTTAATTAGGGAGTGGGCCCCATCTGTCAGTGAGACATTTAGACTAACTAATTGATTTTAATTATTAAAGTGTTTTATTTAATCTAATTACTAGCGGGGCCCACATGTCAGTGGCTGGGCCGCGCCCAGTCAGCACGTTGACTACGGTCGGCGTGGTCAACTGGGGCCAGGGGGCCCACTGGCAGTGACTGGGAGGTGGGGCCCCATCGAGCCACGTCGGCGGCCAGCGCCGGAGACGCGTCAGCGACCATTTTCGTGGCGGAGGATCGCCGGAGTGGCTCGGATTTGCTCCACACTTCACCAAATGGCGCGCGGTAACTTGCGTTAGAAAGCTAGCGCTCGCGCGCATCGCGTGGTGCTCAAAGCTCCGCCGAAGGTGACCTAAATCGACGGCGGCGTCCATCCTTGCGGCGGCTAGAGTTCGGGCTCGGGCAGAAACGGTGCTAGGAGGTACGGGGGGAACATGCACGCGTGCTCACAGGACCCGCACGAGCTCCAGGAGCTCGATGCTGGGCTCGGACGAGCACGACAGTGACTGCGGTCACGGCGGTGAGGTGCTCTGCGGCGGCGAGCTCACGGCATCGACGGCTGCTAGCTACGGGCGACGGTGGGCAGCGCAAAGCGATGGAGAGGAAGGTTGGGAGCTCACCGAGCGGCTATGAAAAGCCCTTGGTGGCTTAGGAGCAGCAGATGGCGCCGGAGACGACAAAGCTCGCCGGAGGCAGAGAGGTGCGGGCGCGGCTCGATCCGCTTGCTGCAGGGCTCCCTGGCTCCTTCTGCTCGGCGTAGTCGATGGAGTTGAGCACGGCGACGCCCCTGGAAGAGGTGGTGCGGCCAGAGAACGGCGGTGGCCGCGAAGACGAGCGGGGACGGCGGCGGTGGCGTTCTGCCGCGGTGGATCTGAGGAGGAAGGAGGTGGGGTGAGTGAGGGGAGGAGCTGAAGAGGGGCTAGGGTTGAGCCAGGGGGCTCGGGGTCTTAACAGCGCGCGGGCGACGGCGGATGGGCGACGTGTGCGGCGGCCGTCGCCGTGTCGGCGCGCGGGCACGACAGCGCGAGAGGAGGGGGAACGACCGCGCTGGGCTGGGCCAGCTGGGCCGTTGGTCGGGGCACTGTGCACTAAGGCCCAGTGCACAGTGCCTCGCTTTCACTGTTCTGTTTTCTGTTACACATTTTCTTTTATTCTTTCCTGATTTGAATTAGTTAGGGCTCTTATGCACTTTTGTAAAATGTGGAACTTGGTCCAAATAATGCAAGGCAATAATACCCTTCACCGAAAACTGGTTTGGACAGAATTGGATTTCATTTGAATTTAATATGATTTTAAATGGATTTGTTAATTATGTTTTGGTGCTGTTTCAATTTGTTTAAGTCACTTAATCAATCCAAGTATTACTGGTGATATTTTTATGTGTGCTCCTGGAATATTTGCTAATTAGTGAACATTTTTTCCAAAGGTGTTTGAGCAAATTTATTTTGCACTTTTGAATTTGAGTAAATTTTTAGATTGGAGTTGATTGGCTTACGATAACCACTATGTTTAGGCACTACAAATGATATGACTTGGAAATATTAGCAGCTGATCACAGTGGTAGTTACACAGGGGTGTTACATGCACTGTCTAGAGTTTTACTAGCATAATGAATAACATTCAGTTTCTTATCAACTCTTTGTCCTAGAACAGCACCAACAACATAATCACTAGCATCACACATAATTTCAAAAGGCAAGTTCCAATCAGGTGGTTGAACAATAGGTGCAGAAATTATGGCTTTCTTGAGTGTTTCGTAGGCTTCTAAACAATCATCATCAAAAACAAAAGGAGTATCCTTTTGCAAAAGATTTGTAAGAGGCCTAGAAATTTTAGAGAAGTCTTTGATAAATCACCTATAGAAACCAGCATGACCTAGGAAACTATGAATACCTTTGATATCTTTAGGACATGGCATTTTCTCAATTGCAGCAACCTTAGCTTTGTCCACTTCAATACCTCTTTCAGAAATTTTATGGCCCAAAACAATACCTTCATTTATCATAAAGTGGCACTTCTCCCAATTCAAGACCAGATTTGTTTGCTCGCATCTCTGCAAAACTCGATCAAGATTGCTAAAACAATCATCAAAAGACTTCCCATAAACAGAGAAGTCATCCATGGAAACCTCAACAATCTTTTCACAAAAGTCAGAGAATATAGCAGTCATACATCTTTGAAAGGTAGAAGGTGCATTGCATAAACCAAAAGGCATACGTCTATAAGCATAAGTTCCAAAGGGACAAGTGAAAGTGGTCTTTTCTTGATCAGGTTGAGAAACAAGTATTTGTGAGAAACCAGAATATCCATCAAGGAAGCAAAAGTGTGTGTGCTTAGATAATCTTTCTAGCATTTGATCAATAAAAGGCAGAGGGTAATGATCTTTTCTAGTTTCTTTATTTAATTTTCTGAAATCAATTACCATTCTATAGCCTGTAACAATTCTTTGTGGAATAAGTTCATTCTTATCATTAGGAACAACAGTAATACCTCCTTTCTTAGGAACACAATGAACAGGACTTACCCATCTACTATCAGCTATAGGATAGATTATACCTCCTTCCAGAAGTTTTAAGATTTTCGTTCTTACCACTTCCTTCATTTTCGGATTTAACCGATGTTGGTGATCAACAACGGGTTTAGCATCAGGTTTGTCGGTGTACAAAAGTAGGGGACTTATTGTACCCCTTTACTTGTGTACGGGCAGTCATAGCCACACCTGCGGCCATGCTCGGCGGGGCAGAGGAAGGAAAGGTACGAGACTACCAAGGCAGCACTCAAGCCAGAGGCATGAAGAGCAAAGGGGCAGGATGGACTTCTCCCCCCCCTAGGGGAACACCCTTGCGGGGGGGGGGGCCTACGTAGCCCTGGCAAGAGCCTTGCCGGGGCGGCCTGCCCAACACTAGCAAGGCCGCCACCCATGAGCCTAAGAGTTCTGACACCATTGACAATGCCGAAACCAAGACTCAGAGGCGCCTGCGTGGTGGCATGCAGATCTTTGCGAAGACCAAAGGCCTGCGAGTCTAGATTAGGACCAGAAGACGAAGACCCCCGGCAAGATCCATGCCGGGGACGGTCACAAGACCCCCGGCAAGATCCTCGCCGGGGACAGCCACAAGACCCCCGGCAAGATCCTTGCCGAGGACGGAGGCGAGACCCCGGCAAGACCCTTGCCGGGAGCATCAGCGGGGCCGCGGCCAGGCCCGCACCTGCCAACATTTCGCTGCCCCACGGCCGTTCCGATGCGATGACCAGCCCGCCAACTAGGCGAGCACCTGCGTGGCAGCATGCAGCTTCTAAGCCAACTAGCCAAGCACCTGCGTGGTGGCAGGCAGATCTTCGTGAAGGCCCTGTCACCGCACCAGCACAGCAGTCAGCCAGCCAGCATGGCGCTGCATACCTCATCAGCTTGGACGCGTGTCGAAGCAAGGCGAGGCGGCGATGGACGGGACGTGCTCCGTTGCCGTCCCCGATAAAGCAAGAGGGCACGTAGGCAGCGCATTAAATGCGTTTGTCCTATGATGTCAGCCGATAAACTTGTACACTGTAGATACTTTCCACCTCCTGTGTGCCACTGTGACGACCCCTTTGACATATAAAAGGAGGCTCGAGGCGTACTGTGGAAGGATTCGGACTTTTTGGACTGGACATGCATAGTAGCTAGTCCAAGAGCAGAAGAACACAAGATAAACACAGCCAAGCAGGACTAGGGTTTTACACTTCTCAGCGGCCCGAACCTGGGTAAAAATCCATCGTGTTGATCATTAGATCCGCTCTTTGCGCACTCCTCATCCCTGCCAAACCGTAAAGGGGTCCTCGCGATCTCATAGGTGTCGTTTCCATCGACATCTTTGGCGCGCCAGGCAGGGGTGTTAGGTTGTGCAAACTGGATCTAGCAGTCAGCGCGTTATTTTCCTTGATCACCATGACTCCCAAGAAGAAGGCGATCACGGCGATTGGTTCGTCTGGAGCCGGTCCACCCGAGCCAGCGCGGACGGGCGGCGGTGCAGTCGCGGATGGTGGCGAAGGTGCAGATCACGAGCATCCACGACATTCTGGCAACCGAAGCCAGGCAAGCAGCATCGTTCATGTCCAGGACGACGAGCCGCGCGCCGCTGGGTCCAAGGACGGACCCGTGCTGCCTCTGGGCGGCGCGGTGACCTCCAAGGCACCCCGGCCGGCGCCCGCACCACGGCCTTCCCAGGTCGTGCGCGAGGAACGGCGCCACGACGTTGGATACCACGGGCGTTCCCATGGAAAGAGCCCTCAGCGTCATCCTCGACATGCGCAGGGCCAGCATGCACGCCATGATACTAGTGGAAACGGCGCGTAGCCGCAGAACCGTGAGGGGGCTCCTTCCAACATGGTTGGAAGTCCGAGCACCTCCCGTTCCTCGCGCCTGTAGCTGCGCCCCACGCCAGCAGAGGCGCTAGCAGGAGCGTCGTTGCTCCTCGACTTTCCTCCTCCTACGGAGAAGCAGGAAGAGTGGAGGGCTGCTATCCACAGCCTTATTGGCCATGCCAATAAGGATGGGTATCAGGAGGCAGGCCCTTCGCGGCGTCGGTCCACCAAGCCGGGGCATGTCGATGGCGGAAAGGCCAGAGGCGCCGCAACCACGGTGCACTCCCCTCCACCACGCCAGCAACGGTCGCCAGCTCGGCAAGTCGATGCCCATGATGATGGATCCACGGCATCGTCAAACCCACGAACTCGTCGTGACCAACGTCAAGTTCTTCTGGAACGATGCAAGGAGGATGCTCGAACTACCATCGAGCGGCACGGGATGCACGCCAGCAATCTGATAGGCGCACAGGGCCCACTGCGTACAGGCCTACGCCGGGGGATACTGGTGACCTGCCTTACGAGGTAGGTTGTCCAGCCTTTACCCGTGAGCTGCGGCGGTTCCAGTGGCCCACTACCCGCACGTTCAAACCAGAGGTCCCGGAGAAGTACGATGGCAAAGCTCATCCATCCGAGTTCCTGAGCGTTTACACTATCGCCATGCAAGCTGCCGGAGCTCGGGATGGCAAGGTGCTTGCTAACTACTTCTTGTTGGTGCTCAAGCCCAACGTCAGGTCGTGGTTGATGCACCTGCCAGTAGATCCCATCTCCTCTTGGTCGGACCTGTGCCATGAGTTCGTTGGTGCCTTCACTGGAGGCCATATGACTCCTGGCCAGGCAAGTGATTTACATCTCATCCCACAGAAGGATAGCAAATCCTTGCGCAAATACATACAGAGATTCAGCCGTGTGCAGTACAACATCCCGGATGTTCATCCTGCTGCTGTCATCAGCGCGTTCCATCAGAACGTGTGCAACCGCAAGATGCGTGAGGAGCTGGTGATGAACAAGGTCACGGATGTTGCCGAGCTTTATGTTCTGGCCGACAGATGTGCTCGAGCTGAAGAGGGAAGGAAGTACCCCGGTGAAGGTGCCAGTGTGGGAAGTGACTCTGAAGACGAGGATGTCGTCGCCCTGGCAAAGAAGGGCCGACGACGCAACAGGAAGCGCAAGGGCAAGACCGTGCTTGCCGTCGAGGAATCCGGCAACCACGGCACCGCCAAGAAGGCCAAGGCTGACGACCCCGGCAAGGAGGTTGCCGGGTGCGCTGCCTGCCAGGACTTGGCGGCAGCCGACAAGCCGGAGGGCTCCGACAAGCAATACTGCAAAATCCATCGCACCAAAGGCCATGACCTCCAGAACTGCCGGCAGGTCGAGCAGCTTGTGGAGAGACAGAAAGCTGAGTATGAAAGGCGAGACAAAGAGAAGGGCCAGGATGGTGCCGACAAGCCCGGCAAGAAGCGCGGTGGCCAAGGAGGGCGCCGCGGCAAGGATAAGCAACAAGAGAGGCCTGCTCGAGGCTGCGACAGGAAAGAGGGAGATGATGACCATGAAGAGGACGACGAGTCCAGCGAGCACGAGTTCCAAAAAGCCACAGAAGCCATGTGCGTCGATGGTGGCGCCTCGTTGCATTCTTCTCACCGCCAACTTAAACAGTGGGCGCGCGAGATCAATGCAACAGAGCCATCAATCGATGCCCAGAAGCCATTGAGATGGTCCAACACGCCTATCATTTTTGACGCCGAGGATCACCCTGACCGCACAACTGCGGTCGGGTGCTTGCCGTTGTTGGTCTCACCAACAATTCGCAACCTCAAGGTGACGAAAATGTTAGTGGACAGTGGGGCCGGCCTGAACTTGATCTCGCCCAAGGTGATCAAGAGGTTGCAAATCCCTGATGGAGATCTTGAAGAGATGGGCACGTTTCAAGGGATCAATCCAGGGAGAAGCCAGCACAAGGGGAAGATTACACTACCAGTCACATTTGGTGGTGAGCTGAACTACAAGACAGAAAAGATCGTCTTTGATGTTGCCAAGATCCGGTTACCATATAACGGGATCCTTGGCCATCCAGCATTGACTAAGTTTATGGCAGCATCGCACTATGCTTACAACACGCTGAAGATGCCCGGCCCGATGAGCATCATCACTGTCAACTCTGACAAGAAAGACGCGCTCATCTGCGTCGATCAGCTCTACCAGGAGGCGGTCGTAGCACCTGCCGCCAAGGCACTTGCTCCTGCCACTGGAGCTCCCGGGGAGAAGCAGACCGGCAAGACCTCTTGCCCCGACAAGACCTCCTGCACCCACTCCGGCAAGCGCGCCTCTTCGGAGTGTTGCGCTTCCGTCGAGGAGGACGTGCCAGAGAGCTCCACCGGCCAGAGCAAGAAATCCAAGGCAGCGCCACCAGAGACCAAGAAGGTGCCCGTCAAGGAGGACGGCATGGGCGGAGCTTTCACCATAAGCTCCACCCTCGACAGCAAATAGGAAAGCGCGCTCGTCGCCTTCCTGCGGGAGAATGTCGATGTGTTTGCATGGCAGGCATCTGACATCCACGGCGTTCCCAGGGAGGTGATTGAGCACCACCTTGCTGTCTGTCCTCATGCGCGGCCCGTCAAGCAGAAGGTCAGGAAGCAAGCTTTGGAGCGGCAAGAGTTTATCATCGAAGAGATTAGGAAGTTGGAGGCGGCAGGCTTAGTCAGAGGAGTGCTCCACCCAACCTGGTTGGCTAATCCGGTTGTGGTGCGCAAGGCAAATGGGAAATGGAGGCTGTGTATTGATTATACAGACATCAATAAAGCCTGTCCAAAGGATCCTTTCCCTTTGCCGCGCATTGACCAGATCATGGACTCCATTGCCGGGTGTGACTTGCTATCATTCCTTGACGCCTACTCAGGATACCACCAAATCTTCATGACGAAGGAGGATGAAGAGAAAACCGCGTTCATCACCCCATGTGGTACGTATTGTTTTATACGAATGCCTTTTGGGTTGAAGAGCGCCGGTTCGACATTTGCGAGGGTGGTCCAGATTGGTTTTGAACCCCAGCTGCACAGAAATATGGAAGCATATATGGATGATATAGTGGTCAAAACCAAGGACAAGGCCACGCTCATGCAGGATTTAGAGGAAACATTTGCAAACCTGCGCAAGATCAACCTCAAGCTCAACCCAAAGAAGTGCGTGTTCGGCGTCCCATCCGGCAAACTTCTTGGGTTCTTTGTGTCTCAACGCGCAATCGAAGCAAATCCCGACAAGATCAAAGCGATTGAGCAGATTGAGGCACCAAGACGAGTCAAGGACGTCCGTAGGCTCGCCGGCTGCGTTGCTGCTCTGAGTAGGTTCATCTCCAAATCTGCTGAGCGCGCCCTCCCCTTTTTCAAAATTTTGAAAAAGGCGGGTCCAGTGAAATGGACTCCGGAGGCAGACGCAGCGCTGCAAGATTTGAAGAGGTACCTCTCCTCCACGCCAATACTAGTCGCGCCTAAACCGCAAGAGCCGTTGCTGCTATATCTAGCGGCGACGAATCAAGTGGTCAGCGCCGCGCTAGTAGAGCAGAGAGAAGTTGAGGAAGAAGCAGCGGCAGCGGCGAGGCCATCGGATGATGGGCCAGAGCTCCCCCCCGGCAAGGCCTGATGCCGGCGAGGCGGAACCCCCGGCAAAGCCTGATCCCGGCAAGACAAAGTCTGCGCAAGTGGGCGAAGTCAAACAGAAGAAGAAGGTGATGCAGCACCCGGTTTATTTTGTCAGTTCCCTCTTGCAGGGGGCTAGATCAAGATATTCTGGTATACAGTTTCGGCCTCCTTATGGCCTCGAGAAAGCTGCGTCACTATTTCCAAGCGCATGAGATCACCGTCATCTCCCGCCTCCCTTTGCAACGAATCTTGCACAACCCGGATGCAACTAGGAGGATTGTGGAGTGGGCGTTGGAGCTGTCGAGCTTTGGCCTCAAGTTTGAAAGTACTTCAACAATCAAGAGCCGAGCCTTGGCAGAGTTCTTAGGAGAATGGACCTCAACGCCCGACGAAGAAATTCAAGAAACCACCCTTCCCGGCAAGGAGACGAGCCGTGATTGGATTATGTACTTTGATGGAGCTTTCTCACTGCAAGGTGCTGGTGCCAGCGTGCTACTCGTCGCACCCACCGGAGAGCGCCTCAAGTACGTAGTTTAGATGCACTTTTCCTGGGAAAAATCAATGAACAACACTGTGGAGTACGAGGGATTGCTTGCTGGTCTCAGGATCGCGGCAGACCTCGGAATCAGGAAGCTCATCGTCAGGGGTGATTCGCAGCTTGTTGTCAAACAAGTTAACCAGGATTACCAGAGCCCGTTGATGGAGGCCTATGTGGATGAAGTGAGGAGGTTGGAGGAGCGTTTCGACGGTCTACAAGCAGAGCATGTTCCCCGAGCGGAGAATAGCATCGCCGATGACTTGTCAAAACGTGCTGCCCTCAAGTTGCCTGTGGAACCAGGTACCTTTGTGCTTCAATTAACCCAGCCATCCGTTGAGCCATCAGTGGGACAGAACAAGCAAAGGAAGGCAGGCCCCGGCAAGTACTTTCCCGTTGAGCTCCCAGGAGCCGCCGGCAAGGAAATTGCCGGGTATCCCAAGCTTGCCGGGGAGCAGCGGCCTCCGGCAGGGCCCCAAGCCCTGACCGTAGAAGCAGCTGCCCCTACGGCCGGGGATGAGCCTTTAGTCCTTGCCGTCGAGCCCCAGGCTCCAGCATGGGCGCAGAGCACCGTTCGTTTCCTCCAAATAGGGGAACTCCCTGAGGAATAAGAAGAGGCAGACAAAGTAGCCCGTCGGTACAGCATGTACCAGTTCGTGGATGATGCCCTATACAGAAGGAGACCGAACGGTGTGAAATTGAAGTGCATTCCTCCGGAGGACGGACTGGAGCTGTTGGCAGAGATACATGGAGGCATGTGTGGCTCCCACATAGGGTCAAGAGCCCTTGCTGGCAAAGTGTTCCGGCAAGGTTTCTTCTGGCCCACTGCTCTCCAAGATGCAACTGCACTAGTAACCAAATGTGAAGCGTGTCAATTCCATTCGAAGAAACTCTGCCAACCAGCTCAAGCTCTTCAGACAATCCCTCTTTCCTGGCCATTTTTGGTCTGGGGGCTCGACATACTGGGCCCCTTTCCCCGTGCTGTCGGGGGCTTTGAGTACTTGTACGTCGCAATCGACAAGTTCACAAAGTTGCCGGAAGTGGAACCGGTGAGGAAGGTGACAGCACAATCAGCCGTCAAGTTCTTCAAAGGACTAGTCTGCCGTTTTGGTGTGCCAAATAGACTCATCACCGACAATGACACGTAGTTCACGAGCCACACCTTCATGCAGTACATCCAAGACCTCGGCAGGAAGGTTTGTTTTGCTTCTGTTGCTCATCCCAGAAGTAACGGCCAGGCTGAGAGGGTGAATGCAGAAGTGTTGCGAGGCCTCAAGACCAGAACTTTTGACAGGCTACACAAGTGCGGAAGGCGCTGGATTAATGCGTTGCCAACGGTTCTTTGGTCAATCAGAACAACGCCAAATCGAGCCACTGGCCAGACACCCTTTGCCCTGGTATACGGGGCAGAAGCAGTTCTCCCCATGGAACTCATATACGCGTCACCTCGAGAGCTCTCTTATGATGAGCTTGAGCAAGAGCAGTTGCGCCAAGATGATGAAACGCTCCTTGAGGAAGATCATCTTCAGGCTATTGTGCGAGCTGCTCGCTACCAGCAAGCCTTGCGCCGCTATCATAGCCGCAAGGTTCACGCCCGAAGCCTTGAGGAAGGCGACCTTGTTCTTCAGCACGTTCAGTCGGCCAAGAATTCCAACAAGTTGACGCCGAAGTGGGAAGGCCCTTATCGGGTAATACGAGTCACCAGGCCCGGCGAAGTCCGCCTGGAGACCGAAGATGGCATTCCGGTGAGCAATTCCTGGAATATCGAACATCTTCGCAAGTTTTACCCCTAAGGCGCGGTTGCCGGGAGCCCCGACAACCTCCTTTTGTACTAGCCTTGCCGGCAAGGCATATAACCCTATGTACAAAGCCAGGCACAGACGCTGTGCGCAGTTAGAGAAACCTTTAGTATGTACAGTTTCCCATTGATTTCCATGTTTATGTGTATACGTATATGCATGCTTGTCCAGGATATTGTACTGCTTTTTGGTTGCAATAAATGTTAATGGACCGCCAAGGTTCCATACTCCTGTCCTCCCTTCTTTCCAGCCGCGGCAAGGACGCTCAATTCTGCCAAGGACTCGGCTCCGGCAAGAAGTTGGGAAGACTGCCCGGCACAGCGATCCCCTGCAAAAGAAAACAGATAAAGTTCACCTCTTGCCCATTCGTGTTCGTAACCTGTGACTTGTGCATTAGAAAACCTCGCCACTCTCTTTTAAACTCGGGTGCTCCCATCCCTGGCCCGAACGCTGCTTCGGTTAGGATGGTCGTAGTAGCCTTTGCTAAAAGAAGGGTGGCGAGGGGTTGGACCCTTTGTCTGTAACCCAGCAGATGTGATTCTCCGGCAGGCACAGAGGGCACCAGCAGGATAACTTGCTGAAAGGACTCGTTTATTTGCACTAAAGAGGCATTTCGCCTCGGCATGGACGTATACATGCACGGGTTCCCGGCAAGGCTGGTCTTTTTCACTGACTTGCTGATACAAGTACGAATGTTACAGGACACAGGCATGGGCTAAAGAGATTACATTATTTAGAAATAAAGATTTGGCAAGTGCCTACAAATTAAAAGAAAGATAAGTGCCCCGTAATCTCCGTTCTTGCCCCTTTCCTCCCAGGTGCGGCAGGTGAAGGCAAAAAATAGGCGACGGGGAACGCGTCGATGGAGAGCATGGTGGGGACGGCCCTCAGCAAGGCACGAGGCCGAGGATGGTGCTGCCACCGATGGTCAGCCGGATTCAGAATCGGCATCCTCCCGCCCGCTACCGTCGTCATCACTGTAGCTGTCCTCCTCATCACTGTCGCTCAAGGAGGAGGTTTCGTTGTCAGTGGAGCTCTCCACGCAGCAACCTAAGCGGATTCCCGAGTGCCCGAAGACCTTGACGGAGAGTAGGCCATTCTCCATTAATTTGAACTGGAGAACGTGCCCCTCCGACAGGCTATGGACACGGGCAAAGGTCTTCCACCCACGGCAGAAGTACATGACGTGAGGGGCGGGGAAGTCGACATCAACCCACATGTCGCCGTTCCTGCAGCCCCTCATATGCAACCTCAAGGCCTGTGGCGAGTTAAGCTCCATTACCCGAGCAAACGGGGTGGGGAGGCGGTGGTGACCGCACACTAGTTTGTACAGCCTGATGAAGAACTCGTGGGGCTGGTCTCCGACATGGCCTTCCATTGGAGGGGGAGCCATTGGCGGAAGCGCGGCTAGTGCGCCGCCCCGTCCTCCTCTCCCCCGAGCGCCATGGCGGCCTCGGCCTCGCCCCCTCCCTCTTCCTCTCACGGCGGGCTCCGCCGCCATGGGCTCCGGAGGAGGGGGACACGTTGTCGAGCAGAAGCGCTCGTCGCCGCCATTGGAGCGCCGACGCGCCCCCTCACCATGACGAGTGGAGGAAAGGGCCCAAGCAGGAAGAAGATGAATGTAGAAGAACGCCGTCCCTCTTCCCCTTTTTATAGAGGGGCGGGGCCGGGGCTCGGCCCCCCAACCTAAGGGCGGCTGCCCCACTCGACCAATCCGGCCGCCAGAGGCGCAGGGAATCAAGACCGACCCGCTGCTCCAATCAGCAACGCCCGGCTTCCCGCCTCGGCGTTAAGGCCCGTGCCCTCCGTATCTGCCACCTACTCTCCATGAGGCATGGAGGACACGTGGCGGGCAAGCCAAAATTGGGGAGACAAGTGGGACGACCGTTTCCCACCCCGAGATCGTGGGGCACGGGTGCCATGAAGGCCGAGACCCGAGTCCACTTTGTAAATGAGCAGCGCCCCTGCGGCTTCCTCTTTTTTATGGGGAAGGTGCGGGCCGCCTCTTTACTATTCACAACGAGGTGACACAGGCGTGCTGTGACCGTTCCACACACGACCCCCACGTCACGCACTCAATGCGGATCATGGGAAAGCGCAACTAGCGAAGAAGTTACCGCGGTTAAAACTCTGCCACGCGTGCCCGCGCACCGTTCTGGCCTGGCCCAACAACGCTTCGCGCTTATGTGTGGCCCAGGCCCGGGGGCTCCTGTCGGTGTACAAAAGTAGGGACCTTTTTGTACCCCTTTACTTGTGCACGGGCAGTCGTAGCCACACCTGCGGCCATGCTAGGCGGGGCAGAGGAAGGAAAGGTACGAGACTGCCAAGGCAGCACTCAAGCCAGAGGCATGAAGAGCAAAGGCGCAGGATGGACTTCTCCCCCCCCCAGGGGAACACCCTTGTCGGGGGGGCCTACGTAGCCCCGGCAAGAGCCTTGCCGGGGCGGCCTGCCCAACACTAGCAAGGCCGCGACCCATGAGCCTGAGAGTTCTGACACCATCGACAACGCCGAAACCAAGACTCAGAGGCGCCTGCGTGGTGGCATGCAGATATTTGCGAAGACCAAAGGCCTACGAGTCTAGATTAGGACCAGAAGACGAAGACCCCCGGCAAGATCCTTGCCGGGGACGGTCACAAGACCCCCGGCAAGATCCTTGCCGGGGACAGCCACAAGACCCCCGGCAAGATCCTTGCTGGGGACGGAGGCGAGACCCCGGCAAGACCCTTGCCGGGAGCATCAGCGGGGCCGCGGCCAGGCCCGCACCTGCCAACGTTTCGCTGCCCCACGGCCGTTCTGATGCGACGACCAGCCCGCCAACTAGGCGAGCACCTGCGTGGCAGCATGCAGCTTCTAAGCCAACTAGCCAAGCACCTGCGTGGTGGTAGGCAGATCTTCATGAAGGCCCTGTCACCGCACCAGCATAGCAGTCAGCCAGCCAGCATGGCGCTGCATGCCTCATCAGCTTGGACGCGCGTCGAAGCAAGGCGAGGCGGCGACGGACGGGACGTGCTCCGTTGCCGTCCCCGATAAAGCAAGAGGGCACATAGGCAGCGCATTAAATGCGTTTGTCCTATGATGTCAGGCTATAAACTTGTACACTGTAGATACTTTCCACCTCCTATGTGCCACTGTGGCGACCCCTTTGACATATAAAAGGAGGCCCGAGGCGTACTGTGGAAGGATTCGGGCTTTTTGGACTGGACACGCATAGTAGCTAGTCCAAGAGTAGAAGAACACAAGATAAACACAGCCAAGCAGGACTAGGGTTTTACGCTTCTCAGCGGCCCGAACCTGGGTAAAAATCCATCATGTTGATCATTAGATCCGCTCTTTGCGCACTCCTCATCCCTGCCGAACCGTAAAGGGGTCCTCGCGATCCCATAGGTGTCGTTTCCACCGACAAGGTTCCATAATAATCTTGTGCTGACATAGAGTGGGACTAATGCCCTTTAAATCATCAAGAGTATACCCAATAGCAGCTCGGTGCTTCCTTAGAACTTTCAATAATCTTTCTTCTTCATGTTCTGAAAGGTTAGCACTAATAATAACAGGATATATCTTCTTTTCATCAAGATAAGCATATTTCAAAGTGTCTGCCAATTGTTTTAATTCAAACACAGGATCACCCTTAGTTGGAGGAGGACCTCCTAGAGTTTCAATAGGTAAATTGTGTTTAAGCAGAGGACGTTGTTCAAAGAAAATCTTATCTATTTCATTTCTCTCGTGCATATGTAAATCATTTTCATGGTCTAGCAAATATTGTTCTAAAGGATCAGTAGGAGGCACAGCAATAGAAGCAAGACCAATTATTTCATCCTTACTAGGCAATTCTTTTTCATGAAGCTTTCTACTAAACTTGGAAAAATTAAACTCATGAGACTCATCACCAAAGCTAACACCGACAGTTTGTTTTTCACAATCTATTTTAGCATTAACGGTGTTCAAGAAAGGTCTACCAAAGATAATGGGACAAAAGTCATCTTGTGGAGAACCAAGAACAAGGAAATCAGTAGGGTATTTCATTTTCCCACACAAGACTTCAACATCTCTAACAATCCCAATTGGTGATATAGTGTCTCTATTAGCAAGTTTAATAGTAACATCTATATCTTCTATTTCTGCGGGTGCTATGTCATTCATAATTTCTTGATATAAGGAATAAGGAATAGCACTCACACTAGCACCTATGTCACATAGACCATGATAACAGTGATCTCCTATTTTAAATGAGACAACAGGCATGCCAACAACAGGTCTATGATTATCCTTTTTATCAGGTTTGGCAATTCTAGCAGCTTCTTCACAGAAGTAAATAACATGCCCATCTACGTTTTCTTCCAGGAGATCCTTAATCATAGCAACACTAGGTTCTACTTTAATTTTTTCATCAGGTTTAGGTGTTCTAATATAACTTTTGTTAACCACAGTTGAAACTTTAGCATGTTCCTTTATCCTAACAGGGAAAGGTGGTTTCTCAATATAAGCAGTAGGAACAACTGGATCAACATTATAAATTATGGTTTCCTCTTTAATTGGTACCGGTTCTTTAAATTCTTCTTTAATAGGTGGGGGATATTTGAACCACTTCTCCTTAGGGAGATCAACATGAGTAGCAAATGATTCACAAAAGGAGGCTACTATCTCAGAGTCAAGTCCATATTTAGTGCTAAACTTTTGAAAAGCATCGGTATTCATAAAAGATTTAACACAATCATACTTAAGCTTAATACCTAACTCTTTACCTTCGTCGAGTTCCCAATCTTCAGAGTTGCGTTTAATTCTTTCCAAAAGATCCCACCAGAATTCAATAGTCTTCTTCATAAAAGAACTAGTACAAGAAGTATCAAGCATGGATTGATCATCACGAGAAAGCCGAGCATAAAAGTTCTGGATAATAATTTCTCTTGAGAGCTCATGGTTGGGGCATGAATATAACATTGACTTAAGCCTCCCCCAAGCTAGAGCGATACTTTCTCCTTCATGAGGCCAAAAATTATATATATAATTCCGATCATGATGAACTAGATGCACAGGATAATTTTTTTGGTGGAACTCCAATTTCAATCAATTCCAATTCCAAGATCCAATATCATCGCATAGCCTATACTATGCCACTTCTTTTCCCTTCAAAGATAAAGGGAAAACCTTTTTCATAACTTCATCTCCGAGTAAACCTGCAAGCTTAAACAATCCACAAATTTGTTCCACATATATCAAGTGCATATCGGGATGTTCGGTTCCATCTCCTGCATAAGGATTAGCTAGCAGTTGTTCGATCATACCCGAAGGAATTTCATATTCAATATTTTCACTAGGTGCAGTAGGTTGAGGGGTAGCTAATTCTGGTTTCGGTCGAGGTGAAGATACCCCGAACAATCCCCTCAAAGGATTGTTTTCCGTAGTAATAAGGGACAATAAATTTCAGCACACTATATAAATGTTTCCTTACCAAATTCCACTTACCAAAGGCGCTTCACTCCCCGGCAACGGCACCAGAAAATAGCCTTGATGACCCACAAGTATAGGGGATCAATTGTAGCTCTTTTTGATAAGTAAGAGTGTCGAACCCAACTAGGAGCAGAAGGAAATGACAAGTGGTTTTCAGCAAGGTAATGTCTGCAAGTGTTGAAATTGTAAGTAATAGAGTAGTTTGATAGCAAGATAATTTGTAACGAGCAAGTAACGATAGTAGTAAAAAAAGTGCAGCAAGGTAGCCCAATCCTTTTGAGGCAAAGGACAGGTCAAAACGGTCTCTTATAATAAGCAAAGCATTCTTGAGGGTACACGGGAATTTCATCTAGTCACTTCGACCATGTTGATTTGATTTGTGTTCGCTACTTTGATAGTTTGATATGTGGGTGGACCGGTTCTTAGGTGCTGTTCTTACTTGAACAAGCCTCCTACTTATGATTAACCCTCTCGCAAGCATCCGTAACTACGAGAAAATTATTAAGAATAAATTCTAACCATAGCATTAAACTTTTGGATCCAATCGGTCCCTTACGGAATAGCGCATAAACTGGGGTTTAAGCTTCTGTCACTCTCGCAACCCATCATCTACTTACTACTCCACAATGCATTCCCTTAGGCCCAAATATGGTGAAGTGTCATGTAGTCGACGTTCACATGACACCACTAAGGGAATCACAACATACATACTATCAAAATATCGAACACATATCAAGTTCACATGATTACTTGCAAAATGATTTCTCCCGTGACCTCAAGAACAAAAGTAACTACTCACAAATGATAATCATGCTCAAGATCAGAGGGGTATTAAATAGCATATTGGATCTGAGCATATAATCTTCCACCAAATAAACCATATAGTAATCAACTACAAGATGTAATCAACACTACTAGTCACCCACAAGCACCAATCTATAGTTCCGGTAACAAGATTGAACACAAGAGATGAACTAGGGTTTGAGATGAGATGGTGTTGTTGAAGATGTTGATGGAGACTGCCCTCCCCAAGATGGGAGAGTTGTTGGTGATGATGATGACGATGATTTCCCCCTCCGGAAGGGAAGTTCCCCTGGCAGAATCGCTCCGCCGGAGGGCAAAAGTGCTCCTGCCCAAGTTTCGCCTCGATACGGCGGCGCTCCGTCCCAAAAGTCCTCTCCTTATTTTTTTCTAGGTCAAAATGACTTATATACCAGAAGATGGGCACCGGAGGTGGGCCTGGGTGAGCACAACCCACCAGGGCACGCCTAGGCTCCCTGGCGCGCCCAGGTGGGTTGTGCCCACCTGGTGGGCCCCTCTGGTGCTTATTTGCTCCAGTATTCTTCAAATATTCCATAAAAAATCTCCGTAAAGTTTTAGCTTGTTTGGAGTTGTGCAGAATAGGTGGCTTGACGTAGCTTTTCCAGGCCCAGATTTCCAGCTGCCGAAATTCTCCCTCTTTGTGTGTACCTTGCATATTATGAGAGAAAAGGTATTAGAATTACTCCAAAAAGCATTATTATGCATAAAAACATCATAAATAACAGTAGGAAAACATCATTATTTTGCATAGAGAGTCTCCTATGTTGTCACTTTCATATGCTAGCAGGAATTTTTCATTATACAACTTGGCTTGTATATTCCAACGATGGGCTTCCTCAAATTGCCCTAGGTCTTCATGAGCAAGCAAGTTGGATGCACACCCACTTAGTTTTCTTTTGAGCTTTCATAAACTTATAACTCTAGTGCATCCGTTGCATGGCAATCCCTACTCACTCACATTGATATCTATTGATGGGCATCTCCATAGCCCGTTAATTTGTCTAGTTGATGTGAGACTATCTCCCGCTTTTTGTCTTCTCCACAACCACCATATTCTATTCCACTTATAGTGCTATGTCCATGGCTCATGCTCATGTATTGCGTGAAAGTTGAAAAGGTTTGAGAACACCAAAAGTATGAAACAATTGCTTGGCTTGTTATCAGGGTTTTGCATGATTTGAATACTTTGTGTGATGAAGATGGAGCATAGCCAGACTATATGATTTTGTAGGGATAAACTTTCTTTGGCCATGTTATTTTGAGAAGACATAATTGCCTTGTTAGTATCCTTGAAGTATTATTGTTTTTATGTCAATATTAAACTTTTGTTTTGAATCTTATGGATCTGAACATTCATGCCATAATAAAGAAAATAACATCGATAAATATGTTAGGTAGCATTCCACGTCAAAAATTCTATTTTTTATCATTTACCTACTCGAGCACGAGCAGGAATTAAGCTTGGGGATGCTTGATACGTCTCCAACGTATCTATAATTTTTTATTGTTCCATGCTATTATATTATCTGTTTTGGATGTTTTATATGTATCAATATGCTATTTTATATTATTTTTGGGACTAACTTATTCACCTAGAGCCTAGTGCCAGTTTCTGTTTTTCCCTGTTTTTGAGCTTCGCAGAAAAGGAATACCAAATGGAGTCTGCGATGATTTTTCTTGGACCAGAAGACACCTAGGAGACTTGGAGTGCAAGTAAGAAGAGCCACGAGGTGGCCACAACGGGGGAGGGCGCGCCCAGGGGGTAGGGCGCGCCCCCTGCCTTGTGGGCCCCTCGGTGACCCCCTGACCTAGATCTTCCTCCTATATATTCACATATATTCCCAAATCACCAGAAGCATCCACGAAAACACTTTTCCACTGCCGCAACCTTCTGTTTCCGTGAGATCCCATCTTGGGGCCTTTTTCGGCATCCTACCGGAGGGGGATTCGATCACGGAGGGCTTCTACATCAACTCTATTGCCCTTCCGATGAAGCATGAGTAGTTTACCTCAGACCTACGGGTCCATAGCTAGTAGCTAGATGGCTTCTTCTCTCTCTTTGATTCTCAATACAACATTCTCCTTGATGTTCTTGGAGATCTATCCGATGTAATCTTGTTTTGCGGTGTGTTTGTTGAGATCCAATGAATTGTGGATTTATGATCAGCTTATCTATGAATATTATTTGAATCTTCTCTGAATTCTCTTATGCATGATTTGATATCCTTGTAATTCTCTTCGAACTATCGGTTTGGTTTGGCCAACTAGATTGGTTTTTCTTGCAATGGGAGAAGTGCTTGGCTTTGGGTTCAATCTTGCGGTGTCCTCTCCCAGTGACAGTAGGGGCAGCGAGGCACGTATTGTATTGTTGCCATCGAGGATAAAAAGATGGGGTTTACATCATATTGCTTGAGTTTATTCCTCTACATCATGTCATCTTACTTAAAGCGTTACTCTGTTCTTCATGAACTTAATACTCTAGATGCAGGCAGGAGTCGGTCGATGTGTGGAGTAATAGTAGTAGATGCAGGCAGGAGTCGATCTACTTGACACGGACATGATGCCTATATTTCATAATCATTGCCTTGGATATCGTCATAACTTTGTGCTTTTCTATCAATTGCTCGACAGTAATTTGTTCACCCACCGTATTATTTGCTATCTTGAGAGAAGCCTCTAGTGAAACCTATGGCCCCCGGGTCTATTTTCCATCATATTACTTTCCGATCTACTATTTTGCAATCTTTTATTTTCAGATCTATAAACCAAAAACCCTAAAAATATTTACTTTATCTTTTGTTTAGTTTTATCTATCTCTATCAGATCTCACTTTTGCAAGTGAGAGTGAAGGGATTGACAACCCCTTTATCGTGTTGGGTGCAAGTGTTTGATTGTTTGTGCAGGTATTGGTGATTTGTGCGTTGTCTCCTACTGGATTGGTACCTTGGTTCTCTAACTGAGGGAAATACTTATCTCTACTTTGCTGCATCGGCCTTTCCTCTTCAAGGGAAAAACCAACGCAAGCTCAAGAAGTAGCATAAGTATTAGCAGTTGAGTTATCATTCAACCACACCTGGAGACTAAATATCTGCAATAGTGTGATCAGTAGCAAAGTGATATGATAGTTTGATAGCAGTAGTAACGGTAGCAACAGTAACAGTAACAGTGATAGAAATAATTTTGTAGTAGTTGTAACAGTAGCAACAACAGTAGTAACTTAGCAAGAACAATATGTGGAAAAACTCATAGGCATTGGATCGATGATTTCGTTGGATGATATTCATCATATAACAGTCATAACCTAGGGCGACACAGAACTAGCTCCAGTTCATCAATATAATGTAGGCATGTATTCCATAAATAGTGATACGTGCTTCCGGAAAAGAACTTGCATAACATCTTTTGTCCTACCCTCTCGTGACAGCGGGGTCCATAAGGAAACTAAGGTCTATTAAGGCCTCCTTTTAGTAGAGAACCGGAACAAAGCATTAACATATAGTGAATACATGAACTCCTCAAATTACGGTAATCAACGGAAACAATCCCAATTGTTGTCACCTTGGGGTATGCGGATCATAACACGTAATAGGTGCGTATAACTTGCATGGTAGGATCTAGAACACAAATATATTGGTGAAAACATAAACGGTTCAGATCTGAGATCATGGCACTCGGGCCCTAGTGACAAGCATTAAGCATAGAAAAATCATAGCAACATCAATCTCAGAAGATAGTGGATACTAGGGTCAAGCCCTAACAAAACTAACTCGATTACATGATGAATCCCATCCAACCCGTCACCGTCCAGCAAGCCTACAAAGAGATTACTCACTCTTGCCAGTGAGCATCGTGAAATTGGCGATGGAGGATGGTTGGTGATGACGATGGCGGTGAATCCCCTTCTCTGGAGCCCAAAACGGTGCAACGCCCGGATAATTAAGCTACAGTAATCCCAAGTTAATGGGCCATGTCATCACATTAATGTTGCTAATCCTCATTTGATCCAAGTCATAATTCAAATTAAAGACAAAATTCAAATTTCTCAAACATGCAAACTAAAATGCTCATCATGTGGCAAATAATCCATAGCTAATTATGGTAGTGAACCACATTTTTATAAAATAATTAAATGTCCTAAAATAATTAAAACAGCAACTAAAACAATTAATTAAATGCTTTTTAAATAATAATAATTCCAAAGTATTGTATTTAAATACTAAACTAAATGTGGCAGTGTTTAATTGTTAATACTAATTTAGGTGCTAACTTTATATTTTATAAAACTAAAATGAAACAGAAAACAAAGATAAAAACAAAAGAAAAGAAAAGGCCACCCCCTTCTCCCCGGGCCTAGCCAGCCGAACCGGCCCAGCGGCCCACCCCCTTGTCGTCTTCCTCCCCCGCGCCCTGTTCCCCCGACCCACCTTCCTACAGGGGCGCGTCCCCGCCACACCACCTCGCCGGCGACGCCCCGAGGAAAAGGGCGACACCTCGGATTCCACCCTCACCTACCCCAGTCGCCCACCACTCACGTCGCTCCCCACTCTTCTCTCCCCCTCCGCCTAGCCCAGATCCCCTTTCCCCTCCTCGCCCGGCGTACAGTCGCCACCGCACTACGGCGCCACCGCGGCCACCGTGCCCAACGCACCGCCCCGACATGTCCTTCCGCCTTGCCGCCGTCCGCTGCGCCCCCTGGTGCCAGTTGTAGGAGCTCAGAGGCGCTGGAGCACTGCCAACACCGTCTTATTCTTCCCCTCCGTCCGATTCGGTCGCTGGCCCTCTCCGTCGACTCCAACCACCCTGGCAGCTCCTAAACCCCCACCAGACCACCGTGCGTCCCCTCGGTGAGCACCGCGCCTATCCCCTCTCCTGTTTCCCTCTAGCTTGCCCGCTACATCGCCGCGCCCATGGCTTTGCTCGCCGAGCCCATGGCTCCGCCCGCCGCGCCTTGCTGCTCTCGACCAAGCCTCGTGCATGCCCGCTCATCAACTGGCCGCAACCAGCGCGCCAGCCGCCCTCACGCACGGACTCGCCTAGCCCCGCGCTTGCTCCGACCGCCGCTTTCGCCGCTCGCCGCCGACGCTGCGGGCATCCTCCGGCCTCACCACCACCACAGGAGGGCACGGCTCGCTCCGCTCATTCGAACGAGCCCAGCCGCGTCCGGAGTCGTCGCCCGTAGCCCCAGCTCAACCACCACTCGAAAGCCGCTGCCGCCTCTGCTCGCCACCGGCGATGCTCCGGTCGACCCCGGCGCCAACCATCTGCACCACCACGTGCGCGACGCCGGGCCGCGCCCGTAGTTCTAAACCGCAGGTCCGGAGGCCCCCTGTCCCGCGTATCCGGCCATCTCTGGCGAAGGGCCGCCACAGGAGCTCGCCGGAGCCCTCTCCGGCGCCCGCCGACGTGGCCGCCTCGGGGCCACTGATGGCTCGTGTTCGCGTCAGTATTTCCCCGAAGAGGAAGGGATGATGCAGCACAGCTACAATAGGTATTTCCCTCATTATGAAACCAAGGTTATCGAACCAGTAGGAGAACCAAGCAACACTATGTAAATGGTACCTGCACACAAAGAACAAATACTTGCAACCCGACGCCTAAGAGGGGTTGTCAATCCCTCTCGGGTAAAAGATAGATTGGTTTGTATGATTTTGGATAAATAGATCTCGCGATAAAACAAAATAAAATAAATAAAGAAAAAGTTTAGCAAGGTATTTTTGGGTTTTTAGAATAATAGGTCTGAAAAAAAAACAAATAAAAATAGATCTCAAAGCAAATATGATAAAGAATAGACCCGGGGGCCGTAGATTTCACTAGTGGCTTCTCTCGAGAAAAATAGCAAACAATGGGTAAACAAATTACTGTTGGGAAATTGATAGAACTTCAAATAATTATGCCGATATCCAGGCAATGGTCATTATATAGGCATCACGTCCAAGATTAGTAGACCGACTCCTGCCTGCATCTCCTACTATTACTCCACACATTGACCGCTATCCAGCATGCATCTAGTGTATTAAGTTCATGGAGAAACGGAGTAATGCAATAAGAATGATGACATGATGTAGACAAGGTCTATTCATGTAGGAATAGACCCATCTTGTTATCCTTAATAGCAACGATACATGCGTGTCTTGCTGCCCCTTCTGTCACTGGGAAAGAACACCGCACGACCGAACCCATCACAAAGCACCTCTACCCATGCCAAGAAAAATCGATCTAGTTGGCCTAAATAAACCAAAGATTCGAAGAAGAAATACGAGGCTATAAGTAATCATGCATATAAGAAATCGAAGAAACTCAAATAACTTTCATGGATAAATAGATCTGATCATAAACTCAAAGTTCATCGGATCGTAACAAACACACCGCAAAAAGAGTTACATCAAATAGATCTCCAAGAGACCATTGTATTGAGAATCAAAAGAGAGAGAGGAAGCCATCTAGCTACTAACTACGGACCCATAGGTCTACAATGAACTACTCACGCATCATCGGAGAGGCACCAATGAGGATGATGAACCCCTCTGTGATGGTGTCTAGATTGGATCTGGTGGTTCTGGAACTTGCGGCGGCTGGAATTGTGTTTAGTCGACTCCCCTAGGGTTTTTGGATTTTTGGGGTATTTGTAGAGCAAAGAGGCGATGCGGGAGGCGGCCGAGGCGGGCACGCCTGGGCCCCCAGGCGCGCCCAGGTGGGTTGTGCTCCCCTCGGAGCCCTCCTCTGGTACATCTTTGGCCCAACAGGTGTCTTCTGGTCCAGAAAAAATTCTCCAAAAACTTTCGCTTCGTTTGGACTCCATTTGGTACTGATATTCTGTGAAGTAAAAACAAGCAAAAAACAGGAACTGGCACTGGGCACTATGTCAATTGGTTAGTCCCAAAAAATGATATAAAGTTTCTATAAAATGATTATAAAACATCCAAGAATGATAATATAACAACATGGAACAAACAAAAATTATAGATATGTTGGAGACATATCAGCATCCCCAAGCTTAATTCCTACTTGTCCTCGAGTAGGTAAATGATAAAAACCGAATTTTTGATGTGGAATGCTGCCTAACATGTTCATCACATATTCTTTTCTTTTGTAGCATGGACATTTGGACTTTTATATGATTCAAAGCAATAGTCTAGTTTTGACATGAAGATTTAAATACTCAAGCATATCAACAAGCAACCATGTCTTTCAAAATATTAACACTAAAGGAAGTTATCCCTAGCCCATCATGCTCAATCATTGATCCATTCATGAAACACACTCGCATATTAGCTATATCCAATGCTCAAGTACGATCATAGAGCCCCTTAGTTGGTGCTTTATAAGGGAAGATCGATACTCAAATAAAAATAAAAATTGCATAAAGTAAATAGAAAGGCCCATCGCAGAGGGAAGTAGGGTTTTGTAGAGGTGCCAGAGGTCAAAGCGAAAAAATAGAGATAAAACATTTTGCGTGGCATGCTTTTCCTGTCAACAAAAATGAACGAGTAGTTCCCAATACTTTCCATGCTAGATATATCATAGGCGGTTCCCAAACAGAAAATAAAGTTTATTCCTTTTTCCACCATACTTTCACATTCCACGGCTAGTCGTATCCACGGGTGCCGTCCATACCAACACTTTCCAATGAATTTATTATTTGACAACAAAAAGTAAATTCATTTTTAATTTTGGGACTGGGCATCCCTAATACCTTTGCCGTACTGTCGTGCAATGACAAGTGAATAAACACTCATCTTGAGAATAACACATCTAGCATGGAAAAATATCAGCCACCCCCTACCGTTTCATGAGCGGTACGAGCACACAAAAAGGAAATTATTTTGAAAATTAGAGATGGCACATACAAATTTGCTTAGAACGACATGGGAATACCGCATATAGGTAGGTATGGTGGACTCATATGGCCAAACTGGGTTTAAGGATTTTGGATGCACAAGTAGTGTTCCTACTTAGTACAAGTGAAGGCTAGCAAAAAGATTGAGAAGCATCCAACCAAGAAACGAAAAATCAAATAAGCTAGCATTAATCATAACTAACACCGAATAATGCACCAAAAGTAGGATGTAATTTCATTGCATAACTATTGACTTTTGTGCTTGCATAGGGAATCATAAACCTTAACACCAATATTCTTACTAAATCATAATTACTCATCAACATGACTCACATATCACTATCATCATATCTCAAAACTATTACAAAGAATCAAGTTTATTTTGTCCAATGATCTTCATGAAAGTTTTTATTATATCTCTCTTGAATATCTATCACTTTGGGACTAGTTTCATATATTGCAATTACTTTTGACAAGCTCAAACAAATCTAAGTGAAGAACATGAGCATAAAATGTTTCGTCTCTCAAAATAATATAAGTGAAGCATGACAGAACTTCTTCAAAGTTACTAAGTCTCAAATAAATCTAAGTGAAGAATGAGAGCATTTCTTCAAAAATATTAAAGCACACCATGCTCAAAAAGATATAAGTGAAGCACTAGAGCAATTCCACAGCTCAAAATTTTAAGTGAAGCACATAGAGCAATTCTATTAAATCATAGCATAATTTTGGCTCTCTCAAATAGGTGTGTTCAGAAAGGATACTTGTGACAAACTAAAAAGCAAAACAAGAAAAGACTCATGTAATACAAGTCACTCCAAGCAAAACTCATGATATGTGACGAATAAAAATATAGCTCCAAGTAAAATACCGATGGTCATTAGAAGAAAGAGGGGGTGCCACTCGGGGCATCCCCAAGCTTAGTTGCTTGTTTCTCCTTAAATATTAACTTGGGGTGCCATGGGGCATCCCCAAGCTTAGGCTTTTCTTACTCCTTATTCCTTCATCCATCGTGATCTCACCCAAAACTTGAAAACTTCAATCACACAAAACTTAACAAAACCTTTGTGAGATCCGTTAGTATAACAAAGCAAATCACCACACTAAGTACTGTTGCAAACCCATTCATATTTTATTTTTGCATTATATATACTGTATTCCAACTTTTCTACGGCTTATACCCCCCGATAAAGTCCATAGATTCATCAAAATAAGCACACAACGCAAAGAAAATAGAATCTGCCAAAAACAGAACAGTCTGTAACAATCTGAAAACTTCGTATACTTCTGTAACTCCAAAAATTCTGAAAAATTTGACAACGTAGGCAATTTGTATATCAATCTTGCGTAAAGAATTCAGAATTTTTCATCACTTCTGTGAATTTAGACAATTATTTTACTGGACGCAAAAGTTTCTATTTTTCAACAAGATCAAATCAACTATCACCCAACATGATCCCAAAGGCTTTGCTTGGCCCAAACACTAATTAAAACATAAAAAACACAATCAAAACAGAGACATAATTTTGCAAACACTCAAGAACAGAAAGAAAAAGGAAAAATTAAATTTTATTCATTGGGTTGCCTCCCAACAAGCGCTATCGTTTTACTCCCCTAGCTAGGCATAAAGCATAGATTCAAGTATTGTCATCTTTAGTTCTAGATCCATAGGATGCCCTCATGATTGATTCATATGGTGGCTTGATTGTTGTTCTCGGGAAGTGTTCCATACCCTTTCTTAGTGGAAATTGAAATTTAATATTGCCTTCTTTCATATCAATCACGGCACCAATAGTACATAAAAATGGTCTACCAAGTATAATTGGACAAGACGGATTGCAATCAATATCAAGAACAATAAAATCTATGGGCACATAATTCCTATTTGCAAGAATAAGAACATCATTAATTCTTCCCAAAGGCTTTTTAATATTAGAATCCTCCAAGTGCAAATTTAAAGAACACTCTTCAATATTGGTAAGACCAAGCACATCACATAAAGATTTCGGAATTATGGAAACACTAGCACCCAAGTCACATAAATCAAAACATTCATAATTTTTAATCTTGACTTTAATGGTGGGTTCCCATTCATCATGTAATTTTCTAGGAATTGAGATCTCTAATTCCAACTTTTCTTCAAAAGCTTTCATCATAGCATCAACAATATGTTTAGTAAAAGCTTTATCTTGTTCATAAGCATGGGGTGAATTTATCATGGATTGCAACAAAGAAATACAATAAATCAAAGAGCAACTATCATAATTAAAGTCTTTGTAATCCAAAAGAGTGGGCATATCACTAATTAAAGTTTTGACCTCTCCAAACCCACTTTTATCAGTTTTTTCATCAATTTTTTCACCCTCCGAATTATCGGGACGCCTTCTAGCTAAAGTTGACTTTTCTTCAGTCCCTTTATCATCAATATTAATTTTACTAAACATGGAATCAATAGAAGAAACACCAATCACTTTAAGATCTTCATCAATTTTATCTTCTAACAAGATTGGTTTAGTGGCCATTTGATTTACTAGGGTAGCTTGTGCATCGGATATTTTGCCTAGCAAACTTTCAGCAAAAGCATACTTAGATGGGTGATACGTCTCCAACGTATCTATAATTTTTTATTGTTCCATGCTATTATATTATCTGTTTTGGATGTTTTATATGCATTAATATGCTATTTTATATTATTTTTGGGACTAACCTATTAACCCAGAGCCCAGTGCCAGTTTCTGTTTTTTCCTTGTTTTTGAGTTTCGCAGAAAAGGAATATCAAACAGAGTAGAAACAGAATAAAACTTTATGATGATTTTTCTTGGACCAGAAGACACACGTAGGACTTGGAGACCAAGGAAAAGGAGTCCCGAGGCGACGACAAGGGTGCAAGGCACGCCTCGGGGGGGGCGTCCCCTGCCTTGTGGGTCTCTCGGAGCTCCTCTAACCCTAATCTTCGGCCTATAAATTCCCAAATATTCCCAAACCATCAGAGGCATCCATGAAAATACTTTTTCGCCGCCGCAAGCCTTTGTTCCCGTGAGATCCCATCTTGGGGCCTTTTTCGACGATCTGCCAGAAGTGGATTCGATCACGGAGGGCATCTACATCAACCCTATTACCCTTCCGATGAAGCATGAGTAGTTTCCCTCAGACCTACGGGTCCATAGATAGTAGCTAGATGGCTTCTTCTCTCTCTTTGATCTTCAATACCATGTTCTCCTCGATGTTCTTGGAGTTCTATCCGATGTAATATTCTTTTGCGGTGTGTTTGTCGAGATCCGATGAATTGTGGATTTATGATCAGATTATCTATGAATATTATTTGAATCTTCTCTGAATTCTTATATGCATGATTTGATATCTTTGTATTTCTCTATGAATTATCGGTTTGGTTTGGCCAACTAGATTGGTATTTCTTGCAATGGGAGAGGTGCTTAGTTTTGGGTTCAATCTTGCGGTGTCCTCACCCAGTGACATAGTAGGGGTAGCGAGGCACGTATTGTATTGTTGCCATCAAGGATAAAAAGATGGGGTTTTCATCATATTGCTTGAGTTTATCCCTCTACATCATGTCATCTTACTTAATGCGTTACTCTGTTCTCTTGAACTTAATACCCTAGATGCAGGCAGGAGTTGGTCAATGTGTAGAGTAATAGTAGTAGATGCAGAATCATTTCGGTCTACTTGACACGGACGTGATGCCTATATGCATAATCATTGCCTTGGATATTGTCATAACTTTGCGCTTTTCTTTCAATTGCTCGACAGTAATTTGTTCACCCACCGTATTATTTTCCTTCAAGAGAAAAGCCTCTAGTGAAACCTATGGCCCCTGGGTCTATTTTCCCTTATATATTTTCAGATCTATAAACCAAAAATACCAAAAATATCTTGCTGCAATTTATTTACTTTTATTTTATTTTATGTTTTAGTAATCTTTTATATCTATCTCTATCAGATCTCACCATTGCAATTGACCGTGAAGGGATTGACAACCCCTTTATCGTGTTGGGTGCAAGTGTTTGATTGTTTGTGTAGGTGCATAGATTGGAGACTTGCTTGTGCCTCCTACTGGATTGATACCTTGGTTCTCTAACTGAGGGAAATACTTATCTCTACTTTGCTGCATCACCCTTTCCTCTTCAAGGGAAAAACCAACGCAAGCTCAAGAAGTAGCAATGGGAGATTAAAAACTTCTCTACTAATATCATCAAGTTGTTTTGTTATAGCATCCAACACAACAGAGTGTTCCTTAAGTTCTTTGGTAAAATATTTATTGTGCTCAAATTGTGTAGTCATATATTCCTTAGTACTTTTCTCAAGTTCAAGCAAAATATTGGGGTAAGGAACATCATAATATTTTCTTTGAGGCATCATGACTACCTAAACAAGATTGCACAAAAAAAACAGATCTGACGAAAAAAAGATGAACAAAAAAGAGGGCGAATAAAACGGGAAATTTTTGTGAAGTGGATGAGATGAAAATGAGAGGCAAATGGAAAATGTAAATTGCAAGGAGATGAGATTTGTGATTAGGAACCTGATAGATGTTGATGATGTCTCCTCGGCAACGACGCCAGAAATCCTTTCTTGATGGCACATGTTCACGTCAGTATTTCCCCGAAGAGGAAGGGATGATGCAGCACAGCTACGGTAGGTATTTCCCTCAGTATGAAACCAAGGTTATCGAACCAGTAGGAGAACCAAGCAACACTATATACACGGTACCAGCACACAAAGAACAAATACTTGCAACCCAACGCGTAAGAGAGGTTGTCAATCCTTCTCGGGTAAAAGATAGATTGGTCTGTATGATTCTGGATAAATAGATCTCGCGATAAAACAAAATAAAATAAAGAAAGAAAAAGTGCAGCAATGTATTTTTGGGTTTTTAGAATGATAGATCTGAAAACAAAAGAAAATAAAAATAGATCTCAAAGCAAATATGATAAAGAATAGACCCCGGGGTCGTAGATTTCACTAGTGGCTTCTCTCGAGAAAAATAGCATACAATGGGTAAATAAATTACTGTTGGGCAATTGATAGAACTTCAAATAATTATGACGATATCCAGGCAATGATCATTAAATAGGCATCACGCCCAAGATTAGTAGACCGACTCCTGCCTGCATCTATTACTATTACTCCACACATCGACCGCTATCCAGCATGCATCTAGTGTATTAAGTTCATGGAGAAACGGAGTAATGCAATAAGAACGATGACATGATGTAGACAAGATCTATTCATGTAGGAATAGACCCCATCTTGTTATCCTTAATAGCAACGATACATGCGTGTCTTGCTGCCCCTTCTGTCACTGGGAAAGAACACCGTAAGATCGAACCCATCACAAAGCACCTCTTCCTATGGCAAGAAAAATCGATCTAGTTGGCCTAACTAAACCAAAGATTCGAAGAAGAAATACGAGGCTATAAGTAATCATGCATATAAGAGATCAAAGAAACTTAAATAACTTTCATGGATAAGTAGATCTGATCATAAACTCAAGGTTCATCGGAACCCAACAAACACACCGCAAAAAGAGTTACATCAAATAGATCTCCAAGAGACCATTGTATTGAGAATCAAAAGAGAGAGAGGAAGCCATCTAGCTACTAACTACGAACCCATAGGTCTACAATGAACTACTTACGCATCATCGGAGAGGCACCAATGAGGATGATGAACCCCTCCGTGATGGTGTCTAGATTGGATCTGGTGGTTCTGGAACTTGCGGCGGCTGGACTTGTGTTTCGTCGACTCCCCTAGGGTTGTTGGATTTTCAGGGTATTTGTAGAGCAAAGAGGCGGTGCGGGAGGAGGCCGAGGTGGGCACAACCCACCAGGGCGCGCCTGGGCCCCCAGGCGCGCCCAGGTGGGTTGTGCTCCCCTCGGAGCCCCCCTCTGGTACTTCTATGGCCCAACAGGTGTCTTCTGGTCCAGAAAAAATCTCCAAAAAGTTTTGCTGCGTTTGGACTTCGTTTTGTACTGATATTCTGTCAAGTAAAAAACAAGCAAAAAACAACAACTGGCACTGGGCACTATGTCAATAGGTTAGTCCCAAAAAATGATATAAAGTTGCTATAAAATGATTATACAACATCCAAGAATGATAATATAATAGTATGGAACAAGCAAAAATTATAGATACGTTGGAGACGTATCAGCCACCCCCAGGGTCACTGCCCGGTGGACCCTAGGGCCCCCCTTTACCTGTTAACCATGGTCAGCGCTGACTGGGCAGCGCCCAGTCGCTGACATGCTGGGTCCATCCCCCTTAAGCTAATTAAAACAAATTTAAATTAATTAATATGACTAATTAAGCTAAGTAGATAATGACGGGTGGGCCCAATAGTTAATTAGATAAATTTAGGATTAGTTTAACCCTATTTATACCCATTGTCTATGACAGGTGGGTCCCCATGTCAGTTTTGACTAGTCAACGTCTTGTTGACTGCTGACGCCACCCTGACCTCATGCTGGCGCATTAATTCTTTTTCTGAATTAAATTAAATAATAATAATTCAGAAAATATTTAAAACTTTGAAAATTAATATAAAATAATCTATAACTCAGATGAAAATAATTTATATGTGAAAGTTGCTCAGAAAAATCCAGCGATTCCGAATATGCCCTCCGTTCGTTTGTCACATGCCCCTAGCATAGCGAACATGGAACCGTCCCCCTCTCTTTCATCTGTCCGAAAATGCCTAACACCGGGAAAACTTTCCCGGATGTTTTCCCCCCTTCGCCGGTATCATGTAGCACTGCGTTAGAACACCCCTAGCTCTGCATGTTGTCATGTCATGCATCTGTTTGCTTTATATTTACTGTTTCTTCCCCCTCTTCTTCCCGGTAGACCCCGAGACCGATGTTGCCCATGTGATCGACTACGTCACCGATGACCCTTCTTCCTTTTCAGCAGAGCTTCCAGGCAAGCAAACCCCCCTTGATCATTCCGATATCGCCCATTCCATTCTCTCCCATGCTTGCATTAGATTTTGCTACTGTTTTTAATTGCTCCTATATCTGATGCATAGCCTGCTTTTGTAACCTGCTCTTGTACCTTACCTGCTTATCCTAAACTGCTTAGTATAGGTTGGTTAATGATCCACCAGTGACCCCTCACCTTGTGCCAGTTACCCCGGCTTGATGACCGATGACTCGATCAATGTGATCGACGTCCAGAGCCCGACACATCACCTCACACCCCCCTAGTTGTACGACTCTGTAGAGCGACTATCGAGTGCCAAGGGTGACACCTCGTATAGCACTCCTGATGATAACTCTGTAGTGAAGCTAATTGGTCATGGTCTGTCGAGGGTGATTCCTCCTTCACCACCCCATGATACGACTCTGTCGTGCAACACCTCAAGTGTGAACCTCGAGGGTGATTCCTCATATGTTCACCTTGACGATTACATCAAGTGGATTCCATCGAGGGTGATTCCTCGGATTCCCCCTTGATGTTATGGACACACGGTTACCCTGCCTTTACTTCAGACCTTTGTTAAAGTCGGGTCGACCCCGAGGGGTACCCGTGAGAGATACCTATGAAAGTCAGGCGGGCCCGAAGAGCACCCGCGAGAGTTACGATGGCGGCTGGCTATTTAGCGGTATCACCCAGGATGTGGTGGTAGCTCTGGACTTGTCCCGACAGCCGTCACTTCAATTAATAATGCACTAACAGGTTTGGGTATTTGGTCTGAGTTGGCCACCGTCCTATACGCACTAACCGCCATGCGGGAACAGTTATGGGCACTCGGCGTCAGACGTTTCTTCTGAAAGCTCTATCAGACGTCTAGTTCAGCATTGTGGCACAGTCGGATCGCGCCATCCATGACAGAGGTGGCGCTGGTATTCACCCTGCACACAATGACCCGGAGTGCAAAGGGCGATGGGCCCAAGACCCCGGAGCGCTTAGGATGTAGACCGGTGGGGACCTTTGTGCGGAGACTAGGTAGGACTAGGACGTGTTGATCTTCCGAGGCCGGGCATGACCTAGGAAAGTGTGTCCAGCCAGAGTAATCAAGCGTGTTGGGTAATGTGGTGCACCCCTGCAGGGAAGTTTATCTATTCGAATAGCCGTGTCCATGGTAATGGACGCTCGGAGTTGTATATCGATCTATTACAACTATAAATGGATACTTGAGACATGTGATGGATATGATGGCTCCGACATTGCTTTCTCACCGGGAGTCGCGGAAGGATCTCTGGGCATTAATGCTACAACATGTTTGTTAATTATAAAATGCTATTCTTTACTCTTCTACATGCTACAAGATGCTTGAAGATGCTAGTCTTTGATAGGCTAGGCCTTCCCTCTATTCTGGCATTCTGCAGTTCAGTCCACAGATACATCCCTTCCCTTGATACCAATGCATACTTAGTATCGATCTGACGCTTACGAGTACTTTGGATGAGTACTCATGGTTGCTTTCCTACCTCTTTTTCCCCTATACCCGTTCGCAGCAATCAGATGGTGGATCCCAGGAGCCAGATGCCACCGCCGACGTCTACTACTACCCTGAGGTTGCCTACTACTACGTGGACACAGCCGACGACCAGGAGTAGTTAGGAGGTCCCAGGCAGGAGGCCTTGCCTTTTCGATCTGTATCTTGTTTGTGCTTGCCTTCTTAAGGCAGTCTTGTTTAACTTATGTCTGTACTCAGATATTGTTGCTTCCGCTGACTTGTTTGTATTCGAGCTTTTGTATTCGAGCCCTCGAGGCCCCTGGCTTGTAATATAAAGCTTGTATTATTTTATTTTATTTGTGTCTAGAGTTTTGTTGTGATATCTTCCCGTGCGTCCCTAATCTTGATCGTACATGTTTGCATGTATGATTAGTGTACGATTGAATCGGGGGCGTCACAAACGGACTCCAGATTTGCCCTACCGATGAAGAACAGGAGGTGGCGGCGGCTCCGTATCGTGAAACGTGATGAAACTTTCTCCTTGATTTTTTCTCGAGAAATAGGAATTTATAGTATCCAGAAAGGGTCAGCGGAGCCTCGTGGGCCCCACTACCCACCAGGGCGCCCCAGAGGGGGTGGCGCGCCCTGGTTCCTAGTGGGCAGCTGCCCCCCCCCCCCCTCCAGTGGGTCTTGGTTTTGGTATTTTTTATTTATTCCAAAATAATTCTGCAAAAAGTTTCATCCAATTCTGAGAGTTTTTATTTCTGCACAAAAACAACACCATGGTAGTTCTGCTGAAAACAACGTCAGTCCAGGTTAGTTTCATTCAAATCATGCAAATTAGAGTCCAAAAATAAGAGCAAAAGTGTTTGGAAAAGTATATACGACGGAGACGTATACTTACCATTTCATTACTCTGGCAAAGTGTGCCTGAAGCTTTGAAGTCCATTAACCAACTATTACTGCATGAGGCTCACAATCTAGTTTATATGAGGCTAATGATTACATAGTTTTGCTTGTTGTAGTAGGTTTGCATGAATCCCTCTGCAGTTCGTTATGCTCCCTAAGACTTTTGAAACATGCCACACAATGTTCCAGCTAGTTAATATGAGCTACACAATGGCTAACTGCTTGCTTACTTATACACAAGATATATCTAATGTTCAGTAGCTGCGCATGGTCTAAATTTGTAACCAGTCAGTGTTTTCGATTTGGCCCCAACATCATGCTTCTTTGGTGAGGAAGAGAGATTTCTATACGCGTGCTGCACAGACTACCATCTTTATAATCTTTAGAATATCACATGCTTATGCTTCATGATGTGTACATTATTTATAGTCCTGTTTGCCATGTACAAGTTAGTCTATCTTGGTCGCTTCACTGTTGTAACTATATTTTGCCCTAGTCATGTGTACTTACAGAAACATTTCAGGATAAATTCACATCCACAAAAAGCTCTTAGAGCAGTGCGGCATGGTCATTACCAAATGATTATGGATTGGAATTGGAATGTGCTGATGTTCTAGAGCATCAACTAGAGGCGGCAAGACAACGTGGATATGAGCCTTGAGATGTAATCAACATGTTGAGATGCGACGTGTAGAAATCAGATGCATCAGTCAACAAAATGAAACAAGAGATTGAGGAAATCACAAACAAAGTGGAGATTTTGCAGACTGAAGTTTGTGCTATTTGAATCCGGCCAATCCTATTTTCTGAAGAGATCATAGTTCAAATGGTAAGTTGTCTTGATGCGCGTCTATGATGTATGAGGTGTATGTGCCCAGTGTATGTAATTTGTTGTTTGGTTACGCTTTATTATCACTTGTGGTGAACTTTGAAGCCAAGTGGATGTTATCTGTCGTAATTTGTTTATTGTATAGTGTAGGATTATTCTTCGTTTCTATGCCTAAAATTTCTTTATTGTATAGTGTAGGTTTTTCTTGATAGGATTGTATAGAGTAGGATAAATCTTTGTTAGTGTATATGTTATCATTGAAATGAGGGCTAACAGGCCATGACGTTACCAAGACACCATCGGAACAGAATGAAAATGGGTGCTACTTCTTGAGCTTGCATTGGTTTTTCCCTTGAAGAGGAAAGGGTGATGCAACACAGTAGAGGTAAGTATTTCCCTCAGTTAAGAACCAAGGTATTAATCCAGGAGGATAAGAACGCACAAATCACCAATACGTGCACAAACATTCAAACACTTGCACCCAATGCGATAAAGGGGTTGTCAATCCCTTCACGGTCAATTGCAAAAGTGAGATCTGATAGAGATAGATAAACAAAAGATAAAATATTTTTTGGGTTTTTTGGTATATAGATCTGAAAATAAAAGATTGCAAAATAGTAGATCGGAAAGTAATATGATGGAAAATAGACCCGGGGGCCATAGGTTTCACTAGAGGCTTCTCTCATGAAGGCAAATAATACGGTGGGTGAACAAATTACTGTCGAGCAATTGATAGAAAAGCGTAAAGTTATGATGATATCCAAGGCAATGATTATGCATATAGGCATCACGTCCATGTCAAGTAGACCGACTCCTGCCTACATCTACTACTATTACTCCACACATCGACCGCTATGCAGCATGCATCTAGAGTATTAAGTTCATAAAGAACGGAGTAACGCCTTAAGTAAGATGACATGATGTAGAGGAATTAACTCAAGCAGTATGATGAAAACCCCATCTTTTTATCCTCGATGGCAACAATGCAATACGTGCCTCGCTACCCCTACTATCACTGGGTGAGGACACCGCAAGATTGAACCCAGAGCTAAGCACCTCTTCCATTGCAAGAAAAACCAATCTAGTTGGCCAAACCAAACCGATAATTCGAAGAGAAATACAAAGATATTAAATCATGCATAAAAGAATTCAAAGAAGATTCAAATAATATTCATAGATAAGCTGATCATAAATCCACAATTCATCGGATCTCGACAAACACACCGCAAAACAAGATTACATCGGATAGATCTCCAAGAACATCAAGGAGAATGTTGTATTGAGAATCAAAGAGAGAGAAGAAGCCATCTAGCTACTAGCTATGGACCCGTAGGTCTGAGGTAAACTACTCACGCATCATCAGAAGGGCAATGGAGTTGATGTAGAAGCCCTCCGTGATCGATTCCCCCTCCGGCCGGATGCCGGAAAAGGCCCCAAGATGGGATCTCACGGGAACAGAAGGTTGCGGCGGTGGAAAAGTGTTTTTGTGGCTTGTTCTGGTGGTTCTGGAATATATGTGTATATATAGGAGGAAGGGCTAGGTCAGAGGAGTCCCGAGGGGCCCACAAGGCAGGGGGCGCCCCCCCTAGGGCGCGCCCTCCACCCTTGTCGCCACATCGCGGCTCTTCTGACTTGGACTCCAAGTCCCCTGGGTGTCTTCTGGTCCAAGAAAAATCATCGTGAAGTTTTATTCCGTTTGGTATTCCTTTTCTACGAGGATCAAAAACAAGGAAAAAAACATAAACTGGCACTGGGCTCTAGGTTAATAAGTTAGTCCCAAAAATAATATAAAATAGCATATTAATGCATATAAAACATCCAAAACAGATAATATAATAGCATGGAACAATCAAAAATTATAGATACGTTGGAGATGTATCAAGCATCCCCAAGCTTAATTCCTGCTCGTCCTCGAGTAGGTAAATGATAAAAACAGAATTTTTTATGTGGAATGCAACCTAACATACTTATCCATGTAATTTTCTTTATTGTGGCATGAATATTCAGATCCATAAGATTCAAAATAAAAGTTTAATGTTGACATAAAAACAATAATATTTCAAGCATACTAATAAAGCAATCATGTCTTCTCAAAATAACATGGCCAAAGAAAGTTATCCCTGCAAAATCATATAGTCTGGCTATGCTCCATCTTCACCACACAAAGTATTTAAATCAGGCACAACCTCGATGACAAGCCAAGCAATTGTTTCATACTTTTGATGTTCTCAAACCTTTTCAACTTTCACGCAATACATGAGCGTGAGCCATGGACATAGCACTATAGGTGGAATAGAATATGGTGGTTGTGGAGGAAGGAGATAGTCTCACATAAACTAGGCATATCAACGGGCTATGGAGATGCCTATCAATAAATATCAATGTAAGTGAGTAGGGATTGCCATGCAACGGATGCACTAGAGCTATAAGTTATGAAAGCTCAAAAAGAAACTAAGTGGGTGTGCATCCAACTTGCTTGCTCACGAAGACCTAGGACAATTTGAGGAAGCCCATCATTGGAATATACAAGCCAAGTTCTATAATGAAAAATTCCCACTAGTATATGAAAGTGACAACATAGGAGACTCTCTATCATGAAGATCGTGGTGCTACTTTGAAGCACAAGTGTGGAAAAAGGATAGTAACATTGCCCCTTCTCTCTTTTCTCTCATTTTTTTGGTGGGCTTCTTTGGCCTCTTTTATTTTATTTGTGGGCTTCGTTGGCCTCTTTTATTTTTTTCCTCACATGGGACAATGCTCTAATAATGAAGATCATCACACTTTTATTTACTTACAACTAAAAAATTACAACTCGATACTTAGAACAAAATATGACTCTATATGAATGCCTCCGGCGGTGTACCGGGATGTGCAATGACTCAAGAGTGACATGTATAAATATGAAAAGGTGGCCTTGCCACAAACACGATGTCAACTACATGATCATGCAAAGCAATATGACAATGATGGAGCGTGTCATAATAAAATGGAATGGTGGAAAGTTGCATGGCAATATATCTCGGAATGGCTATGGAAATGCCATAATAGGTAGGTATGGTGGCTGTTTTGAGGAAGGTAAAAGGTAGGTATATGGCACCGGCGAAAGTTGCGCGGTACTAGAGAGGCTAGCAAAGGTGGAAGGGTGAGAATGCGTATAATCCATGGACTCAACATTAGTCATAAAGAACTCACCTACTTGTTGCAAAAATCTATTAGTCATCGAAACGAAGTAATACGCGCATGCTCCTAGGGGGATAGATTGGTAGGAAAAGACCATCGCTCGTCCCCGACCGCCACTCATAAGGAAGACAATCAATAAATAAATAATTGCTCCGACTTCATCACATAACGGTTCACCATACGTGCATGCTACGGGAATCACAAACTTTAACACAAGTATTTCTAGAATCCACAATTACTCACTAGCATGACTCTAATATCACCATCTTTATATCTCAGAACAATCATAAGGAATCAAACTTCACATAGTATTCAATGCACTTCATATGAAAGTTTTTATTATATCCCTCTTGGATGCCTATCATATTAGGACTAAATTTATAACCAAAGCAAATTACCATGCTGTTTAGAAATACTCTCAAAATAATATAAGTGAAGCATGAGAGTTCAATAATTTCTATAAAATAAAACCACCGCCGTGCTCTAAAAAGATAAAAGTGAAGCACTAGAGCAAAATTGCCTAGCTCAAAGCACATAGAGTATTCTAATAAATCACGATTCATGTGTGTCCCTATCAAAAGGTGTGTACATCAAGGATGATTGTGGCAAACTAAAAAGCAAAGACTCATATCATACAAGACGCTCCAAGCAAAACACATATCATGTGGTGAATAAAAATATAGCCTCAAGTAAATTTACCGATAGACGAAGACGAAAGAGGGGATGCCTTCCGGGGCATCCCCAAGCTTAGGCTCTTGGTTGTCCTTGAATATTACCATGGGGTGCCTTGGGCATCCCCAAGCTTAGGCTCTTGCCACTCCTTATTCCATAGTCCATCAAATCTTTACCCAAAACATGAAAACTTCACAACACAAAACTCAACAGAAAACTCGTGAGATCCGTTAGTACAAGAAAATAAAATCACAACTTTTGGTACTGTTGTGAACTCATTCTTTATTTATATTGGCGTAATATCTACTGTATTGCAACTTCTCCATGGTTCATACCCCCCGATACTACCCATAGATTCATCAAAATAAGCAAACAACACAATAAAAATAGAAACTGTCAAAAAAAGAACAGTCTGCGAAGATCCGAATTGTTATAATACTTATGTAATTCAAAAAATTCTGAAATGGTAGGAAAACATAGGAAATTTTTATATAAATCTCTTGTAAAAAATTCAGGATTTTTCCTTGCTCCAGTGAATTATTAAAATTCTGTGACTGGATGCAAAAGTTTCTGTTTTTCAGCAAGATCAAATCAACTATCAACGTAAGCCATCCCAAAGGTCTTACTTGGCACAAACACTAATTAAAACACCAAAACACATCTAACCAGAGGATAGATGAAAAATTTGTTAAAAAAAGAACCAAAAAAGTAGAAACAAAAATAAAATTGGTTTGCCTCCCAACAAGCGCTATTGTTTAACGCCCTTAGCTAGGCATAAAAACCACATAGATCTAGGTATTGTTATCTTTGGTATTCAATTCTTCGATTGCACACTTATAAGCCCTAGGAGTTTCTTCAATTTTATCAATAATCACACTCCTAGGCAAGAAATCAATAAATTCACTAGTAGCAATCGGTTCCTTAATAATGTTGACAAAATTAGGGTGAACACTTATCATCTTAAGATCCTCGCTTTCCTTACTAGAAGTTTCACCTTTATTCTTAGGAACATAAATAAACTTGGCAGTTTTTGTAGGAGGAAAATTGGGAGTGGTTTTAACAGAAGCAAAAGTGGAACCCAAGTTGGTAATAATATCTTATAGCTTGCCAATTCCAGTAGAATCTTGATCTATCTTTTCATTAACTATGGGTTCTTTTTCCCTAAGGTTCTTTAAAGTAACTCCTCCCTTAGATCCATATTGAGTAATCTGATTATGAATCTTTTTATCCAAATTTTCAATCAACTCTACGGTAGCAATTTTATTCTCAATAATATCAAGCCTTTGCATCACATGTTCCAAGGTTAAAACGGTTCCATTGACCATAAGAGGTGGTGGGCCTAACAAATCTATCATAGCATTATAAGAATCAAAAGTATGGCTCCCCAAGAAATTCCCCCCGGTAATGGTATCTAGAACATATCTATTCCAAGGAGTAATGCCCACATAAAAATTGCGAAGGAGAACGGCAGTAGATTGCTTTCGAGTAGATCTATTCTGAGCATTGCAAATTCTATACCAAGCATCTTTTAAATTTTCTCCCTCCCTTTGTTTAAAATTAAGGACTTCATTATCAGGAGTGCTAACAATGATGGGGGGACTAGCCATGAAAGCAAGACGAGCAATCTAACACACAAGCAAACAAAAAGGCAAACGAAAAAGATGAACGGAAGAAGGGCGAATAAAAAGGCAAAAAAATTCAAAAATCATTTTAGAAGTGGGGGAGAGGGAAACGAGAGGCAAATGGAGAATAATGTAATGCAAGAGATGAGAGTTTGTGATGGGTACTTGGTATGTCTTGACTTGATGTAGATCTCCCCGGCAACGGTGCCAAAAATTCTTCCTGCTACTTCTTGAGCTTGCGTTGTTTTTTTTGAAGAGGAAAGGGTGATGCAGCACAGTAGAGGTAAGTATTTCCCTCAGTTAAGAACCAAGGTATCAATCCAGTAGGAGAAGAATGCACAAATCACCAATACCTGCACAAACAATCAAACACTTGCACCCAACGCGATAAAGGGGTTGTCAATCCCTTCACGGTCAATTGCAAAAGTGAGATTGATAGAGATAGATAAACAAAAGATAAAATATTTTTTGGGTTTTTTGGTATATAGATGTAAAAATAAAAGATTGCAAAATAGTATATCGGAAAGTAATATGATGGAAAATAGACCCGGGAGCCATAGGTTTCACTAGAGGCTTCTCTCATGAAGGCAAATAATACGGTGGGTGAACAAATTACTGTCGAGCAATTGATAGAAAAGCGCAAAGTTATGACGATATCCAAGGCAATGATTATCCATATAGGCATCACGTCCGTGTCAAGTAGACCGACTCCTGCCTGCATCTACTACTATTACTCCACACATCGACCGCTATCCAGCATGCATCTGGAGTATTAAGTTCATAAAGAATGGAGTAACGCCTTAAGTAAGATGACATGATGTAGAGGAATTAACTCAAGCAATATAATGAAAACCCCATCTTTTACTCCTCGATGGCAACAATGAAATACATGCCTCACTACCCCTATTGTCACTGGGTGTGGACACCGCAAGATTGAACCCAAAGCTAAGCACCTCTCCCATTGCAAGAAAAACCAATCTAGTTGGCCAAACCAAACCGATAATTCAAAGAGAAATACAAAGATATTAAATCATTCATAAAAGAATTCAGAGAAGATTCATATAATATTCATAGATAAGCTGATCATAAATCCACAATTCATCGGATCTCGACAAACACACCGCAAAAGAAGATTACATCGGATAGATCTCCAAGAAAATCAAGGAGAACGTTGTATTGAGAATCAAAGAGAGAGAATAAGCCATCTAGCTACTAGCCATGGACCCGTAGGTCTGAGGTAAACTACTCACGCATCATCAGAAGGGCAATGGAGTTGATGTAGAAGCCCTCTGTGATCGATTCCCCCTCCGGCGGGATGCCGGAAAAGGCCCCAAGATGGGATCTCACGGGAACAGAAGGTTGCGGCGGTGGAAAAGTGTTTTCATGGCTTGTTCTGGTGGTTCTGGAATATATGTGAATATATAGGAGGAAGGGCTAGGTCAGAGGAGTCCTGAGGGGCCCACAAGGCAAGGGAGCGCCCGCCCCCCCCAACGGCACGCCCTCCACCCTTGTCGCCGCCTCGCGGCTCTTCTGACTTGGACCCCAAGTCCCCTGGGTGTCTTCTGGTCCAAGAAAAATCATCGTGAAGTTTTATTCCGTTTGGTATTCCTTTTCTGCGAGGATCAAAAACAAGGAAAAAATAGAAACAGACACTGGGCTCTAGGTTAATAAGTTAGTCCCAAAAATAATATAAAATAGCATATTAATGCATATAAAACATCCAAAACAGATAATATAATTGTAACACCCCATTTGTAACACTTCCCATTTTGGCATGTATCCAACTTTGTTCATGATCTAATTCCATGTGGGTCTATCCTTGTTGGCTTCATTTTGTTTTGATTTGTTATTTTTCCTATTGCTTTTGTCTTGTCATTTCTTGTTATATTTCTCTATGCCATCATATGTTGCATCATGATCATATCAAATGTTGCATTGTGCTTGATGTCATATTGCAAACCCATCATCATCATGTGCATTTTCATATTCATGCATGTTCATTGTGGCATGTTCTATGTGTGATCCATGCACCATCACATCTCCTTCCTTCTACTTCTTCCTTTAATTGCAAGTACCATATTGCCCTACTCCATTAATGTTCAATTTCTCCCCAGCAATCTTACTCCATGCCCAAAACCCCTCTGTCATATTTCAGCCTATTTTAAGTTGTTTTGGTTAGGTTCGAAAATGCCCCAAGTTTGAATTTTATTCAAACTTGATTTATTTTTCTACCTCTAAAATGTCCAAAACAATTAATTCAAATACTACAAAATTCCAGGACCCCATTCACCTTTTTATCTCTCCCTAACTCCTCTCCTAGCTCTCTATGCTTTTCTTGTTTTATTTTCTGTTTGAAGAAAAGAAAAGAAAAGCAGCAGTTCAGCCCAGCAGCCGCAGCGGTCCACCTGGGCCTCGGCCACTAGGCCGGCCCAGCTAGCCCCGCGCGCCAGCCAGCCCAGCAGCCCCGCGCGCGGTCGTCTCTCCGTTTCTCACCCACAGACCCACAAGCCCCCGCTAGCCCTTCGCCACGTGGTTCGTCTGGCCCCGCCCGTCAGTGACCGCGCGGGCTCCCTCACCCACCTTTCTCCCTCCTCCGGTCACCTCTCTCTCGCACGCACATGGCCACGGCCATGGCCATGGCGTGCTCCAACCCGTCAACCTAGCCTCTTATAAACCCCCTCTCCTTGTCCCCTGCCTCTCCTAGGTTTTCCCTCGTCCGCGGCCGTCATCGCCTGGTAGGTTTAGCCACCAGATCCGCCAATTCCACCGCGTCCCGAGCGCATCCGAGCGCACGGCCTCGTCGCCGGCATGCTCACCGTCGACCTCTGTCTCGCCAAGCCTGTCCAGCTTCTTCCCCGTTGTCGACTATGTCCCCGATGTCGACTACGTGGAGCCGGAGCCCTCTGCAACATCGACTTCTTCTCGTCTTCGACACCGGCCATCGTACCTGTTCGATCTCCGTCACCGTCGTCTCCGACCTCTTCTCGCCAAGCCGAGCACACCGTCGTGCTCGTGGTGAGCTTGCGCTCCTCCCTGTGCCTTTTTCCCCCTCTTTTACATGCTTTGTCGCCGTTCGCCGCGTTTGCCTGAATCTGCCGCCGTCGGACCTCGTCGCAGCGAGTGCTCCGACCACCTTAGCTCCTCCGCGCATGCCCGTCATGCTTGCCGCGTCTTGTAGGTCAGATCCGCACGCTCAATAGCTCGCTTAGGCACTCGTCGCACTGCGTTCATCTCCGTCGTCGCCGCCTCTGTTGCTCGTCGCCGGCGTCGACTCCGTCGTCGTCCGGTGCAGCTAGTGGCACCCAGGGATGCGGGATCCCCTTGCGGTCCTGTTGCGCGCTTCGTCCACTCATTTGAGTCGCCGGAGCAACTCCGTCGAGCTCGCCGCCGTCTCTGCTTCGCACCTGCCAGGGTTATCCCAAAACCCCCGAGACCCCCTCTCCGTTCAGTACTCCCTCCGTAGCCCAGTGGCCACACCTCTGTTCTTCCACCCAGGCGACCCGGGTTCGATCCCCCGCAGGCGCAGATTAAAACCCCCAATTTTTTTGCAACATGCGTGTGTATGAACGGGTGACCCCACCTGTCATACCCACTGACAGCCAGGACCCCAACAGTCATACTCTCAGCCCACTCCTCCTTTTATTTTCTTTATTCCAGCGAGTATTCCATTTTTGGCATAGGGCATCTTTCCAATTTAGGCAAGTCCATTCCTGGACATTCTAGATCTGGAAATAGCCATTTCTGCTCATTTCCATTTTAGGCAGATTCTCAGTTATAGTATTTGTGGGGGTTTTTCTATAAGAACCCCAACATATTATATATGTTTTTGGGTTAGAAAAATCCCACCAATCCATTGGTGGCATCCATTTCTTCATTTGAGCAAGTTTGCACACATGTCATTTTACATTACCTTGATGTTTTGTCATTTATGTGGTTAATTATGCAAATGTGATATGTGACAACTTTGTTCATGAACATGCTCTTTTACATGCCATCTTCATGCTAGATTTTATTACATGTCATGAAGTGCACTGTGATGAGTGCTACAAGCTTGCGAACATGAGAACATGAATCTGTTTTGCCATGTCATGCTCATTCCACTTAAGTCTGAAAACCTGTTATCTTTTGCAATCTTGCCATGCTGTTTTAAACATGTTCTAGTGGTTTCTAGCAGTAGCTCAGTAATCATGTTTTGTAGTGCTTGACATGTACTTCACTCCCATGCCATTTGTTATCATGTTGGAGTGCTATAGCATATTTAGATGTTGCATCTTAAGTGCCATGTTGTTGTTATTGTCAGTTTTGCATTGTTTATTGTTTTGCTCACCGTTTGAGTTGTGTGCATCCGTTCCTCGTGTTCTTTATATCGATTTCAACCGAAATCTTCCAATTTATCCAGTGGCATGCTTGGATTACCAAGATTGTGCCATGTTCATCGTTTCTCCTTCCGTCTCGTTTGCACCCCTTCCGAGGCACCCCATATGCATTGCATATCATATCTTGCATTCCATGGCATGTCTTGCATCATGTTGCTTGCGCATTGCACCATGATTGATTGTTGTTCCGTTGTTTGTGTTCTTGCTTTGGGTAGAGCAAGGAGACAAGTTCATGAACGAGGACCCTGTCGAGTACGTTCACGAGGAGCAAGCTTTCGTTCCTACTGAGGACATTTCAGGCAAGATGAACATTACCCCCGATATCACTTCTATCTTTTCTTGCTAGTTGTTCTCTCTATCGCTATGTCGCGCTACCTACCACTTGTTTATCAAGCCTCCCATATTGCCATGTCAAGCCTCTAACCCACCTTCCTAGCAAACCGTTGTTTGGCTATGTTACCGCTTTTGCTCAGCCCTTCTTATAGAGTTGCTAGTTGCAGGTGCAGTCCAGGTTGTTCCATGTTGGGATATCACAATATCTCTTATTTAATTAATGCATCTATATACTTGGTAAAGGGTGGAAGGCTTGGCCTTTTGCTCGGTGTGTTGTTCCACTCTTGCCGCCTTAGTTTCCGTCATACCGGTGTTATGTTCCTTGAATTTGCGTTCCTTACACGGTTGGGGTTTATGGGCCCCCTTGACAGTTTGCTTTGAATAAAACTCTTCCAGCAAGGCCCAACATTGGTTTTACCATTTGCCTAATAACAACTAAAATTTGCATAGGGAGTAATTAACCCGGGGATTCTTAATCAACAACCCGGGCCAGTGCTCCTCATGAGTGTTGGTCCAAACCTGTCAACCGCCGGTGGCCGCCAGGGGCAACTCTGGATTAGTCTACTGGAAGTTTGGACAATCCGATCGTGGCCTGAGACGAGATACGCGCGGCTACTATCAGGGTGTCGGCACGTCGGGAGGTCTTGCTGGTTTTGTTTTACCATTGTCGAAATGTCTTGTGAACCGGGATTCCGAGGTTGATCGGGTTGTTACGGGAGGAGGATTTTCCTCCGTTGATCGTGAGAGCTTGTCATGGGCTAAGTTGGTACACCCCTGCAGGGTTTAAACTTTTGAGAGCCATGCCCGCGGGTATGTGGCAGATGGGAGTTTTTAATATCCGGTTGTAATGAACTTGACACTAAACTCTTTAATATACACCAACCGCGTGTGTAACCGTGATGGTCTCTTTTCGACGAGGTTCGGGAAGAGAACATGGTGGGGTTATGTTTGAACGTAAGTAGTTCAGGATCACTTCTTGACAATTACTAGTTTGCGACCTGTTGCGTAGCTTCTCACCTTATTCCTGTATTCGTAAGATAGCCACCATACTTATGCTTAGTGCTTGCTGCAACTCCACCACTTATCCATGCCTTACCCAATTAAGCTTTGGTAGTCTTGATACCATGGGTGATATGATTGCTGAGTCTCCGTGGCTCACAAAATACTACAAACACAGTTGCAGGTACCGTTGAGTCTGATGCAGGAGATGCCACTAAGCTCCAGTGGGAGTTTGACGAGGATCATGGTCGTTTCTATGTTACTTATCCAGACGATCGGTAGAGGACCTAGTCGGAGTATCCGGGGATAGTAGCAGGGTGGTGTTTTCTTTTTATCTAGTCCGTAGTCGGACTCTACTATATGTATGGATGATTGTATGATGATTGTCATATTTATGCTATTCTGGGGCAAGTGTTGCCTGGATCTCGTATTCTATCTATTCACTTGGTTGTATGAATTTGTATGCCACCTTGCTACGCGTCCGAAATGCGATTGTGCCCCAATCATGAGTTCATCACGTGATTGGGATAGAATTGCATCTTGGGCGTTACAATAATAGCATGGAACAATCAAAAATTATAGATACGTTGGAGACGTATCAATGGGTAGTCGTAGGGGGGGGCGTTATTGGGTTGGCCTACTAAGAATTAGTGGACCCTAATTTACGTGGGCTCATAATGGCTTGGATGGTCCAATCTACGAGTCCCGTAACAATCATGGGCCATGACGTGGCACAAATGGATAATGGGCTCCAGCGTGGGCCCATTTTAAGAAGGGCTCTTAGCAGGCCGTTAATAGGCCAAAAGCTCGATTGGGCCGCAATAATGGAAACGAGCCCACGGGCCACTGGCAGGCCGAAATGAACCTCAGTTAACGCTTGGCCCATTTCCTTGTGAGGTCGTTAATAGGTTGTAATCCTATCGGGCCACAAGTGGGTTGATGTACAACACGAGCCATAACAGGACGAAAGTCGGGTCAGGCTGGAATTATGCCATGGAGAACATGGGCCGCTAATGGACAAGAAGTCAGGTCGGATTGTAAATGGCACAACTGTGGTGCGGCCGTTAACAGGCCGAAAGACACACCGGGCTGGAAAATGGCCCAACTCCAGAATGGGCCGCTAAAAGGCCGAAAGATGTACCACCTGGAAATTGAGCGAGAGGAAGATGATGATGGCAAGAGCGAATCGGAGCATAAACTCTCTCCTCTCTCGATGTTCTCCTTTTATGGTGGGGAGGAATCTGCATCGGTGGCAGCATAATGCTGCCACGTAACAGTAACTCCCCTTGAATCCCAATGATTATGCGTTAATGTGTGCGGGGGTCGAGAGGTCTAGCTGTTAAGCCTCATGCGGGATCGAGGCGCACATCCCTCTTAATAGGATGTGGCTTTGGTGGGCCCCTCGCCCACTCCCGCACGTCACGTTGATCGTCGGGTCAAGGACGCCATGTGGCCAGGTGGACCCGTGGATAAGACTAGTCTGGATTGTCAGAACCAGGCCGGATAAGCATCACAATGGTATGTACTAGTTGTGAGCTGCGTTGGGATTTTCCCCAAAGAGGAAAGGAGATGCAGTATATAGGCATCACGTTCGAGACAAGTAGACCGGCTCCTACCTGCATCTACTACTATTACTCCACCCATCGACCGCTATCCAGCATGCATCTAGGGTATTAAGTTAATAAAAACATAGTACCACCTTAAGCAAGATGACATGATGTAGACAAAGTAAATCCAAGCAATATGAATGAACCCCATCGTTTTACCCTTAATGCAACAATACAAATGTTTCTTGTCCCTTTCTGTCACTGGGATAGAGCATTGCAAGATTGGACCCATCACAAAGCACCTCTCCCACTAAAGATAAATCAATCTAGTTGGCCAAACCAAACGGATCAGAGAAAGTACAAAGCTATAAAAATCATACATAATAAACTTCAGCAAAGTCTCCATTACTTCTCATAAATATTCACATCATAAACCCACAATTCATCAGATCCCAACAAACACACCGCAAAAGAAGATTATATCGAATAGAACTCCAAGAACACCAAGGAGAACATTGTATTGAAGATCAAAGAGATAGAAGAAGCCATCTAGCTACTAGCTATGGACCCATAGGTCTATGGTAAACTACTCACACATCATCGGAAGGTAGCAAGGATGATGCAGAAGCCCTCCGTGATCGATTCCCCCTACGACAGAGTACCGGCAAAGGCCTCCAGATGGGATCGCAGAAGAACAGAAGCTTGCGGCGGCAAAAAAAGTGTTTCGGATGGCTCTCTATTCGTTTGGGAATATTTGTGAATTTATAGAGGAGGAAATAGGTCAACAGGTTCCCCGAGCGGCCCACAAGCTCAGGGGCGCTCCCTATGAGCTTGTCGCTCCTTCATGGCTCTTCTGGTCTTCTCCCGAACCTTCGAGGGTCCCTTTTGGTCCAGAAAAAATTAATCCAAAGATTTTTTTTGTTTGGACTTCGTTTGATATTGATTTTCTGAAAAGCCAAAAACATGCAGAAAACAGGAACTCGCACTAGGCACTAGGTTAATAGGTTAGTCCCAAAAAATGATATAAAATTGCATATAAAGCATCCAAGATTGATACTGCAATAGCATCGAACAATAAAAAATTATAGATATGTTGGAGACGTATCAGCATCCCCAAGCTTAATTCCTGCTCATCCTCCAGTAGGTAAATGATAAAAACAGAATTTTTTATGTGGAATGCTACCTAACATGTTCATCATGTAATCTGTTTTACGGTATGAATATTAGGATACAAATGATTCAAAGCAATAGTCTATAGTTTGATATAAAGACATCAATACTCAGGCATACCAACAAACAATCATGTCTTTCAAAATAAAAATGCTAGAGAACGCTCTCCCTACAAAATCATATAGCCTTGTCATGCTGGATCTCAACACAAAGTATTAATCATGTACAACCCCGATGACAAGCCGAGCAATTGGTTCATACTTTTAACGCGCTTTAGCTTTTTCAAACCCCCGCAATAAATGAGCATAAGCCATGGATATAGCACTATGGGTGGAATAGAATTGCGGTGATAGAGATCAATAAGGGGAATACAAAAAGGAAGATAGTATCACATCAATGCGGCTAATCAACAGGCTATGGAGATGCCCATCAATTGATATAAATGTGAGGAGTAGGGATTGCCATGCAACGGATGCACTAAGAGCTACTCCCTCCGTCCCACAATATAAGAATGTTTTTCAAGCTAACATAGCTTAAAAAACGTTCTTATATTGTGGGACGGAGGGAGTATAAGTGTATGAAAGCTCAAACTGAAAACTAAGTGGGTGTGCATCCAACTTGCTTGCTCATGAAGACCTCGGGTATTTGAGGAAGCCCATCATCGGAATATACAAGCCAAGTTCTATAATGAAAAATTCCCACTAGTTATATGAAAGTGACAACTCAGGAGACTCTCTATATGAAAAAACAAGGATAGTAACATTGCCCCTTCTCTCTTTTTCTCTCATTTTTTGTGGGCTCTTTTTGGCCTCTTTATTTCTCTTTTTTTTTGTCCGGTTCATCCTGATGTGTGGGGGAATCATAGTCTCCATCATCCTTTCCTCACTAGGATAATGCTCTAATAATGATGATCATCGCACTTTCATTTACTTACAAGTCAACATTACAACTCAATACTAGAACAAATATGAATCTATGAATGCCTCTGGCACTGTACTAGGATGTGCAATGATGCTAGCGTAACATGTATGATAATGATGAATGGTGGCTGAGCCACAAATACTATGTCAGCTATGTGACCATGCAAGGCAATATGACCATGAAGATGTATGTCATAAAAACGGAACGGTGGAAGTTGCATGGCAATATATCTCGGAATGGCTATGGAAATGCCATAATAGGTAGGTATGATGTTTGCTTGAACTACGTCGGTATTTCCCCAAAGAGGAAGGGATGATGCAGCACAACAACGGTAGGTATTTCCCTCAGTGATGAGACCAAGGTTATCGAACCAGTAGGAGAACCACACAACACCACATAAACAGCTCCTGCACACAAAGAACAAATACTTGCAACCCGACGTAAGAGAGGGGTTGTCAATCCCTCACGGGTAAAAGGATAGGTAAAATTGTAGTAGATTGGATAAATAGATCTCTCGGGAACGCGAGATAAAATAAATAAATAAAAATTGCAGCAAGGTATTTTTGTGTTTTTGGATTAATAGATCTGAAAATAAAAGCAAATAAAAATAAATCTCGAAGGCAAATATATTAAAGAAGAGACCCGGGGGCTGTAGGTTTCACTAGTGGCTTCTCTCGAGAAAAATAGCATATGGTGGGTAAACAAATTACTATTGGGCAATTGATAGAACTTCAAATAATCATGACGATATCCAGGCAATGATCATTATATAGGCATCACGTCCAAGATTAGTAGACCGACTCCTGCCTGCATCTACTACTATTACTCCACACATCGACCGCTATCCAGCATGCATCTAGTGTATTAAGTTCATGGAAAAATGGAGTAATGCAATAAGAACGATGACACGATGTAGACAAGATCTATTTATGTAGAAATAGACCCCATCTTGTTATCCTTAATAGCAACGATACATACGTGTCGGTTCCCCTTCTGTCACTGGGATCAAGCACCGTAAGATCGAACCCATCACAAAGCACCTCTTCCCATTGCAAGATAAATAGATCAAGTTGGCCAAACAAAACCCAAATATCGGAGAAGAAATACGAGGCTATAAGCAATCATGCATATAAGAGATCAAAGAAGACTCAAATAACTTTCATGGATAAAAATATAGATCTGATCATAAACTCAAAGTTCATCGGATCCCAACAAACACACCGCAAAAAGAGTTACATCATATGGATCTCCAAGAGACCATTGTATTGAGAATCAAACGAGAGAGAGAAAGCCGCCTAGCTACTACCTACGGACCCGTAGGTCTACAATGAACTACTCACGCATCATCGGAGAGGCACCAATGAGGATGATGAACCCCTCCGTGATGGTGTCTAGATTGGATCGGGTGTTTCTGGAACTTGCGGCGGCTGGAATTGATTTTCGTCGACTCCCATAGGGTTTCTGGCATATTGGGGTATTTATAGAGCAAAGAGGCAGTACGGAGGCCACCGAGGTGGGCACAACCCACCTGGGCGCGCCTGGGCCCCCAGGCGCACCCTGGTGGGTTGTGCTCCCCTTGGAGCACCCCTCTGGTACTTCTTTGGCCCAACAGGTGTCTTATGGTCCAAAAAAAATCCACAAAAAGTTTCGCTATGTTTGGACTCCGTTGGTATTGATTTCCTGCAATGTAAAAAACAAGCAGAAAACAGCAACTAGCACTGGGCACTATGTCAATAGGTTAGTACCAAAAAATGATATAAAATGATTATAAAATGATTGTAAAATGATTGTAAAACATCCAAGAATGATAATATAACAGCATGGAACAATCAAAAATTATAGATACGTTGGAGACGTATCAGCATCCCAAGCTTAATTACTGCTCGTCCTCGAGTAGGTAAATGATAAAAATAGAATTTTTTATGTGGAATGCTGCCTAACATGTTCATCACATATTCTTTTCTTTGTAGCATGGACATTTGGACTTTTATATGGTTCAAAGCAATAGTCTAGTTCTGACATGAAGACTTTAATACTCAAGCATATCAACAAGCAACCATGTCTTTCAAAATATCAACACTAAAGCAAGTTATCCCTAGCCCATTATGCTCAATCATTGATCCATTCATGAAACACACTCGAATATTAGCTACACCCAATGCTCAAGTACGATCATAGTGCCCCTTAGTTGGTGCTTTATCAGAGAAGATGGAGACTCAAGTAAAGATAAAAATTGCATAAAGTAAAAGAAAGGCCCTTCGCGGAGGGAAGTAGGGATTTGTAGAGGTGCCAGAGCTCAAAGCTTAAATTGAGAGATAAAAAACATTTTGAGAGGCATACTTTTCCCACCAACGAAAATGACTTAGAGTTTCCTATACTTTCCATGCTAGATATATCATAGGCGGTTCCCAAACAGAAATTAAAGTTTATTCCTTTTTTCACCATACTTTCACTTTCCATGGCTAGCCGTATCCACGGGTGCCCTCCATACAAACACTTTCCAAGAAATTTATTAATTTATAACATAAAGTAAATTAATTTTTTGGAACTAGGCATCCCTAATACCTTTGCCGTACTCTCGTGCAATGACAAGTGACTGAACACTCATCGTGAGAATAACACATCTAGCATGGAAAAATATCGGCCACCCCTCACCGCCTCGCGAGCGGTACGAGCACACAAAAGAGAAATTTATTTTTAAAATTAGAGATGGCACATACAAATTTGCTTAGAACTGCATGGAAATACCGCATATAGGTAGGTATAGTGGACTCATATGGGAAAACTGGTTTAAAGGGTTTTGGATGCACAAGTAGTGATCATACTTAGTGCAAATGAAGGCTAGCAAAAAGATTGAGAAGCGTCCAACCAAGAAACGAAAAATCTCGTAAGCAAGCATTAAGCATAATTAACACCGAATAATGCACCACAAGTAGGATATAATTTCATTGCATAGCTATTAACTTCCGTGCTTGCATAGGGAATCACAAACCTTAACACCAATATTCTTACTAAAGCATAATTACTCATCAACATGACTCACATATCATATCGTCATATCTCAAAACTATTACTAAGAATCAAGTTTATTTTGTCCAATAATCTTCATGAAAGTTTTTATTATATCCTCCTTGGATATCTATCACTTTGGAACTAATTTCATATGTTGCTTTTACTAAGCTCAAATAAATATAAGTGAAGAACATGAGCATAATATTTCTTTCTCTCAAAATAATCTAAGTGAAGCAAGAGAGAATTTCTTTAAAATTTTACTAACTCCCAAATAAATCTAAGTGAAGCATGAGAGCATTTCTTCAAAAATAATAAAGCACACCATGCTCAAAAAAATATAAGTGAAGCACTAGAGCAATTCCATAGCTCATAAAAATTTAAGTGAAGCATGGGAGCAAGCATAGCATAATTTTTGGCTTTCTCAAAAAGGTGTGTCCAGCAAGGATTCAAGACTTAATAAAAAGCAAAACAAGCAAAGACTCATATCATACAAGACGCTCCAAGCAAAACCCATAATATGTGACGAATAAAAATATAGCTTCAAGTAAAATACCGATGGTCGTTAGAAGAAAGAGGGGATGCCACTCGGGGGCATCCCCAAGCTTAGTTGCTTGATACTTCTTGAATATTATCTTGGGGTACCTCGGGCATCCCCAAGCTTAGCCTTTTGCTAATACTTATTCCTTCATCCATTGTAATATTACCCAAAACTTGAAAACTTCAATCACACAAAACTCAACAAAACCTTCGTGAGATCCGTTAGTATAAGAAAAAAAATCTTTACTTTAAGTACTGTAGAAAACCCATTCAAATTTTGTTCTTGCATTATATCTACTGTATTACAACTTTTATATGGCAAAAACTCTTCAAATAAAACCATAGATTCATCAAAATAAGCACACAATGCAAAGAAAACAGAATCTGTCAAAAACAGAACAGTCTGTAAACATACGAATTGTTCTCATACTTCTGCAACTCCAAACATTCTGAAAAATTAGGAAAACAAAGGAAATTTGTATATAAATCCTGTGTAAAAAATGCAGAATTTTTAGTCTCTTATGTGAATTTTAAAAATTGTTTTACTAGACGCAAAAGTTTCTGTTTTCCAACAAGATCAAATCAACTATCACCCAAAGCTATCCCAAAGGCTTTACTTGGCACAAACACAAATTTAAACCACAAAAACACATCTAATCAGAGGAATAATTGGGTATTTTATTGAAAACAGCAAGAAAACCAAAAAGCAAAAAGATACAAATTGGGTTGCCTCCCAACGAGCGCTATCGTTTTACACCCCTAGCTAGGCATAATGCAAAGGATCTAAGTTTTGTCATCTTTGTTCTCCAACTCTTCAATCAAACACTTAGAATTCTTCAAGGATTTAGCATATAAATTCTCAACGACAATACTTCTAGGAACGAGATTTAAAAATTCATTCTTGCAAAAAGGGTCTCTTATCACTTCAATAAAATTGGGGTGGATACTAATCATCTTAAGATCTCCTTTATCATTACTAGAAGTTGCACCCTTGTTTTTAGTACCTTGAGTAGTCTTGCCGATTTTTACGGGAGTTTTGGCGGAAGCAAAAGCCGTACTTAAATTACTAAAGATTTCTTCCAGTTTATCAATCCTAGACGGGCTTTCTTCAATTCTTTCATGAATTACAGTCCCCTTTTCTTTTAACAACTTAAAAACTTCTCCCGCTTTTGACCCAAATTTAGTAGCAAAATTATGCATCTTTTTATCAAAGTTTTCAATATGTTCTTCGGTAAGCAATTTTTTTTCAATAGCATCTAGTCTTTCCATAACATGCTCGAGAGTCAAAGTTGTTTCATTGATCATAAGCGGTGGTGAACCCACTAAATTTCCCATAGCATTAAAAGCATCAAGAGAGGGACACATCAAGAAATTTCCACCGGTAATCATATCAAGGACGAATCTATACCAAGTGGTGATGCCCACATAAAAACAGCGAAGAAGAACAACGGTAGATTGCTTAGATAGATCTATTATGAGCATTGCAAATCCTATACCTAGCATCTTTTAAATTCTCCCCTCCCCTTTGTTTAAAGTTAAGAACTTCGTTCTCGGGGGTGTACGCAATAGAAGATGAACTATCCATGATGACAAAAAGTAGTCAACAAGATTGCACACAAAAACAGATCTGACAAGAAAATGGCGAACAAAAAAGAAGGCGAATAAAATGTCAAATTTTTGTGAAGTGGGGGAGAGGAAAACGAGAGGCAAATGGCAAATAATGTAAATGGCAAGGAGATGAGATTTGTGATTAGGAACCTGGTAGATGTTGATGATGTCTCCCCGGCAACGGCGCCAGAAATTCCTTTTGATGTTTGCTTGAACTATGTCGGTATTTCCCCAAAGAGGAAGGGATGATGCAGCATAGCAACGGTAGGTATTTCCCTCGGTGATGAGACCAAGATTATCGAACCAGTAGGAGAACCAAGCAACACCACATAAACAGCTCCTGCACACAAAGAACAAATACTTGCAACCCGACGTAAGAGAGGGGTTGTAAATCCCTCATGGGTAAAAGGATAGGTAAAATTGTAGTAGATTGGATAAATAGATCTCGCGGGAACGTGAGATAAAATGAATAAATAAAAATTGCAGCAAGGTATTTTTGTGTTTTTGGATTAATAGATCTAAAAATAAAAGCAAATAAAAATAGATCTTGAAGGCAAATATATTAAAGAAGAGACCCGGGGGCCGTAGGTTTCACTAGTGGCTTCTCTCGAGAAAAATAGCATACGGTGGGTAAATAAATTACTGTTGGGCAATTGATAGAACTTCAAATAATCATGATGATATCTAGGCAATGATCATTATATAGGCATCACATCCAAGATTAGTAGACCGACTCCTGCCTGCATCTACTACTATTACTCCACACATCGACCGCTATCCAGCATGCATCTAGTGTATTAAGTTCATGGAAAACGGAGTAATGCAATAAGAACGATGACATGATGTAGACAAGATCTATTTATGTAGAAATAGACCCCATCTTGTTATCCTTAATAGCAACGATACATACGTGTCGGTTCTCCTTCTGTCACTGGGATCAAGCACCGTAAGATCGAACCCATCACAAAGCACCTCTTCCCATTGCAAGATAAATAGATCAAGTTGGCCAAACAAAACCCAAATATCGGAGAAGAAATACGAGGCTATAAGCAATCATGCATATAAGAGATCAAAGAAGACTCAAACAACTTTCATGGATAAAAACATAGATCTGATCATAAACTCAAAGTTCATCGGATCCCAACAAACACACCGCAAAAAGAGTTACATCATATGGATCTCCAAGAGACCATTGTATTGAGAATCAAACGAGAGAGAGAAAGCCATCTAGCTACTGCCTATGGACCCGTAGGTCTACAATGAACTACTCACGCATCATCGGAGAGGCGCCAATGAGGATGATGAACCCCTCCATGATGGTGTCTAGATTGGATCCGGTGTTTCTGGAACTTGCGGCGGCTGAAATTGATTTTCGTCGACTCCCATAGGGTTTCTGGAATATTTGGGTATTTATAGAGCAAAGAGGCGGTGCGGGAGGCCACCGAGGTGGGCACAACCCACCTGGGCGCGCCTGGGCCCCCAGGCGCGCCCTGGTAGGTTGTGTTCCCCTTGGAGCACCCCTCTGGTACATCTTTGGCCCAACAGGTGTCTTCTGGTCCAGAAAAAATCCACAAAAAGTTTCGTTGCGTTTGGACTCCGTTTGGTATTGATTTCCTGCGATGTAAAAAACAAGCAGAAAACAGCAACTGGCACTGGGCACTATGTCAATAGGTTAGTACCAAAAAATGATATAAAATGATTGTAAAACATCCATGAATGATAATATAACAGCATGGAACAATCAAAAATTATAGATACGTTGGAGACGTATCAGGTATGGTGGCTGTTTTGAGGAAGATATAAGGAGGCTTATGTGTGATAGAGTGTATCATATGACGGGGTTTGGATGCACCGGCGAAGTTTGAACCAACTCTCAAGGTGAGAAAGGGCAATGCTGGGTACCGAAGAGGTTGGCAAATTGTGGAAAGGTGAGAGTGCGTATAATCCATGGACTCACAATAGTCATAAAGAACTCACATACTTATTGTTGAAGTTTATTAGCCCTTGAACAAAAGTACTACTACTCATGCCCCTAGGAGGATAGATTGGTAGGAAAAGACCATCGCTCGTCCCCGACCACCACTCATAAGGAAGATAATCAATAATAAATCATGCTCCAACTTTATACCATAACTAGAGACTATACGTGCATGCTGCGGGAATCACAAACCTTAACACCAATATTCTTACTAAACCACAATCATTCACTAGTACCTCCCACATCAACATCTTAATATCTCAAAACCATTGCAAGGAATCAAACATATCATATTCAGTGACATGAAAGTTTTTATTATATCCCTCTTGAATACCTATCCTTTATGGACTAGTCTTATAACCCATGCAAATTGCCATTACTATTTATTAACTCTCAAAAAGATTTAAGTGAAGCATGAGAGTGCAACTATTTCTTTAAAATACAACCACCGCCGTGCTCTAAAAATATATAAGTGAAGCACTAGAGCAACTGCCTAGCTCAAAAGATATAAGTGAAGCGCATAGAGTGTTCTAACAAATCACTAATAAATGTGTGCCCCTCTAAAAAGGTGTGTCTAGCAAAAGATGATTGTGGCAAAATAAAAAGAAAGCAAAGCAAAAACTACTATGGCACAAGACGCTCCAAGTAAATCTCATATCATGTGATGAATAAAAATATAGCTCCAAGTAATATACCGATGGTTTGTAGACGAAAGAGGGGATGCCATCTGGGGCATCCCCAAGCTTAGATGCTTGGGTATTACTTTAATATTATCTTGGGGTGCCTTGGGCATCCCCAAGCTTAGGGTCTTGCCGCTCCTTATTCCTTCATCCATCGCGATCGCACACAAAACTCAACAGAAACCTCGTGAGATCCGTTAGTATAATAAAAAAATCATAAACTTTAGATACTGTTATGAACCCATTAATATTTTATTCTTGTATAATAGATATTGTATTCCAACTTCTCCATGACTTATACCCCCCGATATAATCCATAGCATCATCAAAACAAGAGAACTATGCAATACAAAATAGAATCTATCTAAAACAGAACAGTCTATAATGATCTAAATTTACACTATACTTATGTAACTCCAAAATTTTTGAACAAATAGGAGAACGAGGGAAATTTGTATATCAATCATGTGTAAAAAATTCAGAGAAAAATCAAGTTGCAGGGATTTTTAACAATTCCTGGACTGAGCGCAGATGTTTCGGTTTTTTTCACAGAATCAAGTCAACTATCAACCAAGTCATCCAAAAGGCTTTACTTGGCATAAATACTATTTAAAATATAAAAACACAATCATAACTGTAGCATAATTTTGTCCATGCACAAAAACAGAAAGAAAATCAAGAAAAATAAGATAACTATTGGTTGCCTCCCAACAAGCGCTATTGTTTTACGCCCCTAGATAGGCGTAAGGCAAAGTTCCAAGTATTGTCATCCTTCATATTCAACTCCTCAATAACACATTCACACTTCCTAGGAGGTTTAGCATACATATTTTTAATAATCACACTCCTAGGGACAAAGTTGAGAAATTTGTTTTCAATAATGGATTCCTTTATCAAATCGATGATATTACGGTTTACACTAATCATTTTAAGATCCTCGCTTCCGTTACTATATGTGGCACCTTTATTCTTAGGAACATAAATGAATTTGGGTTTCTTAATAGAGGGGATTCTTTCAATAGTTTTAACAAAAGAAAAGACGAATCCCAAATTAGTGATGACTTCTTCCAACTAATCAATTCTAGAAGGATCTTGCTCTATTCTCTTATTAATTATTGGTTCATTCTCTTTTAGAATCTTTAATGTATTTCCTACCTTTGAACCAGATTGAGTGATATGATTATGAATCTTCTTGTCTAGATTTTCAATATGTTCAATAGTAGGCATTTTATTTTCAATCACTTCTAGCCTTTGCATAACATGTTCCAAGGTCAATGTTGTTTCATTAATAGTAATGGGTGGTGATCCCACTAGATTTCCCATAGCATTGAAAGCATCCATTGGGTGAGTATGTTGGGAAACATAGCATGCAATTTCAAAAAAAAATCCTACGCTCACGCAAGATCTATCTAGGAGATGCAGAGCAACGAGGGGGGAGAGTGTGTCTACGTACCCTCGTAGACCGTAAGCGGAAGCGTTTCACAACGCGGTTGATGTAGTCGTACACCTTCACGATTCGTCCCGATCAAGTACCGATCGTACGGCACCTCCGTGTTCAGCACACGTTCAGCTCGATGACGTCCTCGCCTTCTTGATCCAGTAAGACGAGCGAAGTAGTAGATGAGTTCCGGCATCACGACGGCGTGGTGACGGTGTTGGTGAAGAACAATCTTCGCAGTGCTTCGCCAAGCACAACGGAAACTATGACGGAGGATAAACTAGAGGGGACGGGGTTGCCGGCACACGGCTTGGTGATTCTTGATGTGTCTTGGGTGCTAGCCCTGCCCCTCTATTTATATGTTGAGCCTTGGGGTCGAAACTTGGAGTAAAAGCCTCCTCAAAGTCGGTTTTACCGGAAAGGCAAGAGTCCTTCTCGGACTCCAGGACCAGACGCCAGGGTTCCCGGCGTCTGGACCCAGACGCCAAGGACCCTGGCGTCTGGCCCCTGGACTCCGCAAAACTTCCTTTTGCGCTTTCAAAAAACCTCGTGGGCTTTCCCCTTTGGCCCAAATAAAGTGTTCTCGTACCCAAACATTTCGAGAAACATCCGGAACCTCTTCCGGTGAATTCTGGAACCCTTCCGAGACCAAACACTATTATCCTATATATCAAACTTCACCTCCGGACTATTCTAGAGCTCCTCGTCATGTCTGTGATCACATCCGGGACTCCGAACAACATTTGGTCACCAACATACATAACTCATATAACACTATATCATCAATGAACGTTAAGCGTGCGGACCCTATGGGTTCGAGAACTATGTAGACATGACCGAGACACCTCTCCGGTCAATAACCAATAGCGGAACCTGGATGCTCATATTGGCTCCTACATATTCTACGAAGATCTTTATCGGTCGAACCGTTATGACAACATACGTAATTCCCTTTGTCCATCGGTATGTTACTTGCCCGAGATTCAATCGTTGGTATCATCATACCTACTTCAATCTCGTTACCGGCAAGTCTCTTTACTCGTTCCGTAATACATCACCTCGTGACTCACTCTTTAGTCGTTTGCTTGCAAGCTTATGATGTGTATTACCGAGAGGGCCCAGAGATACCTCTCCGATACTCGGAGTGACAAATCCTAATCTCGATCTATGCCAACTCAACAAACACCTTCGGAGATACCTGTAGAGCATCTTTATAATCACCCAGTTACATTGTGATGTTTTATAGCACACAAGGTATTCCTCCGGTATCCGGGAGTTGCATAATCTCATAGTCGAAGGAATATGTATTTGACATGAAGAAAGCAATAGCAATAAACTGAACGATCAATATGCTAAGCTAACAGATGGGTCTTGTCCATCACATCATTCTCCTAACGATGTGATCCCGTTATCAAATGACAACACATGTCCATGGTTAGGAAACCTTAACCATCTTTGATTAACGAGCTAGTCAAGTAGAGGTTCACTAGGGACACAGTGTTTGTCTATGTATTCACACATGTATTTAGGTTTCCGATCAATACAATTCTAGCATGAATAATAAACATTTATAATGAATAAGGAAATATAAAATAACAACTTTATTATTGCCTCTAGGGCATATTTCCTTCAGTCTCCCACTTGCAGTAGAGTCAATAATCTAGATTACATTTTAATGATTCTAACACCCATGGATTCTTGGTGTTGATCATGTTTTGCTCGTGGAAGAGGCTTAGTCAATGGGTCTGCTACATTTAGATCCGTATGTATTTTGCAAATCTCTATGTCTCCCTCCTTTACTTGATCACGGATGGAGTTGAAGCGTCTCTTGATGTGTTTGGTTCTTTTTGTGAAATCTGGATTCCTTCGTTAAGGCAATTGCTCCAGTATTGTCACAAAAGATTTTCATTGGACCCGATGCACTAGGTATTACACCTAGATCGGATATGAACTCCTTCATCCAGACTCCTTCATTTGCTGCTTCTGAAGCAGCTATGTACTCCGCTTCACACGTAGATCCCGCCACGACGCTCTGCTTGGAACTGCACCAACTGACAGCTCCACCATTCAAAATAAATACGTATCCGGTTTGTGACTTAGAGTTATCCGGATCAGTGTCAAAGCTAGCATCGACGTAACCATTTACGATGAGCTCTTTGTCACCTCCATAAACGAGAAACATATCCTTGGTCCTTTTCAGGTACTTCAGGATGTTCTTGACTGCTGTCCAGTGATCCACTCCTGTATTACTTTGGTACCTCCCTGCCAAACTTATAGCAAGGCACACATCAGGTCTGGTACACAGCATAGTATACATGATAGAACCTATGGCTGAAGCATAGGGAATGACTTTCATTTTCTCTCTATCTTCTGCAGTGGTCGGGCATTGAGTCTTACTCAACTTCACACCTTGCAACACAGGCAAGAACCCTTTCTTTGACTGATCCATTTTGAACTTCTTCAAAACTTTATCAAGGTATGTGCTTTGTGAAAGTCCTATTAAGCGTCTCGATCTATCCCTATAGATCTTGATGCCCAATATATAAGCAGCTTCACCGAGGTCTTTCATTGAAAAATTCTTATTCAAGTATCCTTTTATGCTATCCAGAAATTCTATATCATTTCCAATCAACAATATGTCATCCACATATAATATCAGAAATGCTACAGAGCTCCCACTCACTTTCTTGTAAATACAGGCTTCACCGAAAGTCTGTATAAATCCATATGCTTTGATCACTTCATCAAAGCATATATTCCAACTCCGAGATGCTTGCACCAGTCCATAGATGGATCGCCGGAGCTTGCACACTTTGTCAGCACCTTTAGGATCGACAAAACCTTCTGGTTGCATCATATACAACTCATCTTTAAGAAATCCATTAAGGAATGCAGTTTTGACGTCCATTTGCCAGATTTCATAATCATAAAATGCGGCAATTGCTAACATGATTCGGACGGACTTAAGCATCGCTACGGGTGAGAAAGTCTCATCGTAGTCAACTCCTTGAACTTGTCGAAAACCTTTTGTGACAAGTTGAGCTTTATAGACAGTAACATTACCATCGGCGTCAGTCTTCTTCTTTAAGATCCATTTATTTTCTATGGCTTGCCGATCATCGGGCAAATCCACCAAAGTCCACACTTTGTTCTCATACATGGATCCTATCTCAGATTTCATGGCCTCAAGCCATCTGTCGGAATCTGGTCTCATCATAGCTTCTTCATAGTTTGTAGGTTCGCCTTGGTCTAGTAACATGACTTCCAATACAGGATTCCCGTACCACTCTGGTGCGGATCATGTTCTAGTTGACCTACAAAGTTCTGTAGTAACTTGATCTGAAGTTTCATGATCATCATCATTAACTTCCTCTCTAGTTGGTGTAGGCATCACGGGAACGGTTTTCTCTGATGAACTTCTTTCCAATTCGAGAGAAGGTACGATTACCTCATCAAGTTCTACTTTCCACCCACTCACTTCTTTCGAGAGAAACTCCTTCTCTAGAAAGGTTCCATTCTTGGCAACAAAGGTCTTGCCTTCGGATCTGTGGTAGAAGGTGTACCCAATTGTTTCCTTAGGGTATCCTATGAAGACGCACTTCTCCGATTTGGGTTCGAGCTTATCACACTGAAGCCTTTTGACATAAGTGTCGCAACCCCAAACTTTAAGAAACGACAGCTTAGGTTTCTTGCCAAACCATAGTTCATACGGTGTCGTCTCAACGGATTTAGACGGTGCCCTATTTAACGTGAATGCAGCTGTCTCTAATGCATAACCCCAAAATGATAGTGGTAAATCGGTAAGAGACATCATAGATCGCACCATATCTAATAAAGTACGGTTACGACGTTCGGACACACCATTACGCTGTGGTGTTCCAGGTGGCGTGAGTTGTGAAACTATTCCACATTGTTTTAAATGAAGGCCAAACTCGCAACTCAAATATTCACCTCCACGATCAGATCGCAGAAACTTTATTTTCTTGTTATGATGATTCTCCACTCCACTCTGAAATTCTTTGAACTTTTCAAATGTTTCAGACTTGTGTTTCATTAAGTAGATATACCCATATCTGCTCAAATCATCTATGAAGGTCAAAAAATAACGATACCCGGGCGTGCCTCAACACTCATCGGACCGCATACATCGGTATGTATTATTTCGAATAAGTCATTAGCTCGCTCCATTGTTCCAGAGAACGGAGTATTAGTCATCTTGCCCATGAGGCATGGTTCGCAAGTATCAAATGATTCATAATCAAGTGATTCCAAAAGCCCATCTGCATGGAGTTTCTTCATGCGCTTTACACCAATATGACCTAAACGGCAGTGCCACAAATATGTTGCACTATCATTATCAACTTTGCATCTTTTGGCATTAATATTATGAATATGTGTATCACCACGATCGAGAATCAACAAAAATAGACCACTCTTCAAGGGTGCATGACCATAAAAGATATTACTCATATAAATAGAACAACCATTATTCTCTGATTTAAATGAATAACCGTCTCGCACTAAACAAGATCCAGATATAATGTTCATGCTCAACGCTGGCACCAAATAACAATTATCTAGGTCTAAAACTAATCCAGAAGGTAGATGTAGAGGTAGCATGCCGACGGCGATCACATCGACCTTGGAACCATTTCCGACGCGCATCGTCACCTCATCCTTAGCCAATCTTGGATTAATCCGTAGCCCCTGTTTCTAGTTACAAATATGAGCAACCGAACCAGTATCAAATACCCAGGCGCTACTACGAGCATTACTAAGGTACACATCAATAACATGTATATCAAATATACCTTCGTTCACTTTGACATCCTTCTTATCCGCCAAATACTTGGGGCAGTTCCGCTTCCGGTGACCAGTCCTGTCGTGGACTTAACACGGCAGATGCCCTAGCAAAAGGACTTAGCTGTGGAGCCATCGCAACTTGAAGGGGTTAAAAGGGACAAAGGGCACAGAGAGTTTACACAGGTTAGGCCCCTCTCAACAAGGTAAAAGCCTACTCCTGCTTTAGGTTGTATTGCTTGTGTTTCGATTACCAGGGAGCGAATACGCTTGACCTAGTCCTTAATCAGTTGTTTCTTGAGTTAACCCGCCGCCGGGTCACCCCTTTATATACAGGTTGACGCCCGGCGGCTTACAGAGTCCCGGCCGGCTCACACAAACGTGACCGGCTCGGTTTCTAACTACCCTTGCCTTACAAGACAAGTTTAAACATATGGCGGCTCATACCCGTGGGCCTCAAGCCATCTCCGGGTCTTGGGCCTTCAATTAGCTTGCTCTATGAACTGCCATCTTCATATCTTCTTGGACCTTATCGGGCCTCTTGACTTTAAGCCGCCAGGGGCATGACCCGGCCCCTCCTGGGTGGGTCATACCCATTAGTTATATCCTCAACATTAGGCCCCAGGTTGATTTGAACTGGTTCACATCAATCTTCATCTCTTGACATAGCAGAATCTTCCTTTATCAATTCCCTTTAGGTTCTTGGTAACCCGCCATGACGTCATATCTCAGAATCGTGTTAACCCACCATGATGTCATTGCGCATTTATTTCGCACAAAGCCCAGAATATCTCCACAGATCTTTATCTTAATAGACCTCCCGAAACTCGAGGCGTTCACATAGCCACATGACCATTTTTCAGCCTCCTCGATTCCCGCGCATGCCATTTGTTCAACTCATTATAAATAGGGACAGGGGGCCCTGTTTTTACTTTTACCCCCTACCTCTGCGTCTTCTTCCTTCTTGCGACTCCACAGCGCCCGAGCTCCGCCGCTGCCATCCACCTCCAGCGTCTTCAACTCCGGCCGCTGCATCAACCTAAACGGACCAGAGAAACGCGGCGCACTCCCGCTGTCCATCAGCGTCGACAGGTACCCCTCTTGCTTCGCATCAGATCTGCACTAGGGTTTGCTCAGTTCATCGGAGTTCATCGCCATTCTTCTTTTTTCCTCTTTAGATCACATAGTTAGATCTGAACATAGTGCCAAAATTATGCGGTAGTGGTTTTAGCATTCCTTTCCAATAGTAGTAGATACCCCCTCTGTACAAAAGTATCATCTGAGCATACGAGTTCTTCTGCTGCCATCACCTTAGGTTTAGAATTTATTTTCTTTTCTGAACGGCTATAGATCCAAAATCATAGAACCAATCTGGGGAACCTGTTTGCCCATCACTTAGCAAAATTCACTTATAGATCTGTAGCACCGCAGCTGTTCGGGCGGTTTATAAGATAAGCCGTAACCCGCCATACTCCATTAGTCCCCTTGTTAAGCCGCCAGTATATGTTCACAACCTGTATAACCCGGCATTAGCTTTCCAGTTTAATCATACCAATGTTTAAAGCACATCATCCGCTGCATATAAATTGGCTTTGCATGACACACTCATTTTTTGACCGCTGGCCGGCTTAACAGCATAACTTTAAACCAGCAATATTTTTTTCTTTAGGCTTTTCACCAACAAAATGACCAAGACCGTCACTTCATGCAATTGGGTCGCTTCCACTGTCATGGAAGAAATCCTCGATGAATTTGTAAAAGAAGGCGTCCTGGCCAAAAAGGATGTGATCCACTGGAGGGCCCCAGGAACCAAGACCACCCCTGAACCAAAAGAGGGTGAAGTTGTAGTTTTCACTGATCACATGCTCCGGGGGTTCACTCCACCCGGCCCAAATTCTTTCGTGATGTGCTGCACTTCTTTCAATTTCATCCGCAAGATATTGGGCCCAACTCTGTTTCAAACATCTGCAACTTCCAAGTTTTTTGCGAAGTATATCTTCAACAGGAGCCCACTGTAGAGCTGTTCAGGGAATTCTATTACTTGAACCGCCAGACTGAGTTCACAGATGGGCCCAGCCTAGAACTAGGCGGCGTTTCAATTCAGAGGCGCAAAGAAGCTACCTTCCCAGCCGCTGCACTTCCCAGTCATCCCAAGGACTGGAACCAGACTTGGTTTTACTGCCAAGACACATCTCCAGAGGGTGAAAATCCCTTGCCGGGTTATCGTGAGAGCCGGCTTAGCAATAGGCACCCCCTCCCCGACCGGATCAGCACAGCAGAACGGGCCAAATATATGCCCATTTTTGGAAAAATCTGAGCCTTAATGGCCAATGGTTTAACTGGGGTTGACCTAGTTCAATGCTGGGTCACATGGAGAATTTTACCCTTAAGCCGCCGGCCCGGCTTAATGTGCGAGTATACCTATGACGTCAAAGATCCACAACACCACAGCCAAGTGCGATTGGACGATGAGAGCCTCAACAAGATGGTCAAGACATTGCTGAATGATAGCTTGGCCACTTGCAGCAGGACGGGGCTGAACCCCTTTTGCACCCTCAACAAGCCGCCAGCTGTAAGTATTTGTGAGCAGTTTTCATTAACTCATTATCTATCGATCTGCCTTCTCATTCTTACTTGAATTTCTGCAGCCTGACTCCCCCTTCTGGAAGAAGAAGCTTCAGGATAAACCGGCCAAGAACACCAGGACCAAGAACAAGGCTAAAAAACCTGCCAAGAAGAAGTCAGAAGCAATTAACTCGTTTACTCTTGATGAAGAGTCGGAGGTAGAACTTGATTCTCTTGGCTCCTTCTTTGTTCATCTTATTGACACTGATTACTACCAGGATGACATGGAGGCCAGCCATGCAGACGGTGAAGAGGTAACTATTCTTTACTCTGACTCAGAACCTCTGCCAAGACAGAAAGTTCGACAAGCGAGCCGGAAAGTAAGGTTTTCTCACCCTTTAGCTTATCTGGATCCCCACTTTATTTTGAAGAAACAGCAGAGGTTTACCAAAACAGTGGAGGCGGGGTACTTTCCTCCGGTTTACCAAACACGTCGGTTCCTCGCAAGCGCCGAGCAGAGGTTTCACAGTTTTCTGATTTAGCTTTTCCAAAAGCGGGTCTTGTTCGACAACCCCTTAACCCTTCTGATTCAAATTATCAGGGCAATTCTCACTCCTCATCTGGGGAATCCACTGAGACTCGGATCCCCCTTTTCAAAGTCGCCCCAGGGTAAGAATATTGAATTTATTTGCTTTTTAAGCCCTTTGTCAATTATCATGCTTACATCTTTATGTCTCATTGTCAGTGGTCAAGCCAAACCAAGCAAGAAGGCGAAGACCAGTAAACCGGGCGAAAACATCAATACCACTAAAGATCCCAAGGCTGCTAACCCGGAGAAGCAGACAATATCTGAATCTTTGCATCAAACCTCTGAAGCAGCCATTGATGATCCGCCGCCCGAAGAGCACAATGTCATTATGGACTCCATGGACGTTGACCCGGCTCATGCTAAGCCGCCAAGTCCCATCAAACCTGCTGAAGAAAAGGCTGACGATGTCATAGTCACTGGGACCCGTTACGTTGAGCCGAGCAACCCCACAATCTTAGCCAAACATAGCGCCAAGGAGGAATTTTCTACTGCTGACAAGGGCAAATGGAAGCTGGATTTAGAAGGTTATGCCCAGTTCAATGCTCAGGAAATTTACGTAGGTTATTTAAACCGCCTTCACACTAGCCGTGACTTTGAAGCCGGCTTAGTCAATCTGATGAAGGAGCGTTTTGAGGTAAACACTGAAAAACTCTTCCTGTACATATATCTGTCAGCCGCCAAGTCTATTGTATATGAAGAAATTGAATATGTCGTAGACTTAAATACCATATTTAACCTTATAACCTTTCAATAGCAATTTGTAACTGCTGAATCAAAACAAGTAGCCCCCAAGGGCCGGCTTAAACTAGGAATTTAAGCCGGGGCTTCAAATTGTAGCACGAAAACCCATATATGTAGCCCCCAAGGGCCGGCTTAAGCTTCATAGCTGAGCAGGGACTTACCACCATATTTATGAACAAATCCAAATATGTAGCCCCCATGAGCCGGTTTTAGTTGAAGAAACTTTAACCGGGTCATTAAAGATTTGTCTTCAAAAGAGCAAATGTACATTAGCCCCCAAGTGCCAAGTAAAATACCTGTATTATGCTTGGGACTTCAAATAAGATGATTATCATAACCATATGCTGCCTGTCTTTGTTTATGGCAGGCTGAATTGAACATGAAGGAAACTCAAGTCAATGATCTGCGGCAAAACATCCAGTCCCAACAGTCAGAGACTTCAAAGGCCAAATCAGAGCTGAAAACCTCCTTGGAAGAGATTGAAAAATTAAAAAAGGACTTCAGCGCTGAGAGAATCGGCTGGGAGACCAAGAAGGCGGCTCTGCTGAAAAGAGCAGAAGATGCTGAAGCTGCTCTTAAGCCGGTAACTGATGAGTTGTCCGGCTTAAAACATCAAATCAATAACCTGACAGCTACCATCTTCGGTAAACAATATAATACTTCAATTTTTCACCATCAACATGCCATGGTTATAAACCAGCTTACCAATATTTGTGTTGTTGCAGGCTCCAAAAGTTCCAGGCTGGGCCAAGACATGCGCGTAAGGCTTAAGGTCGTATATACCCTTGTGGAGCAACTGTACACCGGCGCTCAACGGGCTATTGCTGATGTCTCACATAAGAAACAACCACATTCACTCATCAAGGAGATGCTGGAGAAACTATCTGTGCTGCCGCAAAGAGTTGAAGAACTAAAGCGGTCAGCTGCTAGAGCCGGTGCCATCACCGCGTTGAGCCGGGCGAAGGCATGGCAAGCCGAACTTGACCCGGAAGAATTGGCTACCGGCTGCCCAAGTTTAAAAGAAGACGGGTCTCCCTTTGAAGCCGCAGACTTTACCAAATGTGTAAAGGAAATGCGCCCACTGGCGAGTAAGCTAGCTGAAGAGACCGACTTGACAAAATATCAGGCGGCTTACTCAAAAGAAAACTCAAAAGTATCAGTGCCAGTTTATGAGGCCATGGATCTCATCCCGCCAACACGTAAGCACACCTTTGCCCCTGATATTGATCCATCAACCCTCATAGATGATGAGGCTGTATTCAGAGCATTGACTGGGATCAACTGGGCCACAACTGACTTCCAGCAAGTGGAGGAAGAAGAAGAACCGGCGCTGGATGACCCAGAAGCTTCAACTCGCCAAGACCAGGACAACTGATCCGCAAGGCGGCTCTCAGACTTCATCACAGTGCTTGTTTGAAAAAACACTTAATCATTTGGGCTTTGAAAGCCATGTAATAGGCTAGTGAAAACAATGATCTGTCATGCCATCGTGCATGTTCTTTAGCCTTTGAAACTGATGATGAACTTTTCATATGCCATGGATGAACTTTGCAAGGAATATCATATTATTTTACAAAGCTTCTGCATAGAGTAAACAATAGATACCCTGGCGGTTTACGCCAGGGCGGGTCATAATGTCCAACATCATATTTTCTGGCGACTTATAGTCCATAACCAGGGCGGGTTATCAAACCTCACGTATTCATATAACAAGTAAACACATACCTGTGAGACTGGTTCATACCGCCGGCTTGCAGTGCCGTATGCAGTAAGGGTAACAGCCCAAAACTGGAAGTGCATAACTCCAAATGCGCAATCAAAATATGATGGCGACTTATTGTCCAAAGCCACTCCGAGTTATCAAAACCCCAAATAAGCTCAAGTATGAGTCATAAGGATTAAGGCTACATGGCCTAAATCGTGTTAAACCATATATCAATATGGTAAAAGGGTATGAACCCGAACAATGTTCAAAGAAAATAACAAATCAGAAAAAACAAGGCTTCCATAGGCTGCCAAGCATCAATATCAAGTGTTGTTCATGGGCCACACAGCCACTGAGTTAATCCTTCATTTAAACCTGTAAGCCGGGCCTCACATGACCAACCGCCGTTTTAGCCTTGACAAGTTCAGGGTCTTTATAAGATTGACTGTCAAGAGTTCGGCGGGTCATTCCAGATAACTTGGGCGGAGTGGCAGACATATAGGCAGGATAACCCGGAGTTTTTGGTGTTTTACACCTGGCATCCAAGCCGATCAAAAGGGTAAGTAAAGCTATGTTCATTGAACAGTAAGCCCCCAAGTGACCAAGAATGAGCCTTCAAGGCAGGATACCTATGTTTGAACTGCTCATTGTAGCAAGTTCTCTTTGGTACCCGTTCAATTTGGGCAATAAGCCTCCAAGTAATTTGCATCAAGGCGTATAAGCCGGATCAATAGGGTAGTCATAGCTTGTAACACCCTGGATTTCGCCCATTTTCTTTTTCTTTTGATTTTGGTTTGGATTTGCTTTTCTGTGGCTTTGTGGTCTTGAAACCTGGAGAGATCACCCTCGATTCCTCTCCCAAGTGGCATGTCAATCTCAAAACCATCTCAAGACCATATCATTCTCATCTTGGACCAATCCCAATATTCTTTTTCTTGGGAATATTCCTTTTTCTATTAAAGGAATAACCCTGTCTGCCCTGGGTGGTGAAGCAACCCACATTTCCAGCATTCCAAAGATTCCCAAATAATTCTCATAAATCCTTTGGGACATATCTTCTTCAGATATGTCAAAATACTTCCTTGCCATGTTCAAAAATATTTCACAAATATTCATTTTCCGATTCTGCCCTAGCTGTCAAGTTGAGAAGCAAGTACCCTTTATATTTGCTTGCTTGCTCTCAAACTTTTTGTGCACTCTTTCCTATCCATATCATTGCCACATGTCAAATTTCAACCTCATTATCCTATTGAATATTCCTGAGCAATTTTTCAAAGTTTCTGTTCAAACAAAGGCCTTGTGAAGGAAGTGCAAGCTAGGCATATCCAAATGAGTTGAAATTTCGCAAGCATCTTAATATGATCAAATCATAGCTCTCCACTAAATTTTAGCATCATTCAATCATCTATGTGATCACAGCATCAAATCTTTGCTTCTGATAATTATTATGGGTTGTGAAGCAACTATAACTTTTATTGCTCCATAATTCATGAATAATTTCCAGAACATGCTTCTACCTATATGATATCTCTCCACCCAATTTGGGCTCATTTTATCTATCCAATATTTCTCTAGAATTTCCCCAAGTTTCTGTCCAGTGGAAAGTGTTGTGAAGGAAGTACCATTTATACTTGTCCAAATGCTATGAATTTTTTATGGTATCATGACAACCCCAAATGACTCTCCTACACCAAGTTTCATCTAAATACATTAAGCCAATTGAGCACTACTTCAAGATTCTTATTTCTGGACCAGAATGAGGTTTGTACATGAACTATGGTCAAAACTTGTTGTTAGTCTTTCAAACTCGTCCAGAAGGAAGTCCTTCCAACCTAGAACCCACCAGACAACTCATTTGGCTCCGTCGCCAACTCATCTCTCTTATGGATCCCTCCCAAGTTGCTGTTCAGAAACTGCTGATGATGCTACCATTCGATTCAGAGGGCATCCAGCCAAACCAGTGGCACTGTGAGGCCTCAGGGAGCAGGGAAGACCGTGTAGACACGATTAGACGGGCCAGAGCGCACCGTGGGCGCCAAGGCACGCGGTGACCACGCGTCTGGCCGAGCCAAACCCGTGCTATGGCACGTTGTCGTCCCTGTTGCCGTCGATTTCCTCTGCCTCTCGCGTCACTTTCATGTCTGGTAGCTCACCCGTGCTCGTGCCGTCGTTTCCCCTCTGCTGCCTCGCCCTGCATCGCTTCGGTCGCGTTGCCATCGAGCTCCCCGTGATGTGTCCGTCCTCAGTACCTCCATTGGCATGGAGCTAGAGCTCCCTCGAGCTCTCCCGAAGCCCTCCCGCGCCTATATATAGCTCCCCCGACTACTTCCGCTACTCATCCACTCCTCCCTCGCCTCGTTTGCCCTCTGGAGTCACATAAACTCGCCGGAGTTCGCCGATCCTCCTCGGTGGTCGCCGGAGTCTGCTCGTTTCCGGCCACCACAGGCCCCCTCTAGCCTCCCATCCACCTCCACTGCCTCCCCCTCGTCCCGTTGAGCCACCCCACCCACTTGCCCCTCGCCGGAGTAGCCCACATAGCCGGCAACCACCACCGCGCCCTCCTCTCTGTCCTCTTCTGGCGCAGAGCCTCGCCGCCGTCCCACTCCTTCTCGGCGCCCCCGCTGCCTCTGAACGGGTGCGGTAGGCCGCCCCGCACCCGCCGGTGCCCTCGCCGCGGCCGGAGCTCGCCGGAGCCGGCCGGCCCCCCCTGCCTCGGCCGCCCCTGCCTCCTCTGTTCCGCGCGTGAGGGAGACGGGAGGAAGATGACGACCTGGATCGGACCCCCTGCCGCTGGGCCCCACGTGTAAGTCTCTTTCCCCCTGGGCCCAGGTGTTTTAAGTGGAGACGGATTTTTGTCAAATACGCTTTCTAAGTTGGAAAGCGTACTCTGGATCTACTTCGGCTGAAAATATGTTTTCTGATTATGAAGGCGTATTTCTGAAAAGGCGTTTTCATTTTTTTTCAGCCACTGGCCGAATCTGCTAGATTGTGAACGTTCACTGTTTAGTCACTTTTCTGCCTAAAAAGTGAACGGCCACAACTTTTTGCTCGTAACTCCGATCGAGGTGAATCCAAAGCCCATTTCTTCGTCTCTTCGAGCCTGTTCTGTTGGTACGATTTCCATAATGTTCTGACACTGTGGAAATAACCATTTTGCCCTTGCCCTAAACAGCCCTCCGGGAGAGAACTGTTTCCGGCAATCTTCTCCGCGGACCCTCCACACTACTCCCCGGTGGATTTCTCGTACCCAGGCAAGCCACGACAGCCACTTGCATGATGGATTTGCAGTAGCTATGGTTTCCTACTTGAATAGTTATTTAATGTGTGCATGTTATTCTGTCTGAAACTACTATATATGCTCATGTTCTATGCTCATCCTTATAATCTGTCTATGTGCATCTTGCTAGTTACCAGGTACTCGTTGGTAGCATTATGCTCATGGTTAACACTGGAAGTAGATCATACTAAGATGATGACATGTCAACATGTTTCTTTACCAGTTGTTATGGTTCATCCTGTTATCATAGCTCAGCACGTCATCATTCAAATTTAACCGGATGATAATCGAACTTGAACACCTGTTGGCTGAGTCATAGTGCGCCACCGAATCGAGCTCACCAGTGCAACCACACTTGCTGGGATGGGGCAGCCCTAACTCGGTCTATTGTCATGCCTCTCGCCAGTGCCTCCAACCAGGGAAGGTTATGAGTGCGTGCTACCCTAGCCCGGTAGGCGGCTATAACCTTGTGAACCCAGTTTTGGTATTGAGCTCAGGTCCCCGTTTGGGACAGTTTTGTTTGGCCACGACAGTGGCAGTGTCGGAAGGACACAGGGGTCACCCATGACATAGCCCAAAGGGGAGTTTGTCGGAGTGGCTGGGAGAGTGCCATGCAATAGATTGGGTTTTGTCGAAACGTCGTTGGTCCACCCGAATGGGAGCACGAGGCCATGAGTTCCGTGGTGTGGGTACAGTGTACTAACCTCTGCAAAGTGTATAATCTATCGATAGCCGCGTCCTCGGATATGGGCACAGTTCGTAGTAGGACACACTATGGGTCAACAGTATAATAATCTTGCTTATAACAACCCGGTTTGATGAGAAAGAAGTTGGTTGATCTTTATGTGATCGCGAGAGGATCACCGTGGTATCGAGGATACCGATGTTGGTTGATCGTGATCATGAGATGATCACCGTGGTTTGGTGTTATGTGGTGATCTCGCTAAAGACCAAGCTCCTTGTGATCATGTTATCACTACGGTATTGTAATACCAAGTTTGGTTGGTCCCGAGGTTATCATGTGGCACACTCGATGGTAAGTTCTTATAGGTGATGGTTAAGGGGTAACCTCATGACAGAGTAAGTTGCAACCTGTTGCATGTAGTATATGCCATGCCATGCTTACATTGTTCTAGCATCATCATGGTTACAACTGCTTAACTTGAAAGTGCCATGCTATTGCTTGTCTTGACTGCTTTGGTTGTTGTGAGCTTGCGAGTACATTCAAAGTACTCACCTGGCGTGTCATGCCAGTTTCCAGGTCATGCCATGATTGCTTGCTTGTCGAGGATTCCGAGTTTGCGAGCTAGGATACGCGTTCCAGCCAGAGTCCCTGCGGAGTGAAGTTCACCACCGCCGTCGTTGTTCTGCTGCCGAGGGTATTCCGTTTCCTCGGGTTGTTTCGCTATTAGCATAGAGCTACCCTGGGCAGGCGTAGTGTCGCCATGCCGATGTATTCCATGTACCCTTGTAACCTTATTCATAGTAATAAAGAGCTGATTTGTTCTATGCCAACAGTGCCGTATTCCAGAAGACTTGTCTCTGGGCTGGAATACAGGGCATTCTGGTTTCCTCTGAGCTGGGGTGCCACATAGCTATGCTCAATGAGCAGGAAGCCCCCAAGTAATTTTTTAAACAAGGCGTGCAAGCCGGATCAAGAGGGTAGTCACAGCTATGCTCAATGAGCAGGAAGCCCCCAAGTGATCTTATGAACTGACAATAAAGACTCAGATACTCAGAAATGAAATGATAGAGGCCCTGAATTATCAGGGATGCCGGCTTTATTATACTTGATCATAATATATACATGGATGAAAATATGTACAACACAAAAGCCAGTGGCTCAGGTGTAATAAGGCCGAAGATGAGCAATATTCCACGGCCGGCGGGTCTCCTCCTCAGACGTGCATGAGTCCTTGTGATCTCGAATATCAATGAGGTAGTATGACCCTGTGTTCAAGTTCTTGCTGACCACAAAAGGCCCTTCCCAAGGTGGAGATAACTTGTGCATATCAGTTTGATCCTGGATGAGCCGGAGCACCAAATCGCCCTTCTTGAAAGGTTCAAGTTTTAACCCGGCGGCTATGATAGCGACGCAGATCTTGCTGGTATATCGCCGAACGAGCCACCGCAAGGTCACGCTCCTCATCCAAGAGATCAAGATCATCCTGACGCTCAACATAAGCTTCCACACGGGGCGAGTCGTGACGGATATCACTGGGGAGAACCGCCTCTGCTCCGTAAACCATGAAGAAAGGCGTATAACCCGTGGATCTGTTGGGGGTAGTATTTATACTCCAAAGCACTGAAGGCAACTCCTCAACCCAACAACCCAGCGTCCTCTGCAAAGGGACCATAAGCCGGGGCTTGATACCTTTCAAGATCTCTTGATTGGCCCTTTCAGCTTGACCATTGGACTGGGGGTGAGCCACCAATGAGACGTCAAGACGAATATGCTCTCGTTGACAAAACTCTTTCATAGCACCTTTGGACACATTAGTGCCATTATCAGTTATGATGCTATGAGGGTAGCCGAAGCGGAAAATCACCTTTTTAATGAATTGAACCGCCGTTGCCGCATCACATTTACTGACCGGCTCTGCCTCAACCCACTTTGTAAATTTGTCAACTGCCACCAACAGGTGGGTCTTTTTATCTTTGGATCGCTTGAAAGGCCCAACCATATCCAGCCCCCAGACCGCAAATGGCCAAGTGATTGGAATCATCCTCAACTCTTGAGCCGGCACATGAGCTCGTCTGGAAAACTTCTGACAACCATCACATTTGCTAACCAGGTCCTCTGCATCAGCATGAGCCGTCAGCCAATAAAATCCATGACGAAAAGCCTTGGCTACGAGAGACTTAGAGCCGACATGATGACCACAATCTCCTTCATGAATCTCCCTTAGAATTTCACGGCCCTCTTCATGAGATATACATCGCTGAAACACCCCTGTGACACTGCATCGGTGTAACTCACCATTGACAATGGTCATTGACTTAGATCGCCGGGTTATCTGCCTGGCCAAAGTTTCATCCTCAGGTAACTCTCCCCAGGTCATATAAGCCAAATACGGCACCATCCAATTAGGGATAGCGTGAAGAGCCACCACCAACTGTGCCTCCGGGTCAGGGATAGCAAGATCCTCTTCCGTGGGCAACTTAACTGAAGGATTATTCAGAATATCCAGAAAAACATTAGGTGGTACCGGCTTACGCTGAGACCCCAGCCGGCTTAAAGCATCAGCCGCCTCATTTTTCCTGCGATCAACATGCTCCACCTGATAGCCTTTGAAATGACCAGCAATAGCATCAACCGCCCGGCGGTAAGCCGCCATGAGCGGGTCTTTGGAATCCCAAGTTCCTGAGACTTGCTGAGCCACCAGATCTGAATCGCCAAAGCATCTGACCCGGCTTAAGTTCATCTCTTTAGCCATCCGAAGGCCATGGAGCAAGGCCTCATACTCAGCTGCATTGTTAGTACAAGGAAACATCAATCTTAAGACATAACAAAATTTATCACCTCATGGGGAAGTCAAGATGACTCCAGCCCCCGAGCCTTCCAGCTGCCTGGATCCATCAAAATGAATAGTCCAATACGTATTATCAGGCTTCTCCTCAGGCATCTGTAACTCCGTCCAGTCATTGATGAAATCCACAAGTGCTTGAGACTTGATAGCTGTCCGGGGCATATATTTCAGACCATGAGGTCCAAGCTCAATGGCCCACTTGGCCACCCGGCCTGTGGCTTCTCTATTTTGAATAATATTGCCTAGAGGAGCAGAACTGACCACAGTGATGGGATGACCAAGGAAATATTGTTTCAACTTACGACTAGCCATGAACACTCCATAAACCAGCTTCTGCCAATGTGGGTACCTCTGCTTAGATTCAATTAGCACCTCACTAACATAATAAACCGGCCTCTGAACCGGAAACTCCTTGCCTGACTCCTTCCTTTCCACAACAACCACCACACTAACGGCTCTGTTATTAGCAGCCACATATAAAAGCAAGGGCTCCTTGTCAATAGGAGCTGCGAGAACCGGAGGCTCGGCCAACTGTTTTTTAAGTGCCTCAAACACCTGATTGGCAGCATCACTCCAAACGAAGTGATCCATTTTCTTCATCATCTGGCGGCTTATAAACCGGCTTAAAGCCGCGATACGACCCGCCAAATGTTGGACGTCATTAACACATGCCAGTTTAGCCAAAGAAGTGATAGCCTTGATTTTCTCCGGGTTAGCTTCAATGCCTCTCTCCGAGACCAAAAAACCCAAGAGCTTGCCTGCTGGCACACCAAATACACACTTGGCCGGGTTAAGCATCATCTTGTAGACCCGGAGGTTGTCAAAGGTCTCCTTTAAATCATCTAACAAGGTCTCCTTCTTCCTGGATTTCACAACAATATCATCCACATAAGCATGAACATTGCGTCCAATCTGACCATGGAGGCAATTCTGAACACAACGCTGGTAAGTCGCCTGGGCACTCTTGAGCCCAAAAGGCATAGACACATAGCAGAAGGCCCCAAAGGGAGTGATAAAAGCTATCTTCTCCTGGTCCTTAACTGCCATCTTGATCTGATGATAACCAGAATAAGCATCTAAAAAGCTCAGGCGCTCACAACCCATCGTAGCATCAATAATCTGATCAATACGAGGGAGAGCAAAAGGATCAGCCGGAGAAGCGTTGTTAAGGTCTGTGTAATCCACACACATACGCCAAGTGCCGTTTTTCTTAAGTACCAGCACCGGGTTAGCCAACCACTCAGGATGAAAAACTTCAACGATAAACCCGGCTGCCAAGAGCCGGGCCACCTCTTCACCAATGGCCTTGCGTCTCTCTTCATTGAAACGATGAAGAAATTGCTTGACCGGTTTAAACTTCGGATCAATATTGAGAGTGTGCTCAGCAAGTTCCCTCGGTACTCCTGGCATGTCTGAAGGCTTCCGTGCAAAGATGTCCCGGTTCTCACGGATGAACTCGATGAGCGCGCTTTCCTATTTCGGATCCAGATTGGCACTGATAATGAATTGTTGGGATGAATCGCCAGGGGCAAAATCAACCTGCTTGGTGTCATCAGCCGACTTAAACTTCAACAAGGGGTCATGCTCTGTAGTTCGCTTCTTCAAGGGACTCATATCTACCAGGTCAACATTATCCTTGTAAAACTTCAACTCCTCTGTTGCACAAACAGACTCAGCATAAGCGGCGTCGCCTTCTTCACATTCCAGGGCTATCTTCCTGTTACCATGCACCGTGATGGTACCCCTATGACCCGGCATCTTGAGCTGCAGATAAACATAACAAGGCCGTGCCATAAACTTGGCATAAGCCGGCCGTCCAAACAAGGCGTGATAAGGGCCCTGAATCTTGACCACCTCAAAAGTCAATGTTTCAACCCGATAATCATGCTCATCGCCAAAAGCCACTTCCAAGGCTATCTTACCCACTGGATATGCCGACTTACCAGGCACCACTCCATGAAACACAGTAGAAGACGGCTTGAGATCTTTGTCAGTCAATTCCATACGGCGAAAAGTATCATAATAAATAATATTGATACTGCTGCCCCCATCCATAAGTACCTTTGTAAACTTGTATCCACCAACCTGTGGAGCAACCACCAATGCCAGCTGACCTGGGTTGTCAACCCGGGGCGGGTGATCCTCACGGCTCCATACGATAGGCTGCTCTGACCATCGCAAGTATCGAGGGACCGCCGGCTCAACCGTGCTCACTGCTCGTTTATGAACCTTCTGGTCTCGCTTGCATAGGTTTGTTGTGAAAACATGATACTGACCACTATTCAGCTGCTTCGGATTACTCTGATAGCCAGACTGCTGCTGCTGATTACCTTGATCGGACTGCTGATTACCACCACCTTGATTGCCTTGGCCTTGAAAACCAGAGTTTGAACCGCCACCTCCAAAACCAGGCCCGTGAGAGCCGGATCCTGACCCACCGTTCAGGCCGTTCTGATAAAGACCAGAATTTCTATACTCCCTCATAATGAAGCAATCTTTCCATAAATGAGTGGTCGGCTTATCCCGAGTACCGTGCTTTGGACAAGGCTGATTCATTATTGCCTCAAGGTTAAACTTTGTCCCACCAAACCGGGGCGTTGATGATTTCCCCTTACGGCGCTGGCTGCTATTCTGCGTGCTGGTGTTAGCCACAAAATCTGAACCGCCATCGGTTTGCTTGCACTTACCGTTGTTACCTTGACCCGCCGTATTGTGATGCTGTCCCTTTCCATTGCCGCCCTTCTTCCCCTTGCTAGCCTTCTCTTCATCAGATGCCGGGTCTTTCGTGCTATCTGAGTCGGCATATTTGGTTAGGGCCGCCATGAGCTCTCCCATATCATTGTAGTGGCACTTAAGCCGCCCCAGCTTCTGTTTGAGGGAAGGAAACGACAATTTTTCTCAAAATCAGGACGGCTGAACCGGCATTAATGCTATCTGATGAATGAATGACCTTCGAGACCCGGCGAACCCAGTGATTGGTTGACTCATCCTCAAGCTGGACGCAAGCATCAAGGTCGATGATCGACATGGGTTGCTTACACGTATCTCTGAAATTCTGAATAAAATGCGCCTTCAACTATGCCCATGAACTAATGGAGTTGGCAGGTAACCCTTTCAACCAGGTACGAGCCGGTCCATCCAACATCATGGTGAAATACTTGGCGCACATAGCCTCATCTAGCATCTCCATGGCCATCTCATAGCTCTCCATCCATGCTTCCGGAGGTTGATCAGCTGTGTAGTTGGGCACTTTGCGAGGGCCCTTAAAATCCTTGGGCAGACGCTCATTATGTAAAGCAGGCACTAGGCACGGCACCCCCACGGTCCTAGAAGTCATCCCAGCTTCTATAGACGAGGACGGGTTATGCTAGGGTTGCTGATAAGCCGCCAACTGAGCACCAGCTCCACCTCCCGACGTGCCCTGGCCTGGTCCACTAAAGCCTGAGCATGGTTATCAGCGCGTGGCGGGGCACGCCCACGGGGCTGGTTATGGTGCTGCTCACTGCTCGAAACCACCGGCGACTCAATGCGCCGGCTGTAACTCCGGCTTGGGCGTGGGGTTGAATGAATCCGTTCATGGCTATACGAATACGCCGCCTGTTGAACCACCGCGGTTTGAAGAAGCTCCACAGCCTTCCGGGTCTCAACCGCCGTGGGGGACTCGCCTTGCATCGGGAGAGCCGCCAGCCACGACGCCGCAGCAATCATGTTGTCCAAAGGGTTAGAAAAATGACCCGGCGGTGTCGGCACCTGCTGAGGCGGGGTTAAGTTCAAACGAGGCGGGTCTGCGACTCGTGGCTGAGCCGTCCCTCCAGTCACGGGCGCCTCAACGGCCCGGGTTACCTCAAGTGGATTGCTTGGCCCGGCCCCAGGTGTGTTAAAGAGATTCCTCGCATCGTACTCCGGAGGTAGCTGACTCATGTGCCTCCTTCGTAAAACGGCGTTAGATGCATTCTGGTTCAAGGTTAACCGGAAATACTCTGCTTGAATCCGTTGCGTCTCTGCGTCCAGGGCGGCTTGTTCTGTCGCCATCCTAGCGTTCTCAGCATTAAGCTCAACTCTGGCTTGAGCTATCTCATCTCGTAGTTTTGCCACATCCACCTTATGCTGCGCTTGAGTCTCCGGAGTAACCTCTACCTCTAGCAGAGTTGCCAAGGTGTCCAAAAGCTCGGACAAAACTTGAGCCGGCGGGCACACAGGGCCGCTTGCGCCAGCTGTTGCTTCGGCTGTTGAACCGGAAGTCATGGCTGCAGCAGTTGAAGATTGCAGCACTGGTTGCATGCCAGCCATGAAGAACGCGACCCTGTTCGGCGGCTCATAGGGGTCCGGAATACTATCGCCATCGGAACAGCCCCCAAGTCCGCCGTCTTGCAGTTGATACATTGAATTAGTCTCACCGATTGAGGACTCACCATCAGAGTAGATGACCGTCTCTCCACCAGGCGCAGATCCTTCCTCAAAACCTGCTCCATGCACAAACCCAACAAAGGTGTGCTTCACGGCGGCTTGAACCTCGGCGGGTCGCGCGCGCCGAGCCGTCTCGATGATGTTGGTGCAGATGTCCGGCTCAGGCTCCGACTCGCCGATCTTGCTGATGAAGACGTGGATTCGGCCGAAGGGGACCCGGTACCCGTATTCGATTGAATCGGCCTCGGGACCCCATCCTGCGTCGTCGGTGTAGATCTTGCCGCGGCGACTCTTGGTCATCCGGCCCACGGCATATCTCTTGATCCCTGCGAAGCTGCCCTTCAAGAACTCGAAACCACCGTGCGCTGGCCCCACGATGGGCGCCAACTGTCGTGGACTTAACACGGCAGATGCCCTAGCAAAAGGACTTAGGTGTGGAGCCATCGCAACTAGGTTAGCTTGAAGGGGTTAAACGGGACAAAGGACACAAAGAGTTTACCCAGGTTCGGACCCTCTCAACAAGGTAAAATCCTACTCCTGCTTTAGGTTGTATTGCTTGTGTTTCGATTACCAGGGAGCGAATACGCTTGACCTAGTCCTTGATCAGTTGTTTCTTGAGTTAACCCGCCACCGGGTCACTCCTTTATATACAGGTTGATGCCCGGCAGCTTACAGAGTCCCGGCCGGCTCACACAAACGTGACCGGCTCGGTTTCTAACTACCCTTGCCTTACAAGACAAGTTTAAACATATGGCGGTTCATACCCATGGGCCTCAAGCCGTCTCCGGGTCTTGGGCCTTCAATTAGCTTGCTCTATGAACTGCCATCTTCATATCTTCTTGGACCTTATCGGGCCTCTTGACTTTAAGCCGCCAGGGGCATGACCCGGCCCCTCCTGGGCGGGTCATATCCATTAGTTATATCCCCAACAAGTCCCTTTGCAGTAGAAGCACTTAGTTTCAGGCTTGGGTCCAGCTTTGGGTTTCTTCCCGGGAGTGGCAACTTGCTTGCCATTCTTCTTGAAGTTTCCCTTCTTTCCCTTGCCCTTTTTCTTGAAACTAGTGGTCTTGTTAACCATCAACACTTGATGCTCCTTCTTGATTTCTACCTCCGCAGCTTTGAGCATTGCGAAGAGCTCGGGAATTGTCTTCTCCATCCCTTGCATATTATAGTTCATCATGAAGCCTTTGTAGCTTGGTGGCAGTGATTGAAGAACTCTGTCAATAACACTATCATCTGGAAGATTAACTCCCAGCTGAGTCAAGTGATTATGATACCCAGACATTTTGAGTATGTGTTCACTAACAGAACTGTTCTCCTTCATCTTGCAGCTATAGAACTTGTTGGAGACTTCATATCTCTCAACTCGGGCATTTGCTTGAAATATTAACTTCAACTCTTGGAACATCTCATATGCTCCATGACGTTCAAAACATCTTTGAAGTCCCGATTCTAAGCCGTAAAGCATGGCACACTGAACTATCGAGTAGTCATCAGATCGAGCTTGCCAGACGTTCAAAACATCAGCATCTGCTACTGCAGCAGGCCTTTCACCTAGCGGTGCATCAAGGACATAATTCTTTTGTGCAGTAATGAGGATAATCCTCAAGTTACGGACCCAGTCCGTGTAGTTGCTACCATCATCTTTCAACTTAGCTTTCTCTAGGAACGCATTAAAATTCAAGGGAACGGTAGCATGCAAATACTGTCAGTACTAAGTTCATGATAAATTAAGTTCAATTAATCAAATTACTTAAGAACTCCCACTTAGATAGACATCCCTCAAGTCATCTAAATGATACGTGATCCAAATCAACTAAACCATGTCCGATCATCACGTGAGATGGAGTAGTCATCAATGGTGAACATCTCTATGTTGATCATATCAACTATATGATTCACGTTCGACCTTTCGGTCTCCAGTGTTTCGAGGCCATGTCTGTACATGCTAGGCTCGTCAAGTTTAACCCAAGTATTCCGCATGTGCAAAACTGTCTTGCACCCATTGTATGTGAACATAGAGTCTATCACACCCGATCATCACGTGGTGTCTCAATACGACGAACTGTCGCAACGGTGCATACTCAGGGAGAACACTTATACCTTGAAATTTAGTTAAGGGATCATCTTATAATGCTACCGCCGTACTAAGCAAAATAAGATGCATAAAAGATAAACATCACATGCAATCAAAATATGCGACATGATATGGCCATCATCATCTTGTGCTTTTGATCTCCATATCCAAAGCATCGTCATGATCTCCATCGTCACCGGCTCGACACCTTGATCTCCATCGTTGCATCGTGGTCATCTCGCCAACTATTGCTTCTACAACTATCGCTAACGCATAGTGATAAAGTAAAGCAATTACATGGCGTTTGCATTTCATACAATAAAGAGACAACCATAAGGCTCCTGCCGGTTGCCGATAACTTTTACAAAACATGATCATCTCATACAACAATGTATATCACATCATGTCTTGACCATATCACATCACAACATGCCCTGCAAAAACAAGTTAGGCGTCCTTTACTTTGTTGTTGCAAGTTTTACGTGGCTGCTACAGGCTTCTAGCAAGAACGGTTCTTACCTACGCATCAAAACCACAACTGTGATTTATCAAGTTTGCTATTTTAACCTTCAACAAGGACCGGCAACAGTCAAATTTGATTCAACTAAAGTAGGAGAAACAGACACCCGCCAGCCACCTTTATGCAAAACTAGTTGCATGTCTGTCGGTGGAACCGGTCTCATGAACATGGTCATGTAAGGTTGGTCCAGGCCGCTTCATCCAACAATACCGCCGAATCAAAATAAGACATTGGTGGTAAGCAGTATGATGATCGCCGCCCACAACTCTTTGTGCTCTACTCGTGCATATCATCTACGCATAGACCTGGCTCGGATGCCACTGTTGGGAAACGTAGCATGCAATTTCAAAAAAATTCCTACACTCACGCAAGATCTATCTAGGAGATGCATAGCAACGAGGGGGGAGAGTGTGTCTACGTACCCTCGTTGACCGTAAGCGGAAGCGTTTCACAACGCGGTTGATGTAGTCGTACACCTTCACGATCTGTCCCAATCAAGTACTGAACGTACGGCACCTCCGCGTTCAGCACACGTTCAGCTCGATGACGTCCTCGCCTTCTTGATCGAGCAAGACGGGCGAAGTAGTAGATGAGTTCCGGCAGCACGACGGCGTGGTGACGGTGTTGGTGAAGAACAATCTCCGCAGGGCTTCGCCAAGCACAATGAAAACTATGACGGAGGATAAACTAGAGGGGACGGGGTTGCCGGCACACGGCTTGGTGATTCTTGATGTGTCTTGGGTGCTAGCCCTGCCCCTCTATTTATATGTTGAGCCTTGGGGTTGAAACTTGGAGTAAAAGCCTCCTCGAAGTTGGTTTTACCCGAAAGGCAAGAGTCCTTCTCGGACTCCAGGACCAAACGCCAGGGTTCCCGGCGTCTGGACCCAGACGCTAGGGACCCTGGCGTCTGGCCCCTGGACTCCGCAAAACTTCCTTTTGCGCTTTCCAAAAACCTCGTGGGCTTTCCCCTTTGGCCCAAATAAAGTGTTCTCGTACCCAAACATTTCGAGAAACATCCAGAACCTCTTCCAGTGAATTCCGGAACCCTTCCGGAGACCAAACACTATTATCCCATATATCAAACTTCACCTCCGGACTATTCCGGAGCTCCTCGTCATGTCCGTGATCACATCCGGGACTCCGAACAACATTCGGTCACCAACATACATAACTCATATAACACTATATCGTCAACGAACGTTAAGTGTGCGGACCCTACGGGTTCGAGAACTATGTAGACATGACCGAGACACCTCTCCGGTCAATAACCAATAGCGGAACCTAGATGCTCATATTGGCTCCTACATATTCTACGAAGATCTTTATCAGTTGAACCGTTATGACAACATACGTAATTCCCTTTGTCCATCGGTATGTTACTTGCCCGAGATTCGATCGTCGGTATCTTCATACCTAGTTCAATCTCGTTACCGGCAAGTCTCTTTACTTGTTCCGTAATACATCACCTCGTGACTAACTCTTTAGCCATTTGCTTGCAAGCTTATGATGTGTATTACCGAGAGGGCCCAGAGATACCTCTCCGATACTCGGAGTGACAAATGCTAATCTCGATCTATGCCAACTCAACAAACACCTTCGGAGATACCTGTAGAGCATCTTTATAATCACCCAGTTACGTTGTGATGTTTGATAGCACACAAGGTATTCCTCCGGTATCCGGGAGTTGCATAATCTCATAGTCGAAGGAATATGTATTTGACATGAAGAAAGCAATAGCAATAAACTGAACGATCAATATGCTAAGCTAATGGATGGGTCTTGTCCATCACATCATTCTCCTAATGTTGTGATCCCGTTATCAAATGACAACACATGTCCATGGTTAGGAAACCTTAACCATCTTTGATTAACGAGCTAGTCAAGTAGAGGCTCACTAGGGACACAGTGTTTGTCTATGTATTCACACATGTATTTAGGTTTCTGATCAATACAATTCTAGCATGAATAATAAACATTTATCATGAATAAGGAAATATAAAATAACAACTTTATTATTGCCTCTAGGGCATATTTCCTTCAGAGTACTCAAGAAATTCCCTCTGGTAATAGTGTCAAGCACAAATCTATACCAAGTGGTAACACCCACATAAAAATTGCGAAGAAGAACGACTGTGGATTGCTTAAGAGTTGATCACTTTTGAGCATCGCAAATCCTATGCCAGGCATCGTTTAAACTCTCACCTCCCCTTTGTTTAAAATTTAGTACTTTATTCTCGGTGGTACAAGCAACAAGCGAAGAACTAGCCATAGTGACAAAGCAAGCAAACAAACAAACAAAAATATTTTTTTGTGTTTTTCTAAAAAAAATAGAAGTGGGGGAGATGAAAACAAGAAGCAAAGGAAAATAAAAATGCAAATAAAATAAGAGCAAGTAGATGATAGTTTGTGTGTAGGTACTTGATAGGCTTTGATGATGTTTCCCCGGCAACGATGCCAGAAATTCTTCCTGCTACTTGCGAGCTACGTTGGGATTTTCTCCGGAGAGGAGAGGAGATGCAGTACAGTAGGTATAAGTATTTCCCTCAGTGAGAACCAAGGTTTCTCGAACCAATAGGAGAATCACGCAAAACCTCGTGAACAGCACCGGCACACACAAAAGCAAATACTTGCACCCAACGCGATCAATCAGGGTTGTCAATCCCCTCGGCGGTTATTTGCAAGGATCAAATCTTGTAGTGGTAGATAAATATAAATTGAAAAATAAAAGAAAAGAAAGAAAATTGCAGCAAAGTATTTTTGTGTTTTTATATATGATAAAGGTAGACCCGGGGCCCATAGTTTCCAATAGAGGCTTCTCTCTCGAACACATAGCATACGGTGGGTAAACAGATTACTGTTGTGCAATTGATAGAAAAGCGCCTAGTTATGACGATATTCAAGGCATGATCATGTATATAGGCATCACGTCCGAGACAAGTAGATCGACTCCTGCCTGCATCTTCTACTGTTACTCCACCCATCGACCACTATCCAGCATGCATCTAGGGTATTAAGTTAATAAAAATAGAGTAACGCCTTAAGCAAGATGACATGATGTAGACAAAGTAAATCCAAGCAATATGAATGAACCCCATCGTTTTACCCTTAATGACAACAATATAAATACATGTCCTTTCCCTTTCTGTCACTGGGATAGAGCACCACAAGATTGAACCCATCACAAAGCACCTCTCCCACTGAAGATAAATCAATCTAGTTGGCCAAACCAAACGGATAGATCGGAGAGAAATACAAGGCCACAAAAATCATGCATAATAAAGTTCAGCAAAGACTCCATTACTTCTCATAAATATTTAGATCATAAACCCACAATTCACCAGATCCAAAAAAACACACCGCAAAACAAGATTACATCGAATAGAACTCCAAGAACACCGAGGAGAACATTGTATTGAAGATCAAAGAGAGAGAAGAAGCCATCTAGATAGGCGAACAAAGTAGACGAGAAGCTCGAGTTAGGGGCTACTGATGGTGTCTTGGCTAAGGGGCCTCTCACCACGTCGACTCTTGACCTAGTGGGCCAGGCTGAGGACCCTTTATCGGTTCCATCCTGGGCAGCATTGAGCATCCCATGATGCATACAAAGAAGATTTCAGAAGACTTGACGTACACGACATATGCAACAAGACACTGGATTCGTGGAGGACTCTACCTCCTCATACGTAGCCGAATAGAATCTTTGTACCCTGGGACCACCCGTATTATTTATAAACCGACGGGTCTGGCTCGTAGACAACATAACAATCTATTGATAGTTCACATGTACTTTGTACACACTTCGATGCAAGTATGACGTACGGTTTATCTCCCCGGATAGCCTTAACCTGGGCAAAATCATGTGTCCTTATTAGCAACGTCTCAAAACGCCTAACTTAGGATTCCCTACCTAGAGATTTGTCAGATTTAGCTCCGACATATGTCCAATACAAGTGAGAAGAAACCTGGTATGAGGATGCAACTAGGAACGAAGACCCTAGACAAAAAGAGCAGGTTGAAGAAGTTCATGCCTCCGCGGGTTAAAGTGAATCCCCAAGGCGGAATTAAATGCTTTGTAAGTCGATCCAAGGACGTATGTGGTGCGGTCACAAAAAAGGAAATAATGAATTTAAGTATGAAATGACTAAACTAACTGACAAATTATTGATATTGTAAGTTTGAGAAAGGAAAGCTTAGATGTTGGCATACACGTGTAGTAACAAGTTTCATTTTACACGCAATTGAAGGTAAAGCTTAGATACTAAACTCGATGTATTGGATCAATTCGTAGTAATGCAATGCCTAGGCCTGTCTCTTGACGGCTTTGCTTACTTGCCTGCGGTGGAAACATGTGGAGGGATTCTGCTCGCTTGGGACACCACGAGCATATCCATTGATCGAATCCAATTCGATACTAACTTCCTAACTGGGCTTGTTCATCTAAAAAATGGGAGCTCATGGTGGATATCTGTGGTCTATGGGCCACAAGGCGTTGAGCTAAAAACTCAATTCCTGGCTGAGCTCTACGCGCGGAGGGCAATCTGCCCGGGCCCTTGGGAGGTTTAGGGTGATTACAACATGATTCTAAGAGCTTAAAAAAAAACAACGCCAACATTAACAGGACCATGATGACTAGGTTCCAGAATTTCATCGACGATCACGAGCTTAAAGAGTTGTACATGAATGGATGTAAATTCACCTGGTCTAACGAGAGAGATGCCCCAACCCTTAACAAGATCGATCGAGTGCTGGTCTCGGCGGAATGGGAGTTAGACAACCCGGAGTACTTACTACAAGCCCTCTCATTGAGTGCCTCGGATCATAAGCCGCTACATCTATCCACCAACGGGAACTTCTGCCCTAAGCGACGTTTCTGATTTGAGTTGTTCTGGACAAAGCCGGATGGCTTTGATGAGGCAGTAATCGAGGCTTGGGTCTGCGACGACAGCATTGTCGACCCTTTTACAAGATTGGACGCGCTTTTTCGTAATGTCATTGTCTCCTTGCAAGCTTGGGGTCAAAGGAAAACTGGCAACATCAAGATGCTCATGAAGATAGCAAATTGGCTTATTTTCATATTTGATACTGCCCAAGAGTCCAGATCGCTCACCCCTCTCGAGGTTTGGCTATGGAGGACTCTCAAACACTCACTCCTCGGTCTTGTATCGCTTGAAAGAACCATTGACAGACAGAGGTCCCGCATGAGATGGCTTAAAGAAAGTGATGCTAATTCTAAATTGTTTCAAGCGGTGGAAAATGGCAGAAGATCGAAGAACTACATAACGAACATCAGGTCAGGAGGGGAGATTGTGACGGAGCAATCCAGGATGGAAGAAGTGTTCTCTTCGGCATTCGAAAACCTGTTGGGAACCGCTCACACCAGACAGCACACACTAGAACTGGAATTTCTGGACGTCTCGGCTAGCGACCTAAGTGACCAAGAGCAAATCTTCACAGAGGAAGAAGTATGGAGTGTCATCAAAGAATTTCCAGCGGACCGTGCGCTAGGTCCGCATGACTTCATCGGTACTTTCTATCATAGAGCCTGGCAAACCATCAAAGGAGACATAATGGCAGCCCTTCTAAAGTTGTTTGTGGGCGATGGAAGGGGATTTCACAAGCTAAACCGCGCTCACATCGTATTGATTCCCAAAAAACCAGATGCTTCTGAGGTTGGAGATTGCCGCTCGATTAGCTTGCCGCACAGCTTTTCCAAGCTGTTCGCAAAGCTTCTCTCCACTAGAGCCAGGAAGCACATGCCAGAGATCGTAACCATCAACCAATCTGCGTTTATCAAGGGCAGGAATCTTCATGATAACTTCTTGTTGGTCTATCATGTCGCTCGCAGAATCCATGCCATAAAGGAAACTGGCCTATTCTTGAAGCTCGACATTACCAAGGCCTTTGACGCGCTATCATGGCCCTTCCTCTTCGAAACACTAAGAGCTAAAGGCTTCGAACATGGCTGGCTGAGATGGATCGCTACCCTGCTTCACACCTCCAGCAAGAGAGTTTTTCAATGGTGTTCTGGGACGACGCTTCTTCCATGCCCAAGGACTAAGGCAGGGGGACCCCCATCTCCCCCCTGCTGTTCGTCATAGCCATGGAGTCCCTCTCGGCGACCATTAACAAGGCGATCGGAGCTGGAGTACTCAGCACTTTCAATGGCATCATGGCCAATCAGCGGATTTCGATCTACGCCGACGATGTAGCTCTCTTACTAAAACCATCGGAGCAAGATCTGGCATTCGTTCGCCAGACGTTTGAGATCTTCGGGGAAGTTACTGGGCTCATAATCAACTATAGAAAATCGAGTGCGGTCCTCATTAGAGGAAGCAACCAGGACCAGCAAAGGGTGTCCGCAATGCTTCAGTGCAAGCTCGGAAGCTTCCCCTGCCGTTACCTACGGCTGGCAATGGCGATCCACCAGCTAACTAGGAGCGACTTGCAGCCCCTTCTGGACCAGGTCAGAAACTTCATCCCGGCTTGGCAAAGAGGGTTCATACAGCGATCGGGGCGTCTGATCCTTGTCAAATCAGTCGTAGCAGCCAGACCGATCCATCAACTAATGGTTCTGGACGCCTCGGCTTAGGTTTTTGAAGAAATCAACAAATGGATGAGAGCTTTCTTCTGGGCAGGAAAAGATAGAGTAAACGGAGGGCAATGCTTAGTCGCTTGGGACGCCATTTGTTGTCCCACTGCTTATGGAGGACTTGGGGTGAAAGATCTCAGTTTACAGGTGCTTGCTTTACGCGTCAGATGGTAATGGCTACGGCACACATACCCGGAGAGGCCATGGCAAGGGCTCAAGCTTATGGTTGACCAACAGGCGAGAACGGTTTTTGACAGCTTGATCAAGATCATGGTGGGAGAGAGGTCTAAGGTGTTTTTCTGGAAAGATCGTTGGATCCATGGAGTTTCAATCGTCGACATCACACCAATGATCGTAAACGTTGTGAGCATGCGCAAAATCAACGGACGCACGGTGCAGCAGGCTTTGGCAAACAACGCTTGGACTAATGACATCCAAGGTGATCTCACATTCACGGCCCATATTCAGCTATATCAGCTATCCCAAGCCATTGCTTCCATGGTTAGAGATCCATTGGAGCTAGACCGATTTGAGTGGCCGTGCAACATCTTCGAAAAGTACACGACCAGCTCTTTCTCTAAGAGATTATCCATGGGCCGCGTCACTTCTCCCATCGGTTCGTGCATCTGGCGAAGCTGGGCCCCCCTTCGATGCAAGATTTTCGCTTGGCTAGCCACCCGACAAAGACTGTGGACTTCGGATAGACGAGCCCGCCACGGTCTCGAAGATGAGGCCTCGCCGTACTTCACTTGCCTCCAAGACGAAGATAATGTTGACCACATCCTTACTCGATGCGTGTACGCCAGAGAGGTGTGGCACTATTGCTTCAACCTGCTTCGAGTCAACATCCAGTGCCCTACCTCGGATCAGATTTTGATGACTTGGTGGCTCAATCAAAGACATCGGATCCATGGTAAGGCAAAACGAGGCCTCGATTCATTTATCATTGGAGCGGCATGGGCCCTTTGGAAGCAATGAAACGCAAGGATCTTCAATTGCCAAACAGTTGACGCCGTCGCAACTCACGACTCAGATCCTTGATGACATTGCGGAATGGAGAAAAGCGGGACTCGGTGGTGTTGGTGGTCTAGATCCGTTTGTGAGAGAGTAGCCCTTGTATGTTAGGGTGTAGGTGTTGGCGTTGTACCACCCCTGCGGCGATGTTCGCATCTCGCAAGGCCTCTTGTAATTATTCTTTGTCTTCTATAAAAATATGGTACGTCTTTGGCGTACTCTCGAAAAAAACAGTAAAGAGTATGTCAGAAAACACATGAACTTAAGTTTCGTACACTGTAGCTTGTGAAAACAAGATGTAATTCCTCCGTAAAGAAATATAAGAGCGTTTAGATCACTAAACAGAGGGAGTAGTACGTTAGGATTAAGAATAAAATCGGATGAAAGAATCATTGCATAAACAATGTGTATATTTAGTAGACGAATAAGGACGTCCCATAAACGGCGTATGGTTGACGATGGGAAGGAGCATGCCATGCATTGGCAGTTAACAAAATATATGGACAGGCTTAAATCGAATTAAGAAAGAATAGGATGAAAGAATTTGAAAAGAAAAACAAATGATTTAAAAGGAAGAGTACTGGAAGGTGTCTGTGGAATAGGGGCACCGTGGAAGAAGAAGATAAACAATACGGAGTATGAATGTATGAACCACGATTGAAAAGAAGAACCGATCGAAGATTGAACAGGACGGAATACAGGAAAATGGCCTAGAATAATGGTTGGACGAAGTATTATGATACTCCCTCCATTTCAAAATATAGTGCGCCCGCGCTTTTTGAGGTTCAATTTTGACCATAAATTTAACCAACGAGACCGACTGGGGCGGGAGAAAAAATTATATAATCAAAAACTTCTTTTGAATACGAATTCACTGGTATAACTTTTGCTCACGCCGCAGTCGGTCTCGTTGGTTAAATTTATGGTCAAAATTGAAGCACAGGAATAGAGAAAGCACTATATTTTGAAACGGAGGGAGTACAAGATAAACAAATGATTCTGAGTTTTCATCTCTTTACAGGCAATTTCAGCCAAAACAAGTTTTTGAATCACGGCGCATATCAACGGTTGTAGAAGAATGCATATATGCGTGCCCCGCACCTACGTGCCCATACGAATTTCCGTCGACTGGATCTAGCTGTGCAGGCCCGTCTCGAAGGTATATACCTCATCTCTCTTTCGAGCCATTAACGCAGTAATGCAGACGTCACTGCGAGGCATGATACGGAGGGACCGATCGATACGCTGGATCGGGAAGACACCGAGCGCCGGCCCGATCGATCGATTTGCCCACCTCGATCGAGCTACAAGAGATCAACAGCCCGAAGAGACCGAAAGGGAAGGCTCGATCGGAACACAGCGACGTCGATTGAGGCACACGGAGAAATCTTCACGATTACTCGCCGTACAGGTCGCCGGGCCCGTTTTTTCTTCCCCGCGAGTACAGAGGACAGACACGAACAGCGCAGCTGACGTTGAATCACAGTCGTCGTCATAGCTCAGCTAGCTGTAGGCTGTAGCATGAGTGATGCAACGCATTGGTTGTATATACTACCCGTGTTTTTCTTTTTGCGAGGAAAAGTACTGCGTGTGTTAGGTGCCACGCGTGTGCATCGTGTCGTGTTGCATCAGATTTGGTCGAGGTATTCCGGATCTCATGCTTTGTACACAAACGTGAACACTAAGGGATACCTTCCGAATCTATCTATGTAATCCTTTTCTCATACGTACATAGCACGCGCCCGTCCCTGCCAGAAGTGACACGTATATATAAACAATTCAATCTACATCAGTAATCCTTTCAAAAAAATCTACATCTGTAAGAACAACTCGCTTTTCCATTCGCCATGAATGATGAACTATATCAAAAAACAAAAGGAACAACTCGCTTTATGTTTAACCAATAATGTTTATAGGGGTACAAAAAAGTCCTTCATGGACGGGAAAACCAGACCAGACGTCCAACAGGAAGAGATGAAGCATATCTAGCGAGTTTGTAAGTAGAAGCTCGAACGGAGAAGATTACGAGCTAACCAACAGGAAGAGATGAACCATATCGATCGGGAAGCGTACTGAAAATAGCCGGTTAGCTCTCCACTGAATCAGCTTCGGGATAGTATTGAAAATTGTTCATCTACTCGAGGCAGCGCATTCTCGAGAGAGAGAAAAAACTCGAGGCAGTCAGATGGTAAACAGAGATTTCGCTCTCCGAAGATCCTTGAGTAAATATATTAGTACACCACATCAGCCGGCCGGCGTGTATAGCGATCCATGTGTGCGGACTACGTGGTCGCCGGAGAGGCCGCGAAGCGGACGATGGTGAGGCCTTGCGCCACGGCGCCCAAAGGTCCCGGGGCGCCCACGTGCCCCTGCCTCCAGCCACACGGCCGCTCGTGTCCCTACTCGGGCCAAAGTTAATATCCGATACTACGTAGTACGCTCCTCCTACGTATACCGCCCCACCGGGGCCCGGGCGACGTCTCGCGGTGCTATATTATGGCGCCTCTTCTTGCCGCCGTGCGTGGCCGAAGCTAGCTCGCCCCCGCCCCGAAGAGATCAGGGCCGCCCGAACGACTGACCCAAAGAGAGAAGAGGAAGATCATCTCCCCCGTCCCCTTGATCTCCCACACCAACTCCTTTTGGACGCGAGCGCGGATCGGCCACACCCCGTCGCTCTAGTATCTAACTAGCTACGTAGCTAGCCTCTGCAATATCTCGCCCACGCCCGCCTGGCCGCCCGGCGACCACGCGCGGTTTGCTCGTGTGTTGGGAGCTAGCTAGCGAGGCACGTACTCCAGTATACAAGGGCCGCCATGGGGAGGGCACCGTGCTGCGAGAAGGTGGGGCTGAAGCGGGGAAGGTGGACGGCAGAGGAGGACGATATACTCGCGAACTACATTGCCAAGCACGGCGAGGGCTCATGGAGGTCTCTGCCCAAGAATGCAGGTAAATATGGCATAAGCCCGTGCATGTGCGAGCTAGAGCATAATCATGACTACTTTTAGCTATTTTCTTTGTTTCGTTTGCAGCAGCTACTTAATTACTTGAAACTTAACAGACAGATTAGCTAGGCATTTGATGACCAACATGTATGTTAATCCGTTCCTGCTTACGTTGCGCCGCTGTATACAGGGCTACTGAGGTGTGGCAAGAGCTGCAGGCTGCGGTGGATCAACTACCTGAGAGACGGGGTGAGGAGGGGCAACATCTCCAAGGAGGAGGACGACCTCATCGTCAAACTTCATGCCACCCTTGGCAACAGGTACGAGTCTATGGATACCATACCAGTATACACCTGTTTTAGTTTACTACTACCTCCGTCCTGGTTTATTAGGCCTCTTTATAGTTTGTGTCAAACTTTGATCTTTGATTTAATTATCAAAACATAAATTATATACCCTAAAAATAGTATCATTGAAAACCTCTTTCAAATATGAATCCAACAATATAAGTTTTGTGACATACAACTTATAATTTATTAGTCAAATCTACGGTCAAACTTGTACACAAAATACCAAGGGGACCAATAAACCCGGACGGAGGTAGTACCTTTAATTTTTACCCTGCGCTGTTACCCTTGCAAAAAAATGTATTCTGGCAGCAGTACAGTGTACTACCAAAGTTTACGTGCAGCTTTACTACTTTCGAACAACTCGCTATGCATAGAATTAATGAGTAATAAAGTTCCATTGGGGGGTTTCGGAAAAAAGGGTTCCATTGGGAGTCACAGCCACATGGACCAGTCCAAAAGCGGTAAGTAGAAAAAAAACCAGTGCATTGACTACCGTGTCCCTGGCAGGACATGCATGGCTTTGTCACGTGCGTTCAGAAACTGTCAATCGTGAAAACGCCACGATGAAATCTCGTTGGTAAAAGAGCTCTGTACGTACGCCGGATGCGTGTACCACAAACTAGACGGCATCCGACTGTTTAGGTTGAGAGTTCAGATATCACGTCTATACATAAAATCATAGCGTCCAGCTCAGTATGCTACTACGCATAAATCATAGCGTACCGACTGTGTAGTCCAACTTGTACAACATCCGACAATTTGGTTTGAGAGTTGAGGCATCACATCCAATACGCTACTATACGCTCAGCGGTGCTTATATGGCTGAGACCAACACAGGCATCACTTCGTTTTCTCGTCCGGCATCGTTTCATGTGCCTTTTCTACTGTACATAATCAATAGTATTGTCGTTCCCGTCAGGTCAATTTAGCTGCTAGTATGGTGTGTTTGCCGCTAGTTGCATCCAAACCTATGGCGGAAGGGCATGGCGCGTCTGCAGTCTGATCGCTCCTCTCTTTCGTAATAAATGCACGAAACCTTATAGGCAGCACACGCGCGTCCTGCATCTGCATGGCGAGCCCAGCACTCTCTGTCAAGAAAGGCTCGGTAATTTGTAGAGCCTGGAGATACACGTAGGGAGATGCATGGTCTGTCAATGCTCGAGTGTATGTTTGTGTGTCCAGTGCCCGCACGTAGTCCCTTTAACTGCAACACAAACTCGCTTACCTATAGCACATAGAAAAAGGAAATTATTTCTCTCCCTTTCTGTCTAGAGAAAACACTTGCACGGGACGTGATCGCTGCCGTGTGCTTTCTCGTGTTGAAACGTATATATAACACACAAGATAGCTACCGCTAGCAGCTAGCCAGAGCTAGTTCCCTTAGATATCAAGGAATTCGGCCGCATATATGAACTACCCCGTCTGTTCATGCATAAAATATTGAAATTAGTGGGATCTCCAACATATATGTATTCATTATAAAAAAATTATTTTTGGAGGGATCATTAGAGAATATGTTAGTAAAAAAAAAAAATGTTATTGCTACACACCAAAAAATAATTCATCAAAATACTGCGAAAATATTATAGTACCTCGTTTCAAATAGTACCATTAGATTTGTTGTGGAAACATTTCCATTATTTTCTAATAATACATGTACCAACAAATTTAAAATAATGTTCAAAGAAACTTACAAAAAGAAGGGTTCCCGCAAAAAAATTTACAAAAAGAAGGGAGTAGATGACTTCAAGGAAAATATATAACAAATGTCTCTCTCCACTTTCCAACTAAAAAACAAATCTCTCTCTCTCTCTCCCTCTCTCTAACTTTGACTGCTCATATATTTGGAGCCAAACGGAAATAATATCAGTAGATGCATCGTGGAAAACAACCTAATATTGTAATTTTTAAATAAATACACACATGTCAACAGTAAATGTCGGAGTTTGCATAATCAACAATTTTTAAATAATACCATCAATCTTTATCCGAGTTAAAGTTGCTCCAATTATCATAGTGGATGTGCGTTAGGCCAAGCCTTCTTGACGTCAGTCCAAATCCGTCTCGTGTGGCTGCACCTAAAAGGAAGATGAGCCGCCGTTTTCGGTTCACACTTACAAAAATGGAATAAACTATAATTTGGCCAGTTGCGACGTCGAAGCCTAGCCAAGAAACTATCAATCTTTACCCAAGAAACTATGAGACCTCTCTGGTTACATAGGTGCTTAGAGGAGATGTTAGCAATTATGCTCAATGCGTATGTACGTAGCCTCTTGTTGCTAATCTTCCTTCAGTTAATTAGTTATAGATTGTAAACTGTGTTCTTGTCTAGGTACCCACGTCTAGCAATTGTTTCTTCATGGTCATGGGTCATCAAGCTCCTCTTTCTCCTCTTAATTACCTTGGACATTAGATTTTTTTTTTGCCTGCTTGGTAGTCTCAGCAATCATCTCTGTACGAAGCACTGGCTTTTTGCCTGCTTGGTAGTCTCAGCGAGCATCTCTGTACGAAGCACTGGGAACGGCCTCAGTGAAACATACGCACGGTAACACGTGCACGTGCATACATGTGCATGAGCACGCTCATGAATACTACTCCCTTTATAAACTAATATAAGAGTGTTTAGATTACTAAAGTAGTCATCTAAATGCTCTTATATTAGTTTACAGAGGGAGTACCTCACTAGCTATTCTGCAGAAGCAATTGGCGATGTGTTTACCTTCACCAATCTTCTTCACCTGCCACGGCGAGGAAACAAGAAGCGACAATCAGCTCTCTTGTCGATTAAGTTGTCACGTTCTTCCTGCGAGGGTTAACTCGCAGTTCTTTCTCGTGGCGACTTTTCTCTGGCGCTCCATCGTTATCATGCAAGAAACGATGTTTTTCTTTTCTTTTGTTGACGAAAAACAGCGCATCCACTTTCATTGGCTGTCGAATACATCTGGCTCACGAGTCACTGTCCGTGGGCCCAGCAGGTTTAATGCAGGGCCCACATATCTTTAAATGTTTTCGGCCTTTACGTTGACAAACACTGATGGTGAGAGCTGAGGGGACCCTGAGGTCCAGAGCTCTACTAGGCTGCAAGCTGCTGCCCGTCAAGTGTACGCTGCTGAGCTTTCTGCGCTTTACGACACGCTCTAGCCCACACCCTGATTACGGCACATCAGCGGCCTGCGTCAATGCACTAGGACTATACTTCGTCGACTCCTTTTTTTCTTCTTCTTTTTTGATAACCGTACTCCGTGTACTTAGCACGGTTAACCTGCTGCAAAAAGAACCTCGTAAAACGTCGCCCTCTCGTGTAGATATCCCCTTCGCTTTTAGCCGCGACATGTAAATATCTCCAACTGACGAGCATGCATTTTGTCTGACTGACAGATGGTCCCTGATCGCCAGCCACCTACCAGGGCGAACAGACAACGAGATCAAGAACTACTGGAACTCGCATCTCAGCCGGCAGATCCACACCTTCCGGAGGATATACACCGCCAGTAGCGACACCACCATAACCGTCGACATTAACAAGCTGTCCGCCGCTGGGAAGAGGCGCGGCGGCCGGACCCCTGGCCAGTCGCCAAGGAGCGGCACAAAGAAGAAGTCGGTGCCTGAGCCCATCACCAAGGCGAAGGACGAATCTAGCCCGGCCGGCGCTGCGTCATCAGTGTCAAACTCACCTCAGAGCGACGAGGCTAGAAGCGCGGTGGTCGACCCGGACCAGAACCAGCCCAACAACAGCATAAGTGTCAGCCACACTTCTGATGGGCCCTGCAGCGAGGATTGGACGTGGCCCATGGTCATGGACCCTGTTGATCAGACTGGTGTCCTCGAGGCGAACTGCACGGTAGATCAACAGATGGGGCTCTGGGAAGTGAACAGCTCAATGAATCAGATTGGGATCATGGAGGACGACGAGAGCGAGATGCAGGCACTGTCCAGCAGCGTTACAGCAGAGAATGGGCTTGTTGGCATCGATCCCGGAGGCCTGTCTCAGGTGGACGATCTCTTGGACATGGACTGGGAGGGGTTTGCATCCCATCTATGGGACCAGCCAGCCCAGAATGGCCTGCTACAGCCCGCTGAGCCGGAGGCGGCGACGGGCTCCGAGTCGGACGAGCTGGAGTCGTTCGTCAGTTGGCTCCTCTCCGACGTTTGCTGAGAAGATCCCAGAACGGCAGCGGCGAGCAGCCACAGCACATTGCAAAGCAGGTGTCTTTTTCTTTTTCAGAAACAATAGCAAAGCAGGCGTCGTGTGGATGCAAGTTTTGGTAGCGTTTGCTAGTTTCCTTGTAAATATATGTGTGGTCTTGTGCATGTACTTTTCCTATTTCGTAGAGTTGATGGTAGACTCGTATATGGCGTCTGAGCGTAGTGGGGGTCTGCTAGGTTTGTTGTGCAATGCATCCCGGTTGCTGTGGAAGCTCGCATCATTGCAGCAGCAGTAATGAACCTTTGAGTTGAACCGTCCGAGTTTGTCTCCGACTGTACACTACTCGGATCCAAATAGAGCAAGAACGAGTGTAAAAGCTAGGGTTTGTGAAACTGCAGGACACCCAATACGAGTGTGGCTACCTCATATATATATATAAAGGTACACAAAGTATACAAATACAAGATACAGGGGTATACACAGAAGCTACATATAAACATTATCTAACACCCTCCCTCAATCTTAACTGTGACCTGAAGTACAAAGTAAGTTAAGATTGCACCTACAACCTTCAAACTGCGGTTGTGGAAGTGGCTTCATGAAGATGTCAGCAAGTTGATCTTTAGATGAGATGAACTTGATATGAAGAAGCTTCTGTGCAACACGTTTCCTCACAAAGTGATAGTCGACTTCGATGTGCTTGGTACGAGCATGAAAAACTGGATTAGACGAAAGATACGTCACATCAATATTATCACATCAAAGAACTGGTTGCTGCTCTTGAGAGACTCTCAACTCTCTCAACAGAGACTGTACCCAAATAAGCTCAATTGTGGCATTGGCAACTGCCTTGTACTCTGCTTCAGTACTACTCCGAGATCATGTGGCCTGCTTGCGCGTACTCCAGGCGATTAAGTTGCGACCAAAGAAGATAGCATAGCCCCCCGTTGATCGCCGGTCATCCAGGCTCCCTGCCCAATCTGCATCAGAGAACGCCGAGAGAGCACTCGAGGAGGTAGACCAAAGATGCAAGCCATAGGAGACAGTATGAGAGATGTAACGCAGTATACGCTTCACAGCTGACCAGTGTGAAGTCCGAGGAGCATGAAGATACTCGCACACACGGTTGACCGCATAGGAGATGTCCGGCCGTGTGATAGTCAAGTACTGCAAACCATCAACAATACTGCGGTACTCTGTAGCATCATCTGAAGGAAGCAAGGCACCATCTGTAACACCACATGTAATTAACAACAGTGATCACCCTTAGCTAATGCCATGTCAGCAAGATTAACAGTGCATAATCATCATTTGCATCATATTGCATTTCAAACTCCTAATTCAAACTTCCAATTAAATTCAAAGTGAAAATAAAAGTTTTTCAAATCCAGCAACTAAATTGTTCATCATGTTGCAAATAATCTAGAGGTATTTATAAAATTAACAGCAACAATGTTTGGAATATTTAAATGTCCCTAGCATCCTAAAACAGCAGCAAAACATTTAATTAAATACATTTTCAGAATTAATAAAATATCAAACTATTTATTTTATTGCCAAAAACTTGTGGGGCAGTGGCATAACTATTAAAACTAAATTAGGAACTAGTTACATATTTTGTAAAACAAAATTAAAAGGAAACTAAAACAAAACAGTAAAGAAATAAATAAGAAAAAGGAAATGAAACAGAAAAATAAAAAAACAGAAAACCCCCGTGGCCCAACTGGGCCTCTGCCCAGCCGGCTGCCCACTAGGCCGGCCCACCCACTCACCTATACCTTCCCCTGGACCACGAAACCCTAACCTTATCCACCCAGGACCCCCCTCGCTCACTTCCTCTCCCTCCCTCGATCCCCTCCTGGATCGGGATCAATCCCCGTCGCCCCCGAACCCGCCGTCGCCGACCACCGCCGCCTCGCCGGACGTCCCCGTCCTCCTCCCCAACCGGCCTCCCCGAGCCTCGCCGGCGTACCGCTGCAACGGGGGTGAGAACCCCTCTCCTCCTCCCCCTGTCCCCATTCGCCACCGTGCTGGCGCACGCGCTCGCCGTGCCCCTTGCACCGCTCGGCCGCATTCGCCGCGCCTCTTCCCCCCCCCCCCCCCCTCGCTCTCTGCTGCAGCTGCTACTGCTGTGCTGCGGCGCTGCCGCCACCACCACTGCAGCCCCGTTGCCACCCGCGCCCGCATCTGCGTGGCCGCGCCCCGTTGCGGCTCCCGCACGCCCGCGCACGCCTGCTGCTCGCCCCGCTCGCGCTCACCTCCGACTGGCCACTCCCTGCCTCGTCCCACCGCGCCCGCGCCGGACAGCTCCGGCCGCGCTGGCTGCTGCTGCGCCCATCTCCGGCCGCCACCGATGCTACGCCCCACCTCCGCCTCAGGCCCGCAGGCTCCCACCCGCTCGCCGGCCGTCGCCTCGCATGGCGCGTGCCACGCCACCCCTGGCCGCGCCCCCTTCCCCTCGCCCCGCTCCCGCAGCCTCTGACGCGGCCACCGCTTGCCTGCACCTCGTCCGCGCCGTCTGCCCCTGCTCCGCGGCCCAGCCACGCGTGCTCGCACACCCCGGCGCCCGCGCCTCGGCCGGTCACGCCGCCTTCGTCCGCGCTCGCCGCGCGCGCCCGGGGCAGCCCTTGCCCGCTCGCCCGTCGCCCGCTAGCGCCCGCCCCGTGTGGCCACATGGGCCACTAACTGCTGGGCCCCACCCCCCTGTGCCTATGATAGGTGGGCCCAGCCAGAACGAAAATGTAATAAAAATAAATAAATAAATAAATTTTAACTAATTAGTTAATTAAATAATTAATTAACTTAACTAATTCTGTTTAATTATGCTAATTAATTTAGTTAGTCTAATTAAACTGTCATTAGCTTAATTAAATCCTAATTAGACTAATGTGAAAATGACAGGTGGACCCCACCTATCAGGTTTGACTGGTCAACCGACCAGTTGACCTGCTGACGTCATGCTTGCGTCATCTCACACTATTTCGGATAATCCTAATCTAAATAATTAAATTAAATCCAGAATATTGATTAAATCTTTAAAATTTAATATAAAATAAACCGTAGCTCAGATGAAAATAATTTATATATGAAAGTTGCTCAGAATTTCGAGACGAATCTGAATATGCCCTTCATATTGCTGTCAGATGCCCCTAACTACCTGAACATAGAACTTTTAGACCGATTTCAATAAATAAATAGTGCTCAACTTTAATAAAATAAATCCGAATAAATTCCTAATTTAACTAAATCATTTAGTTAGGCAGTAGAACACCTCTGCATCTCCTTTAGACATGTCATGCTTATTGTTTACATCTTTGCCGTGAATTTATTGTTTCTTTCCCCCTCCTTCTCTCTCGATAGACGCCGAGACCGACGCTGTTGCAGCTAAGTACGACTACGCTCCAGACGAGCAGCCCGTTGACGACCCCTCCTTCTTGCCAGAGCAACCAGGCAAGCCCCCCCTGAGCATCCAGATATCGCCCATTCTATTTCTCCTGCTTGCATTAGATTTTGCTACAGTTAATGTTTGATCCTATTCTGATGCATAGCCTGCTTTTGGTAACATGTTTATTGTTACCTTACATGCCTATGTTAAACTGCTTAGTATAGGTTGGTAGTGAACCATCACTGACCCCCACCACCTTACCCTTGTTGCCCCTGCTTGATCATCGACGACTCGATCAATGTGATCGTCGACCAGAGACCGACACATCACTTCACCCCCCTTTTGTTGTACGACTCTGCATAGTTACTATCGAGTGCCGAGGGTGATACCTCGTAACGCACTCCTGATGATAACTCTGTAGTGTAGCTGTTCGGTCATGGTCACCAAGGGTGATTCCTCCTTAACCACTCCCGATACGACTCTGTCGTGCAACCCCTCAAGTGTGAACCTCGAGGGTGATGCCTCATACGTTCACCCTGATGATTTCGTCGAGTGGAATTCACCGAGGGTGATTCCTTGGGGTTTCCCCCTTGATGCTATGACCACACGGTTACTTTGACCTTTGTTACAGGCGGGTCGACCCTGATGGGTACCCGCAGGGGATCTATGATGTCGGGTGCGCCGGAAGGGCACTCGAGTGTGATATTGTGGCGGAGCTTCAGAAACTCTGATTGTCTCCGCGTGTTATTAAATGAGCATATCGGATTTGGGTATTTGATCTGAGTGGGTCGACGTGCCCTATACGCACTACCACCACGCGGGATAATGGTTTATGGGGCCCTCTACGTCGTGCGTTTCTCCCGAAAGCTCTCCAGACGTCACGGTTCACCGTGCGGGCTGATTGTTGGGGTTGGGCTGGATACTTCACTGACGAGTTCAGTGTCGCGCCTGCTCCCCGGCCAGTCTCGCAATGCACAGGGTGCCCAGGGCGATGGCCCAAGACCTCTGGGTGCATAGGTTAGTCTGGCGTGCTGACCTCTCTGCTGAGCCTAGGTAGGGCGCTGCTTCATGTTGATCTCCCGAGGCCGGGCATTACCCAGCAAGTGTGTCCAGCCAGAGGTGATCGAGCGTGTTGGGTAATAGTAGTGCACCCCTGCAGGGAAGAATAATCTATCGATAGCCGGTCCTACGGTAAAGGACGCTCAGTTTGGTATCCCGATCTATTACTTGAACTGGATACTTGTTTAATTAAATGAAGCTTCGAGATCGCTTTCTCGCAGGGAGTCGAGGAAGGATCTCTAGGCTTACTTCAACATGTTTGCTTATTAAAATGCTATTCTACTCTCTTCTATTGCTTCAAGATGGTGGCTTCGTGAAGATGTTTGAAGATGCTAGTCTTCGATAGGACTATGCCTTCTCTCTATTCTGACATTTCTGCAGCCCAGTCCACATATACAGCCTTTCCCCTTTGATAATGTTGCATATGTAGTGTAGATCCTTGCTTGCTGAGTACTTCGGATGAGTACTCACGGTTGCTTTGCTTCCTCTTTTTCCCTATATTCCCCTACTTGGTGATACAACAGACGATGGAGCCCAGGAGCCAGATGCCACTGCAGGAGCTTACTATCAGATGGGTCCAGACGGTACTTACTACTGGATCGAGCCATCCAACCAGGAGTAGGATCGGAGGCTCCCAGGCAGGAGGCCTTCACCTTTCGATCTAGAGTCGTTGTTTGTGCTAGCCTTCTTAAGGCAAACCTTGGCTAACTATGTCTGTACTCAGATATTATTTATATGACTGACTTATGTATTTGGATCCTCGTGATCCCTGGTCTGTAATATTGTGGATCTCTGTTTATTTGTGTTAGAGTTGTGTTGTGATATCTTCCTGTGAGTCCCTGTGCTTGATCGTGCACGTTTGTGTGTATGATTAGTGCACGATTGAGTCGGGGGCGTCACACCATCCAAGGCTGATAACCGATCAGTCGCAGACATAGGGGTGGTAGCATGCTTTCATTGCAACATACCAGCACGTCGCAGCAAGTCCAAGGAATACTTATGCTGAGTGAGAGTCAGGCCAGCAGGGGACCGTGAAACCTCCAGACCAAGGAAGTAATGGAGGGCACCCAGATCCTTGACAGCAAAATGACCACCCAAAGCAGAGAGCAGACAATCAGCAGCAGTCATTGAGGAGCTGATAAGAATAATGTCATCAACATAAACCAGCAGGTACATAGTAACCTCAGGGCGATGGAGCAGGAACAGAGACGCGTCAGCAGTGGACGGAACAAACCCAAGATGTCGAAGAACCGAGCCAAGTCGGGTATGCCATGCACGAGGAGCCTGCTTAAGTCCATAAAGCGCCTTAACAAGACGACACAAATGATGTGGACGAGCAGGATCAACAAAACCTGGAGGTTGCCGCATGTAAACCTCTTCCTCCAGGACCCCATGGAGAAAAGCATTCTGAACATCAAGCTTATGCAGAGACCACCCTTTGGCAACAGCCAAGGACAGAAGCAGACGAATGGTGGTAGGTTTGACAACTGGACTGAAGGTATCCTCATAATCAAGACCATACCATTGTTTAAACCCTTTGGCCACCAACCGTGCCTTGTATCGCTCAATAGAACCATCAGCATGCTTCTTTACCTTAAACACCCATTTGGAGTCAATGATGTTGACACCAGACATAGGAGGAACCAAACGCCAAGTATCATTCCTCTGTAGTGCCTGAAACTCCTGCTCCATAGCACTGCGCCAATGAGGAATCCGAAGAGCCGCCTGAAAATGCCGAGGCTCAGTAGTGGGGTCAGCATCTGTCTGTGCCATACACACCGCAATCCATGGAACCGTGCCGTCAGTGCGCTCCTTCGGCCGAACAATACCACTCTGACTGTGTGTACGAGGACGCAGAATAGCGGTAGGCGGCGGAGGTGGCGGCAGAGACGGAGTCAATGAAGATGGCAATGACGAGGCATATCGCTCTCCAGGCGCAGAGTCAGTCGTGCCAGGTGACCGACCTGGCGAGGAAGGCGTGGACATCGGCTCAGCAAGCGCGGGCATTGACGCCGGCTCAGCCCCCGCAGCAGAGGCTGGCGCGGGCGAAGCTGGCTCGGCCAGCTCGACCGACTCAGCCGGCTCGGCCAGCACGTGGCCAGCCCCATGCGGGACCGAGGTAGCAGGGGCCGGCTCGGCCAGCACCGTCGGCGAGCCAGGTGACGGAGGACCGTCGTGAGCGGGCTCGGCGGACGTCGGAGCAGACGCGGGCGGCTGCTCATCCAGAAGCTCGAGGCGTGCTCCTCATCCAGTACCTGCGCCATGGTTAGGTGGCAATAAGGGGGTATATGCAGCATCAACAAATTGACTAGGCAAAGGTAAACCAGATTTTTCAGGTGCAGTGGGAGTGGTGGAGGTGACTGGAAGTGCGGAAAAAGGAAAAACATTCTCATCAAACACCACATCACGAGAGATGTAGACATGGTTAGAGGAAACATGAAGACACTTGTACCCTTTATGAAGAGAACTATAACCAAGAAACACGCATTGTTTAGACCGAAACTCCAACTTGTGTTGGTTATATGGACGAAGGTGTGGCCAACACGCACACCCAAAAACCTTGAGAAAAGGATAATCAGGAATTTCATTCAGCAAGAGTTCAAGTGGTGTTTTCATCAGACGGAGTCGTGTAGGGAGTCTATTAATGAGAAAGCATGCGGTGGAAAACGCATCACTCCAAAATCGGAAAGGAACAGAGGCATGGGCAAGCAAAGCAAGACCAGTCTCAACTATATGGCGATGCTTACGCTCAGCTACACCGTTTTGCTGATGTGTATGAGGACAAGACACACGATGTGTAATTCCAAGCTTATTAAAGAATGCATTGAGGTTGTGATACTCACCCCCCCACCCCAAATGGATTGCACATGAATGATTTTGTGACTGAGTAGTCGCTCAACATGCGCTTGGAATTGCAAGAAAACATTAAACACATCAGACTTGCGTTTAAGAAGATAAGCCAAGTGAACCGACTGTAAGCATCAATAAAACTGACATAGTAATTATGACTACTAACAGAGGTTTGGGCATGGCCCCATACATCCGAAAACACAAGTTCAAGCGGTTCATTGACTACACGACTCGACTCGGAAAAAGGAAGCTGATGACTCTTGCCTTGCTGACAGGCATCACAAACTGCATCAACATGTTTATTGGACACAACTGGAAGCTCGTGACAATGAAGTACATGGCGAACGATGGGAGTGGTAGGATGACCAAGGCGTGCATGCCAATGTGATGGAGACACACGAACACCGCTGAAAGCACTAGGAGCTGGTGGCACATCAATTGCATAGAGACCATTATTGCGCAGTCGACCTCTAAGGAGTACGTCCCTCGTGTCCCGGTCCTTAACAAAAAAATGAAAAGGATGAAATTCAGCAAGAACATTATTATCACGAGTAAAAAATAAAAAGGATGAAATTCAGCAAGAACATTATTATCACGAGTAAGTTTAGGAACTGAAAGCAAACTACGTGAAACAGAGGGAACACGAAGGACATTAAGAAGACGTAATTGTGTGGATCGACGGGTAAGAAGTGATGCCTGACCAATATGTGAGATGTGCATACCTTCCCCATTAGCGGTGCGAACCTGATCGTGTCCATGGTACGGCTCCTGTGTAGAAAGCTTGCCCATCTCACTCGTCAGGTGATTGGTAGCTCCCGTATCCATGTACCAAGATGCATCAACCGGATAGGAAGGAGTATGCCCCTGCTCATGACTCGCCAGGGCAGCCTGCTTCTCATTACCCTTGCCATTATTCCCGATTCCCAAGAAATCCTGCTTGAAGTGACGATGACACCGGGAGGCAAGGTGACCATCAAGTCCACACAGCTGGCAGGGGACCTGAGCACCACATGAAGGGCCGCAGGCACGGACTCGACCTCCCGTGGAGGTAGTGGTATTCCGCGAATTAGGCGCGGTCAGCGGAGGTTTGCCACCAGTTGGTGGCTTGTAGGGCTTGCCCTTCCCACCCGTTGCAGCGTTGGCGAAAGGGAAACTCGGCGTAGAGTGACGAGCCTGGATGCGCTGTTCCGTGGCAAGAAGGCGCGCATACAACTCCAAGTAGCGACTGCGGAGAAGCAGCAGCACCTGTGCACGCCACGACAGATAGTTATCCGTCGTGAGCTTCACTGGGATGAGGTGCGCGAAGTAGAACGGTGCAGCAGTGGCGACATGATCCGGCAAAGGCGGCGCGTAGGAGCCCTGATGTGGACCATCACCAGGCGCCGGCGAGATATGAATGAGCTCCGTCGAAGGAGCCGCAGCCGGTGGAGGATACGGTGCCGGGGAAGCACCATAGGACGGAACAGATGCACCATAGAACGGCGCGATCAGAGGTGCCGGCTGGTACCTGTTGTAGATCGCCGGTGCAGCGCTGTCCGGCGCCGCAGAAGCCGCAGGTACGTCGGAGGAATCCGCGGGCAACGCACTATACGCGGCCGCGGGCGACGCGCCATACGCGGCCGAGGGCGGGGCGCCATACGCAGCGCCGTACACAGCCGCATGCAACGGACCGCTCGGGGCGCCGTACGCAGCCGCATGCAACGGAGCGCTCGGGGCGCCGTACGCAGCCGCATGCGACGGAGCGTACGGCGCCCAGTTGCAACACGCGGTACGGCACCGCGGGCGCAGCCGTTGCGGCGGCGGCCGGGGCGGCGGCGGTGGCCGGGCCGGATGCCATCGGGGACGATCAGGGTCGAGGGCGATCGGGACAGCGGAAGCGATCGAAACCTAAACTGATACCATGTAAAAGTTAGGGTTTGGGAAACTGCACGACACCCAATACGGATGTGGCTATCTCATATATATATATATATATATAAGGGTACACAAAGTATACAAATACAAGATACAGGGATATACACAGAAACTACGTATAAACATTATCTAACAATGAGAAGGATATGTATTGCGAGACAGCAGAGCAAGATTTTGTACGGCAGGCCGTTAACGGCTGGTAAGCGGATGCAGTAAGCCAGTGACCAGAGAGTCTCGTGATTAGTGGCGATTCTACATACAAGTTGTGGAGTCAATTGTTCGTCCAAAAAAAGAAAATCTGCGGGGTCAGTTGACCCACAGCTTTTGAAAAATCAGCCTAAAAATAATGTATGAAGAAAATAATCTTAAAAGGTAACAATGACCCCACTGGTTGTTCCGGCTGGCTTCGCCGCTCAGACTGGGGTGGTTATTGTTGCACTAGCGCCTGAATGGTTTGGTGTAATGTATGGGTTGAATGCGCTTCATAAAAACATATTCTACAAATAGTTTTACGTACTTATTCACTCTTGTCGTAGTTAGCTACAATCAGGGGAGTAGTTACCAATCGGAACACACTACTACATAAAGATTTTGTACACAAGAATAGGATTTTTGAAAGAAAAAATGTTTCGTGTCACTGGTAAAGGGTGTAGTGGATTGCGCATTATGTAGATATACTCCAAGAGTAGTCTTTTCCGGCCAAATGTTTTTCTTTTTAACAGGGTAAGGTCACTACATTCTCATTTTGTCAGAGATAGGCTGATAGGAACGGAGTGGCTGCTCTGTAAACTTCTGCACTAGTGAATTTTCTTGTCGTAAATACAAACGACCACAATTTGCACTTGATCAAAGGTTAAAATCAGGTTAAAACAAAGTTCAAACTCAGCATGAACGGTACCTTTTGCTTTTGTCACATATAGAACGCTAAAGTTCGCTCGACTATGGTTCATGGCTGTCACATCCCAATTTTTTTGCCAATTTTGGAATGTCAGAATTAAATTGGGGTCAACAATTTTTTTTTTCAAATTTGCTTGTGATTGCTTGATCTTAGCCAAGAATTCAACAGGAGTTGATTCATTTGGGTGCATTTGTGGCTCAATTTATTTTTGGAATTATTAAAAATCATAAATATCTATTAGGGATAAATTAGAAAACAAAAATTAAGCCATAAAGATGTTTGTGACCTTCTGTTTAATTTCCGGTTGGAATTTTTTTTCCATAAATCCCAAATGTTATGTAAACCCTAAACAAAATTTGGGAGTTAGATTGAACCCAAAAAGAATATAGGGAATAAGCTAATATCCAAAAATAGGGTGACAATTTGTATATTTAATCTCGGCGGAAAACTAATTTCCTATGTGAACATTCTTTCGAATCTCTGTAAATTTTAGAAAAATAATTTGGAGCAAGTTTGATTTTTGAATCAACTTCAATTCAAATATGAAATGAAAACAGGAAATAAAAAGAAATAGGAAACCTAAGGGGCCAGCCTATCTCTTTTTTAGGATAAAGGGCCCAGCCTATCTAGTATCTCTCTCTCTCGGTCGCGTGCGCAGCACAGCAGGCCGGCTCATGGCCCATAGATTCCAAAAATAGGTGCTCTTTCGCATAGCGCTCGAGATGGGTCAGCCCAATTTAGCCAACTTAGGGAATCTGACTGTTTGGTTTTCAACTTATTTTAGGTGGCGCCCCAATGTCGAGAGCAACTAGTTAACGAGCGCTCCTTCGGGAGCCTCGCAACGATCAGCGTCACTTGGCGTGCTCTCAGTCATTCGCCACGTGCCGCGCTCTGGGCGCTCCCTCCGGATTTTGTTTTTTTATTTTTCCGCACGCGTTTTCGGCTTTTTAAACGGTTTTTTTTTTGTTTTTTCGACGTTTTGGTTTTCCACCGGTCTTTCTTAGCTTTTCGACAAAAAAAAAATTTGCGCGAAAAAACGCTTTTTCTTTTTCTTTCGCGAGAGTCATGGTTTTGCTTCCGCGAGAGGCACGGTTTTGCTTTCGCGAGAGTCACGGCCGTGCCTCTCGAAAAAAAAAAAACATGTTTTCTCTTTTTTTTCTTCTGCGAGAGTCACGGTTTTGCTTCCGCGAGAGGCACGGGTGTGCTTTCGCGAGAGTCACGGCCGTGCCTCTCGGAAACGGAAAAAAAACGCGTTTTCTGTTTTTTTTTCTTTCGCGAGAGTCACGGTTTTGCTTCCGCGAGAGGCACGGTTGTGCTTTAGCGAGAGTCACGGCCGTGCCTCTCAGAAACGGGAAAAAAACCGTGTTTTCTGTTTTTCTTCTTTCGCGAGAGTCACGGTTTTGCTTCCGCGAGAGGCACGGTTGTGCTTTCGCGAGAGTCACGGTCGTGCCTCTCGGAAAAGAAAAAAAAACATATTTTCTGTTTTTTTTTCCTTTCACGAGAGTCACGGTTCTGCTTCCGCGAGAGGCACGGTTGTGCTTTCGCGAGAGTCACGGACGTGCCTCCTCGGAAACGAAAAAAAACACGTTTTCTCTTTTGTTTTTTTTTCCGCGAGTGTCACGGTTTTGTTTCCGCGAGAGGCACGGTTGTGATTTCGTGAGAGGCACGGGCGTGCCTCTTTCAGAAAGGGAAAAAACCCGTGCTCCCGGTTTGGTTTTTTCGTCCGGTTTTTTTCGTGAAAAAAAAGTTCGTCAAAACCTATCAACATGGTATCTAGTTTTGAAGATCTCGACGCGAGAAATTCAACGGTGAAAGCGATTCGAGATTTGGACGCACGGTTTGAGAGATAAAACGTTTTGAATAAACGGATCTACGAAAAAAGGGAAAACTCCCAGGTTGCGACAAGTGACGCGCTGCATGTGCGCCATTTGTCGCAACCAGGGGAGTTGGAGTGATCTTTGCAACGAGTACTCCTCAACTAGTGATTTCACCCTATGTCTTGCTTACAGTGACACGTTGGGAAGCCTCGCGTCAAAGGCAGCGCTAGATGGCCGGCCCAAGCGGCCACAACCTCGTTTTTTTATACCTTTTGTGCTTCTTTTTCTGTTTGTACTTCCAAATATTTTTAACTAAATATATTACAAAAAAACTTTACATAAAATATTTCATCAAATAATATTAGCCAAGCATTTGGAAAATTATAAATCTGTATAAACAAATGCTTCTCATGTGTACGAAAAATGCATATAAAAAATATAAAATGAGTATGAAAAAAGTTGATCATGTATTTAGAAAAATTAATCAAGCAAATAGAAAAATGCTAAACGAGTATTTAAAAAAATTAATCAAGAATTTGAAAAATATTAAATGTGTATAGAAAAAAAGTTGACCACATATTCAAAAAGAAAAAATCAAGCATGTAAACCTTGTTAAATCTTTATATTAAATATGTTGTACATGTATTAAAAAATAGTTTTGTGTTCACAAAATGTTAATAAAAAAAACTTAAAATGTGTATTGAAAATGTTGCCCATGTAGTAAAAAATGTTAATCTTGTACTTGAAAAATGTTAATCAAACATTCAAAAAATGTTTAAAATGTGTGTAGAAAAAATGTTGATCAGGTACTAAAAAATGTTAAACTTGTATTAGAAAATATTCTTGAAGTATACAAAAAAATTATAATAAAAACCATAAGAAACAAAGAAAACCACAGAAAAAAGGAAACCGAAGAAAGAAGTGCAAAAGACTAGAAAATAGTGAAAACCAATAATGAAACAAAAAAGTAAAAATAAAACCAAAAAAACTAAAAACTGAAGAAAACCATGAAAGAAATAAAGATAAATAGAAGAATAACGGAGGAAAAAATATTAGGAAAAAATTAAGAAACCAAGAAAAACTAGAGAAGAAATAAGAAAAATAAGGAAAAACAAAAGAAAATGAAAAAAGAAAAAGAACGAACACATCATCTAACACACACCGACGAATGAACAAACACATAACACGCTGTTGGGCCGGCACATAAGCGGGTCCACTGTAGAAAAGCTTGTACTTCAGGCGAGGCGGATGCTAGTCTCTTTATAAGCGTGACATAGCATTCGCAAGTTTTAGGAGACCCTTTGTACAAGACGCATAGACGTCAAACAAATGAGCGAACACACTGGGCGAGCACAGATGGGCCGGTCTTGCAAGAATTTACTGTAGCAAAAAATAGTGAACGACGAAATGTAGTGGGGCCGCACTGGAGCCGTCGATTACACTGTAGCCAAGTGGTTTTGAATGGTTTTTTATTTTACAAACCGAGAACAAAATTAAAAAAGGTGAACAATTTTTGAAAAACCTGAACCAACATTTTCAAATTCTAAACTTTTCCTATGAACGTGGAAATTTTTCAAATTTGTGAACACTTTTTAAAAATGATGAACAATTTTCAAATCTCGATTATATTAGAACTTGACTTTAAAAAAAATTGAACAAGAGTTTGAAAATTTTAGCTTTTTGAACATTTTAGAAAATTGTGAACTAATTTTCAAAAACATGAATTAAAATTTGAAATTCAGAACATTTTTCTTAGCATTTAGGGAAAATTGTGAACTAATTTTTTACTAGAAAATAATTTTGAAATCCAAACATTTTTTAAAAACAAACAATTTCTAAAATTAATGAAATTATGTAAAAGTATAATAAAAAAATGAACAAAACAACTGAAAACGGGACAAATGGTGAAAATACAGAAGCAAGAACCATAGAGGAAAAAAAATCCAAGAGCCATTGAAGGAAACATCACGTGAAACTCGTAAGTGCGCGGCTCGCTGGCTCCGCTGCGGCCTGTGGGTGTAGCCTCAACCATTTGCCTGCTTTTAGAAACATTCTAGAATCTTCCATTTCATTTTTTCTTTGTTTTCTCTTTTCAAGTTTTTTGTTTTTTCTTTTATTTATATTTATTTATATTCCTTTTATTTTCCTTTTTCAAGTTCACTATTTTGGAAAATATATTCCAAAACTACAAAATTTGTTCGGAAGTTTCAAACATTGTTTGCATTTTCAAAAACAATGTTCACAACTGAAATAATATTCACATTTTTTTGAAATGTTTTTGGATTTTCTGAAATTATTCATAATTTCTAAACTTGTTCATCTTTTTCAAAAAAATAATTGAAAAACAGGAATAAAATTTGAGATCCCAAACTTTTTTAAAACTATAACATTTTTTAAAACATGAGCATTTTTTAATCTGTGTACAATCATTTAAGTGGGGAGATTTTTTTTGAAATTATAAAGGAATTTGAAAACACTAACATTTAAAAAAAAATTGGACATTTTTATAAATTCTGAACAATTTTTAAAAATTTCACAAATGGAAACAAAATTTAGAAAACAGGAAAAAAAGAAAATGGAAAAAACTAGTAAAGAGAAAAACAGTAAAAAATTCAACGCTATAACACATACGCGATACATCACTGTTGCTAGTATTCGCCAATTGGCCGGCCCGGATGAATTGCCCTGTGTGCATGACGCCCTGTTGGACGTAAAGAGCGTCCAATAGGAGCTCCCTTCTGATTTCAGTGACGCCCAACGACCATCGTTGCGCCATGTCACTCTCTCGTGCGCTGCGTTGCTGGCATCCGGGACCTGCCTGCACACATCGTCAACCTCTCACCGATTTCCCCACGCGCATGATCCACACGCACCATACCTCACCCGTTGCATGTTGATGGCATGTAACACACACGTGATCCACACGCACCATACCTCACCTGCTGCATGCTGATGGCGTGCAAGACAAACATAATCGTTAAGCAAAATTCGTGTAAGCATCCATTTTACTTATCGCTCCCAACAAAGAGCCGATGAGAGTATTAATTTTGTCGGTTCTATCATACAATTTGTCACAATTTTTGTGCGCATTAACTATGTGAAAACATGTAGGGAATAGTATTATTTCAGAAACACAAATATACCATATGGGCATCAAAGTTAGTTGTGGGGGTTAGAAAGTATAAAAGTGTAAAACTAAATAACATAAAAAGTAAAAGACTAGAAATAAACGATTAGGTTGACTGTAGTAAAGAGGTTAGGCGAAGAGAAACTTTGGATCGTGATGCACATCAAATGTGCTAGTGCGGCGGTAATATATCTAGTATACTCGTAGTAGCTCTCGTTGTGCTCCGCAATGAGGTCGTCCGCTTCGCTCCTCAAACGCTTAGGGCCACGAGAGCCCTCCATGTTATTCTTCATTCGAAAACATGCTGTTCATCTTCACCTGTAAAAATAAAAACACTAACAGCCTATAGGTATACATCACCTACGAATGATTCTACACAAGAACTACAAACTCTAATGTTCAAATCAAATGGAAAATCAAAGTAATGTCATTTTCATCTAGGTTCGAAATATGAACAAAATATACACGGATTAGGCAAAAAAAATACATGGATCGGGGGAGAAATGTGCCGGAGAGGAGCTTTGCCAAATCAAACGGACGAAAACGACAAAGAATCAGGCGTTATGAGGGATCTGGAGATAAAGTTTGAGAGAGAAAGAGAGAGATGGGTGTAGGGTTAGGACAGAGGGGTTTGAGAACATCATGACAAAGGTGGAAGCACGCGTCAAGCACAATGACGGGAAGGAGGAAAAGAAGGCCGAGAGGTTTGACAAGTTCGTGGCGGCGATGTATAATAGAAGAAGGTTGGGCTTACGGCCAACTCGAATGATGCGAAGATGTTAACCTTGAAGATGAAGGACTTGGATCCGGCTGTGGCGAAGATTGTGGAAGCCTATCGTGCAAGGATGTGAAAGTGCTTGGTGGTCAAGTAGGAGGAGTCGGCCGCTAGGGAGTAGCCGGCTGCACAGTGAAGAATTTGCCATGGATAGCTGACTAATCTTTTGCAATGGATAGCTGACTAATCTTACAAAAGTTGACGCTTTTTGCATGGACAGTCGGACTAACAACTTTTCGGACTCGTTGGAGGAATATAAAGCTTTTGTATATGTTCCCGAGTCAGCGTTTTGGCACCCAGGAGCATTTGCTCCTGGTTTTTAAAATGCATTTTAAAGACATTTGAAATGTTAAAATATCCGGATAATTTTTTTGCGTATACATATCGATGTTCTACGTGCTCACAAAGTCGTTTCATGGAAAACCGACATTTTTTGTGTCGTGTGTAAAAAAGACAAAATTTTGGTGCAAAAAAAAGGCTTTTGACGAGACATTTGTTTGTCTTTTTTATACAGCCATAACAAATATCGGTTTCCCGCGAAACTTGACGTGGACACATATAATGTCGAGATATACATGCCAAATTCTGTTTCAGATTTTTTTGATATTTCAAAATGTTTTTCTCCTGTGGCAGGAGCATACGCTCCCATGTGCCAAATTGAATTTCCATTTCTCGAACCTATATCATGTATTCGTTTCCGCGGACGCATCGATTGACGCATACTGTGTCCGACTTGGGGTACGCTGTTGTAGATACCCTCACTGTGGGTTTCCTATATAGTCTCTGTTGGAATTATGTGTCCTACAACTATATTCAAATTACTATCAATTACTAATATTCTGAATACCGTATTATGAAATTATGCATGTATTTGTGTGTGGAATTACTTTACATGATTATCATGAAATTATCACTTGTTGGAATGTACTTAAATTGTATGCTTAAGGAAGCTGGTCGATTACAAGTGAAATACAGTATACTATTTATATTGGAAAGACTACCCGGGTACAGTGATAATTGGAAGGTGCTAGATCGTATAGTTAGATTACATCCCTAATGTTGATTTACATAATTATAGGAATTTACACTCTATTATGACGCGTTGCTCACAAGCGCGTGCTCCAGGGACACAACGGGTAGAATCTGTTAATAGACAAATTTGATCGTGGTTAGTAATTTGATCTGCAGTCTATCCCGAAAACTAGTTGAAAAGACTAGGAATTTTATCTGTATAAAAGGTGGACTCTTTGAAAAGAAAGTATAAGAAGGTCCCTACCCCCTAGTCTCAGATATGTGAATTATGAGCGGCACCACAGATAAACGCAAAGGAATAGGGGATAGACCACGAACCCTAAATTTCTATAGAGCGAGGTTCGTTCACCGTGCAACTGTGCCGATGTGGTTGTCGCTCGAGGCTTTTAATCCGCTGCAAACTCTACCAGAGTGCCGCCCCTCCGACTTCCATGAGGAGTTGGCCCTACGCATTATGATGGGGAACGTTGCATGAAAATTAAAAAAATTCTTACGAACACCCAAGATCTATCTAGGAGAAGCATAACAATGAGAGGGGAGAGTGTGTCTACGTACCCTCGTACACAGTTAAGCAGAAGCGTATATCACGCGGTTGATGTAGTCGTACTTGTCACAATCCAATCACGATCCAAACCGATGAAGTACCGAACGGACGGCACCTCCGCGTTGAGCACACGTACGGCTCGATGACGTCTCCTCCTTAATCCAACAAGCGAGGGAGGAGAAGTAGATGGGATCTCCGGCATCACGACGGTGTGACAATGATGGTGGTGGAGTGATTCCGGCAGGGCTACGCGGAGCGCTACCGAAACAACGAAGACGAAGGAATTACGAAGTAATGGGAGAGACAGGGGGCCAAGGGCTTGTCTATCCTCTTAGGGGCGCCCCCTCCCCTCTATATATAGGTGAAGGGGCGTTGTGGCCAGCCCTCCAAGCCCTAGGGATGCACTAAGGGGGAGGAATTGGACTCCTAGTCCAATTCCCTCCTTTCCATACACAGGTGGACTTTCCACCTCTCCCAAGCCACATGGACTACAAATACCAGAACTACAAATACCACTAAGGGATGCACTACAAATACCAGAACCTGGATGCACTAAGGGATGCACTACAAATACCAGAACCTGGATGCCCATATTAGTTCCTACATATTCCACGAAGATATTTTATCGGTTGAACCACGATGTCAAGGATTCGGTTAATCCCGTATGCAATTCCCTTTGTTTGGCGATATGTTACTTGCCCGAGATTCGATCATCGGTATCTCCATACCTAGTTCAATCTCGTTACCGACAAGTCTCATTACTCGTTCCGTAATACAAGATCTCGTGACTAACTCATTGGCCACATTACTTGCAAGCTCTTTACGATGTTGTATTACCGTGAGGGCCCAGAGATATCTCTTCGTCACATGGGGTGACAAATCTCAGTCTCGATCCATGCCAACCCAATAGACACCTTCGGAGATACCTGTAGAGCATCTTTATGATCACCTAGTTACGAAGTGATGTTTGATAGCACACAAGGTATTTCTCCAATATCCGGAAGTTGCATGATCTCATGGTCTTAGGAATAGATACTTTACATGAACAAAGCTATAGCAATAAACTCAAGTGATACGATCGAATGCTAAGCTTACGGTTGGGTCTTGTCCATCACATCATTCTCCTAATTATGTGATCCTGTTATCAAATGACAACTCATGTCTATGGCTAGGAAACCTTAATCATCTTTGATCAACGAGCTAGTCTAGTAGAGGCTCACTAGCGACATAGTATTTTATTTATGTATTCACACATGCATTTAAGTTTCCGGTCAATACAATTCTAGCATGAATAATAAACCTTTATCATGAACAAGGAAATATGATAATAACCAATTTATTATTTCCTCTAGGGCATATTTCCAACAGTCTCCCATTTGCACTAGAGTCAATAATCTAGTTTACATAGTTATGAATCTAACACCCATGGAGTCTTGGTGTTGAGCATGTTTTGCCCGTGGAAGAGGTTTAGTCAACGGGTCTGCCACATTCAGATTCATGTGTACTTTGCAAAGTTCTATGTCTCCATCCTTAACATAATTACGAATGGAGTTGAAGTGGCACTTGATGTGCTTGGTTCTCTTGCGAAACTTGGGCTCCTTGGCAATGGCAATAGCTCCAGTGTTGTCACAGAAGATAGTCATTGGATCCGATGCACTAGGTATTACACCCAGATCGGATATGAACTCCTTCATCCAAGACTCCTTCTTGCTTTGCTTTCGAAACAACTATATACTCCGCTTCACATGTAGATCCCGCCACAACGCTCTGCTTAGAACTGCACCAAGTGACCGCTCCACCATTCAATATAAATACGTATCCGGTTTGAGACTTAGAGTCATCCGGATCTGTGTCAAAGCTAGCATCAACATAACCCTATACGACGAGCTCTTCATCACCTCCATAAACGAGAAACATGTCCTTAGTCCTTTTCAGGTACTTCAGGGTGTTCTTGACCACTATCGAGTGATCTACTCCTGGATCACTTTGGTACCTCCCTGCCAGACTTATGGCAAGGCACACGTCAGGTCTGGTACACAACATGGCATACATTATAGAGCCTATGGCTGAGGCATAGGGAATGACCTTCATCCTTTCTCTTTCTTCTGTCGTGGTCGGGCTTTGAGTCTTACTCAACTTCACACCTTGCAATATAGGCAAGAACCCTTTCTTTGACTGGTCCATTTTGAACTTCTTCAAAACTCTGTCAAGGTATGTCACTACAAAAAAAAAGACACATCCATGACATTTTGGCCCGAACAAAAACTTTTTCTGCCATGCTTATGACACTTCTATGACGATAATTGTGACAAAACCATGTATCATCGTAGATGTGGTGGGCTCCTACTTCTATGACAAAAAATCATGACAGGAAATGGGTTTTTTGTCCTAGGCGGGCCGGGGACGCACCTGCATGACATTCTTTAGGCCATTCATGACGGAAAAAATCGTGGTAGAAGCGAGGGCGAGGAAAATTTCAGGGAGTTCCCGGTTACGGTGGGTGGTCATGGCCGAGCGATGCACTGTGGTTTACGCGTTTCTCTCGTGTATGCGCGTGTGTGCGAGGCGTTGACTAACTGAACCCGAGCGATCGCACGTTACTGAACCCAAGCGATCGATCCCTTGGCTGTTAACTGAACTCGAGCGATTCATTCGCTGCTGTCTGAACCCGAGCGATTCCTTCGCTGCTGTTGCTAACTGAACCCGAGCGATTGATCACTGTTGCTGCTTACTAAAGCCGATCGAGCCCCTGTGCGAGATGTAGCCAGCCGGTGTTTGGTTGCCTCTCGATGAACAATGACCATTGCTACCATCCGTGTGGTACGTAGAACGAGTCAAGACATGGTGAGTCGAGTCGGTTGGTTGGTTGTGGATGAACAGTTCCCGGTGGGGGTTGGATGAACAGGACCACGTGGTAGTAGGCCGTTGCCGCTGGATGAACAGGACCCCGAGGAGGCCGCCGCACCCCAGCCGGTTGGGGGTGGATGAACAGGACCCCGTGGAGGCTCTATGAACAGTAGCCCATGGATGAATAGTAGTTGTTGGAGGCTGGAGGAAGTCGACGGTGGATGAACAGTTTCCGTGGAGGCTGGAGCGAGGCAGTAGACGGTGGATGAACAGGACCCCGTTTCGACCGTAGGCGCTCCAACAGAAGTTTGTTTCCTCTGTTTTGTGGTACGCCACACCCCTCCCGATTAACAGGACCCCATTTCGACCGTAGGCACTCGAACAGAAGCCTGTTTCCTCCATTTTGCGGTACGCCAGACCCTTCCCGATGAACAGGACCCCGTTTCGATCGTACACGGTCGAACAGAAGGTCGTTTCCTCCGTTCTGCGGTACGCCAGACCTTGTTTCGGCTGTTTCGTCCAAGCCGGTTGGCTCCCGATGAACACGACGCAGTTTCTCCGTTCTGACCCAGCTGGTTGGCTTCCAATGAACAGGACGCCATTGCTGCCGTCCGTTGCCTCTCCATGTACATGTGCCCTAGCCGTACATATGCGCGAGTAGCTAGGCGTTCGAGACCTCGCCCGTATGTACGTACGTGGCCGTATTTTTTGGCATGTGGCTCTACGTACGTGTACACGGTTTAGAAGGGACTGCCTGAACTGCTACCTCGGGTGTCGTGGAATTGTCACGGCAGATGTCCTAGTGTGAGGACTTAGTCGTGAGGCCAACGCATCTATGTGGTAGCTTGAGAGGGGTTGAGCGGAATCGAGAAACGCAACACAAGACAAGGGTTTAGACAGCTTCGGGCCCCGGGAAACATCATCCGGCAACAACCCTACATGCTGTTTGTGGCTAGGTCTCATTATCATTACCAGGGAGTCGCTGTAAACCGGCTCTCCTAGTTATGTCTAGCCCTAAGCTTATCTTCCCCCCCCCCCCTTTGGGGTGCCCTGCCCCTCCTTATATATGTTGAAGGGGCGGGTTACATGTAGAGTCCAACTTGGATTAAGACTTAAACTATTCTGACTTCTCTGCATGGGCTTCTTAACGTCTTGGGCTTCATAACGTCTCGGGCTTCATAACTCCTGGCAACCGAGTTATCACTGTCTGCCGGGTTATGACTGGTGCCGGTTTATGATGGTCTGCCGGTTTATGACTTCCTGCCGGTTTATGATTGTCTGCCGGGTTATCATCTGACTTAACACCTGCCGGGTTATCATCTGACTTAACATCTGCCGGGTTATCATCTGACTTAACATCTGTCTTAACTGTCTGCCGGTTTACCATCCGCCGGTTTACCAAGTCCCAGCCGGGTTATGACTCCGGCCGGGTCATACCGCGGGGTATATCCCTGACATTAGCCCCCAGTTTAATTTGGATTTATCCATGTTAAACTGATCCTGGTCATCCTTAAGTCCTTGTCATTTCCTTCTTCTAGAAAATCCGGGTCAATAGGCCAGCTTCATAATCAATTTGCTGACATTGGTTTGTCACAGAGAAATATTGTGAAGAATAACTCCTTTGACTCAGCTCCCAATGCTTAACAAAAATATTGGTCCTTGAAATACTCATCTGATCTTCAACCGGTTTAAGGATATAGAACTCGCCGATTTATCATTGCCAAAATTGCCGGTTTATAAATATTGATGGCACCGGGTTATAATTGTAGTTAACATCAAACTTGAAAATATACCTCTTATATACCTATCACTTGTAGCCCCCAAGTCTTAAGAAGGTAGCGTAGCAACAGCTTAAGACTTGCTTCAATATAAATGTCACCGTCTTGAAGAAAACCGATTTGTTCATCTCCGTCATTAGTCATAAACTGAGTATTCCACATAAGTAGACCCCAAGTGCCAGGTTGTCATGCTTGCAGCAACCTGGGACTTGAAATCGCTTTATGCTCATAAAAACTTCAACCAGTGTAGCCCCCAAGGGCCGGGTCATTATGCAATAATGAGCAGGGACTTTGTAAATATAATCATGCAGACTTTGAACAGCAACGTGTAGTCCCCAAGGGCCGGCTCAGTAAGATAATATTGAGCTGGGACTTTATATATACTTCATTGAGAATAACATTATATGATGTAACCCCCATCATGGGGCTTGAACCTTGAATTTTGACAGGAGCAATTGGTAGCCCCCAAGGGCCGGCTCATTATGATGTGATGAGTCGGGTCTTCGATGAGGTGAGCAAAAATGACTTTGCATTAGCCCCCAAGTACCATGGTACATGCTGGCAGTGACATGGGACTTGCATATTTGATGTAATTCTCAACTTGAATAATGTAGCCCCCAAGTGCCGGGTCGTAAGCCTGCAGCGACTCAGGACTATTCCTTCCATTGTAGAATAAATCATATCCATTGATAAAATAATAGCCATTGCGCTTGAAGCGACTTTGAAAACCTCAATCATAATATTGGTTATTGATAACCATAATAAAAATCCAGCCATATTGGCTATTAAAGATTTGAATAATATAATCCAATGATTTATAAGCGCATGATTCCAATGGCGCAATCCCAATATATACTGGCGACTTAATGTCCAAAGCCAGACCGGGTTAATAAACACCGGATAATTACTTTATCTCATACTGGCGACTTATAGTCAAAACCAGACCGGGTTAATAAGCACCGGATTATGACTAATCATGTACTGACAACTTGTAGTTGAAAGCCGAGCTGGGTTGATTAACGCCGGTTTTACCAAAATCATCATAAATCTCATCAAAGGAGAAAAACTTGGCAAATAAAAGCATATGAAAACTTGTAGTCGAGGCTTTTCACGGGCTGCCAGGCCCCAAATTCGAGGCTTTTCATGGGCTGCCAGGCCGCTGAGTTAAACCATTTTACAAAGCCTTTTAAGATGGACCTCAATCTTTAACCAATCGTTGTTTTAACTTTGACAAGTTCAGGGTCTTATGAGATTGACTTGTCGAAGTTCGACGGGTCATACCAGGTTTACCTGGACGGAGTGACTTACTTAAAAAAGGCAGGCTAACCCGGGGTTTTAGGTGTATACACTAGGCTTCCAAGCCATGGCTTGATAGCCTATTACAAGTGTATATTCTTTGTTCATTGCGATAGCAAAGAATCCCCAAGCAATATTTTGAGCTGTGCTCAGTGGGTGCCTATGTTTGAGGTGTGCTTTTGCAACACCCTCTTTGGCCCCCAAGTAATTTCCCTAGTGGCCTTACGCCGATCAAGAGGTGTAGCTATGGTTCGAATACGACCAAGCCCCCAAGTGATTTCCCTGGTGGCCTTACGCCGATCAAGAGGTGTAGCTATGGTTCGAATACGACCAAGCCCCCAAGTGATTTTGTAGGAGTGGCATATAAGCCGGTTTAAAGGGTAATCATAGCTTCGCTTCAATGAGCAGGAAAGCCCCCATGTGATCAATAATATGATAAGCCAATAAGGCAGGATACCCATGTTTGAACCGCGCATCATGGCAACAGGTCCTCTTCGGCAACCTTTAACTTTTTGCAAGAGATAAATTCTTCTTGAACCGGGATTTTGAACCGGATATTGAGAGCGTCAGAGCTTTGTGGAAGACATATTTCCCTTGAACCGGATTTTAAACCGAAATTCTTCATTTTGAGCCAGAAATTGTCTGACGGCCTTTAAATTTTCATTAATATAGCCATAGCCTCCGGGACCGGGTTATCTTCCCCTCCAATGATCCGGAGTTTGTGAACTGGCAAAATTTGCTAAGTCATGCCATCGTAGCCCCCAAGTCTCAAGATGACTCGATGAGTTGGCTTGAGATTCTTCATACTTGGCCGTGATATAAACCGGCATATAGTTGAACAGCGGAATGTTGAAACTTATGTAAACCAGAGGTTTGAAACAAACTGACAATCTTCGCAACACTCCTTGCACACTTCCGGTATGAGTTATTCAATAAACCTCCGTGATATGACAGTCACTTTTGCAGTAGACAATTTGTCCTGCATCAACCTCACAAGACAAAGTAATTGCTTTTTCAAAGAAAGCAATATGTAATATAAAAATATACTGGATGGATTTCACCTGATATGTTAGGCCGAAAATTATCCGCCACGGAGTTGATGATCACTACAGTGAAGTGATTTTAACAATGCAACATGGTCGGATGCTGGCGCACAATAACATCGGCATGAGTTCCGTACCCATGGCCCGACGACAGCCTTCACAGTGAACAATTGTCCTGCGTAAAATATTTAGACCAAAGTAATTGTTCTTTGACAAAAACAACACGTGTCAATAAAATAGACTTAGATGAGTATCACCTGATGTTTTTGAACGACCAATAATCTGTACGTAGCAGCGGTAGTACTCCATTTATCCACCGGGTCAACTCCTCTCCTCTTTCCTCTTAATTCAGCGCTGCATCGGAGCAGAGGCCAAGGCGAGGCAGCCACTCGCCCCTGGACGAGGCAGGCAGCTCGAGGCGGTGTGGACCGAGGAGGCGAGGGCTACGGCGGCCACAACGGCTCAAGGCACGCGGTGGAGAGGGCCACGGCGGCTGTGAGCGACGAGGCAGGGGCACGACGCCGGCGTAGCAGCGTGGGGTGCAGCCGGCCGGGGGCGTGAGGAAGCACAAACCAACAGGTGCCCGCAGAGGGAGCTTGAACCGGCGAGGCGAGCTGAGCGGCTTGATGCAGGGGAGTACGCCAGCGGCGGCCTTTCAGACGACCACGAGCAGAGTCAAGAGCGGCCCGAAGGCAGCAACAAAGGCGAGGCGGGCAGCTCGAGGCCGACCACGGCTGGAGCGTCGTAGGGCGGGTAGCGCGCACTGAAAGAGGGCTGGCTCGTGGGTGCGGACAGAGGCGATTTGCCGGCGTAGATAAGGCCGCGGCAACGGTGATGCAGGGCGCTCCATGGCGGATTAATAGGGCGGCGCGGCAGGCGGCTCAAGGCCGGTCGGCGCGGCGGTTTGCAGTGGAGATGGCCGGGTCAAGGCTCGACGCAAACGCGGAGGTGACGACTCGCGGCCGAAGTAAGCCGACAAAGCGGTTCGTGATAGAGGCGCATCGACGGAGGCGCGCCACGGCGGCGGCTCGATGAGGAACAAGGTGCTCGGGGGTGACTCGGAGATGGCGTCAGGTGGCGACTCGGAGGCGGCTTGACCGCGGTGGCTCAGTGTGGCCGCGGGTGAGAAGGCCCATGGCGAGGCGGCTTGAAGCGAACGGACAAGGCCCCGGCGGCTGTGGTGAGCCACGGCGGCTCAGCGTGGTGAATCCGGGTCATGCCCGTTGACTGCTTCCGTTTCCGGGTCATGGTCTTTGCTTGTTTTTTGGTAGCAGATGACTGTGGTAGCACTGCAAAAAAATGCCGATGAAACTCTGTAGGGATTATCCGATGTTGATGGCAGCTTGACGCAGGGTCGCGGGGGCGATTCGCGCCGGAGGCCGGCTGTCGCAGGAATAGTCCGGCGGAGGTGTGGCCGGCTTGGAGTCAAGGGGAGACCGCGGCGGCAGCTGAAGCCCCCGGCGAGGCAAGTTGCGGCGACCCGCGGCTGGTGACCCGGAGGCCGGCGAAGGCGGCGGTTTAAAGGCGGTTCCGGTGACTCTTTGGCGAGCGGAGGCAAGGCAGCTTGGCGGGTCGTCGAAGGCGGCGCAGGCCGCAGCGGACCACGGCGAAGAAGCGGCTCAGCCCAGAGGCAAAGGGAGACCGCGGTGACTCAAGGGTGCGGGTCCGGCCCAGAGCAGAGGCCGGCACTGCCTGACGGAGCTGGAGGGCCGCGGCGTCGATGGCGGTTTGAAGTGGAGTCCGGCGGCAGCTCAAGGCGACGCAGAGGTGCGCTGGCGAAGCACAGCAGCAGCAGAAGCGCTCGTGGCAGAAAACGAGCAAGGATTACTCGGAGGCGCTCATGTGGCGACTCAGAACAGCAACTTGGTGAAGATTAAAGACTCGTCCGCCGCGTCGCGCAGGGACGGGCCGCAGCAGCGGTGAATATCGAGGCGAAGGTAATCCGGACAGTGACTCGGAGACAGAATTGAAGACGAAGCTCAAGTCTGGTTATGGTCGTGGTTGCTTTGACCTCCTGATCCATCTGTCATGGAGCTAATAATTAATCTCTCTGATCTCTTTTTTCATAAACAATCTCCGATTCATGATTTTGATGGCCCGATTGAGACTTGCCCTGTGTTTGCACAATTGGTATTCTCATCTGACTTCGGCGAGTTACGTATCCGGACTTGTCCCGCCGGCGAAAACAAGCAGCAGCGGAGAACAACGTTCTCGGCGACTTGTGATTTGTCCGCTTGCTCAAACTAGCAGCGGTGACTTATCTTGAACTCCAATATTGTACTGCCATATCTAAAGCTAACTAGCGAATTGTATTAACCCGGCTACGGCTCTGCAGATTTTTCCGAGCCGGATTATCCTGTGTGATTGTTTCGTGCCAGCTCTTCTTCATCCAGAGTATTACGAGCTTCTCGATTCCCGAGAGAAAGATCCCTCCAAGAACTCAACACCACCATGCGCTCAGCCCCACGGTGGGCGCCAACTGTCGTGGAATTGTCACGGCAGATGTCCTAGTGTGAGGACTTAGTCGTGAGGCCAACGCATCTATGTGGTAGCTTGAGAGGGGTTGAGCGGAATCGAGAAACGCAACACAAGACAAGGGTTTAGACAGCTTCGGGCCCCGGGAAACATCATCCGGCAACAACCCTACATGCTGTTTGTGGCTAGGTCTCATTATCATTACCAGGGAGTCGCCGTAAACCGGCTCTCCTAGTTATGTCTAGCCCTAAGCTTATCTTCCCCCCCCCCCCCCCCCTTTTTATAATCTTCCTACCCCCCACCCCCCCCAGCCCCCCCCCCCCCCGCCCCTTTGGGGTGCCCTGCCCCTCCTTATATATGTTGAAGGGGCGGGTTACATGTAGAGTCCAACTTGGATTAAGACTTAAACTATTCTGACTTCTCTTCATGGGCTTCTTAACGTCTTGGGCTTCATAACGTCTTGGGCTTCATAACTCCTGGCAACCGAGTTATCACTGTCTGCCGGGTTATGACTGGTGCCGGTTTATGATGGTCTGCCGGTTTATGACTTCCTGCCGGTTTATGATTGTCTGCCGGGTTATCATCTGACTTAACACCTGCCGGGTTATCATCTGACTTAACATCTGCCGGGTTATCATCTGACTTAACATCTGTCTTAACTGTCTGCCGGTTTACCATCCGCCGGTTTACCAAGTCCCAGCCGGGTTATGACTCCGGCCGGGTCATACCGCGGGGTATATCCCTGACATCGGGGGCTCTACTACTACACGTGCCGCTGCTTGCTCGGCCAAGGTTCATCGTTGCAGAGAGACCGATCGACCAGTATGTACGTACATGTTCGCGACCAGACAGAAAACGCTACGTACGCTTCGACCGGGTGGGTCCCAGCTATCAGGGAGGATAAGGACGCACTTCCTTGCGTGCGAAGATATAGCTGGTGGGACCCAGCTGTCAGGGGGAAGAATCATTTTTTTGCCCGTAATATGGGCGCACTTCCTTGCGTGCGAAGAAGTAGCTGGTGGGTCCATCTGTCAGCCTCACCGCGTAGAGTCCTCTTCCGATGGCTGTCGTTCGTTGACCATGCCGCGCGGACAACACCCAGGCGGTGGACGACGGCGAGGCATAGGAAGGGAACAACGTGGAGCCAGGGAAGACGAGGCAGGTGGATGCCCATGCGGAGGGGAGTACGAGGGTTCACTAGGTCGGCTGCGGTGTGAGGCTGCCGTCGCCGGAGAATAACAGGAGGTGTTGGTCAGTAGAGGAATGGCCTGGACGGCGATGGGAGTAGGGTGGGCCAGTGAGTCCTACGCAGCAGCACAGCCGGCCACGGGAGGCGGTAGCAGATGGTACAGCCAACGGTGGTTTGGGTGGCTGAAGCAAGAATACCCGAGATTGAAGAAGCACGACATTCGTTGGATGGACATCCAACGGTCACTGCTGCTAGAATCGTGTGTTGACTATAAGTTGACAAAGCCTTGCGTATGCATCAACTTAGTAGGCCCACAAGTGTGTGGCAGAGAACATATAGCCCATTTGCGATTTGTAATAATATACAACCAATTTTTGAATTCTAATGGAATTTACTACAGCCCATTTACAGTTTGTTAAAATTACAGCCCATTTTCTAGCCAGGACAACATTAATAATTTCAACCAACCGCTCAAAACAGTATTCAATAAAATTTCCCACATTTTGATGGGATCCGAAATATTTTTATCATGAAATTTCGATTCAGATTAAATATAATTTCAAAATAAATTTTTATTAGGTAAATATCCAACGAGATATTGTGCGCGCAACAAGTAATGAAATTAAAATTTTCAAAATCTAAAAATAATAATTTTTTTAACTAATTACCTGTTAGGTGCATTTTTTTATAGTTACAACCCAGTTTTTATAATTACATCCCATTTATTATTTCTTAAAGCCAATTTTTTTGTTAAGCCTAATGCATCCCTCCTAGGAAAGATTTGCAGCCCAGCGGGGCGGAGAATAACAAGTTGACGTGGGCTGGGTATTCCTCAAAAAAAGTATAGCTGGGCTAGCCATTTTCACCTTGAAAAAATTTAATATCTGGGCTGGATATTTGGTCGACATAAAATAATAGCCTGGGCTAGACGGGTCACAGCCCGCCCAGTTGATACCCTGCTCCTCTGAACAACAACAAAAACATCGCTCAAGAAAAACTCTGCTCACACCTCAAAAACACAATTACTACTCGAGCAGCTGGGTCCTAGCTGTCGGCCGCTCCTTGTGTAATTCACTCGTTTTTTGACTATATAGGTTGACAATGGTGTGAGACCGTGATGTTAGGAAACTAGGAGGAAGCAAAAAAAATATAGTTGTATATAATAAGGAGGCACTTGCGTACGTGCGGCTATGGCCCTGGTGGGTCCCCACTGTCATCCTCTCCAAGTAAAGTCATCTCCTGATTCCTCATGTTCGTTGACCATGTTGACAACACGAGACGGCGGCGCCACGGCGAGCTCAACAACTCGAAGGACGATGGAGAGGGCCTCGCGGGCCCTACGGATGATCTGATACAGCGCCCGCTGCTCATTCAGGAAGCCAGGATCATAGGGCCACATGTCCGCGACGGCATTGTCGTTCGCTTGTTCACCGGCGATTCGTCCTTCCGCGAGCCAGTGCTCGTTGAGGAGACGGAGGTTGCAGCACAGGTCCTTCTGCGCTAGTAGCTCTTCCGCCATTAGGGCATCGAAGTGCGGCCGCACCTGCTCTATGGTGAACACAGCATGAACCGGCTTGGGCAGTGGCGCCGGCTCCTGGTCAGAAGCCACGTCCATCATCAGATTTGTCGTCGCTGAGCTCGGCGAGCTCGCTGGCGAGCCAGCATGTCCGGCTGCTGGACTGGACCGCTGCCAAGCACGATTCTGACCACCCTAGCCCACCCAGACCCCCTCCCTCGCCCGCGCACGCTTTCCGCCCGAAACGGTCGGCGCCGCCCGCGCCGCTTTCCGGTGTAGGCGATTGCTCCGCGTTCAAATGACACAAGTGTCGTCCGTCCGTCTGCCACCCACATTAATGATACGCGGTTGCCGAGGCGGCTACTCCGGCGCCACCCGTCCGTCCCTTTGCCGCCCACCATTGCTATATAAACTGCCGTGCCAGCCATAGCCGCAGTCATCCGCCTCCGTTCCCATTCTCCTGTCCACACCACTCCCATCATGGCTTCCTCGCGCTCCAGCGCTCTTCGAGACGGGCGGACGACGGACCAGAAGGAGATGGCAGCCATTGCTACCGACTGGCTGGCCGGCAGGCAGCCGGAGGATGACGATGTCCCAATGGAGAACGTGGTAGTCGATGATCCGGCGCCAACCCCCTCATGCGTGCCATCCTCGCCGGTGCATTGCACCATGACCATTGGCAAGGCACGTGCCCAATACATGGACATGGTGAGGCAGAAGCGTGAGGAGCAGTTCCGGGAGGCGCAGGCCACCGCCGCCTACAACCACCATGTCCTCCAGGAGCACCTGCAGGCGGAGGAGCAGATCGCCGCGGAACGGGCAGAGCAGGACGCGCTGCTCGAGTCGTACTGTTCTGCCCGCGAGAGCTGCCTCGCGCACTGGCGGTACCGCATGTGGGTGGCGGAGGTTGCGGTCGCCTACAAAGAGGGCGATGAAGCGGGCGAGGCGCTGTTTGGAGAGACCGACGACGAGGCTGAGGACAATGCCGGCTCCGCCAAGGCCCCGCCCCACCGGCACCGAGGCGGAGGACTTCGCCGGCTTTGATGAGGCCCTGCTCCGCTGAGGCCCCGCCCCGCCAACAACGAGGCACAGGACATCGTCGGCTCTGCCGAGGCCCCGCCCTGCCGGCAACGAGGGAGAGGATTTCCCCCGGTCCACCAAGGCGCCGCCCCGCCGGCAACGAGACAGAGGACATCGCCGGCTCCGTCGAGGCCTCGCCCCGCTGCCAACATGGCCACGCCACACAGAAAACGAGGAAGAGTAGAACACGGTAGGTCGTCGCCGCTCGGGTCCAAGTAAGGCCACCGCTGCTACCCTCCGGTTGAAGCCAAGCTTGGCGGGTTGAACATTGACGGCCGATTAGCTGCTTGGCAGCGACGTGGAGTAGGAGAGCTGAGCTGGAGAAGAAGCTTCTGTTCGGCTCAGCCGGACACGGGAAATGGGTGTCAGAGATCATAGATTAGGTTAATTAATTATACCTCCAGCGCACCCCTTTTTAGTTGAAGAATGTATGAAATCTAATGAAATCCGGCCGTGTATGAATGAATTTAGTTCGATTAGTTTGAATTCTTGTATCACTGGCATTAGATGAACATGCAAAACAATACGTACTAGCATTATTCTCAGGACGCACGGTGATCACCTCGTTTGCAGCAATTTCACACGTACAAAAAGTTTGAGTAGCTTTTTAGCGTGCATGTACATTGCAATCAAACTCACAGGCCTGGCAATTCATAGAGAACATTCAAAACAATCGATGATTATGCTTCTCAATGATTCACATGTCAGAGCCAATATTTACTTCACAACTGAAGAATAAAGAAAAATCAATCGATGCTGCTGACGGCAAAGGGCGTCCCATTCGAAAATATCAAACGCATGTCTTCTTGCTAACATCAATGAGCAAAATTTGACAAGGTTGTCCCATTCCAAAATATCAAATGCGTGTCTTTGCATACATCAATGAGCAAACTTTGACAAGGTTTTCCCATTCCAAAATATCAAATGCCTACGATTGTGGAATGGGTGGGGTTTGCCATTAGTTTGCACATTGACATGTCACCTCGCGCTAAATAAACTAGTTATTTTTTTGCAGTCCCACTAAAATCAACCAACTTCGCACACCTTTATATGTTGCAATGCCTTGAACATATCGGCACCGCCTTTCTTGTAGCTAATTTTGTGGCTGGAGGTGCAAATGAATGATTCGAGAACATTCGATGTATTGTTCATGATGAAGTATAATGGAGGGCACGAACCATCAGAACATTTTGTGCAGTTCCCATTGAAATCAAGCTGAGCATCCATGTTTGCATAAATACAACAAAAGTGATTATTATAAAGCAAACTGTATTATGAATTTACAGTTATGAATCTACAGTTTAAACATGCACCTACATGATCCATGCAGAGCACACATTTAAAAAATGGAACTCACCGGAAAGAATCCTAAAACAACATTGTATTGGCCATCACAGCAACAAAGATGGAGATCTGTGAGTCCTTCTGAGCTAAAGTTAGTTTGTTCTTGTGGGCAGTAATGTCACCATCCTTCAACTACTCCTTCTAATAAGAAGAGAAGGGCTTGGCTTCTTCATCCTGGCATAATCGGAACTAGGCACTTCACGTACTCCATATTCTTCTTCAGAGGAGGAGGATCCTGTTGTGCAAAGACAAGAGAACAACTAAATGCTAGCATCCCTGTTTGCTCGAAAAAAGGAAAGGAAATATTTAAAACAACCATTACATTAACAATGGGAGTAACTGATGAAATGTATAGTCACAAAGAGATGCATCCTCATTATCCGCATAGGAAATGATATGATACCAAACACAGCAGCTCAACTTGAACTGTATTATTACTTAATTTTATCAGTGGCTATAACGGTGGCAACCCGATGCCTCAATTTATTAGCAGCCTTAGATTAACATGCGAAACAATACCACTTTCTCATGACAGTAGCTAAATAGTAGCACAACACCAATAGAGATGACAAAGCTCAATCATACAGATGAAATCCGTGGGCCGATACCAACCTTTGTTAGGAGGCTTATTGTGTAGAGCATGCAGATGAAGCACTTCTCCGGAACCATCCGTTATTATCTACTGTGGTTGCCATGCTTACTATAAACTCCTCTATTAGTTTAATGTTTCCAACATCTTCTTGTGCAGTTCCACTAAAATATATGTTATCTTCAAACAAGATCCCTGTTTGCACAAGTAGAGATAATTACATATTACATTAAGAGTGGCATCAAATCACAGTGTCAAAACAATTGCTCGTTCCAGCCATAGCAATAAATTAAGATACAAAACTATATGATTACTTGTGTCATCACAGTTCCAGTGCTTCATTACAGCACCGGGAATTGATTTTTATTCTTCTTCCGCTTGTTCTTCCCCTTCATCACTTGGTTCAATAACAGACAAGCTTCACCTTCAATGTAAGATTTGGCATGTCAATTAGGGAGCACAAGTATAGCACTAAACAACAACATTACTTTTCTGATGACAGTAGCAAAATACAGGCCAACCGTTGCGAAATATCATTATCTTACCTCAATGGGATATTACCGTGCACATACATATTGGAAGTTTGGTCTCCTTTTGTGCAGTTCACTAAAATCAAGCAACATTACCGTATAAGTAGCACAACATATGAAAGCACACTGCACAATCATGTGGAAGAAGGCCATTACTGACCTCTCATGATGCGGAATTCAAACAACTCACAAGAAGAAGATCTAAAACAAATTTGCCAACATGGATAGGCAGTCAGATCTCCTCTTGTGCAGTTCCACTAAGATCAAGCAATCAAGCAATGTTGTCAGTGTGCTATTTTGGTTGAACTACACAAAACACTCTTAAAACAAAAGTGTTTTGTGCAGTGCAACAAAAGGTCGCAATAGCAACGAGGTGAAGTAGATAACCCCGTTTACACAGAGGTGCAAAGGAAACAATTACTAGTCAATAACGGTGGATGACACAGAAGCCCACAAAAAGAAGCATCTAACTTATCTAAATGGAAAATAAAGCAAGACAGAGCATTTCTCAAATAGTGGCATTGATTCATATTAACAGAGAGATTATATTAACAAAAAAAATTGTTAAACATATAATTTGCTTTTAACTGTGGCATTGCATCAATTTTCCAGCGGCATTATTAGATTAACAACAGCTAAAGGGTTGTACGGGACAGTGGACGCACCAGCACCATGTGCATCTACCGATGTATAAAGGGGTGATGCACAGTCTATTGCAACAAAGAACAAACAACCAAGGAGCATATTTGTGTAGGTCCCAGTTTTGTTATCTTTAGACACCTTTCCCTATGTGAGGGCAGCAAATCTAGTCCTGCTCAAACTCTACAGCCTTGCCCCCCACACACAGAAAGATCAGTTCGTTACAGATGTGTGTACTGCGTTTGTCATGTTTTCCCTTTTCTACCAATGTAGGTGTTGGATAGCCAGTCTGTACTACTTTCCCCCTTCCTTTCCTCTTTGAACCACGTCGTAGATTCATGCTATACAACTTTCCCCACTACTTTCCTGTTTGATCCAACACCTAGATTCGAGTGCAGAAGCAAAAAAAATCCACATGCAGCTAGAGCAATGCATGTGGATTAAGTAAATTATACCTTAAGGTTCTCGGGGTGTGGCTTAGTGGGCGGCCGGAGGCCGATCTGCCCACACTATGTACGACAGCGAGGAAGAAGGGGTCGGAGGCCCTCCCGTGCTGCCGCTGGGTGAAAAAGCACAGCGACGCCGGTAGTGGATTCCCTCCCTCGCTGACGGCGACAGCGTTAAGCCTCCTTCCCTTCCCTGGCGGATGGGATGCTTGCTACTTCTTGAGCTTGCGTTGGTTTTTCCCTTGAAGAGGAAAGGGTGATGCAGCAAAGTAGAGATAAGTATTTCCCTCAGTTTGAGAACCAAGGTATCAATCCAGTAGGAGACAACGCACAAATCCCCGAATACCTGCACAAACAATCAAACAACTTGCACCCAACACGATAAAGGGGTTGTCAATCCCTTCACGGTTACTTGCAAAAGTGAGATCTGATAGAGATAGATAAACGATAAAGTAAATATTTTTGGTATTTTTGGTTTATAGATCGAAAAGTAAAAGATTGCAAAATAGTAGATCGGAAACTTATATGATGGAAAATAGAAACTCATATGATGGAAAATAGACCCGGGGGCCATAGGTTTCACTAGAGGCTTCTCTCAAGATAGCAAATAACACGGTGGGTGAACAAATTACTGCCTAGCAATTGATAGAAAAGCGCAAAGTTATGATGATATCTAAGGCCATGATCATGTATATAGGCATCACGTCCGTGTCAAGTAGACCGAAACGATTCTGCATCTACTACTATTACTCCACACATCAACCGCTATCCAGCATGCATCTAGAGTATTAAGTTCATAAAGAACGGAGTAACGCATTAAGTAAGATGACATGATGTAGAGGAATTAACTCAAGCCATATGATGAAAACTCCATCTTTTTATCCTCGATGGCAACAATACAATACGTGCCTTGCTGCCCCTACTGTCACTAGGAAAGGACACCGCAAGATTGAACCCAAAGCTAAGCACTTCTCCCATTGCAAGAAAAACCAATCTAGTTGGCCAAACCAAACTGATAGTTCAAAGAGAATTACAAAGATATCAAATCATGCATATAAGAATTCAGAGAAGATTCAAATAATATTCATAGATAAGCTGATCATAAATCCATAATTCATCTGATCTCGTCAAACACACCGCAAAAAAGTATTACATCGAATAGATCTCCAAGAACATCGAGGAGAACATGGTATTGAGAATCAAAGAGAGAGAAGAAGCCATCTAGCTACTAGCTAAGGACCCGTAGGTCTGTGGTAAACTACTCACGCTTCATCAGAAGGGCAATAGAGTTGATGTAGAATCCCTCCGTGATCGAATCCCCCTCCGGCAAGGTGCCGAAAAAGGTCCCCAGATGGGATCCCATGGGTACAGAAGGTTGCGGCGGTGGAAAAGTGTTTTCATGGATGCCTTTGGTGGTTTGGGGATATTTGGGAATATATAGGCAAAAGAATTTGGTCAGGAGGGTCACGGGGGGCCCACAAGGGTGGGGGGCGCGCCCTACCCCCTGGGCGCACCCTCCGTCCTTGTGGCCGCCTCGTGGCTCCTCCGACTTCATCTCCAAGTCTCCTGGTTGTCTTCTGGTCCAAGAAAAATCATCGCGAAGGTTTCATTCCGTTTGGACTCCGTTTGGTATTCCTTTTCTATGAAACTCAAAAACAGGGAAAAAACAAGAACTGGCACTGCGCTCTAGGTTAATAGGTTAGTCCCAAAAATAATATAAAATAGCATATTAATGCATATAAAACATCCAAAACAGATAATATAATAGCATGGAACAATAAAAAATTATAGATACGTTGGAGACGTATCAATGCTGCGGGCTCTTTGACCAGAGTGAGGGGAGAGAGGCCAACGCAGTCTTGTTTAGATCTGGAGAGGGTGAGAGTGTGAAGAGAGCGACTACAAGCGCTGAGGCTCCAGCGTGTATATATATAGTGGAGAGAGTGTGAAGAGAGCAAACCCTAGAAAACAAGCGCTGAGGCTGCAGCGTATCTTTACTCTCTACCTCTCTACTCTTATAAAAAACAGAGTTGTTGACGATGGTGTGCCTGCCATCTTGCAATATAGGCCGTCCGATCTATATCTGACGAATAGGAAGGAAACTATGACAATTTTGCAAAAAGATACCCGCACTCCTCTCCAGATTTGCAGATAAGGCCTTCCCTCGTTCATCCTTATCGCCCACAAGATAAACTACTCATATAAATGCATCTTGATGCACGGGCATCTTGCTAGTATATATATAGTTGGAGTGGTTATCTTTTTCTCTCCATAAAAATCATTTTAAATTGTGCACGAAACGGAACTCTTTATTTAATTTCTCCCTCCGTCACAGTTTACAGGGCACGCATCAACAATCTCTCGGACCAAGGTGATTAGCAATTGTACTGAAAAATAGCATCGGGAGTTATACCATGGCGCCCAATTATTGGAGAAATTAATGCGTACACACATGCATGGAGTGCTTTCAGTCCACGTACACACATGCATGCATTTATTCCACCCCGCGTACACACCTGCATGGAGAGAAAATTGTGGCCTTGATTGCGGTTACGATGCCCTAATTAATTGGGTATTAAACCAAACGCGCCTAAAATCCCTCTGGTGGTGGAAATGCATGCGAATTGAAGCGCTCCCTGTAAACTGTGACGGAGGGCAATGCTAATACACGAAGAAAATTTAACGCTCGAAGGAGTCAATTTGCAATTAATGCTCCACGCCTACCGGTCACACTTACTATCATTCGCTTGTGGTACACGACCCTCCGAAGTGAACAACAACTAAAACTGCATGCGACGTGGAGGCATTGCCGTTGTTGTGTGACCCGGTACCCGGACAATCCATGGCAAGGCGCAGTCGCAGGCGGCCAGAATGCTCCAAATCTGGCAGCCGCGTGCGTCAAATCCTGCGGCCGCAGATATAGCGGTTGACCGCTGGCGCATGAACCTGTGTGTGCGTGTGTGTGTTTATTTTTAACAGCATGTGTGTGTTAGAGAGAGCGACACATCGACCTACAGAGAGATTGTGTGTAGTACTACGATTTAGCTGCGAGAGTCGGTGCATCCTCTCATTTTTGGGCGTCCGGTTGGGACAGCAGCCACGCCCGCTCCTGACCACCCTGGCCCACCCAAACACCCTCCATCGGCCGCGCACGCTTCCCGCCCGAAACGGTCAGCGCCACTCCCGAGAATCGGTGCCGCATTCATGCCCGTGCAGAGCGGACACGACCTCTCACTGGCACTTGCGTTGAAGGGAGAAGCGGATTCAACGAAGAGCGATGGTTGCTTCGTCCGTCCAACTTACTGCTGGGTCTATGTGATTTGATGGCTCATTGGTCATTATTACTGAGGTGGTACGAGCGTGCTGAGTCTCATTTGCATTGTACACTTTACTTTAGTGCATGACACGTGCACCGGATGCTGGATGTCCCACGTTTCGGCGAAAGGAGGTAGAGTGTCTCCACTCTTTACAATTTTCTCCACTCTTACAGCGGAGGAGTGCAAAAGCAGCGAAAACACGGCAACTCAGTGATTACATGGCCCACCTCACACTATCACCATATTTTCTGGATACCGTGCGACACCTAACTCTTTAGTACATAGTACGTACTGTAATTTCTCAGCGAGATAAATTTGTACAATGCTATGAAGCTTCCAGCTTCAGTTTCATGTATCTTGCGACCAAGTTTGCCCCGTTGCAACATTCCATCAAATACAAAGGAGACTAACATGCATGCTATTGCATCTCAATGATTCACAGATCATAGCCAATATGTACTCCCTCCGTTCCAAAATAAGTGTCTCAACTTTATGCCAACTTTAGTATAAAGTTGTACTACTAAAGTTGACACTTATTTTGGAACAGAGATAGCTAAAGAAAAAAATGATCCATGCAGTCCCTAGGCCTTGAACCCTAAACCCTAACCAGGCTTTAATTTGCTGGCGATGTTGAACCTTCCGAAGAAATGAAGTTTGCAACCCTTTGACCATCGGATCATTTTGTGCAGTTTCACTAAAATCGAGCTGAGCATCCATGTGGCAAAGAAATTGAAGAATCATGATTAGAATAAGACTAGTGGGACTAGTTGATGAGACATAAACTCATCACAAATATAGTAGAAGCCAGTAGAGGTACGTGCGGGGCAAAGAAGTAGAGAAATATCCACATGGAGCGATGTGGGCAGCTGGGGTAGTGGTGCAAGCTGGCTGTAAAGGAAGTTGTACCTGTGGGATATCGGGATGTAGCTAGCTTAGAGGAGGGCGGCGGGAGGCGGCAACTGCCCACATCGTGGTAGTGAGTAAGGTACAAAGGCAACCACACCGGCTTGGTGAGAGAGAACGGCGGGGACCCCTGATCGGGACGCACCGATAGTGGGTTTTCGCCGTCAGCGACGGCGACCGCATCTACACAAAGCATCCACCCCTTACCCCGGCGGACGTGATCCACCCGGATGTTAGAGATGTGGCCACAGTCGTTTTGTGCAAGAGAGTGTGAAGAGAGCAACCCCAGCAAGCAACCATGTATGCTCCTGGCTATGTATATAGTGGAGCGGTTTCTTTTTCTCTCCATATGAACCTATTTATATTGCGTATGTACCACTGAAGAAAAAAAAACTTTATTTATAAATAATGCGGCACCATTCATGCGTGGTTCCCGACCCTCCATTAAGTGAGTAACTACTACTAGATGCGTCAAATTATCACGTGGGCTGCATCATTGTACAGAAATGAGCTCCACCGTGTCACGTGTGTGGTTGGGGAAGACGCAAAGAGTGCTACGTGGGTGGGTGCGTGCACCTTTTCTCTTCGAGCATGGTTATTAAAAGTATAGCCAACTACTCTACCACGCGGTTATTATATGGGCAAAGAGTATAGGCAGTAATAATGACTAATGAGCCATCAAATCACGAGGCCCACCTTTCTCTATGTTTGACCGAGGAAGCAGCCATCATTTTACTCCTCGTTGAATATCCATCCGCTGCTACCTCCGCAAATAAATAGAAATCCGCTGCTACCTCCGCAGCATGGTTAATAATATAGCCATGTCAATCACGATGTAGAAATATCATTCACTGATACAATATGGCTGGCTCTAAGGCTGGTGATTTTTTTTTACTTTGTCTCTTTCTCTTTTTGTCTCATTTACTCATTTTACATAGGAGCACGTGTAGAGGATGGCTATTCCTTTTGATGGGACTTCTTAAGCAGCTCCGAATATTATTCCCGCTGCCCACCACTCTGAATCGTGCCATCTATGATACTCCCATTGCAACAACAATGAGGTCCACTAGGTCTAGCACATCCTGTAAGAAGAGACTGTCACGCAAAACATACATTCTTGTTGCCTTCTTGCTCATACAGTACGTACTACTAGTACTACTACTACTCGTTCTCCTATAAACCTTGCGCTTGGCATCTCAAAAATATTAACCTTGCGCTTGGCTCTTCGCCTCTTCGGGAAGTTGAGCAATGATGGTACTATAGTATATGGTTCTGGCTATCTGAGACTGAATGAATTGTTGCACGTCCACCACGTGGGTGAGGGTCGAGGGGCGAGGGAGAGTGCGTACTACTACGTCTGTTTAATATGGACTACATACAGAGCAAAATGAGTGAATCTACACTCTAAAATACGTCTATATACATCAGTGTTTGGAGTATGTACTAGTAGTTCATATTGAAATCTGTTAAAAGACATATATTTCAAACAATATGATAATCTTTCTAACCAAGGTAGGGCCGAGGAGTATATACGTCTAACGGAGGGAGTAGTAAAATTTTCTCCTCGTCCTGCGAGCCACTGCACTCGTGGGCGAGGGAGCGGGCGTAGGCGTAGTAAGCAAGCTTCTCCTCGTCCTGCGACTCTGCGAGCCACCGCGCCCATGGGCGGGGGAGAGGGCGTACTAAGCAAGCTTCTCCTCATTCTGCGAGTTGACGGGACACATCAAAAGTAGTACAGAGCATCTCCAGTGTATACAGCCTTGCCTCTAAGGTAGGCCCCACATGGTTTGCCTCTTTCTTTAAATAACACGTCAAGTCACAATTTGTTTGTTCACCCGTGGTACACGATCCTCCATCAAGTGGACAACTAGTACATGTGTCAAATTACCACGTGGGTTTCCTTTTCATACAGAAATGAGCTCCACCGTGTACCCGCGCGGGTGTGGTTGGGAAAGATACGGGAGTACATGCGCCGTGCGTGCACCTGTTCTCTTCGTGCACGTACCCCACCTACGTGGGTGTGTGTAAGAGAGATACAAACCTAGAGAGATGGCGTGTGTGTTCGTGAGTGTTTTTTGTTATGGGGGGTGATTTCGTGAATGTATTTGTGGGAATATGTGTCGATGATATCTCAAACAAAAATGTGACACATGCAATGTGTGTGAAATAGAGGCATGTCTATATCATATATAGAGGGGCAATCCACGAGAAGAGAGGGAGGGGTCATAGATATCGATAGAGTCAAAGAGAGGATCAAGTGTGTGGGTGCGAGATCGATGAAGAGAGCCATCGAAATTGTGTGTGTGCGCGTCAAAGATATAGGGCGACTGACCTACCGGAATGTCAGAGGGCAGAGGGCAAGTTTGTGTGTGGCAGGGAGACATGACTAGAGCGCTCGATGTATCGGTGTGAGTGTGTGGGGGGGGAGGGGGAGGCAGAGACCTAACTAGAGAGGTAGATCGACTCGTATATGTGTTGAGAAGGAGAGACCTAGCTATGTCTTGAGGAAGATTGGTCGACATCCATACATAAGTGAAGGACGGGAAATAGGTTGGGACACACACACACACACACACACACACACACACACACACACACACACACACACACAGAGAGAGAGAGGTAGAGTGTCAGAGGGGTGGTGGAGTTGCTTCTCGGAGATGGTGGGAGAGGCCTACTAGACAAACTGAGGGTACAATTGCAATATCAAGAAGAGAGGGGATGTGTTTCTGTGTGTGCGTGTGCGTGATAGATGTGTCGGGAGGCATGCATGGATGATGAAGGGGACCATATGTGTTTGGTAAGCAGACCTAACTAGATCGGTAGATCAATTGTTGTGTGTCGGAAGAAGGGAGAGACATAACTAAGGAGGTAGATCGATCGGCGCGTGGGGAAAACAAGTTATAAACGACCTAGCTAGCTATATGTATAGTGGGAGGTCGGTCGGTGTACATCCATTTGTTAGAGGCAAACAAGGCCCAGAGAGACGGATAGAGAGAGAGGGATGGAGCTAGGAGGTGGTGCGAGAGGCCTACTAGATAGGGGGGAGGAGTGTGCGATTGTGATATCGATGAAAAGAGGGGCGAGAGTTTACACATGTGTGGGACCATGTGAGATACACGAGGCATGCATGGGCAGAGAAAGGAGCAGATGAAAAGTGTGTGTGTATGTGGCAGGCAGACATCGCTAGAGAGGTTTATCAATCGGTGTGTGTCGGAAAGGAGTTGTGGAGACCGTGGGAGAATGACCTAAAGAAAAAAATGAATGTGCGCGACGGATAGAATACTGAGGGAGGGGGAGGGCATGTGCATACATGAGAGAAAGTTAGTGCTGGCTACAAAAGGTTAGAGGATATGTGTCGATGATATCTCAAACAAAAATGTGACACATGCAATGTGTGTGAAATAGAGGCCTATCTATATCATATATAGAGGGGGCGATCCACGAGAAGAGAGGGAGGGGTCATAGATATCAATAGAGTCGAAGAGAGGATCAAGTGTGTGGGTGCGAGATCGATGAAGAGAGCCATCGAAATTGTGTGTGTGCACGTCAAAGATATAGGGCGACTGACCTACCGGAACGTCTGAGGGCAGAGGACAAGTTTGTATGTGGCAGGGAGACATGACTAGAGTGCTCGATGTATCGGTGTGTGTGGGGGGGCTAACTAGAGAGGTAGATCGACTCGTATATGTGTTGAGAAGGATAGACCTAGCTATGTCTTGAGGGAGATCGGTCGACATCCATACATAAGTGAAGGACGGGAAATAGGTTGGGACAGAGAGAGAGAGAGAGATAGAGAGAGAGAGAGAGAGGGAGGGAGAGAGGTAGAGTGCCAGAGGGGTGGTGGAGTTGCTTCTCGGAGATGGTGGGAGAGGCCTACAAGACAAACTGAGGGTACAACTGCAATATCAAGAAGAGTGGGGATGTGTTTCTGTGTGTGCGTGTGCGTGATAGATGTGTCGAGAGGCATGCATGGATGATGAAGGGGGACCATGTGTTTGGTAAGCAAACCTAACTAGATCAGTAGATCAATTATTGTGTGTCGGAGGAAGGGAGAGACATAACTAATGAGGTAGATCATCGGCGCGTGGGGAAAACTAGTTATAAACGACCTAGCTAGCTATATGTATAGTGGGAGATCGGTTGGTGTACATCCATTTGTTAGAGGCAAATAAGGCCGAGAGAGACGGATAGAGAGAGAGAGGGATGGAGCTAGGAGGTGGTGCGAGAGGCCTACTAGATAGGGGGAGGAGTGTGCGATTGTGAGATCAATGAAAAGAGGGGCGAGAGTTTACACGTGTGTGGGACCGTATGAGAGACACGAGGCTTGGACAAAGAGAGGAGGAGATGGAAAGTGTGTGTGTATGTGTTAGGCAGACATCGCTAGAGAGGTTTATTGATCGGTGTGTGTCGGAAAGAAGGAGTTGTGGAGACCATGGGAGAACGACCTAAAGAAAAAAAATGAATGTGCGCGATGGATAGAATGCTAAGGGAGGGGGAGGGCGAGGAGGGCGTATGCATGCACGAGAGAAAGTTAGTGCTAGCTACAAAGGTTAGAGGATTGTGTGGGTGTAAGAGACTAACAAAGATCATAATTCGATATGAAAGTGGATTCATATATTTGAATAAGAGATCATAGTGTTATAAACCTATGCATGCATGAATATAGCGGTGATACGCGTGGTGTGGTTTTCGACATGTTATACTATAATGTGATAATGCGTGGCGTTTGCAACTCACAGCTAAATATCGAACTATCTAAACCATACTATATATCGAACAATCTCACATTTTATTTGAATTTGTGATAATGTGTGGCGTTTACAGCTCACAACTAAATATCGAATCATCTAAACCATACTATATATCGAAAAATCTCACATTTTATTTGAATTTGTGATAATGTGTGGCGTTTGCAACTCACAGCTAAATACTTGTAGGCGTAGGGGGCGGGGCACCATACATTATGTGATAAACACATTATACATATGAGACATGGTTTAGATTATGAAGATCTAGCTAGAGCTTGAAATGTACTGTGATTTGAAATCAACATAAAGTGGATTCAAAAAATCGAGTTCGAGTTCATATAGTACACATAGTTCATATCTAACTCGACAGTAATCATGTGGTGTGCTGTGAAGATAATATACAAACGATGGTTTAACTTGACAATAATGATGATTGCAGATCTTATTAAAATAGAGAAACGAATTCAAGTGGTTTAACTTGACAACAATCATGATCGTAGATCTTATTCAAATAGAGAAATGAATTCAAATTTAGTTCATATTGAAGCGGTAGTATATACGTTTGGAATGCACTAAAATGTTCATTTGAGTAGCAGGTTGCATGCATTGTACACGTAGCGAAATATTTTAATTGAACATAAAATGGATTCAAAGTTTTGAATGGCATTTGTAGTAACTCATACAGTAAAACAGGACTAGACTCTCTTGTGTGGTCCGAATTGATTTCTTTTTGGTTTTTTCGTCAAGGGAAGTGCGAATTGATTTGGTACAGTATACGTTAGGCTTGTCCAGAAATTTCAACCCGCGCCGTGTTATCCCAAAATTTTAAGATATCTCTTTGTCTTGTTGTGCTCCTAAAATTCCCTCCATCTCAACCCACGCCTTGCTATCCCAAAATTACAACGCGCGAAAACTCCCACCTCCTACGAAATCCCGACACGCGAAATTCCCGTGATACCCCTGAACCGAAAGAACCACCTAGTTCAAATTGGTGGGGCTACTTATGTAACTTAACCCACATTTCGGACAAGCGCGTCCCTAAGCCATGGTTCCCCCCTCCCATCCCCTCTGCACCCATTCGTACAACGAGGCCGCAAAAACCCGCGAAGCCCCACACCCTCCTCCGTCCGCCACCCAGTCGGAGCCTCTTCCCCGACGACATCGTTCACCGCAGCAGCTCGACGTCCCTCATCCACCGCACAGGATGAGGATCCGACCTCGATCTCGTCGTCCCGCCGGTTCAACCAGCCCTGTGACGCCCCCGACTTAATCATGCACTCATCATACACGCAAACATGCATGATCAAGCACAGGGACTCACGGGAAGATGTCACAACACAACTCTAACACAAATAAACGGAGATCCACAATATTACAGACCAGGGATCACAAGGATCTGAATACATAAGTCAGTCATACAAATATTATCTGAGTACAGACATAGTTAGACAAATTTTGCCTTAAGAAGGCTAGCACAAACAACGACTCTAGATCGAAAGGCGTAGGCCTCCTGCCTGGGAGCCTCCAATCCTACTCCTGGTCAGCGGGCTCGATCCAGTAGTACGTGCCGTCTGGACCCTCCTGGTACTAAGCTCCTGAGGTGGCATCTGGCTCCGGGGCTCCATTGTCTGATGTATCATCAAGGTGGGGTATGGGGAAAAAGAAGTAATAAAGCAACCGTGAGTACTCATCCGAAGTACTCAGCAAGCAAGGATCTACACTACATATGCAACATTATCAAGGGGAAAAAGGCTGTATATGTGGACTGGGCTGCAGAAATGCCAGAATAGAGAGAAGGCATAGTCCTATCGAAGACTAGCATCTTCACGAAGTCGTCATCTTGCAGCAATAGAAGAGATTAGAACAGCATTTTATTAAGCAAACATGTTGAAGCAAGCCTAGAGATCCTTCCTCGACTCCCTGCAAGAAAGCGCTCCCGAAGCTTCAGTTAAGTAACAAGTATCCAGTTCAAGTAGTAGATCGGGATACACAAACTGAGCGTCCTTTACATTAGGACCGGCTATCGATAGATTATTCATCCCTGCAGGGGTGCACTACTGTTACCCAACATGCTCGATCAACTCTGGCCGGACACACTTGCTGGGTAATGCCCGGCCTTGGGAGATCAACACGAAGCAGCGCCCTACCTAGGCTCAGCAGAGAGGTCAGCACGCCAGACTAACCTATGCACCCAGAGGTCTTGGGCCATCGCCCTGGGCACCCTGCGCGTTGCGTGGCTGGCCGGGGTGCAGGTGCGACACTGAACTCGTCAGTGAAGTATCCAGCCCAATCCCGGCGATCAGCCCGCACGGTGAACTACCACGTCTGATGAGCTTTCGGGAGAAACGTACATCGCAGAGGGCCCCATAAACCATTATCCCGCGTGGTGGTAGTGCGTATAGGGCACGTCGACCCACTCAGCTCAAACACCCAAATCCAATAAGCTCATTTAGTAACACGCGGAGACAATCAGAGTTTCTGAAGCTCCGCCACAATATGACACTCGAGTGCCCTTCCGGCACACCCGACATCATAGATCCCCAGCGGGTACCCACCAGGGTCGACCCGCCTGTATCAAAGGTCAAGGTAACCGTGTGCTCATAACATCAAGGGGGAAACCCCGAGGAATCACCCTCGGTGGATTCCACTTGATGAAAACATCAGGGTGAATGTATGAGGCATCACCCTCGAGGTTCACACTCAGGGGTTGCACAACAGAGTCATAACGGAAGTGGAGAAGGAGGAATCACCCTCGATGACCATGACCGAACAGCTACACTGCAGAGTATTCATCAGGAGTGCGTTGCGAGGTATCACCCTCGGCACTCGAGAGTAACTATGCAGAGTCATACAACTAAGGGGGTGAAGTGATGTGTCGGTCTCTGGTCGACGATCACACTGATCGAGCCGTCGATGATCAAGCAGGGCCAACAAGGGTAAGGTGGTGGGGGTCACTGATGGTTCACTACCAACCTATACTAAACAGTTTATCATAGGCAGGTAAGGTAACGATGAACAGGTTACGAAAGCAGACTATGCATCAGAATAGGAGCAAACATTAATAGTAGCAAAATCTAATGCAAGCAGGAGAAATGGAATGGGCGATATCTGGATGCTCAAGGGGGGGGGGCTTGCCTGGTTGCTCTGGCAAGAGAGAGGGATCGTCAACGGGCAGCTCGCCTGGAGCGTAGTCGTACCCGGCTGCAACGTCGTTGGTCTCGGCGTCTATCGAGCGAGAAGGAGGGGGAGAGAAACAATAAATTTCACGACAATAATGCAAACAACATGTATGACATGCCTAAATGATATGCCGGGGTGTTCTACTGCCTAACTAAATGCTTTAGTTAATTTAGGAATTTATTCGGATTTATTTAATTAAAGTTGAGCACTATTCATTTATCGAAATCGGTCTAAAATTTCAATGTTCATCTAGCTAGGGGCATCTGACAGGAATATGGAGGGCGTATTCGGGTTCGTATCGAAATTTCGAGCAACTTTCATATATAAATTATTTTTATCGGAGTTACGGATTATTTTATATGATTTTCTAAAGTTTTAATCATTTTCTGAATTTAATTATTTATTTAAATTTGAATTATCCAGAATAGTGAATGATGACATCAGCATGACAACACCATGACATCAGCAGGTCAAACCCGGCTGACCAGGGTCAAACCTGACCTGTGGGTCCAGTGGGACCCACATGTCATTGACAAAGCTAATTAAACAGGGTTAATTTAATTTAACTAAACTAATTAGCAGGTGGGGCCCATCATTCAGTGGCTAATTAGTGATTTAATTAACTAATTAACTAATTATCTAATTATTGTTTTTATTTTAATTCATTTACTGGGCGGGACCCACATGTCAGTGAGACAGGGGCGCCTAGTCAGCAGTTGACCTGGTCAACAGGTCAACTGGGGCCCAGGGGTCAGTGGCACGGGGCGGGGCCCAACAAGGCCAGGTCAGCGCTGGCCGGAGACGCGCCGGAGTTGGCTCCGGCGAGCCAAACGCGGCGACGCGGCTCGGGAGGAGCTCAGGTTTCATCTACAGAGGGTCTCAGGGGCTGGGGTTGGGCGCGTTCGACGCGGCTCGACGTCGCGCGTCGAATGGCGGCGGTGCGGGGTGCTGGGAAGGCCGGAGTCAAGCGGCGCGAGCTCGTCGGCGGCGAGGCTTTCGGACGTGCAACGGAATCGGCGCTACGGCATGTTTACGGGCGAAGCAAGGGGGTAGGCGAGGCCTACGTGAGGCGGCGAAGCAAACGGGCAGCAGCACATGACCAAATGGTCGCCGGACAGTCGTCGGCGACGAGGTCCGCGGCGGTGGGCTTGGGCATCATGAAAGCGATCGCTACGGCGACGAGATCGAGTAGAATAGGGAGGGGGAGAGCGGCGACTGCTCACCAGGCCCTGTAGGTGTGCGAAAGCGGGATCGGGGAGGGCTTGCCGGAGCGAATCGACGACGGCGTGCGGCGGCGATCCGAGGAGGAAGAAGGGCTCGGGGAGGCGCTGCGGTGGCTCCGGGCTTCGGTTCGTTGGCGCGGTCGAAGCAGACGACGACGATGAGCGCGGTGGGCACGTTCGCGAGGCGGGGCAGTGATAGTGGCCGCGCAGCTCAGCCGCGACCGTCCATGGTGGCGTCGGGTGAGGTGGGAGAGAGCGAGGGAGAAAGGGGAGAGGTGCTAGGGTTCGTCCGCGGGGTCGAGGGGGGGCCCTTGTAGGCGTCCGCGGCGGCGGCAGCGTGCGCTGTCAAGCAGAGGCGAGGGGGGCCCGGTGCGCGCACGCATGCGCGTTCGACAGCGAGGTGGCAGATGAGCAGTAGGAAGGGGACGACGTGGGAGTGGGCTGGGCCGGCGCTATAGCAAGCAGGCTCGAGTGCACAGAGGTTTTAGGCCTTTTCTATTTCTTTTCTTTTCCTGTTTTGCTAATTGTTTGGGCACTAAATGAATTTTGTAAAAAGTGTGACCTAGTTCATAAATCACAGTGCATTATATTCTAACACCAAAAACTAGTGTGGGCAAAACATAATTTCATATTTAATTTAGATTTAAATTAAAGGTTATTATAGGTGGCAGTTTGCTACTGTTGAAGTTGTTTGAGTCACTTAATTAACTTATTAAATGTTGGTTACAATTTTAGCATTGTTCCTGGAATATTTGCTATTTACTGAACATTTTAGTTTCTGTTTTGAATAACTTTTATTTTACACTTTAATTTAATTTGAATTTTTGAGTTAGGAGTTGAAATGCACTATGATGCAAATGATGATTTGGCACTGTTAATCATGCTGACTTGTCATTATCAAAAGTGATTACTGTTGCTAATGACATGGGGCGAAACAAGGAATTCCAATCCCTTAATTTCAACGGGAACATTGTGTGCCATCATAGTGGTTTGACACTGGCCTCCAGGGGTGCGGATTACTACTGGCAGATTCATCTTTTGAAATGCAATGTCATGCGATAATGCAAATGCTTCTGACATGAATGAATGCGATGCTCCTGAATCAAATAATACAGAAGCAGGTACTGAGTTAACAAGAAGGGTACCCATCACAGTAGCAGGGTGATCCTGGACTTCTTCAATATCAATGTTGTAAGCGTGTCCACGACCATGTGCAGTAGACCCAGTATTATAGTTGCGGGCCTGATTGTTGCCACGACCATTGCCACGGCCAGTACGAGGAAAAGCCAACTGATTCTGAGTCTGGCGGCAGTCTTTAGCAAGGTGACCTGGTTTGCGGCACTTGAAGCACAGACCATCTTCAGGATGAAGAGGAGCATTGTTTTGAATAGCTTGAGCTCTTGGCTGCCTCGGTGGTGGAGGAGGCAAATGTGGTGCAGCATAGTTGTTCTTTGGCGCAGGGGCATTTGGACGGAACACGTTGTTGGGAATCCAGACTCGACGCTTCTGTGCTGAGCCCGAAGATGAGCCAGCATCACGATAGCGCTTCTGCGAGTCCTTGTGTTTCATCTGAGCGGTCTCAACCAGAATAGCCTTGTTCACAAGAGTAGAAAAGTCGTTGAAGTCTTGAGCAGCAAGGGCAAGCTCGAGGTCTGGGTGTAGTCCATTACGGAACTTCTCTTGTCTACGGGCATCTATGGCGATGTCTTCTTCAGCATAGCGGGAGAGGTCAAGGAATTCCCGCTGATAAGCTTTGACAGTCTTGCTGCCCTAAGTGAGGTTGCGGAACTGGGTCTTCATCCATTCCATAATTGCCTGAGGAATAGAACGGGCACGAAAAGCAGCCTGGAACTCATACCAGGTAATGACTGTTCCAGCAGGCAGTGTACGCTTGTGTGTGTCCCACCATTGAGCAGCGGGCCCCTTTAAGAAAAAGGGCGTGAAGGTGACAAAGTTGGCAGGGGCGACATTAGCAGACTCCATCTCGTGAGTGATGTCGCGGAGCCAGTCATCAGCATCCAGTGGCTTGTTAGAGTTACGGAAGTGAGTGGGGTTAAGTCGCATGAACTCCGGCAGAGTTATTGAAGGAGGGTTCTGGTTCTGGTTGTTCTGATGCGGAAACTGAGCCAAGATCCCAGTCATGAACTGGCGGTTGAGCTCGAACTGTTGGATGATAGCTACCATATAGTCTGGCGGTGGTGGGTGTTCAGGGGCACGACCACGACCACCGGGTCTAACCATCCTGCTAAGTATCAACAGGGGGTAGTTTAGTAAAAGAAATTGCGAGTGTTTAGCGACAAGCATGATGTAACTTGACAACAATTAAGCAGTGTAACAGATTCATAACAGTAGCCAATTAAGACATAGAGATCCATACACAGAGTCAGGTACATGCGGACAGCATAACGGCGCAAATTTAGAACTAGACATACTAGGCGGCTATCGATAGATTATTCTTCCCTGCAGGGGTGCACTACTGTTACCCAACACGGTCGATCAACTCTGGCCGGACACACTTGCTGGGTAAGGCCCGGCCTCGGGAGATCAACACGAAGCAGCGCCCTACCTAGGCTCAGCAGAGAGGTCAGCACACCGTACTAACCTATGCACCCAGAGGTCTTGGGCCATCGCCCTGGGCACCCTACGCGTTGCGTGGCTGGCCAGGGTGCAGGCGCGACACTGAACTCGTCAGTGAAGTATCCAGCCCAATCCTGGTGATCAGCCCGCATGGTGAACTGTGACATCTGATGAGCTTTCAGGAGAAACGTAAATCGCAGAGGGCCCCATAAACCATTATTACGCGTGGTGGTAGTGCGTATAGGGCACGTCGACCCACTCAGCTCAAACACCCAAACCAATAAGCTCATTTAGTAACACGCGGAGACAATCAGAGTTTCTGAAGCTCCGCCACAATATCACACTCGAGTGCCCTTCCGTCACACCCGACATCATAGGTCCCCAGCGGGTACCCACCAGGGTCGACCCGCCTGTATCAAAGGTCAAGGTAACCGTGTGGTCATAACATCAAGGGGGAAACCCCGAGGAATCACCCTCGATGGATTCCACTCGATGAAAACATCAGGGTGAACGTATGAGGCATCACCCTCGAGGTTCACACTGAGGGGTTGCACGACAAAGTCATAACGAAAGTGGAGAAGGAGGAATCACCCTCGATGACCATGACCGAACAGCTACACTGCAGAGTATTCATCAGGAGTGCGTTGCGAGGTATCACCCTCGGCACTCGAGAGTAACTATGCAGAGTCGTACAATTAAGGGGGTGAAGTGATGTGTCGGTCTCTGGTCGACGATCACACTGATCGAGCCGTCGATGATCAAGCAGGGGCAACAAGGGTAAGGTGGTGGGGGTCACTGATGGTTCACTACCAACCTATACTAAACAGTTTATCATAGGCAGGTAAGGTAACGATGAACAGGTTACGAAAGCAGGCTATGCATCAGAATAGGAGCAAACATTAACAGTAGCAAAATCTAATGCAAGCAGGAGAAATGGAATGGGTGATATCTGGATGCTCAAGGGGGGGGGCTTGCTTGGTTGCTCTGGCAAGAGAGAGGGATCGTCAACGGGCTGCTCGTCTGGAGCGTAGTCGTACCCGGCTGCAACGTCATCGGTCTCGGTGTCTATCGAGAGAGAAGGAGGGGGAGAGAAACAATAAATTTCATGGCAATAATGCAAACAATATGTATGACATGCCTAAATGATATACCGGGGTGTTCTACTGCCTAACTAAATGCTTTAGTTAATTTAGGAATTTATTCGGATTTATTTAATTAAAGTTGAGCACTATTCATTTATCAAAATTGGTCTAAAAGTTCCATGTTCATCTAGCTAGGGGCATCTGACAGGAATACGGAGGGCGTATTCGGGTTCGTATCGAAATTCTGAGCAACTTTCATATATAAATTAATTTCATCAGAGTTACGGATTATTTTATATGATTTTCTAAAGTTTTAATCATTTTCTAAATTTAGTTATTTATTTAAATTCGAATTATCCAGAATAGTGAATGATGACGTTAGCATGACATCACCATGACATCAGCAGGTCAAACCTGGCTGACCAGGGTCAAACCTGACCTGTGGGTCCAGTGGGACCCACATGTCATTGACAGAGCTAATTAAATAGGGTTAATTTAATTTAACTAAACCAATTAGCAGGTGGGGCCCATCAGTCAGTGGCTAATTAGTGATTTAATTAACTAATTAACTAATTATCTAATTATTGTTTTTATTTTAATTCGTTTACTGGGCGGGACCCACATGTCAGTGAGACTGGGGCGCCTAGTCAGCAGTTGACCTGGTCAACGGGTCAACTGGGGCCCAAGGGTCAGTGGCAAGGGGCGGGGCCCAACAAGGCCAGGTCAGCGCTGGCCGGAGACGCGCCGGAGTTGGCTCCGGCGAGCCAAACGCGGCGGCGCGGCTCGGGAGGAGCTCGGGTTTCATCCACAGGGGGTCTCAGGGGCTGGGGTTGGGCGCGTTCGACGGGGCTCGACGTCGCGCGTCGAATGGCGGCGGTGCGGGGTGCTGGGAAGGCCGGAGTCAAGCGGCACGAGCTCGTCGGCGGCGAGGCTTTAGGGCGTGCAACGGAATCGGCGCTACGGCGTGTTTACGGGCGAAGCAAGGGGGTAGGCGAGGCCTACGCAAGGAGGCGAAGCAAACGGGCAGCAACACATGACCAAATGGTCGCCGGACGGTCGCCGGCTACGAGGTCCGCGGCGGTGGGCTCAGGCATCACGAAAGCGATCGCTACGGCGACGAGATCGAGCAGAATAGGGAGGGGGAGAGCGGCGACTGCTCACCGGGCCCTGTAGGTGTCCGAAAGCGGGCTCGGGTAGGGCTTGCCGGAGCGAATCGATGACGGCGTGCGGCGGTGATCCGAGGAGGAAGAAGGGCTCGGGGAGGCGCTGCAGTGGCTCCGGGCTTCGGTTCGGTGGCGCGGTCGAAGCAGACGACGACGGCGAGCGCGGTGGGCACGTTCGCGAGGCGGGGCGGTGACCGTGGCCGCGCAGCTCAGCCGCGGCCGTCCATGGCGGCGTCGGGTGAGGTGGGAGAGAGCGAGGGAGAAAGGGGAGAGGTGCTAGGGTTCGTCCGTGGGGTCGAGGGGGGCCCTTGTAGGCGTCTGTGGCGGCGGCAGCGTGCGCTGTCGAGCAGAGGTGAGGGGTGCTGGTGCGCGCGCGCGTGTGCGTTCGATAGCGAGGGTGGAGATGAGCAGTAGGAAGGGGACGACGTGGGAGTGGGCTGGGCCGGCGCTGTAGCAAGCAGGCTTGAGTGCACAGTAGCTTTTAGGCCTTTTCTATTTTTTTCTTTTCTGTTTCTTTTCTTTTCCTGTTTTGCTAATTGTTTGGGCACTAAATGAATTTTGTAAAAAGTGTGACCTAGTTCATAAATCACAGTGCATTATATCCTAACACCAAAAACTAGTGTGGGCAAAACATAATTTCATATTTAATTTAGATTTAAATTAAAGGTTATTATTGGTGGCAGTTTGCTACTGTTGAATTTGTTTGAGTCACTTAATTAACTTATTAAATGTTGGTTACAATTTTAGCATTGTTCCTAGAATATTTGCTATTTACTGAATATTTTAGTTTCTGTTTTGAATAACTTTTATTTTCCACTTTAATTATTTTGAATTTTTGAGTTAGGAGTTGAAATGCACTATGATGCAAATGATGATTTGGCACTGTTAATCATGCTGACTTGTCATTATCAAAAGTGATTACTGTGGCTAATGACATGGGGTGTTACAACCCCGTCCTTCACCTCCAAGGAGCTACCCCGATGTTCGCCTTGTCTTTCGCGCCACCTCCATTCCCACAGCGCCGTCTTCACCTGAACCACCGGAAGAGCAGCACCATCACCGATTCCTCGGATGAAGCTGAGGCCTAATCGGCGCCACCAAATAGGTTCTACACTAATCGCTGCATGTTCTTCTTGATTCGATCTCACGGTGCTGCCGGCGCTCGGTACCGAGCCGCCATGGCGCGGCTCCTGATACGTCCATTTTGCATCATGTTTACCTACTGTTATTTATTATGTTTTTATGCATAATAATGCTTTTTGGAGTAATTCTAATGCCTTTTCTCTCATAATATGCAAGGTCTACACCAAGAGGGAGAATACCGGCAGCTGGAATTCTGGACCTGGAAAAGCTACGTCAGAGTTACCTATTCTGAACATCTCCAAATGAGCTGAAAATTTATGGAGAATTATTTTGGAATATATGAGGAATATTGGAGTAAATAACCACCAGGTGGGTTGTGCCCTTCTCGGCCCACCTCTGGTGCCCCTCTTCTGGTATATAAGTCATTTTGACCTAGAAAAAATAAGGAGAGGACTTTCGGGACGAAGCGCCGCCGTCTCGAGACGGAACTTGGGCAGGAGCACTTTTGCCCTCTGGCGGAGCGATTCCGCAGGGGGAACTTCCCTCCTGGAGGGGGAAATCATCGTCATCGTCCTCACCAAAAACTCTCCCATCTTTGAGAGGGCCATCTCCATCAACATCTTCAACAACACCATCTCCTCTCAAACCCTAGTTCATCTCTTGTGTTCAATATTTGTACCGGAACCTTAGATTGGTACTTGTGGGTAACTAGTAGTGTTGATTACATCTTGTAGTTGATTACTATATGGTTTATTTGGTGGAAGATTATATGTTCAGATCTATTATCCTATTTAATACCCCTCTGATCTTGAGCATGATTATTATTTGTGAGTAGTTACTTCTGTTCTTGAGGTCACGGGAAAAGTCATGTTGCAAGTAATCATGTGAACTTGATATGTGTTCGATATTTTGATGATACGTATGTTGTGATTCCCTTAGTGGTCTCATGTGAACGTCGAACAGAAGGCACTTCACCATATTTGGGCCTAAGGGAATGCATTGTGGAGTAGTAATTAGATGATGGGTTGCTAGAGTGACAGAAGCTTAAACCCTAGTTTATGCGCTATTCCGTAAGGGATCGATTTGGATCCAAAAGTTTAATGCTATGGTTAGATTTTATCTTAATACTTTTCTCGTAGTTGCGGATGCTTGCGAGGGGGTTAATCATAAGTAGGAGGTTTGTTCAAGTAAGAACAGCACCTAAGCACCGGTACACCCACATATCAAATTATCAAAGTAGCGAACACGAATCAAACCAACATGATGAAATTCCCTTGTACCCTCAAGAACGATTTGCTTATCATAACAGACCATTTTGGCATGTCCTTTGCCACAAAAGGATTGGGCTACCTTGCTTCACATTATTTACCGTTACCGTTACTTGCTCGTTACAAATTATCTTGCTATCAAACTATCTGTTACCGACTATTTTAGTGCTTGCAGAAAATACCTTGCTGAGAACCACTTGTCATTTCCTTCTGTTCCTCATTGGGTTCAACACTCTTACTTATCGAAAGGACTATGATTGATCCCCTATACTTGTGGGCCATCAAGGCTCTTTTCTGGTGCCGTTGCCGGGGAGTGAAGCGCTCTTGGTAAGGAAAAATCATTACTACATGCTGAAATTTATTGTCACTTGCTACTATGGAGAACAATCCTTTGAGGGGTTTGTTCGGGGTATCTTCACCTTGACCGGAACCTCAATTAGTTGCCCCTCAACGTACTGCACCTACTGAAAATATTGGTTATGAAATTCCTTTCGGGTATGATAGAACAGCTGCTAGCTAATCCTTATGCAGGAGATGGAACCGAACATCCTGATATGCACTTGATATATGTAGATGAAATTTGTGGATTATTTAAGCTTGCAGGTTTACCCAGAGATGAAGCTAAGAAGAAGGTTTTCCCTTTATCTTTGAAGGGAAAAGCATTGGCATGGTATAGGCTATGCGATGATATTGGATCTTGGAACTGGAATCGATTGAAATTGGAATTTCACCAAAAATATTATCCTATGCATCTAGTTCATCGTGATCGGATTTACATATATAATTTTTGGCCTCGTGAAGGAGAAAGTATCGCTCTAGCTTGGGGGAGGCTTAAGTCAATGTTATATTCATGCCCCAATCATGAGCTCTCAAGAGAAATTATTATTCAGAATTTTTATGCTTGGCTTTCTCGTGATGATCAATCCATGCTCGATACTTCTTGTACTGGTTCTTTTATGAAGAAGACTATTGAATTCAGGTGGGATCTTTTAGAAAGAATTAAATGCAACTCTGAAGATTGGGAACTCGACGAAGGTAAAGAGTCAGGTATTAAGCTTAAGTTTGATTGTGTTAAATCTTTTATGAATACCGATGCTTTTCACAAGTTTAGCACTAAATATGGACTTGACTCTGAGATAGTAGCCTCTTTCTGTGACTCATTTGCTACTCATGTTGATCTCCCTAAGGAGAAGTGGTTCAAATATAACCCACCTATTAAAGAAGAAATTAAAGAACCCGACATAGCTAAAGATGAAACTATCATTTACAATGTTGATCCAGTTGTGCCAACTGCTTATATTGAAAAACCACCTTTCCCTGTTAGGATAAAGGAACATGCTAAGGTATCAACCGTGGTCAATAAAAGTAATATTAGAGCACCTAAACCTGCTGAACAAATCAAAGTAGAACCTAGTGTTGCTATGCTTAAAGATCTCTTGGCAGAAAATATAGATGGGCATATTATTTACTTCTGTTATGAAGCTGCTAGAATTTCTATAACCGATGAAAAAGATAAACATAGACCTGTTGTTGGCATGCCTGTTGGCTTAGTCAAAATAGGAGATCACTATTATCATGGTTTATGTGACTTAGGTGCTAGCATGAGTGCTATTCCTGTTACCTTATACCAAGAAATTATGAATGATATAGCACCCGCTGAAATAGAAGACATAGATGTTACTATTAAACTTGCCAATAGAGACACCATCACACCACTTGGGATTGTTAGAGATGTTGAAGTCTTGTGTGGGAAAATAAAATACCCTACTGATTTTCTAGTTCTTGGTTCCCCACAAGATGACTTTTGTCCCATTATCTTTGGTAGACCTTTCTTGAACACTGTCAATGCTACTATAGATTGTCATAAATAAACTGTCAGTGTTCGCTTTGGTGATGAGTCTCATGAATTTAATTTTTCCAATTTTAATAGGCAACCTCATAAGAAAGAATTACCTAATAAGGATGAAATAATTGGTCTTACTTCTATTGCTGTGCCTCCTACTGATCCACTAGAACAATATTTGCTAGACCATGAAAATGATATGCATATGCATGAAAGAAATAAAATAGATAAAATCTTCTTTGAACAATGACCTCTGCTTAAACATAATTTGCCTATTGAAACTTTAGGAGGACCTCCTCCGCCTAAAGGTGATCCTGTGTTTGAACTAAAACAATTGCCAGACACTTTGAAATATGCTTATCTTGATGAGAAAAAGATAATCCTGTTATTATTAGTGCTAACCTTTCAGAACATGAAGAAGAAAGATTATTGAAAATTCTGAAGAAGCACCGAGTTGCTATTGGATATACTCTTGATGATCTTAAGGGCATTAGTCCCACTCTATGTTAGCACAAGATTAATATGGAACCTGATGCTAAACCCGTTGTTGATCACCAACGATGTTTGAATCCTAAAATGAAAGAAGTGGTAAGAACTGAAATATTAAAGCTTCTGGAAGCAGGTATAATCTATCCCATAGCTGATAGTAGATGGGTAAGTCTTGTTCAGTGTGTCCCTAAGATGGGAGGTATTACTGTTGTTCCTAATGATAAAAATGAACTTATTCCACAGAGAATTGTCACTGACTATAGAATGGTAATTGATTTTAGAAAATTAAATAAAGCAACTAGAAAAGATCATTACCCTTTGCCTTTTATTGATCAAATGCTAGAAAGATTATCTAAGCACACACACTTTTGCTTCCTTGATGGATATTCTAGTTTTTCTCAAATACCTGTTTCACAACCTGATCAAGAGAAACCCACCTTTACTTGTCCTTTCAGAACTTATGCTTATAGACGTATGCCTTTTGGTTTATGCAATGCACCTGCTACCTTTCAAACATGTATGACTGCTATATTCTCTGATTTTTGTGAAAAGATTGTTGAGGTTTTCATGGATGACTTTTTCGTTTATGGAACTTCTTTTGATGATTGCTTAAGCAACCTTGATCGAGTTTTGCAGAGATGTGAGCAAACTAATCTTGTCTTGAATTGGGAGAAGTGCCACTTTATGGTTAATGAAGGTATTGTCTTGGGGCATAAAATTTCTGAAAGAGCTATTGAGGTGGATAAAGCTAAAGTTGATGCAATTGAGAAAATGCCATGTCCTAAAGATATCAAAGGTATTCGTAGTTTCCTCGGTCATGTTGGTTTCTATAGGAGGTTTATTAAAGAATTCTCTAAAATTTCTAGGCCTCTTACAAATCTTTTACAAAAGGATGTTCCGTTTGTTTTTGATGATGATTGTGTAGAGGCCTTTGAAACACTTAAGAAAGCCTTAACTTCTGCACCTATCGTTCAACCACCTGATTGGAACTTGCCTTTTGAAATTATGTGTGATGCTAGTGATTATGTTGTTGGTGTTGTTCTAGGACAAAGAGTTGATAAAAAGTTAAATGTTATCCATTATGCTAGTAAAACTCTAGACAGTGCTCAACGAAACTATGCTACTACTAAAAAGGAATTTTTAGCAGTTGTGTTTGCTTGTGATAAATTTAGATCTTATATTGTTAATTCTAAAGTAACTGTTCACACCGATCATGTTGCTATAAAATATCTTATGGAAAAGAAAGATGCTAAACCTAGACTCATTAGGTGGGTTCTCCTGTTACAAGAATTTGATTTACATATCACTGATAGAAAAGGAGCTGAGAACCCCGTAGCTGATAACTTGTCTAGGTTAGAAAATATTCTTGATGAGCCACAACCTATTAATGATAGCTTTCCTGATGAGCAACTAGCTGCAATAAATATTTCTCATAACACTCCTTGGTATGCTGACTATGCTAATTACATTGTTGCTAAATATATACCACCTAGTTTTACATACCAACAAAAGAGAAAAATTCTTCTATGATTTAAGACATTACTTCTGGGATGACCCACATCTTTACAAAGGAGTAGATGGTATTATTAGACATTGTGTACCTGAGCATGAACAGGAACAAATCCTACGGAAATGTCACTCTGAAGCTTATGGAGGACATCATGCGGGAGATAGAACTGCTCACAAGGTATTGCTATCTGGTTTTTATTGGCCTACTCTCTTCAAGGGTTCCCGTAAGTTTGTTTTATCTTGTGATGAATGTCAAAAAATTGGTAATATTGGTAAGCGTCAGGAAATGCCTATGAATTATTCTCTTGCAGTTGAACCATTTGATGTTTGGGGTTTTGATTATATGGGACCTTTTCCTTCCTCTAATGGGTATACACATATTTTGGTTGCTGTTGATTATGTTACTAAGTGGATAGAAGCTATTCCAACTAGTAGTGCTGATCACAACACCTCTATTAAAATGCTTAAGGAAGTTATTTTCCCAAGGTTTGGAGTCCCTAGATATTTAATGACAGATGGTGGTTCACATTTTATTCATGGCGCCTTCCGTAAAATGCTTGCTAAGTATGATGTTAACCATAGAATTGCATCACCCTATCATCCTTAGTCTAGTGGTCAAGTTGAACTTAGCAATAGAGAAATAAAATTAATTCTACGAAAAACTGTCAATAGGTCCCGAAAGAATTGGTCTAAGAAATTAGATGATGCACTTTGGGCATACAGAACAGCTTATAAAAATCCTATGGTTATGTCTCCTTATAAAATGGTATATGAAAAAGCTTGTCATTTGCCTCTTGAGTTAGAACATCAAGCATATTGGGCAATTAAAGAACTCAACTATGGCTTCAAACTTGCTGGTGAAAAGAGGTTATTTGATATTAGCTCACTAGATGAATGGAGAACCCAAACTTATGAAAATGCCAAGTTGTTTAAAGAAAAAGTTAAAAGATGGCATGATAAAAGAATCCAAAAGCGTGAGTTCAAAGTGGGTGAATTTGTCCTTTTGTACAACACTCGTTTCAGATTCTTTACAGGAAAGCTTCTCTCCAAATGGGAAGGACCTTATGTTATTGAAGAAGTTTATCATTCTGGAGCTATCAAAATAAATAATGCCGAAGGTACTAGCCCGAAGATTGTCAATGGGCAAAGAATTAAACACTATATCTCAAGTATGCCTATTAATGTTGAAGGCAATATTATTCAAACCATGACATAGGAGGAACACATAAAAGAAACCTTCCGGAACACTCTAGAATCGTGAAAAAAGAGGAGGTACATGATATGGTAAGTAAACGGACTCCGAAAAATCCGCAGAAATATTTTTTGTTAGTTTTGGAATATAACAAAAATTAGGAAAATAAGAAACAACTAGGAAGGCAACCCTGGTGGACACAAGACACCAGGGCGCGCCTGGCCTGGCTTGCCAGGCGCGCCCAGGTGGGTTGTGCCCACCTCGGGTACCTTCCGGACTCCGTTTTTCTCTAGTTTACTTGTTTCCCAAGATAAAAAATCTTTATATACCCACCGAACCTATTGACCACCATATCACGGAGAAATCTTCTATTCTTCTTTCTTGTTGTTTCCTGACAGATCTGAAAAATATGTCGTCTCAAGATTCCGAGGAGGATTGCCCAGTTTCTTATTAGCCCTTAGATAAAAATATCTTCAAGGACACCTATCCCTGTATATGGTTCACTGATGAGGAAGATGAAGATGAACTAGTCCCTCCTTGTTTCAAGCAAGAAAGCAAGGAGGCATTATGCAAGAGGATAATAAAGCTTGAGACGGAGAACGATGAGTTAAGGATGGATAATTTTACCCTCCGACGTAAGCTGGAGAAAGAGAAGGACAAACCCGCTACTACCTCATCACCACCACCACCTTCTTCATCACCAAAGGATACTTGAGTATCGGGTATGGGCACTCCCCTTGGCTTGTGCCAAGCTTGGGGGAGGTGCCCCGGTATCGTATCACAATCACTATCTTTTGCCTTTACTTATCTTAGTTCAATCTTAGTTATCTTTTGATTTAGTTGAATAAAAATTTAGTTCGATCTTTCTTCGAGTGTTTGCTTAGTGATCTATCTATCCTTGTAATCGTGTGTGAGATATATTATAAAGTTTAGTTTGAGTTTTGCTTTCTTTACTTTCGTGTTCAATAAAAAGAAAGGAAAATGGATAAAAAGATCATATGCTAATCTTATGTAAGTGATGACATCACATAAGGAAGAGTATAAGTAGTAAAATTTATTGGAGATTGACAAACAGAGCATTGGTCAATGATGCAACTCATGAAAGAATTAATAAGGGAAGAGACGATTCACATGCGAATACACTATCTTGGACATCTTTTATGATTGTGAGCCCCCATCAAAATATTATATGCCAAAATTGTTGATGTTGGACAAGGAAGACAACGTAATGATTATGTCTGTTCATATTCACATAGAAGTTATATTGTCATAGATCCTTTAACATGTGGTGCTTGCCCCTATCTTTGCTAGCCAAAAATTCTGCACTAAGTAGAGATACTACTTGTGCATCCAAAAACCCTTAAACCCAAATCTTGCTTTGAGAGTCCACCATACCTACCTATGGATTGAGTAAGATCCTTCAAGTAAGTTGTCATCGGCGAAATAGGGCAATAAAAGTTGCTTCTAAATGTGTTAGATCATTTAGTGTAAGAGAAAATTGAGCGTTGTACGAACTTGTGATGGCATAATAAAGGTTGCTATCTCAAGGGGCAATATAACATGACGTTCTTTTGCACTACGAGATTGAGCATACAACCAAAAAGCACATGGCAACCTCTGCTTCCCTCTGCGAAGGGCCTATCTTTTACCTTTATGTATTTACTTTTATGCAAGAGTCAAAGTATTCTTCTCTATTTTTTTTAATTTTCTCTTTTGCAAGCATCATGTGGTGAGGAAAGATCTAGGCACATATATCCAGTTGAATATGGGTGGGCATGAGTTATTATTGTTGACATCACCCTTGAGGTGAATGCGTTGGGAGGCGAAACTATAAGCCCCTATCTTCCTATGTGTCTGGTTGAAATTTTTTGCTCATGGGTATGCGGTGAGTGTTAGCAACCATAGAAGACTATATGATGGTTGAGTATGTGGACTTGCCAAAAGGCTCCGATACGTGACCCTTCCTGAAAAGATGATGAATTTTAGTTGCAAAGTTGACTGAGAACATAATTTGTTGGTTTTCAATGGAGTTTATGCTTTATACTTCGATGTTGTGATGAATTGTTACTTGTTCACGAGAAGTTTATGACGAAAGTTATGTGATAAAAGTTCTATGTTAAAGTTTGTTGTTTTTTTAATAATATACATGATGCTTCTATGTCCGTATTTTGTTTTTATCGACACATCTCTCTCTAAGCATGTGGACATGTTTTTCGATATCGGTTTTTCGCTTGAGGACAAGCGAGGTGTAAGCTTGGGGGAGTTGATACGTCCATTTTGCATCATGTTTACCTATTGTTATTTATTATGTTTTCCTGCATAATAATGCTTTTTGGAGTAATTCTAATGCCTTTTCTCTCATAATATGCAAGGTCTACACAAAGAGGGAGAATACTGGCAGCTGGAATTCTGGACCTGGAAAAGCTACGTCAGAGTTACCTATTCTGAACATCTCCAAATGAGCTGAAAATTTACGGAGAATTATTTTGGAATATATGAGGAATATTGGAGCAAATAACCACCAGGTGGGTTGTGCCCTCCTCGGCCCACCTTCGGTGCCCCTCTTCTGGTATATAAGTCATTTTAACATAGAAAAAAATAACGAGAGGACTTTCGGGACGAAGCACCGCCGTCTCGAGGCGGAACTTTGGCAGGAGAACTTTTGCCCTCCGGCGGAGCGATTCCGCAGGGGAACTTCCCTCCCGGAGGGGGAAATCATCGTCATCGTCATCACCAACAACTCTCCCATCTTTGGGAGGGCCATCTCCATCAACATCTTCAACAGCACCATCTCCTCTCAAACCCTAGTTCATCTCTTGTGTTCAATCTTTGTACCGGAACCTTAGATTGGTACTTGTGGGTGACTAGTAGTGTTGATTACATCTTGTAGTTAATTACTATATGGTTTATTTGGTGGAAGATTATATGTTCAGATCTATTATGCTATTTAATACCCCTCTGATCTTGAGCATGATTATTATTTGTGAGTAGTTACTTTTGTTCTTGAGGTCACGGGAGAAGTCATGTTGCAAGTAATCATGTGAACTTGATATGTGTTCGATATTTTGATGATATGTATGTTGTGATTCCCTTAGTGGTGTCATGTGAACGTCGACTATATGGCACTTCACCATATTTGGGCCTAAGGGAATGCATTGTGGAGTAGTAATTAGATGATGGGTTGCTAGAGTGACAGAACCTTAAACCCTAGTTTATGCGCTATTCCGTAAGGGATCGATTTGGATCCAAAAGTTTAATGCTATGGTTAGATTTTATCTTAATACTTTTCTCATAGTTGCGGATGCTTGCGAGGGGGTTAATCATAAGTAGGAGGTTTGTTCAAGTAAGAATAGCACCTAAGCACCGGTCCACCCACATATCAAATTATCAAAGTAGCAAACACGGATCAAACCAACATGATGAAAGTGATGTGATGAAATTCCCGTGTACCCTCAAGAACGCTTTGCTTATCATAAGAGACCGTTTTGGCTTGTCCTTTGCCACAAAAGGATTGGGCTACCTTGCTGCACATTATTTACCATTACCATTACTTGCTCGTTACAAATTATCTTGCTATCAAACTATCTGTTACCGACTATTTCAGTGCTTGCAGAAAATATCTTGCTGAGAACAACTTGTCATTTCCTTCTGCTCCTCGTTGGGTTCAACACTCTTACTTATCGAAAGGACTACGATTGATCCCCTATACTTGTGGGTCATCAGCTCCATCTACGGCGGCATCGCCGGCCACTTCCTCCATGGCGTCGCTCCCTCGGCGGCGACGTCCACATCAGTCAGAGCTGCTGCTGCTACTGCTGCTCTGGCTCTCGCTGGCCCTGCTGCTGCTGCTTCGGCTCTCGCTCGCACTACTGCTCTGCTCTTGCTCTCGGTCCCCTACCTGGTCTGCTCTGACTCTTGCTCGTGCTGCTGCTCTTGCTCTTGCCCTCGGTCCCCTGCCTGGTCTGCTCTGGCTGTTGCTCACGCTCGCGTTGCTGCGCTTGCTCTTGCTCTTGCTTGCGCTGCTGGTCTACTCTTGCTCGCGCTGCTGCTGCACGAGCAGCAACTCCGGCTCCCGCTCAAGCTCCTGCTGCTGCTACCCGAGATGCTGCTACACGACCAACTACCCCGGCTCTCGCACGCGCTGCTGCTTTGGGTGCTGCTGCTGCTCTGCCCCGGCTGCTCTCTAGTAGTACGGTCCCTGCTGGAGCGGCTACCAATTTAGATCACTGCTACTCTGCCACTAGTGCTCGAGCGGCCAAAACTATTAGTGCACTGCTTTTCTGCTACTAGTGCATTCAGTTTCGACAGTAAAATTCAGTTTCGACAGCAAAATTTAGTTTCGACAGTAAAATTCAGTTTCGACAATTAAATTCAGTTTCGACAGTTAAGTTCAGAGATGAGCGGCTGATGTATTTTACATCTAGCACTTTTTGGTTATGTATTTTACATCATCTATCGGAGATGCTATTAGAATACCACTTCAGGTTAACATTGTCTCGCTTGTCCTGCTTCAGCCTCGCCGTCGTACACCTCACCAGAGCTACTCCAACGACGAAACCCTCCATCACAGTGGAGCAGTACCCTTGGCTCCATCTCCAGGTGCCTAAGATCTTCTTTCCCTCCTCTGACTGCCACATCAGCCGCAGCATCCTCAGCGACCAACCCAATGATGCTGAGATCGACATTGCTTCGCCAAAGAGGTTGTACACTTGCTGCATCGCTTTTTTACTCTACATGTTATATATATTGTCCATTGAGCACACGTAGTAACGTGAAAATACGATTAGTTTCTCCTATATAACAAGCAGTGAGGTACCAGGCAACTTAGCTATCCGTGATGGACTCTCTCGAAAGCCATCATTATTTATTTCTGCGCGTTTGAGTTGTGCATGTGTAGATGGGCCTGGGAGTTGAGTTAGTAGGGCAGTGGCCTGGGTCCAGAGTAGTATAAGTAGCACAAATACATTTTTGGAGTGTAGGCTTTTGCCTGTTCAAGCCTGCCTACTAGAATTGCCAGTGGTTGAAAGGAAAAGTGAAGCAAAAACATAGGAATTGGAAAGTTTCCTATGGTACTACTATTAATGCATTTGTTTCAAAGGAATGGAGCAAAGGAAAACTGTAGAATATTTTCCTTTAGTGTCTCTTTCAAAGAAAAACCGTAGGAATTTTAGTATCCACTTGGCCCTCCTTTTCAAATTCCTATTCATGAAGAACAAGACTAAGTAGCATAATAGCATTATAACTGTACATTTTCTTGTGGTTTGACTTAATTTGACCATGCTTCTTTGCATTCCTGTGACCTTCCAATTCCTGTGAACCAAACACCTAGATTGACAGAAATCCTGTGATTTTAAGTTCTCTGTTTTGCACATACATTCCTATCCTATTATTGTGTATTTCCTATCCCTGCGTTGTTAGAATCCTCCAATTCAAACGAGCCCTTACATAATTATTTCACTTACAGATAGTTGTCAAAGAAAACCTTGTGTGGTTTGTCCCGCTCCTGCCGTGCCGTCGTCCACCCCAGCTCGGCTGCTCCAACGACAAAAGGATCCACCACAGCAGGGATCCGACCTCCAGACTATCTTTCGCCGCCTCAGATCCTCTTCCTCGCCGCCGGCATCCACGACAACTACATTACCATCATCAACTGAGCAGATGACCTTGAGGACTACATGGGTCCGCAAGAGAGGTCGCACTCTTTCATGTCTGCTTACGTTATGCATCGCTTAATATTACATGCTACTTTATCGTCCTGTTCACCGATTAGACTCTGAGTCAGCTCCAAACTAATGCTCAAACTTGAGTTTTTAAATGGTTGTGGGGTACATATCGGGGCCGCAATCAATAGTATCTGTCTACTATCTGGTTAATCTCTGGTGTCTACTATGAGTTTCATGTTGGGTGGGAAACAAACAGTAAAGAAGCCATTATCTGTATTTTTTAACTGAAGCCATTATCTACCTGCTATCATTAGTTTTGGGTCTATCCACAGGTTGCTACCATCACTCTGGATTTTTGCATGCACTCCTTATATAATCTCACTATGTTTTATTCCAATGCATGTCAGTTATTGTACACAATGGAACTGAACATGTAGAGCAAAAGAGACGAGCCTTGCGTGGCAATAAAATTTCATGCAGACGTCGCTCCATGGTGGGCGCAAAGACAGCCCCCCTCCACTCATTTCAGATTGTGATCAAGAGGAAGATAACTGTTCCGAGGGGGATTCAGAAGGAGCAGACCACTCATATTTACCCCCTGAGGTCTTCGCTCTAACTTGGCATGCTGATATTGGTCATATCATCCATATGGTGCCTTGCATTGCTTACTTTATACATCAAATATGTCATCTGCTTAGTTTAGACATGCTTTGTGTGAATGCCATCTGTTTAGTTTCTATATCGTATATGTGAATTATGCAATGCCATCTTGTTTAGCCAGGCATCATATATGTGAATTTTGCAATGCCATCCTGCTTAGCCGGTCATCTTATATGTGAATTATATCATGCCATCCTTTTTTTCATTACGTATTACATTTGTCAACAATGTTAGTACATTCAACTACTCTTTGTGTGCATCGGCCATTTGACAAGGTGATGGAAAAATCTGGAGTGAAAACAAGGTCTTCAGAGCAGACAATGCTATCTGACGAAGCGCATATCTCGCTGGTTATAGATAGCTCCTCAGAGGAGGATTCAAAGACAGATGACTAGTCCTATTCCCCCTCCCACCGAGGTGTATGCTCTAACTTGGCAGGGTTATGTTGCTCATATCGTGCGTATGGTGTCTTGCATTGCTATGTCATTTGCTTAGTTTAGACATGCTTTGTGTGAATGCCACCTGTTTATTGTCTAATTACCATATATGTGAATTATGCAATGCCCTCTTGTTGCAAGACATTATATATGTGAATTATGCAATGCTATCTTGTTGCAAGGCATTATATATGTGAATTATGCAATGCCATGTTGTTTAGCCAATCATCATTATGTGAATTATATCATGCTACTCTTTTTTTGTATTACGTATTCCATTTGTCGACAACGTTTGTATATTCAACTACTCTGCCTGTGCATCAGCCATTTGAAGTGGTGATGGAAGTATTTGGAGTGAAAACAAGGTCTTTAGAGCAGACAATGCTACCTGCTGAAGCAGACATCTTGCTGGTTAAAGATAGCTCCTCAGAGGAGGATTCAGAGACAGATGACCAGTCCTATTTCCCCCCTGAGGTCTATGCTCAAACTAGGCAGGGTTATATTACTCATATCATGCATATGTTGTCTTGCATTACTTAGTTTTTACATCATATATGCGATTGCCATCTACTTACTAGCTTAGTATATATATAAATCATATATTTGAATTATATCGTGCCATCATGTTTACATAGACAGTATTTATCTGAATTATGGCATGCCAACCCATTTAATAAAGACATCATATAGTTATATCATCTCATCCTGTTTAGTGTTTACAGTCATCATATTTTCAATTATGTCATTCTATCCGTGAATTATGTCATGCTATCATGTTTCCATAGGCGGCATGTATGTGAATTATGGCATGCCAACCTATTTAATAAACACATCATATAGTTATATCATGTCATCCTGTTTACATAGTCATCATATTTTGAATTATGTCTTTCTATCCTGTTTAGTTAGCCATCATATATGTGAAATTGTGTCATGTTATCCTGTTTAGTTAGCCATCATATATGTGAAATTGTGTCATGCTATCCTGTTTGGTTAGACAACATAAATGTGAATTATTTCATGCCCTCTTTTATTCCCCACTATCCATTGCACCTGTCTATCATACAATGTCTGTACATTCAATTACTTCTCTTGTTTATCAGCCATTTGAATTGAAGGGGGTGATGGTAGTATCTAAGGGAGTAACAACACGGTCTTCAGAAAAGATAGTGCTACTAGTCGATGTAGATAGAACCACGGTTGTACTTGCCCAAGAACTAGCCCCACCACACATAACCCAGACTCTGGCAGATTGTACCCCTACCCAGTTAGACAGAGAACCAGCTACACCCCTTCTAACCCCAACCCCAGCAGATAGTAACCCAGTTCCAGTTGACATAGCACTGTCTCCACCACAGGGCACCCAAACACGAGCAGTTAGTAAGGCAACTGCAGTGCCCAAAGCACGAGGACCACCACTCTGAACCCCAACTCAACGCTTAAAGCAGAAGAAGAATTGTTCTCAGGCCAGGTTCTGTAGCTATGGTTCATACTCCTTTGCTCTTGCATCACCATATTTACTCATACCAACTATTTTCAAATTTAAAGGATGGAATTGAAACTCCAATGGCGCAACAGGTATGTTTTAAACCTGTTTCTTGAACTAGTTTGCTATTGTAACTTGCTCTAGGTTGATTTCAGTTTCAATTGAATAAACAGTTATGTTCTCATGTCATGCACATTACAAGTGTTGTTATTGCTGTGTAGTTTCCCACACTTATATTCCGTCTATGCTGCTTTGTCTTAAACAGACATTATTTGAACTGTGTCTCTATCTTGATTTGGCAACAAAAACTAGAATGATATAGACCATACAGTGACCATGGTACATAGATATATGTTTGTTTCTTGCTGTTATCCTGTCCACTTTACTACTAAACTGATTTACCAAAATGAGTTTCATATACAACATGGTAAACCTGTGACATGTCTGCTTGTTTCTCTTTTAGAATGCAGACAAAATATTGGAGAAGAGTACCCCGTTATGCAATGGTAAAGGAAGTAATGCAGATAAGGTTCAAGATAGTGAGACATCCTTGTTGGTCTCCAAGAAAGCTGATAAAAACTATCTTGACGACAGTCAGACAACCCCAAAGTCCTGTCTTGATGTAGTGTTCGAGTTACTGGCCACTATTGCTGGCACAAGCTCTTTGAACTCGCTGCCTGAATCAGTTCGTCTTCTTGAGTCTCAACTTCAAGTTGAAAGACATCGATCAGATGTGCTGCGAGACGAAGCCGAAGGACTACGAAAGTCCCTGCAGAATTCAGATGCATACTTTCTGGTGCAACAGCAAGCGCTGGAGGATTTAAGCGCCAAACAAGAGAAAGTTAATAAGCTTGCTAAGCATCTTGCCAGCATGCTGGGTACCCAGGATATTGTTTCTTGAGCTCTTCTGAAGTGGTTTCAGTTCTGGACTTGTTTTGCTGCAGCGTTTATTTGCACTGGTCGCCAACTTTGACAACCAGTGTATGTGATATGCTGCTTTGTTCCCTATATTTGCACTGGTGGCGAACTTTGATGCCCAGTGGATGTAATATGTGTAATAGTCGTAATAGCCTAGCGTTAGTTGCTTGCTTGTTTATTTCCCTATTGTCTTATTTAGTTGTTTGCTTGTAGTCACTGCAGTTCTTTTTCCGTGTTTTTCTAGTGGCCACAATAACCTATTTTTTATAACTAGGCCACAATAACCATGGGCAACATACGGACCGTTGTAACCATGGTCCTGCTACCTGTTGTAGTGACCATGGGCCTCCTATGGGCCGTAGGATCCATGGGCCCTCGACGGGCCGTATAATCAATGGGCCTTCTATGGGCCACATGATCGATTCGTTAAACATAGGCCGTACTATTCGTAACGGTCCACAAAATGGGCCGTAAACGGGCTAGAGTGGAAATCGTGTGTTTATGGCCCGACCATAACGGGCCATTAATAGGCCGAAATGTATAACAGGCTTAATTCTATTGACAGGCATCACGGGTCGTTAATGGGCCATATTTGATGACGCTATGAAAACATCCCAATGGGTTAACGGGCCATAAACGGGCCGACTGTAACCACGGGCTGAATTTGGCCCACAAGCGGAAGAGGTCAGTAACAGACCGTAAGTAACCGAATGCTGGAAATGAGCCCAAGAATAAATGGGTCCTTAGAAGGCCGAAAGGTAACACGGGCTGGAAACGGCCCAATGGAATAATGGGCCGCTAATGGGTGTAAAGTGATACACTGTTCATTATGGGCCAGTTTCACCACGGGCCTTTAATGGGCCCATAATTAGAAAGGGCCTCGTATGGGCCGAAAGACGTCATGGGCCATACATGGGCCGGAAGTTACAATGGGCTGTTATCATATTGGACAGCCCAGATGATGCTACTGGGCCCAATTCGAATAGGCCATAACGGGTCGTGAGTTAGCGGGTTGTAAATGGGCTATATGCGAACAGGTCCTTAACAGGCTTTCCGTGGGCCGGCGCTCTACCTTTTGACCAAGTCAAACAGGTTAGCCTTTTCACCTGAATGGGCCTCTTTTGGGCCGTGCCACGTGTCGACGTATCATAGGCGCTTCCCGTCCAATGAGTGGATGACATCTGTCCCAATGCTGAGCCGACACGTGGTTCCTCTGGCCATTGAGAATTTTACACGTGAAAAATCCCCATTGGTCCGGGCTGTTAACGGGTTATCGGATCCAATCCGGAACCAGATAGCTTAACGGCGACCCATTACGGTGGATGCCACGTGTTGGTTACTCTTGACAAAAGCACTTCCATGGCGCGCCATTTATCGTCATGGAAGTGGACACTTACGTGATGATAATTTTGGTGTTGTCATGGAACACTTCTATGACAGCACGGGTATGACTATCTTGATTTTGTCATAAAATCGTCATGGATGTACATGCATGACAGAAAATGTGACCTACTGTGACAAACACGTATCATCACGGAAGTGGTTTTTTTTGTAGTGTGTGCTTTGTGAAAGTCCTATTAAGCGTCTTGATCTATCTCTATAGATTTTGATGCCCAATATGTAAGCAGCTTCACTGAGGTCTTTCATTGAAAAAATCTTGTTCAAATATCCTTTTATAGTTTCTAGAAATTATATATCATTTCCAATCAACAATATGTCATCCACTTATAATATTAGAAATGCTATAGCGCTCCCACTCACTTTGTTGTAAATACAAGCTTCTCCGTAAGTTTGTATAAAACCAAAAGCTTTGATCACCTCATCAAAGCGAATATTCCAACTCCGAGATGCTTGCACCCGTCCATAGATGGATCGCTGGAGCTTGCATACTTTGTTAGCATCCTTAGGATCGACAAAACCTTCTGGTTGCATCATATACTACTCTTTCTTAAGAAACCCGTTAAGGAATGCCGTTTTGACGTCCATTTGCCAGATCTCATAATCATAAAATGCGGCAATAGCTAACATAATTCTAACAGACTTAAGCATCGCTACGGGTGAGAAAGTCTCATCGTAGTCAACCCCTTGAACTTGTCAGAAACCCTTTGTGACAAGTCGAGCTTTATAGACAGTGACATTACCATCAATGTATGTCTTCTTCTTAAAGATCCATTTATTCTCAATGGCTTGCCGATCATCGGGCAAGTCCACCAAAGTCCATACTTTGTTCTCATACATGGATCCTATCTCGGATTTCATGGCCTGAAGCCATTTGTCGGAATCCGGGCTTGATAACCCACAAGTATAGGGAATCGTTTGTAGCCTTTTTCGATAAATAAGAGTGTCGAACCCAACGAGGAGCTAAAGGTAGAACAGATATTCCCTCAAGTTCTATCGACCACCGATACAACTCTACACACACTTAACGTCCTCTTTACCTAGAACAAGAATAAAACTAGAAGTACTCTGCGAGAATAAAACTATGAATAAGTTGCAAGATAATAAAAGTAGATAGCTTTTATCACACAAGAAAGTTATTTGTCCCTAGGTGATCGATAACTAAACCGATTATCATTATTGCAATTTTATATGAGGGAGAGGCATGAGCTAACATACTTTCCGTACTTGGATCATATGCACTTATGATTGGAACTCTAGCAAGCATCCGCAACTACCAAAGATCATTAAGGTAAACCCCAACCATAGCGTTAAGAGTATCAAGTCCTCTTTACTCCCATACGCAACAACCCACTTACTCGGGTCTGTGCTTCTGTCACTCACGCCACGCACCATAAGCAAATCATGAACGTATTGCAACACCCTACAGCGGGGATCCCTCATGTTTGCGCGACATGGAGGGCACCATAGCATAGCACCAAAATAAAACATACAACTCAAACCAACCACGATCATCAATCAACCCATAGGACAAAATGAATCTACTCCAACATCATAAGATAGCCATAGATCATTGGGAAATAATATATTGCGCTGAGCACCATGTTTAAGTAGAGATTACAGTGGGTAGAAGAGAGGTTACACCGCTGCATAGAGGGGGAGAGAGTTGGTGTTGACGGCGGCGAAGTTGTTGGAGTAGATCGACATCACGATGATTGCCCCGGCGGCGCTCCGGCGCCAGCGGGAGAGAGACCCTGATGTCGCTTGAACTACGTCAGTATTTCCCCAAAGAGGAAAGGATGACGCAGTACAACTATGGTAGGTATTTCCCTCAGTTATGAAACCAAGGTATCAATCCAGTAGGAGAACCAAGCAACACTATGTAAACGGTACCTGCACACAAAGAACAAATACTTGCAACCCGACGCTTATGAGGGGTTGTCAATCCCTCTACAGGTAACAGCGCCAGAAATTGTCAAGTTGACGGGATAAAAATTGTGTAGATTGCATAAATAGATCTCGATAAAACGCGAAATAAAATAAGTAACAAAAAGTGCAACAAGGTATTTTGGGAGTTTTGGAATAATAGATCTGGAAATAAAAGCAAATAAAAATAGATCTCAAAGCAAATATGATAAAGAATAGGCCCGGGGCCCGTATATTTCACTAGTGGCTTCTCTCAACAAAATAGCACACGCTGGGTAAACAAATTACTGTTGGGCAATTGATAGAAGATCGAATAATTATGATGATATCCAAGGCAATGATCAATATATAGGCATCACGTCCAAGATCAGTAGACCGACTCATGCCTGCATCTACTACTATTACTCCACACATCGACCGCTATGCAGCATGCATCTAGTGTATTAAGTTCATGGAAAAACGGAGTAACGCAATAAGAACGATGACATGATGTAGACGAGATCTATTCATGTAGGAATAGCCCCCATCTTGTTATCCTTAATAGCAACGATACATGCGTGTATTGCTGCCTCTTCTGTCACTGGGAAAGAACACCGCACGATCGAACCCATCACAAAGCACCTCTTCCCATGGCAAGAAAAATTGATCTAGTTGGCCTAACTAAACCAAAGATTCGAAGAAGAAATATGAGGCTATAAATAATCATGCATATAAGAGATCAAAAGAATACATAAATAATATTCATGGATATAGATCTGATCATGAACTCAAAGTTCATCGGATCCCAACAAACATACAGCAAAAAAAAGAGTTACATTAAATAGATCTCCGAGAGACCATTGTATTGAGAATCAAAAGAGAGAGAGAGAGAGAGAGAGAGGAGGCCATCTAGCTACTGCCTACGGACCCGTAGGTCTATGATGAACTACTCACGCATGATCGGAGAGGCACCAATGAGGATGATGAACCCCTCCGTGATGGTGTCTAGATTGGATCTCGTGGTTCTGGAACTTGCGGCGATTGAAATTGTTTTTCGTCGACTCCCCTAGGGTTTCTAGAATATTTGGGGATTTATAGGGCGAAGAGGCGGTGTAGGAGGCCACCGAGGGGGGCACAACCCCCCTGGGTGCGCCTGGGCTCCTGGGCGCGCCCAGGTGGGTTTTGCCCACCTCGGGCCTCCCCTCTGGTACTTCTTTGGCCCATGTTGTGTCTTCTGGTCCAAAAAAATTCTCCAAAAAGTTTTGCTGCATTTGGACTCCATTTGGTACTGATATTCTGCGAAGTAAAAAACAAGCAAAAAATAGCAAATCGCACGGGCACTATGTCAATAGGTTAATCCCAAAAAATGATATAAAGTTGCTATAAAATGATTGTAAAACATCCTAGAATGATAATATAACAGCATGGAACAAGCCAAAATTATAGATACATTGGAAACGTATCAGCATCCCCAAGCTTAATTACTACTCGTCCTCAAGTAGGTAAATGATTAAAACAAAATTTTTGATGTGGAATGTTGCCTAACATGTTCATCACCTATTCTTTTCTTTTGTAGCATGGACATTTGGACTTTTATATGGTTCAAAGCAATAGTCTAGTTTTGACATGAAGATTTCAATACTCAAGCATATCAACAAGCAACCATGTCTTTCAAAATATCAACACTAAAGAAAGTTATACCTAGCCCATCATGCTCAATCATTGATCCATTCATGAAACACACTCGCATATTAGCTATATCCAATGCTCAAGTATGATCATAGTGCCCCTTAGTTGGTGCTTTATAAGAGAAGATGGAGACTCAAATAAAAATAAAAAATGCATAAAGTAAATAGATAGGCCCTTCGCAGAGGGAAGTAGGGATTTGTAGAGGTGCCAGAGCTCAAAGCTTAAATTGAGAGATAAAATTTTTGAGAGGCATACTTTTCCCGTAAACGAAAACGACCGAGTAATTCCCAACACTTTCCATGCTAGATATATCACAGGCGGTTCCCAAACAGAAAATAAAGTTTATTCCCTTTTCCACCATTCTTTCACACTCCATGGCTAGCCGTATCCACGGGTACCCTCCAGACCAACACTTTCCAAGGAATTTATTATTTGACAACATAAAGTAAATTTCTTTTTCATTTCGGGATTGGGCATCCCTATTACCGCCGTACTCTCGTGCAATGACAAGTGAATAAACACTCATCTTGAGAATAACACATCTAGCATGGAAAATATTGGCCACCCCCTGCCGCTTCATGAGCGGTACGGGCACACAAAAAGAAAATTTATTTTGAAAATTAGAGATGGCACATACAAATTTGCTTCGAACGGCATGGAAATACTGCATATAGGTAGGTATGGTGGACTCATGTGGCAAAACTGGGTTTAAAGATGTTGGATGCACAAGTAGTATTTCTACTTAGTACAAGTGGAGGCTAGCAAAAAGATTAAGAAGCAACCAACCAAGAAACAAAAAATCACATAAGCGAGCATTAAGCATAACTAATACCGAATAATGCACCACAAGTAGGATGTAATTTCATCGCACAACTATTGACTTTCGTGCTTGCATAGGGAATCACAAACCTTAACACCAATATTCTTACTAAAGCATAATTACTCACCAACATGACTCACATATCACTATCATCATATCTCAAAACTATTAAAAAGACTCAAGTTTATTTTGTCCAATGAACTTCATGAAAGTTTTTATTATGTCACTCTTGAATATCTATCACTTTGGGACTAGTTTCATATATTGCAATTGCTTTTGACAAGCTCAAACAAATCTAAGTGAAGAACATGAGCAAAAAAAAATTCGTCTCTCAAAATAATATAAGTGAAGCATGAGAGAATTTCTTCAAAAAATTTACTAACTCTCAAATTAATCTAAGTGAAGCATGATAGCATTTCTTCAAAAATATTAAAGCACACTGTGCTAAAAAAGATATAAGTGAAGCACTAGAGCAATTCCATAGCTCAAAAAATTGAAGTGAAGCATATAGAGCAATTCTAACAAATCACAACATAATTTTGGCTCTCTCAAATAGGTGTTTCCAGCAAGGATACTTGTGACAAAATAGGAAGCAAATCAAGCAAAGACTCATATAATACAAGACGCTCCAAGCAAAACTCATGATATGTAATGAATAAAAATATAGCTCCAAGTAAAATACCGATGGTCGTTAGAAGAAAGAGGGGATGCCTTCCGGGGCATCCCCAAGCTTAGTTGCTTGGTTCTCCTTGAATATTAACTTGGGGTGCCATGGGGCATCCCCAAGCTTAGGCTCTTTTCAGTCCTTATTCCTTCATCCATCGCGATCTCACTGATACGTCTCCATCCTATCTACTTTTCCAAACTCTTTTGTCCTTGTTTTGGACTCTAATTTGCATGATTTGAATGGAACTAACCTGGACTGACGCTGTTTTCAGCAGAATTGCCATGGTGTTATTTTTGTGTAGAAATAGAAGTTCTCGGATTGACCTGAAAATTTACGGAGAATATTTTTGGAATATATAAAAATACTGGCGCAAGAATTAACCAGAGGGGGTCCACCCAGAGGCCACAAGCCTGGGGGTCCCCCCCCCCACCACCCCTGGGGCGCACCTAGAGGGCTTGTGGGCCCCCTAGACCTCCTTCGACCCTAACTCCAACTCTATATAACCCTATTCGGGGAGAAAAAATCAAAGAGAAGGATTCATCGCATTTTATGATATGGAGCCGCCGTCGCCTCCTATTCTTCATCGGGAAGGCTGATCTGGAGTCCGTTCGGGGCTCCGGAGAGGGGAATTCATCGCCATCATCATCACCAACCTTTCTCCATCACCAATTCCATGATGCTCACCGCCGGGAGTGAGTAATTCCTTCGTAGGCTTGCTGGACGGTGATGGGTTGGATGAGATTTATCATGTAATCGAGTTAGTTTTGTTAGGGTTTGATCCCTAGTACCCACTCTGTTCTGAGATTGATGTTGCTATGACTTTGCTATGCTTAATGGTTGTTACTAGGGCCCGAGTGCCATGATTTCAGATCTGAACCTATTATGTTTTCATGAATATATGTGAGTTCTTGATCCTATCTTGCAAGTTGTAGACACCTATTACGAGTTATGATCCGCATACCCCAAGGCGACAATAATTGGGATTCTTTCTGGTGATTACCGTAGTTTGAGGAGTTCATGTATTCACTAAGTGCTAATGCTTTGGTCTGGTTCTCTATTAAAAGGAGGCCTTAATATCCCATAGTTTCCATTAGGACCCCGCTGCCACGGGAGGGTAGGACAAAAGATGTCATGCAAGTTCTTTTCCATAAGCACGTATGACTATATACGGAATACATGCCTACATTATATTGATGAATTGGAGCTAGTTCTGTGTCACCCTAGGTTATGACTGCTACATGATGAATATTATCCAACACAATTATCATTGCCGATCCAATGCCTACAAGCTTTTCACATATTGATCTTTGCTAAGTTACTTTTGCCGTGCTGCTGTTACAATCACTACAAAACTGTTACTGCTACTGTTACCGCTGTTACCGCTACTTCCATACTACATTGCTACTAAAACTTTGCTGCAGATATTAATTCTTTCAGGTGTGGTTGAATTGACAACTCAACTGCTAATACTCGTGAATATTCTTTGGCTCCCCTTGTGTCGAATCAATAAATTTGGGTTGAATACTCTACCCTCGAAAACTGTTGCGATCCCCTATACTTGTGGGTTATCAAGACCTTTTTCTGGCGCCGTTGCCGGGGAGCATAACTCTATTTTCTGAGTCACTTGGGATTTATATTTGTTGATCATTATGAAGAATCAGAAAGATACCAAAACCAAGATTTTTCCCTCTACTACGAGGGGAGGTAAGGAACTTCCATCACACTATGCACTTGATTCACCTTCTGTTTTGAGTAAGCTTGCGACACCTACACCTACTATTCATTCTGATATGTCGCAAGTAATTGATGATGCTACTTCTGCTATGCATGATGCTTATGATGATACTTTTCTTGATAATACTGTGCCACTGGGTGAATTTCCTCATGAACAACTTGCTAGAGCTAAAGATATTGAGAATGCTGAAACTCATGATATTTCTGAAACTGATGAAATTATTGAAACTGAAAACTTTGAAACACCCATTAGACCTAGCTCTCCTAGATATGAATTGCCTGTTATACCTGAGGGTTATGTTATGGATGGAGAGGTAGCTAGGGACTTTCTTGCTTGTAAGGATAGAGATGATCTTAAGAAATTACTATGCAAGTGGAAAGAAAAATCTTTGAATGCTAGAATGCAATATGATCCTAAGTTTGCTACTTCACCTATCTTTGTTACTGATAAGGATTATGAATTCTTTGTTGATCCTGAGTTAATTACTTTGGTTGAATCTGATCTTTTCCATGGTTATGACTCTGAAACTGTTATAGCACATCTTACTAAACTAAATGATATAGCCACCCTATTGGCTCATGAGGACAAAATTCGCTATTACTATATTCTAAAGTTTTTTCCTTTCTCGTTAAAGGGTGATGCTAAGTTATGGTTTAATTCTCTTGCTCATGGTTGTGTGCATAGTCCCTAGGATATGATATATTACTTCTCTGAAAAATATTTTCCTTCTCATAAGAAACAAGCTGCTTTACAGGAAATATTTAACTTTGTGCAAATTGAAGAAGAGAGTCTCCCACAAGCTTGGGGGAGGATTCTCCAATTACTTAATGCTTTGCCTGACAATCCTCTCAACAAAAATGAAATACTTGATATCTTTTATAATGGACTAACCGATGCTTCTAGGGACCACCTAGATAGTTGTGCTGGTTGTGTTTTCAAGGAACGAACTGTTGAACAAGCTGAAGTATTATTGAATAATATATTGAGCAATGATAATGATTGGACTCTTCCCAAACCACCTCCTAAGCCAACTCCGAAGAGAAGAGGTATTCTATTTCTCAGCCCTGAAGATATGCAAGAAGCAAAGAAATCTATGAAATAAAAAGGTATTAAAGCCGAAGATGTTAAGAATTTACCACCTATTGAAGAAATACACGATCTTAATACTCCGACACAGGTAGTAGAGGTAAATTCTCTCTACAGATTTGATGAAGGTGATATTCCTTATAATAAGTCTGCTAGTCAATGCTTGGATGAATTTGATAACTTTATTGTTAAACAAGAAAACTTCAATGCATATGTTAGTAGACAATTGAAATGTACTGCTTATATGCTTGACTGCTTGGATGACTATATGTGTAGAACTGTTAATGATCTCAAGATTATTAGTAAACATGTTTCCATGGTAAAAACTCAAGTAGAACAAGTGCTCAAGGCACAAAATGATTTGCTTAATGAAATGAATAATAAGATGAATGATTATGCTGTTAGAGTTATGACTAGAGGTGGTAAAATGACTCAGGAACCTTTGTATCCTGAGGATCATCCTAAGAGAGTTGAACAAGACTCTCAGAGGATTAATACTGATGCACCTGGTCCTTCTAGAAATAAAAAGAAGGAGGATAGGACTTTGCATGCTTCTAGTGAACCCGTTATAGACACACCTGAGAATCCAAATGATATTTCTATTTATGATGCTGAGACACAATCAGGTGATGAACATGAACCTAGTGATAATATTAATGATGATGCTCAACCTAGTAACGATAATGATGTGGAGATAGAACATGTTGTTGATCTTGATAGCCCACAACCTAAAAATAAAAGATATGATAAGAGAAACTTCATTGCTAGGAAACATGGTAAAGAAAGAGAGCCATGGGTTAAGAAACCCATGCCCTTTCCTCCTGAACCATCCAAGAAAAAGGATGATGAGGACTTTGAGCGCTTTGTTGAAATTCTTAGACCTGTCTTTTTGCGTATGCATTTGACTGATATTCTGAAAATGTCCTCTTATGCTAAGTATATGAAAGATATTGTTACTAATAAAAGAAAGATACCGAAAGCTGAAATTTCCACCATGCTTGCTAATTACACATTTAAGGGTGGAATAATAAAGAAACTAGGAGATCCAGGAATACCAACTATACCATGCTCCATTAAAAGAAACTATGTTAAAAGTGCTTTATGTGACCTTGGAGCCGGTGTTAGTGTTATGCCTTTCTCTTTATATCATAGACTTGAATTGAATAAGTTGACACCTACTGAAATCTCTTTGCAAATGGCTGATAAATCAACTGCTATACCCATCGGTATTGGTGAGGATGTGCCTGTCATAGTTGCACATGTTACTATCTTAATGGACTTTGTCATTCTTGATATACCTGAGGACGACAGTATGTTGATCATCCTTGGTAGACCCTTTTTGAATACTGCAGGGGCTCTTATTGATTGCAACTAGGGCAATGTCACTTTATATGTTAATGGTAATGAGCATACGGTACACTTTCCGAGGAAACAACCTCGAGTGAATACTATCAATTCTATTGGAAAAATTTCAACAATTACTATTGGAGGTTTTGAATTCCCTCTTCCTATTGTCAAAAAGAAATATGATATTCTTATTGTTGGGGACTTGCATATCCCCGTTGAGGTAACCTAGTGCTATACGAAGATTCTCCGGTTTCATGTCATTTGGAAGAAGTTTGTTAATAAGACTTGATCAACCTTGTTAACGGATTCCTTCTGACGGGCATGAGATGGATGAATTTAGTAAACACAACTCTCTGTACCCACTTTTTACTTTCTGTTATTTAGAATAAATAAAGAAAACATGCTATTATTTTTCTAATTTCTGAATTATCCGTGCAATAAAAAATGACCAGAACATAAAATTTCTCCAAATGCCTTGAAAATTTAGTATGATTTTTTCTGTAATATTTAAGAATTTTTGGCACCGAACACAACTCAGGGGGGGTGCACCAGTGGGCCACAAGCCCACAGGGTGCGCCCACCCCCCCAGGGCGCGCCTAGCAGGCTTGTGGGTCCCACGTGGGTCCCCTTCACTTATTCCAGCACCCATCCACTTCATCTTCCTCCAGAAAAAATCCCACCATTGCTCAAACCCGTGTTCTTACTCATTTTGCTGCCATTTTCGATCTCCTTGCTCGGAACTCCGTTTCTGAAACTGTTTCAGGGGATTGTTCTTCGGTATGTGACTCCTCCGTTGATCCAATTAGTTTTTGCTATAGTGCTTTATATATTGCAAATTTTTGCTGCTGTGGTGACCTTGTTCTTGAGCTTGCATGTCAAATTTATATGGTCCAAAGTAGTTTTGTTGCATGATATAGCCTCTGGGCACTTGTGGGAGTAGTTGCTATTAGTTTTGTTGAGTTTGGTTCACTTTTATTTTGAGTCACTAAAAATTTCAGAAATTTTCAGATAAAAGAAAAATCATGAAGAGGTGGTTAAGGGGTTCTTCGAGCCGCAACTCCGATGGAAATGAAAATGGGGAGAAGAAGAAGCCCAAGTACAATCTTCTGTGTGCGGCGGAGGTTCGGCCGTGTGAATGACCAAGTGATGCATTCTTGAGGGAGGCTGAAATTTATGATGATTTCTATTATTTGGTGGAGAATGCCGGCATCACCGCTTTCCTCCAAGATAAATGTGACCAATATCTCCTACTCACTAATACCTTCATGCAAAATTTTCACTTTCATTCTAGGAAGGATCCTCTCATGCATGGTAGAATTTCACTTGTATGATGTGCCCAAGCGAATGATACTTTATGATTTTTGTGATGTTTGCAAATTACCTTATGAGGGCAGCATCAGTGAGCCATGTCCTAGGGATGTGGAGGATTTCATTGATGAAATTACTGTGGGGGAAGACAGAGGAGTGTCGGAGGCGAGAGTGGCTAGTTTACATTTTTCCTGTTTTACGCTATTATTCATTATTTGCCGGGAGATGTTTGATTGGTCGATGGGAGAGTGGAGGCCTCAGTGCCCCTAACCTTGCCATTTTGCGCCATGCCTTATATTCTGATAGAACTTTTAGTTTGGGTGCTATTGTTGCTCGATGGTTGAACACGAACCGCTCGAAGGGTGCTATTTTTGGAGGTATATATGCCTCCCGTCTTGCTAGACATTTTGAGATACCAATTAGGCATAATGAGGAGGAGGAGATGTTGTTACCCACTAAATATTTAAACTATTCCAGTATGGTAGCACATGATTTTATTAAGAAAGATGATGACAAGAGGCTCCTCTACAACCTAGTATTTAGTCAGGGTACTTGTGAGATTATTACCTTGCCTGCACCTTCTTTGTTCGATATTCATTCAGGCAGGTACACTATTATGCCCGAGGACATCTATAGATTTTGGGGTCTTTCACAACCCCCAGCACCTGAGCCAGCACCAGTTCCTGACCCATATTAGGAGCCTATTTATCAGTGGGAGCCACAGGAGCTCGCCAACCCATGGAACCCTCAGGACCCTCCGCAGTATCGAGGAGACGGTTATTTTGAGCCGTGGCCCTAGACCAACTTAGGCCAAAAGCCTAAGCTTGGGGGAGTACGTATCTCTCACCGACATTACATTCATGTTCACACACTCAGTTCAGTTGTCGATGTTCATACCTTTTCATTGTATTATCCATGTTAGTTTATTTTTCTCGCTTTCTTCTTGTGTGTTTTGAAAAACTTTGAGAAAATCCAAAAAAAATTAGTTCTCACTTCTTTTTAGTTTTTCTTTCTAGTTTATTTAGTAGTAGTATTAAAAGAAAACCCAAAAAGATTTCTCGTTCTTCTTTTGTTTGTTGTGAGCTTTCCCGTGTAAATAGTTTTTCTCGTTTTCATTTTACTTTCTTCAGAAAAACAAAAACTCCAAAAATATTTCAGTGTGTTTCTTTGAAATTCTTTTCCTTTTCTTTGGGTCGTAAGGAGAAGACCACAATGAAAATGTTGAGTGGCTCTCATATGCATTATTGTTGATCTAACAAAGAGCCCATATTACCTTGTCTTCTCTGAATAAATGTTTGCAGATTCCAGCTTAGTCCAATGCACGTGCACTCTTATTATTATTCACACCGTTTGGTCATGCAAGTGAAAGGCAATAATGACGATATATGATGAAATGATTGAGATGAGAAAAGCTGGTACGAACTCGACCTATTCTGTTTTTGTAAATATGATTAGCTCATCATTCCTGATTCAGCCTGTTATGAATGAAACATGTTTGCAATGAAAATTAGAGATTATAGTTACTCATGCCATGCTTAATTAGCTAGGAGTGGATAATGGTTTGTCTTGAGTGCCAACATGCATTTAAAATGGTTGTGATGTAGTAAGATAGGATGGTATCCTCCTTTGAATGATTTAACTGGCTTGACTTGGCACATACTCACGCATGTAGTTGAATAAAAAACAACATAGCCTCCACGATATTTATGTTCATGGTGATTTATATCCTACTCATGCTTGAATTCAATGTTGATTAATCTCAATGCATGTTTATGACTGTTGTCGCTCTCTAGTTGGTCGCTCCTCAATCTTTTGCTAGCCTTCACTTGTACTAAGCGGGAATACTGCTTGTGCATCCACTTCCTTAAACCCAAAGTTGTTCCATATGAGTCCACCATACCTACCTATATGCGGTATTTACCTGCCATTCCAAGTAAATTTGCATGTGCCAAACTCTAAACCTTCAAATAATAATCTGTTTTGTATGCCCGAATCGCTCATGTGGTGATTGGGGGCTGTCTGTACCTTCCATGCTAGGTGGGTTATTCTCACGATGAGTGTTTATTCACTTGTCATTCACGAGAAAGTGGCTGGTAATCTGGATGCCCAGTTCCATGCTCAAAATCAAATCAAAATATAATAATGAAACAAAACTCCCCCAGGACTGTTGTTGGTATGGACGACACCCGTGAGTTCGGCTAGCCGTGGAGTGTGATTGTTGGTGGAGGGGGAGTAAAAACTTTACCATTCTGTTTGGGAACCGCCTATAATGTATCTAGCATGGAAGATAGTGAGATCTCTTGGTTGTTATGTTGACAATGAAAGCATACCGCTCAAAATTATATTCATCTCTGTTTTAAAAGCTCCGAGCTCTGGCGCCTCTGCAAATCCCTGCTTCCCTCTGCGAAGGGCCTATCTATTTACTTTTATTGTTGAGTCATCATCCTCTTATAAAAAGCACCAGTTAGAGAGCACCACTATCATTTGTATGCTTTGTTATTAATTGATGTTGAGTATGAGTGTGACTGGATCTCTTTTGCCACGAATTATAATGTCTAGTCAGTCCTTGATCTTCAGGGGTGCTCTGCATTTATGTTTTGCGGTCTCAGGAAGGGCTAGCGAGATACCATTTTGTCATATTATATCATGATTGTTTTGAATAAGTGTTGTCATCCGAGATTTATTATTATTGCTCGCTAGTTGATTATGCCATTGATATGAGTCCTAAATGTTATTGTTAATATGGTTAGTTCATAATCTTTGCTGAAAACCTGAATACTGGCTAGACATATTTGCAACAACAAGATCAAACAGAGTTTGTAAAAGTTTTTCTTTGTCACTTTCATTTTGTCAACTGAATTGGTTGAGGATAAGCAATGGGTTAAGCTTGGGGGAGTTGATACGTCTCCATCGTATCTACTTTTCCAAATCTTTTGCCCTTGTTTTGGACTCTAATTTGCATGATTTGAATGGAACGAACCCGGATTGATGCTGTTTTCAGCAGAATTGCCATGGTGTTATTTTTGTGCAGAAATAAAAGTTCTCGGATTTACCTGAAAATTTACGGATAATATTTTTAGAATATATAAAAAATACTGGTGCAAGAATTAACCAGAGGGGGTCCACCCAGAGGCCACAAGCCTGGGGGCGCGCCCCCCTGGGGAGCGCCTAGAGGGCTTGTGGGCCCCCTGGACCTCCTCCGACCCTAACTCCAACTCTATATAACCCTATTCGGGGAGAAAAAAATCAGAGAGAAGGATTCATCGCGTTTTACGATACGGAGCTGCCGCCGCCTCCTGTTCTTCATCGGGAGGGCTGATCTGGAGTCCGTTTGGGGCTCTGGAGAGGGGGATTCGTCGCCATCATCATCACCAACCTTCCTCCATCACCAATTCCATGATGCTCACCGCCGAGAGTGAGTAATTCCTTCATAGGCTTGTTGGACGGTGATGGGTTGGATGGCATTTATCATGTAATCGAGTTAGTTTTGTTAGGGTTTGATCCCTCGTACCCACTATGTTCTAAGATTGATGTTGCTATGACTTTGCTATGCTTAATGCTTGTCACTAGGGCCCGAGTGCCATGATTTCAGATCTGAACCTATTATGTTTTTATGAATATATGTGAGTTCTTGATCCTATCTTACAAGTTGTAGAAACTTATTACGAGTTATGATCCGCATACCCCAAGGTGACAATAATTGGGATTCTTTCCGGTGATTACCGTAGTTTGAGGAGTTCATGTATTCACTAAGTGCTAATGCTTTGGTTCGGTTCTCTATTAAAAGGAGGCCTTAATATCCCTTAGTTTCCATTTGGACCCCGCTGCCACGGGAGGGTAGGACAAAAGATGTCATGCAAGTTCTTTTCCATAAGCACGTATGACTATATACATAATACATGCCTACATTATATTGATGAATTGGAGCTAGTTCTGTGTCGCCCTAGGTTATGACTGCTACATGATGAATATTATCCAACACAATTATCATTGCCGATCCAATGCCTACGAGCTTTTCACATATTGATCTTTGCTAAGTTACTTTTGCCGTGCTGCTGTTACAATCACTACAAAACTATTAGTGCTACTATTACTGCTATTACCGTTACTTCCATACTACTTTGCTACTAAAAACTTTGCCGAAGAAAGCATACTATTTTGGCTTCAGATCACGTACAAGTCGAAGATGCCCACTACGTATTTTTTGGACTTGATTAGTCTTCACGTCAGGAAAAAGTAGCAGCAGCAATAGTTTATTCCCTTAGGACTTGAAGTCTAGGAATCGCGAACGTGGAGCAGTGGAAAACTTGGGACAACTGCAGCACTTCTTTGGTGGGATATGCTTTCTTCGGCGACTTGTGATCTGACGGTCCGCGAGGCACACAGTACGCCGCACTCCTGTTAGTCTTCCTGACTTGATTGACTTCGGATCGCCGGATGTGAGCGGTGGTTTGACCCTTTGTTGATTGTCCTTCGCATATGGAACAACTTCTATCACCATAGCGGAGATTTCTCGTCCATCAGCCTATGACTTGATGGATCGTCAAAAACTGCTGTCACCAAAAACTTTTGTCTCAGACTCGGCGGCTCACCATGGCCGTACAGCATGCAACCCTAAAATCTCAGTAGAAGAAAAAGAATACTAGAAGAAGAAGAAGAAAAAGAAGAAGAAGAATACTAGAAGAAGAAGAAGAAAAAGAAGAAGAATAATTTTTCTTCTCTTTCTTTTTCTCCTGTTCTTTATCTTCTTCTTCTTCTAACTAAGGTAACCTAGGTAATTATACCATTTTTAGCTAACTTAGCATATTAAGTCATTTTGGAGGAAAAAATGCTAAGTGTAGGTCATTTTAGAGCTAACCTAGGTAAATAGGTCATGGTGGAGCTAAGTAAGGTTATTATGTCATTTTCAAGAAAAATAAGCTAGGTATATGACATTTTGGAGGTAACCAAGATTATTATGCCATTTTTGACCTAAGTATGCTAAGTATGTCATAAATGAACTAAATAAGCTAAGTATAGGTCATTATTGAGCTAACCTAGGTAGTTATGCCATTTTTGAGCTAACTAAGCATATTAAGTCATTTTGGAGGAAAAATGGTAAGTGTAGGTCATTTTAGAGCTATCCTAGTTAAAATCAGTCATTTTGGAGCTAAGTAAGGTTATTATGTCATTTTCGAGGAAAATAAGCGAAGTATATGACAGTTTGGAGCTAAACCAAGGTTATTATGCCATTTTTTACCTAAGTAAGCTAATTATGTCATAAATGAACTAGCTAAGCTAAGTATAGGTCATTATTGAGCTATCCTAGGTAGTTATGCCATTTTTTAGCTAACTAAGCATATTAAGTCATTTTGGAGGAAAAAATGCTAAGTATAGGTCATTTTATAGCTATCCTAAGTAAAATAGGTCATTTTGGAGCTAAGTAAGGTTATTATGTCATTTTCGAGGAAAATAAGCTAAGTATAGGTCATTTTGGAGCTAAATAGGTCATTTCTTAAGCTAAGTATGCATTTGTTAAGCAAAACACTTGGGAAAACTTACCGTCATCACGAAGGTGAAGGACCGGCCACGCTAGTGGTAGACAGAGAAGGATCGGTCGATGCTTGTCGGGAGGCACGCTGCACCAAAGATCATTTGTAATGTCTCGTTAGCATGATGCAACTCAAATGTGAATACTAGTAACTAATGACCATTCAAATGAAACTCATCGTGGTCGCCAGAGCAATCTGGGGCATCGGCGGAGGGGTCTGACCGTTGCTCTGGCACACGGACTGCACATTTGGTTTTCACGAGTCAGCCATATTAGTTAGTAATGAAATGAACATTATGTGCATGATTTGGCTAATATGCAGGAGAAACTTACCACGAGGAGCTCGTATAGGGCCCAGTGAGACGCGTCGTTCCGGTTCCTCTCCTCCTCCAACAGCCTAGCCGTCCTCTCCTCCAGGTCCCTCTCCCTCTCCGCCGCCTGCCTGTTTGCCTCTGCCAGAAGCGCCTGGGTGTTCACTCTCTCTTTCTCAAGAACAGCCTGCAACACCACTCCTCGTTAGCATTGTAATCATCGACGGCCGCACACACAATGTAATGGAGGAAAAAGGTATCTGAGTCCGTATTACTAACCTCGATGGCGAGCTCCATTGGCCATGGACGAGGCCTTATCTCAGGATCAGAGCTCGTCTGGCGCTTCTTGATCTCCGGGAGAGTGCTAGGACAACGTATCAGTCCATCCCTAATGGCTATCGAGCCATGGGACCTCCCGCCACCAGATATCATCACTAGCTCTAGATCAAAAGGACTCTGGCTCGGGTTAAAGTCCTCCCCTTTCCTTGTCTTCCCCTCGTCTCTGTACTTCACGAGCTTGTGGTGGGAGGAGATGTTGGTGAAGCTCTCTGGATGATCGAGGTCAGACTCCTCGAATGCCTTGGCCTTCTTGTACGGAGCAGTATGGGCCATGGCATAGAGGTCGAACACCCCTGGCACCTCCTTCTTGTTGTGTCGCGCCTAAAAGAGAGGAACAAAATATTAGTTAAGGGCTCAAGCTAGCATGAAGAATGAAATTGCATGAATCATGAAGCAAACCACATACCCAGTTATCCCCGTACTCATATAGGTTGGAGCTCCCTTGATGGTGTGGCACACCAACCATTTGGGCACGCTTATCCTTGGCCTTGTTGTGGACGGCTAGCCATTGGGGAGAGCACCACTCATCCACCAACGCCTCCCAACAGTCCATCCTATCCGCGCACCATCTCGGGGGCACCTAAGTTAGTCAAGAGAAATTTCAGCGCTACGCCTACGAATCAAATCAAGGAAACTAAGTACAATGCCTTAAGAATAGGTAATTACCTTCATGTACTTCTCCTTACTCAGAAACTTGCCGCAGCACTTCGTCTTGGACCTCTTAATACCAGTCGAGGAGTAGTAGTCTCGAACAGCCTGCACCCGAGGCTCGTGCCGTAAGTTCTAAAGTAGGCGCTTGCACTCGGCTTCGACAACCATAGCCACAGCCTCCTCCTCTCCCTCAAGACACTTGTAGAAGGTCTGCAATCAAACAAGACAACACTGATTAGTACAATCACTAGGTACTGTTGATTTTTAATTCTGTAAAGGAGAAATTACCCAAAACGTTCGGATCACAATGTCGGCCACCGTCTCGCACAAGACACCGTCGACTCTCTCCTCCGGCGGGGCTGGGGCAGCCAAGTACAGCTCCCAGCTTAGTGCTAGCTCTGGAACCTGACCCTCACCGGGCAACGTGACCCACCCCGGGAAGTTCTGCCGGCAAAGCACACCAAGGACCTGGTTGGGCCTGCGGACACCAGGGGCGTGTTTCCAACCCCTGCAGTATGACAAGGCCAACACATTAGATATTAATTTGAAGAAACATGAAGGCAAAAGGTTAAAAAAGATACCATAGATAGCTCTTTGCCATAGGTACGAAAGCGATACCCGTTGATGTCGTATTTGTCAAATGAACGGACCTTAAATTCAAAACCATTGGCGACTTGTCTCAATTCGGTGTCCATAAACTCTGAATTAGCCTACAAGTTTAATACAAAAGGATTGTTGCATTAGCCGCAAATTAGACGAAGAAATGAAATGGTCTAATGGAAATTACTGTTTGTTTGAACCAAGAGATGAAACTGGGATAGCCGCCTCCATGCTTTCCCAGAAGCTCATACTCTTCGACGGAAACCTTTTGGATCACCGCTCCATACGAGAATTTGGCGACGTATCGACTGTATCAAATATCCGGGAATAAGAGCAGTTCAAAGGAATTAGAAGTTGCGAAACAATGTACCGAGAACTTACTCGATGTACAGCCGCACTTCTATTAGGTTGTTGAAGATATGCAACGAAATGGTCCGCCATTCTTCGACATCCAACGATAAGGAATTAGAAGCACCGACTGGTGCGAGCTTCCCTTTGAATAGGCTGAGGTTGGATCCACCCTTTTTAGGGTCGCCAGCATTGTACCGAGGCTTCGGATTATGCAAATGACGATTTTTGGCTTCGTAGTGTGCTATCACGAAGTTTGCCGCCTCCTCAGTAATGAATGCCTCGGCCATCGATGCTTCAATTCTACATTTAGTTTTACATTTTGCTCAAAGCGTCTTCTGCATCCTCTAAGTTGCGTAGCACCAACGATTTTGCACGGGCCCCCCCAATCTTGCCTCGGTCGGGAGATGCAAAATCAAGTGCTGCATTGGATTAAAGAAGCCCGGTGGAAAGATCTTCTCTAACTTGCAAATCAACTCCGACGCCAACTCTTCCATTTCTTCTAGCAGGCCAGGCGATAGTTCTTTCGCACAAAGAACATAGAAGAAATAGCTCAGCTCTGCTAGTACTAGCCATTCATCCTCAGGGATGAAACCACGCAACATCACCGGCATTACCCGCTCAATCCATATGTGCCAATCATGACTCTTGAGACCAAATATTTTCAATTTTTCAAGATTCGCTCCCCTCTTTAGATTCGTTGCATACCCATCGGGGAAAATCAACTGCATTTTCACCCACAAGATAATTTCCCTCATAGCTGGTCTTCTAAGATTGAACCATGCATTTGGCTTTGTCCAGTTCTGCTTTCCTTTTGGTTCTTGCATGTTTTGTAACGGTCTATCACATAGCGCCTCCTGATTGACTCTAGCCCTAGTATTATCCTTTGACTTCCCCTCTATGCCAAACAATGTACCAAAAAGTGCCTCGGCGATATTCTTTTTAGTGTGCATCACGTCGATGTTGTGTGGGCAAAGGAGGTCTTTGAAGTAAGGCAGATCCCACAAGCATGTCTTGTGAGTCCAGGCGTGTTTCGAATTATACCCCTTGAAATACCCTGGACGCTCTGGATCTGGCTCGAGAGCGTTTAACTGATCCAGGGTCTCTTGGCCTGTCAATGCAGGTGGTGCAGAGTTTTTGACAACTCTACCTTTGATGAAGTTCTTCTTGTCTTTCCTGAACTTATGGCGAGGATCCAGGAACTGTCTATGCAAGTCGAAGCAAGAAAACTTGTGACCGGCCTGCAGCCAATGAAACTCAAGAGCTGCCTTGCATGTGGGGCACGGGAACCTTCCATGCACACACTAGCCAACGAATAGCGCATACGCCGGCAAGTCATGCGTCGAGTACATGTACCTGATGTTTGCTTGAACTACGTCGGTATTTCCCCAAATAGGAAGGGATGATGCAGCACAGCAATGGTAGGTATTTCCCTCAGTGATGAGACCAAGGTTATCGAACCAGTAGGAGGACCACGCAACACCACGTAAACAGCCCCTGCACACAAAGAACAAATACTTGCAACCCAACGTAGAAGAGGGGTTGTCAATCCCTCCCGAGCAAAAAGATAGGTAAAATTGTAGTAGATTGGATAAATAGATCTCGCGGGAATGCGAGATAAAATAAATAAATAAAAATTGCAGCAAGGTATTTTTGTATTTTTGGTTTAATAGATCTGAAAATAAAAGCAAATAAAAATAGATCACGAAGGCAAATATAATAAAGAAGAGACCCGGGGGCCGTAGGTTTCACTAGTGGCTTCTCTCGAGAAAAATAGCATACGGTGGAAAACAAATTACTGTTGGGCAATTGATAGAACTTCAAATACTCATGATGATATCCAGGCAATGCTCATTATAGAGGCATCATGTCCAAGATTAGTAGACCGACTCCTGCCTGCATCTACTACTATTACTCCACACATCGACCGCTATCCAGCATGCATCTAGTGTATTAAGTTCATGGAAAAATGGAGTAATGCAATAAGAACGATGACATGATGTAGACAAGATCTATTTATGTAGAAATAGACCCCATCTTGTTATCCTTAATAGCAACGATACATACGTGTCAGTTCCCCTTCTGTCACCGGGATCAAGCACCATAAGATCGAACCTATCACAAAGCACCTCTTCCCATTGCAAGATAAATAGATCAAGTTGGCCAAACAAAACCCAAATATCGGAGAAAAAATACGAGGCTATAAGCAATCATGCATATAAGAGATCAAAGAAGACTCAAATAACTTTCATGGATAAAAACATAGGTCTGATCATAAACTCAAAGTTCATCGGATCCCAACAAACACACCACAAAAAGAGTTACATCATATGGATCTCCAAGAGACCATTGTATTGAGAATCAAACGAGAGAGAGAAAGCCATCTAGCTACTAACTATGGACCCGTAGGTCTACAATGAACTACTCACGCATCATTGGAGAGGCACCAATGAGGATGATGAACCCCTCTGTGATGGTGTCTAGATTGGATCTGGTGTTTCTGGAACTTGCGGCAGCTGAAATTGATTTTCGTCCACTCCCCTCGGGTTTCTGGAATATTGGAGTATTTATAGAGCAAAGAGGCAGTGCGGGAGGCCACCGAGGTGGGCATAACCCTTTTGGACCAGAAGACACCTGTTGGGTCAAAGAAGTACCAGAGGGGTGCTCCGAGGGGAGCACAACCCACCTGGGCGCGCCTGCCCTCGGAGCACCCCTCTGGCACTTCTTTGGCCCAACAGGTGTCTTCTAGTCCAGAAAAAATCCACAAAAAGTGTCGCTGCGTTTGGACTCCATTTGGTATTGATTTCCTGCGATGTAAAAAACAAGCAGAAAACAGCAACTGGCAATGGGCACTATGTCAATAGGTTAGTACCAAAAAATGATATAAAATGATTGTAAAACATCCAAGAATGATAATATAACAGCATGGAACAATAAAAAATTATAGATACGTTGGAGACATATCAGCACCAGACACGCATTATGAAGTTCTGTTTGCTAAAGGCGTCGTATGTCTTGAACCCATTATCCCAAGCTTCTTGCAATTCGTCCTTAAGTAGCTGCATGTACACATTCATATACTTCCCCGGATAGTTGGGCCCTGGAATTATGAACGTCAGGAAAATGTTATTTCTTTGCATAATCTATCCGGGGGGAGATTGAGTGGAATGACAAATACGGGCCAACAACTGTATTGGGTTGCCGTCAGACCAAACAAACTAAACCCATCCGTGCTGATGGCGACTCGAGGATGCCTTGGATCTGTCGCTTTTCCCGCATGTAATGCATCGAAGTGCTTCCATGCTTCACCATCCGATGTGTGCACCATCATCAGATTCCCATCTGCATCTAGTTGGGTTCTTTTGCCCGTTTTGTGCCATGTCATTTGTCTGACCGTCCCTTCGACCATGAAAAGACGTTGAAGTCTTGGTACGATTGGCATATACCGAAGAACATTAACGGGGATTTTGGTCTGCGTCTTCTCACCCATACCGTTGTCTACCACAACATACCTGGATGACTTGCAAATGGGACAATAGTTCAAGTCTGCATACTGAAGCCTAAATAAGGCACATCCTTTATCACAGGCATGTATCTTCTCATAGGGCATCTTAAGAGCACGGAGGATTTTGTCTGACTGTACAGGTTTGCAGGTAGTACATGGCCTTTGGGTAGAAAACGTCCAAATACTGTCATCATCGCGTCGTAGCATTCTCTGCCCAAGTTGAATTGAGCCTTCAGGGCCATTATTTGTGAGATGGCATTCAGCTGATAAAACTCAGTGTGCTCATGGAGAGGACGTTTTGAAGACTCCAACATTTCATTGAAGGCCTTTGCAGATTCCTCCATCTCATTGTCCGAGTCCCGAGCATCATAAAAGTTTTGCACCATGTCTTCCATCCCGGTACCATGCTCGTCGGTGCGACGACGAACCACCTCGGCTCTGGCACATTAGGCAGACTCACCATGAAATGTCCAGACCATATAAGCAGACATAAAACAAAACTTCTGCAGGTGTTTACTCATTTCAAGCTCGTTCCTCCTATGATAGTTGTCGCACCGGACACAGGGGCACCAGGTTTTTCTCTGGACATTTGCAAATGCGGCTCTCACAAACCCCTTGGTTTTTGTTAACCATTCATCGGTCATGTCTTCCTGACTAGTGTGACCGGTGTACATCCACGCACGATCACTCATCTTGCCTAGCTACTGGACACACAAGAAATATATACATAATTCAGCAAACCATATTCATCAGTTAATGGAGTTTGTCAGTTTTATTACGTCCATGCAACCTAGATGCTAATAGGTAAAGATAGGTCCTAATCCCACCCGAGTATGTGTAGATTGGGTTCGTTTTCCCATGCTCTGCTCCGGATCCGACGCAAAATTTCGGCAGCACCTCCCTGCTGTTCTCCTGATACATGTTTCAGCAATAAGCAGAGAGGATGTGTACCCAGAGAACAACAGGGAGGCACTGACAAAATTCTGCATCGGATCCGGAGCAGAGCATATGGGAAAACGAACCCAATCTACACATACTCGGGCTGTCCATGGATAACGTTGGACAATTTGAAAGAATCACGGTTATAAATATGCAAATGCATGCATATTTATAGATGTAACCCTTTCGAATAGGAGACGCATAGTGGTCACGCATACTGATGATTGAAGACACCTATAGCTAGCAAGTTTCATCGGCACGAAGACCGGAACAGAGCAAATGAAGGGGGGAGGAGGAGATGTCATTTGTGCTCACCCACGAATGCAGGGGGAGCTCATCGAACGCACGGGGAGGTCGTCGAACACCAGACCCTCGCAACGATGAAACAACTGCACATTTAAATCCACCCGATCAACACAAATATGAAGTTTTTTATAACAAAATCAAAAAATATATGACCTAACTCATAATTCACAAATATATGACCCCGTCGGCCTCTGGAAGGCCAAAGAGCTCCTTTTCGGTCAACAGGAGGCCGAAGAGGTGTCGGGGGCATGGGGGTGCGGGGTATGTGGTAATGGTAGGGGTGTAGTTGGTGTAATCGGTGTAGGGGGTGTATGTAGGGAGGTAGGGGTGTAGGGGGGTCGAGCAGTACCCCCAGACTCTGCCTCGGCTTTCCCTCGGCGCAGGGGGGGGGGTGTAGTGTATGGGTGGGTGGCAGGTACGGGGTCTGGCAGTATCCAGGTGGGTTCGTAGGGCGGTTTAGGGTGCGTGTAGGGGTGTAGGGCGTGTAGCGGATTTTGTTGGGGGTGTCGGGGTGCCGTGTCGGGGTCGTGGTGCCGTGTCGGTGTCGGGGTGTCGTTTTCTTCTTCCTCCTCCTCTCTTTTTCACTTAGGAGGAGGAGCGAGGAGGAGGCAGGAGGGGAGAGGAGGAGAGGAGGAGGAGGGAGGGAGGAGGAAGGAGGAGGAGGAGGATGAGGAAGGAGGAGGAGGGGCAGGAAGGGAAGAGGGGCGAAGAGGGGCGGAGAAGAGGGAGAAGAGGGGGGAGGAGGAGGGGAGAGGAGGGAGGAGGAGGAGGGGAGGGAAGGAGGAGGAGTCTTCATGTTGAGTCTGTCACTTCTAGTGTCCACTTGGTCTTAGCATTGTATCCTCTTTTTCTTCTTAGGAGGCTTCTTCTTCTTCTTATTTATTCGGTCTTATTATTATTCTTCTTCTTAGTTTCTTCTTATTACTCTCTTTCCTTACTAATCTCTCTAATTTCTTCTTCTTTTTCTTCTTCTTATTATTCTTATTTTATCTTCTTTTCTTCTTCTTCCCCCTTCTATTTATTCTACTTTTTTCTTCGTTCTTTTTTCATCTTTTTTTACTTCCTTTAATATGACTATTTAACTAAAACCTAGCACTAATCTAATCTAACCTAATCTAATCTAGCACTAAACCTACAACTAACATATCTAACCTAACAATTAAACAGAAAAAAATGGCTCACCGGAGAGGGCATCGGCCGGGGCTTTGGAGCGGCAGGGCGGCGGTGGCGACGGGAGCGACGGGGCCGGGGCGGCAGGGCGGTGTTGGGCGAGGCAGGGGTGCGGTGCAAGAGTTGGCTAAGCGCGCGGCATGGAGGGGGCGATGGCCGGAAGAGATGGAGCGATGGGAGAGGGGGAGAAGGCCGGCAGTGGAGGAAGGGCGCTGGGGGGGCCGGGGCGCGGCGGCGCCGAGCCGGCAGGGCGGCGGTGGCGACGGGGCCGCGGTGGCGAAGGGGGTGGTGGTGGCACCGGGGAGGTGGGCCGGTGGGGCGGCGGCGGGTGGTTGGGGCGGCGGTGGTCGTCGGGGAGGAAGAGGGAGAGAAAGAGATAGAGAGGGGGACAGGGTGGGGCACGGCCGTTAGTTAAATTGAACGTTTGCCGTCTGCCCCGGCTTTGCTGTCCGCCGTGTTGCTTCGTATTGTATTGTTGCCATCAAGGGTAAAAAGAAGGGGTTTTCATCATATTGCTTGAGTTTATCCCTCTACATCATGTCATCTTACTTAAGGCATTACTCTGTTCTTATGAACTTAATACTCTAGATGCATGCTGGATAGCGGTCGATGTGTGGAGTAATAGTAGTAGATGCAGGCAGGAGTCGGTCTACTTGACACGGACGTGATGCCTATATTCATAATCATTGCCTTGGATATCGTCATAACTTTGCGCTTTTATATCAATTGCTCGACAGTAATTTGTTCACCCACCGTATGTTTTCTTTCAAGAGAGAAGCCTCTAGTGAACCTATGGCCCCCGGGTCTATTTTCCATCATATATTTTCAGATCTATAAACCAAAAAACCCAAAAATACCTTGCTACAATTTATTAGTTTTTACTTTGTTTTACGTTTTAGTAATCTATTATATCTATCTCTATCAGATCTCATCCTTGCAACTGACCGTGAAGGGATTGACAACCCCTTTATCGCGTTGGGTGCAAGTGTTTGATTGTTTGTGCAGGTGCATAGATTGGAGACTTGCTTGTACCTCCTACTAGTTGATACCTTGGTTCTCAAACTGAGGGAAATACTTATCTCTACTTTGCTGCATCACCCTTTCCTCTTCAAGGGAAAAACCAACGCAAGCTCAAGAAGTAGCAGTGGGTTGTGCCCACCTCGGGCCTCCCCTCTGGTACTTCTTTGGCCCATGTTGTGTCTTCTGGTCCAAAAAAATTCTCCAAAAAGTTTCACTGCGCTTGGACTCCGTTTGGTACTGATATTCTGCGAAGTAAAAAACAAGCAAAAAACAGCAACTGGCACTAGGCACTATGTCAATAGGTTAGTCCCAAAAAATGACATAAAGTTGCTATAAAATGATTGTAAAATATCCAAGAATGATAATATAACAACATGGAACAAGCAGAAATTATAGATACGTTGGAGACGTATCAGACCCCCTCCTTCTTCTTGTTCCTTGGCCTTCCCCCTAGATGGGAGGAGAGTTTCCCCTCTGGTCCATGGCCTCCATGGTGGCGGAGGGGTAGGAGCCCCTCCGAGATTGGATCTCCCTCTCTGTTCTCTTCTGTTTCGCGTTCCTGTTTTCTGGCCCTTCACCATTTCTTAAATTCCCAGAGATTCGTAACTCCGATTGCGCTGAAATTTTTACACGGTTTTTTTTCCATAAATTATATTTCTTGCGCCCGAAGAAGAGCCCCAACCGACTTACAGAGAGCCCACAAGACACCTGGGAGCGCCAGGGGGTGCCCGGCGTGCCCTGGTGTGTGTTGGAGGTCGTGGGCCTCTGTTTGCGTTGATTCCACCTCCCAAAAATCACATATATTCCAAAATAATTCTCCGTAAATTTTTATCTCCTTTGGACTTTGTTTGGTATGGATATTCTGCGAAACAAAAAACATGCAACAAACAGGAACTGGCACTGGGCACTGGATCAATATGTTAGTCCAATAAATCATATAAATTGTTGCCAAAAGTATGTGAAATTTGTATAATATTGACATGAAACAATCAAAAATTATAGATACGAGGGAGACGTATTTGGCTCATCATAGCTTCTTCATAGTTTGTAGGTTCGCCGTTGTCTAACAACATAATTTCCAGGACTGGATAACCGTAGCACTCTGGTGCGGAACGTACCCTGGTCGACCTACAAAGTTCAGTAGTAACTTGATCCGAAGTTTCATGATCATCATCATCATTAGCTTCCTCTTCGGTTAGTGTGGGCATCACGGGAACTGCTTTCTGTGATGTGCTACCTTCCAATTCGAGAGAAGGTATAATTACCTCACCAAGTTCTACTTTTCTCCCACTCACTTCTTTTGAGAGAAACTCCTTCTCTATAAAGGACCTATTCTTGGCAACAAAGATCTTGCCCTCGGATCTGTGGTAGAAGGTATACCTAATGGTCTCTTTAGGGTATCCTATGAAGATGCACTTCTCCTCTTCGGGTTCGAGCTTATCAAGCTAAAGCCTTTTGACATAAGCGTCACATCCCCAAACTTTAAGAAACGACAGCTTAGCTTTCTTGGCAAACCACAACTCATAGGTGTCATCTCAACGGATTTAGACGGTGCCCTATTTAAATTGAATGCGACTGTCTCTAATGCATAACCCCAAAACGATATTGGCAAATCAATAACAGACATCATAGAACGCACCATATCCGATAGAGTACGATTACGACGTTCGGATACACCATTACGCTGTGGTGTTCTAGGTGGCGTGAGCTGTGAAACAATTCCACATTGTCTTAAATGCATACCAAACTCGTAACTCAAATATTCACCTCCGCGATCAGATCGTAGAATTTTTTTTTCTTGTTACGATGATTCTGCACTTCACTCTGAAATTCCTTGAACTTTTCTAATGTTTCAAACTTGTGTTTCATTAAGTAAATATACCCATATCTACTCAAATCATCTGTGAAGGTATGAAAATATCAATATCCACCGCATGCTTCAACACTCATCCGACCGCATACATCGGTATGTATTATTTCCAATAAGTCACTAGCTCGCTCCATTGTTCTGGAGAACGGAGTTTTAGTCATCTTGCCCATGAGGAATGGTTCATATGTCTCAAATAATTCATAATCAAGAGATTCCAAAAGTCCATCAGCATGGAGATTCTTCATGCACTTTACACCAATATGACCTAAGCGGCAGTGCCACAAATATGTGGTACTATCATTATTAACTTTGCATCTTTTGGCAGCACTATTATGAATATGTGTATCACTACGATCGAGATTCAACAAGAATAAACCATTCACAAGGGGTGCATGACCATAAAAGATATTACTCATATAAATAGAACAACCATTATTCTCTGACTTAAATGAATAACCGTCTCGCAATAAACAAGATCCAGATATAATGTTCATGCTCAACGCAGGCACCAAATAACAATTATTTAGGTTTAAAACTAATCCCGAAGGTAGAAGTAGAGGTAGCATGCTGATGTCTACTACACAAATTTTTTTAGACTCGTGTTGGGCCTCCAAGCACAGAGTTTTGTAGGACAGTAGCAATTTTCCCTCAAGTGGATGACCTAAGGTTTACCAATCCTTGGGAGGCGTAGATGAATATGGTCTCTCTCAAACAACCTTGCAACCAAATAACAAAGAGTCTCTTGTGTCCCCAACACACCAAATACAATGGTAAATTTTATAGGTGCACTAGTTCGGCGAAGAGATGGTGATACAAGTGTAATATGGATAGTAGATATAGGTTTTTGTGATAGGAACAATAAAAAACAGCAAGGTAGCAAGTAACAAAAGTGAGCACAAACGGTACTGCAATGCTTAGAAACAAGGCCTAGGGTTCATACTTTCCCTAGTGCAATCTCTCAAAAATGCTAACATAATTGGATCATATGGCAATCCCTCAACATGCGATAAAGAATCACTCGATAGTTCTTATCTAGCGGAGAACATAAGATGAAATTGTTTGTAGGGTACAAAACCACCTCAAAGTTATCCTTTCCGATCGATCTATCGACCTATTCCTATAAGTGTCACAAACAGCCCAAGAGTTTGTACTAAAATAACGGGAAAGTATCCTGTACTCCAACAGATTGTGTGCTCTGGCTACACCGTACGCAGCTCAGCCATCGGATACAGAATACAGGGACAGGATGGAACTCGAACGCCCCGCTCTTATAATTTTGCGAAAAGCGCCCCATGTAAGCACATAATAACAGTAATGCCCCCACCACTTAGCTGTGCCACAACTTGGATCATAAAGAAGAGACTAGGGCATCAGGGGCCCGACGATGGAGCTCACCGTGGGTTGCGCTGCCACACCGGCCGAACAAGTTCGCCGCAGTATGGACGTATTGTGCTCCGACGTCTAGCGGAGAACTCGCCCCACCTCTGCCCCGCCATTATCCACCTTGGAGCAACCCCCTCCACACCCACACATGCCTGCCTAGCTCCGCCATCCACCGACGCCAAAGAAGAGAACTCCCAGCTTTCAGGTATGCTTTTAGATGTTACGATTTGTGTTATTAGTGTGTTTTGGATCTAATCCTTTGTTCCCTTTATTCTCCTTTCTGAGTTGTAAGTTGTAACCAATCCTATCTTGAGTAGATATCTTTCTGTATCAGGGCGCGGCAAAATTAGTCAGGGAAATTGCTATACTTTGCTTAGATTGCATATTCTACCAATCACGCTTAGATTTCATATTCTAGCAATTAGCCTGGTAGTGAACATGAGTGAAGTAATTTTATCTACCTGTTCAAGTCCTGAACATGAAGTGCTTGTTGGCACAAGTTGTGATATTCTTCTTGAAGGCACAACCGCACAAGACTGAGATGCATTAACACTTGCAATATGTTCCTACAGGTGTGAAAAAATGGCATTACATTCCTACAGATCTAAATGCTAAATTATGCTATTTGTCCATGGCATAAAAGCCATGCTAAATTATGCTGTTGTACTCAAGACCATTTCACAAACACTCCTTTTCATTTCCTTAGTTCATCTAAATGCCAATGCATCCATATACATTATCATTCTTCGCTACTTTAGCATGGGGTTGTTGTTTTCTTAGAGTTTGTTGCGCTACAGCTCTCATGACAATCTAACTCTTAATTTTTTGAAACGGAGGCAAAAGCTTTGCCTCATATATTAAATAAGGAGGAGAAAGAGTTTGTTACAACACACAGCCAAGAAGCGGCATGACAATTATTCCCGCAATAAAAAAGACCCTAATTTCTTGGCCCCGGCCTTGACCCAAAGGTTTGTCTCATCGACAATGGTGTCGAGTAGGATTTGCGGAGGTGCGCTCTTATGCCGAAACACCCTTGCGTTACGCTTGTTCTAGATAACCCATGAAACCAACATTGTAATTGATGCCTTCACTTTTTGGTTGCCGGTGCCCACGGCGCACGTGCTCGCCCACCACTCCTGGACAGAGTCGAACAAGTGCCAAGCAGAAGTGTCCAAGTCATAGATGCGAAGCTTTTGAATCACCATGTTCCAAAGGCGGAGAGTGAAGCGGCACCGAAAGAAAAGGTGGGGGCCGCATTCCTGAACCCCCTGCACAATGGACATGGGCCACAGTTTGGCCAACCTCGCCTCTCCAATCTGTCAGTAGTCCATATCCTATCCTGAAGCGCGAGCCAAGCGAAGAACTTGACTTTCAGAGGGGCCCAAATCTTCCAAACCATTTGGTCCATGGGGGAGAGGACCAAGCCCAAAAACTGCGCCAGAAACTTTTCCATGGTCAACTATGGGGCAACGATGAGACTTGAAGATGATGCCAGCAACTTTTCCATGTTATTTATTTGTCATATTACGCCAGAATTTAAATAGTATGTCTTTCGTCAGCTTTTAGTAATGCACTTTGTTTTCTTGTTTGCAGAGCAAGCAGTATAAAAAAAGTTTCAAGATAGATTATTCTATTTTCTAAGTTGGTCATGGTAGCTCAAATGGTGTGTGTGTGTTTGTATATTTTGCTCCTGTTTGATTAAAACATGTTCAGAATTTGGAAGTCTTTCACTAAAACTTGTTTGATATTTTGCAGCACGGGCCATGGAAGCAGACATCAGTTGGTGCAATACATGTGTGCCTGATATACCTGGTTTATAAGTAACATCTAGATTTGATCATTGAAGTATGTGCTTGATGGTAGAATTATGTGTATTGTCATGAGTCCGATTCAGAAAGCATTCACGACATATTATTGCTATAACATTAACTTCGCAATGTCAAGATGAACTAAAAACGGAGGTGGAATGCCAATGGATGATTGTTGATTAATCCTTTTGCAATTTGACGGCGGTGTTTCATACACCCGACACTGTAGTCTTCGCATTTGTCATGCAGATTTCACCAGTTAAAATCATGGTTAAACTCTTCCTTTACTTCAAATTAGCCGCAAATCACCTTCCTGAACGTTTTGTTTTCGTAATGTGCACTTCCTAAGGAACATATGTCTCTTTTTGTATATCTTGGAAATTTTCTGTCACTATCTGTACCATATTTATATGTAATGGACGAAGGTGAAAGTTTCTAGGAGCTCCTGTGTCTCTTTCTGGAATTTTAAGTTTTTTTGGACATCAGTTTAATTTTTTTGAATGTTTAGGGCAACCGAATAGTGCCTTCCCAGCAGTCAGTGACAATTTTTGTTTGCTTTGTACATTAAGATCCTTGTAAAACTTTTCTATCTCTCTACACTGGAACAAATCTTTTCATTTGTTGGGAGACAAACTGAGCGCACATGTTTGCCAGAAATTGTACATTTACTTTATATTGATATACTCCTTGCATAAATCAGGTGTGCAATTTTTTCTCCAAAAAATGCTTGGAAACGAAACCTGTCCCAGAGATGCTCCGTCTTCTACTTACATTGAAACATGTCGACAATCCAGGCACACCCCGAGCTGCCAGAACAGCATAGTTATGTTCTTTCCGTCCCAAAACAGGGAGCAGCACATCCTGTGATCGAAACGTTCAGTTATTCTGTACATACAAGGGGTCCGTTTTGCAAAAGTTCAAAGGTGGGGAGATGGGGTTCCATCATGTCCCTATATTCTGTATCTAGCGGCTCTGGTGTGTACGGTGTAGCCGGAGCACCCAATCCACTGGAGTACAGGATACTTTCCCCTAAAATAACATCATATGATACACATCAACCAACTCTAATGTCACCTAAATACTCCAATGTCACCACGAGTATCCGTGAGTTGATTATACGATATGCATCAAACAACTTTAGATTCATAATACTCAATCCAACACAAAGAACTTCAAAGAGTGCCCCAAGATTTCTACAAGAGAAACAAAGACGAAAACGTGCATCAACCCCTATGCATAGATTACCCCAATGTCACCTCAAGAATCCGCGAGTTGAGTGCCAAAACATGCATCAAGTGAATAAATATGATACCCCCATTGTCACCACGGGTATTCATAGCAAGACATACATCAAGTGTTCTCAAATCCAACAAAATATTCAATCCGATAAAAGTGAAATCTCAAAGGTAAAATTCAATTCATCACAACAAGATAGAGAGGGGGAAACACCATATGATCCAACTATATTAACAAAGCTCGCGATACATCAAGATTGTGCCAAATCAAGAACACGAGAGAGAGAGAGATCAAACACATAGCTACTAGTACAAACTCTCAGCCCCGAGGGTGGACTACTCCCTCCTCATCATGGTGGCCGCCAGGATGATGAAGATGGCCTCCGGTGATGATTTCCCCCTCCGGCAGGGTGCCGGAACAGGGTCCAGATTGGTTCTTCATGGCTACAGAGGCTTGGGGCGGCGGAACTTCCGATATAGGGTTATTTCTGGGGGGGTCTGTATTTATAGTATTTTTTGGCGTAGGTCTCACGCTGAGATGGGCTTCGAGGGGCCCACTACCCACCAGCACACGTCGGAGGGGGCTGGCGCGCCCAGGTGGGTAGTGGCCACCTCGTGGCTCTTCTGGCCCTCCCACGAAGCTTCTAGTGCCTCTTTTATTCCACAAAAAAATCGTCAAAAAGTTTCGCTGCATTTGGAGAAGTTTGATTTCTGCACAACAACAACACCACGGTTAAAAACAACGTCAGTCCAGGTTAGTTTCATTTAAATCATATAAATTGCACCCAAACCATATAATTTTTTTGTAAACATGGCATGAATACTTCATAAATTATAGATACATTAGAGACATTACACGTGCCGACGGCGATCACATCAACTTTGGAACCATTTCCGACGCGCATCGTCCCCTCGTCCTTAGCCAGTCTTTGTTTATTTCGTAGCTCCTGTTTCGAGTTACAAATATTAGCAACCGAACCAGTATCAAATACCCAGGCGCTACTACGAGCACTAGTAAGGTACACATCAATATACCATTGTTGATGTTGCCAGCCTTCTTATCTGCTAAGTACTTGGGCAGGTTCCGCTTCCAGTGAACATTCCCTTGCAGTAGAAGCACTCAGTCTCAGTTTTGAGTCCAGCCTTGGGTTTCTTCACGGGAGCGACAACTGTCTTGCCATTCTTCTTGAAGTTCCCTTTCTTTCCCTTGCCTTTCTTGAAACTAGTTGTTTTTCTAACCATCAACACTTGATGCTCCTTCTTGATTTCTACCTCCACGGCCTTAAGCATTGCGAAGAGCTCGGGAATCGTTTTCTCCATCCCTTGCATATTATAGCTCGTCACAAAGCCCTTATAGCTTGGTGGCAGTGACTGGAGAACTCTGTCAATGACCGTGTCATCTGGAAGATTAACTCCCAACTGAGTCAAGCGGTTGTGAAACCCAGACATTCTGAGTATATGCTCACTAACAGAATTGTTCTCCTCCATCTTACAGCTAAAGAACTTGTCAGAGGTGTCATACCTCTCAACCCGGGCATGAGATTGAAATACCAATTTCAGCTCCTAGAACGTCTCATATGCTCCATGGTGCACAAAATGTCTTTGGAGCCTCGGTTCTAAGCCGTAAAGCATGGCGCAGTAAACTATCGAGTAGTCATCAGAACATGCCTGCCAGATGTTCACAACTTCCATAGACGATGCTGGAGGGGGTGTGGCACTTAGCGGTGCATCAAGGACATAAGCCTTCCGTGCAACAATGAGGATAATCCTCAAGTTACAGACCCAGTCCACATAGTTGCTTCCATCATCTTTCAACTTAGCTTTCTCTAGGAACGCATTAAAATTTAGGGGAACTACAGCGCATGCCATTGATCTACAACACAATTTTTGCAAAGACAATTAAGACTAAGTTCATGATAATTAGTTCAGTTAATCAAATTACTAATCAACACCCACTTAAATCAACATCCCTCAAGTAGTCTAAGTGATACATGATCCAAATCAACTAACCCATATCTGATCATCACGTGAGATGGGGTAGTCATCAATGGTGAACATCTCCATGTTGATTATATCTATTATATGACTCATGTTCAACCTTTCGGTCTCCTGTGTTCCAAGGCCATGTCTGTACATGCTAGACTCGTCAAGTTTAACCCAAGTATTCTACATATGTAAAATTGGCTTACACCCGTTGTATGCAAACGTAGAATCTATCACACCCGATCATCACGAGATGCTTCAAAACGATGAACTTTTGCAACGATGCATACTTAGGAAGAACACAATTTCTTGAAATTAAGTGAAGGGATCATCTTATAATGCTACCGTCGTCCTAAGCAAAATAATATGCATAAAAAGATAAACATCACATGCAATCAATATGTGACATGATATGGCCATTATCATCTCGTGCCTTTGATCTCCATCTCCAAAGCACCGGCATGATCTCCATCGTCACCGGCATGACACCATGATCTCCATCATCATGTCGTCACGTGGTCGTCTCGCCAACTATTGCTTCTACAACTATTGCTAACGCATAGCGATAAAGTAAAGCAATTACATGGCGATTAATAAATTAAAGACAACCCTATGGCTCCTGCCGGTTACCGAACTCATTGAGATGCAAGTCATGAACCTATTACAGACCATGATCGTCTCATACATCAACATATATCACATCATGTTTTTGGCCATACCACATCACAACATGCCCTGCAAAAACAAGTTAGACGTCCTCTACTTTGTTGTTGCAAATTTTACGTGGCTGCTATGTGCAACTAGCAAGAACCGTTCTTACCTACACAAAGCCACAAGGGTGATAATCAAGTTATCTTTTAACCTTCTACAAGGACCGCCTTCGTCAAATTAGATTCAACTAAAGTAGGAGAGACAGACACCCGCTAGCCACCTTATGCAAAACAAGTTGCATGTCAGTCGGTGGAATCGGTCTCATGTGCGAGGACATATAAAGTTGGTCCAAGCCGCTTCATCCCACAATACCGCCGAATCCAAATAAGACAAGAGAGGTAAGCAATTTGAGCGTCAACACCCACAACTCTTTGTGTTCTACTCATGCATATACATCTACGCATAGACCTAACTCATGATGCCACTGATGGGGAACGTTGCATGAAAATAAAAAAAAATCCTACGAACACCCAAGATCAATCTAGGAGAAGCATAGCAATGAGAGGGGAGAGTGTGTCTATGTACCCTCGTAGACCGTTAAGTGGAAGCGTATATCACACGGTTGATGTAGTCGTACTCGTCACGATCCAATCGCGATCCAAACCGATGAAGTACCGAACGGACGGCACCTCCGCGTTCAGCACACGTATGGATCGATGACGTCTCCTCCTTCTTAATCCAGCAAGCGAGGGAGGAGAAGTAGATGGGATCGCCGGAAGCACGACGGCGTGACGATGATAGTGGTGGAGTGATTCCGGCAGGACTACGCGGAGCGCTACCGAAACAACGAAGACGGAGGAGTTACGAAGTAACGGGAGAGAGAGCGGGGGGCCAAGGGCTTGTCTATCCTCTTGGGGGAGCCCCCTCCCTTCTATATATAGGTGGAGGGGCGTGGTGGCCAGCCCTCCAAGCCCTAGGTGCGCATCAAGGGGGAGAAGTTGGACTCCTAGTCCAATTCCCTCCTTTTCCATACAGAGGTGGACTTTCCACCTCTCCCAAGCCACATGGGCCTTGAGGAACTTGTGCGCCTGGCCCAATAAGGCCAGGGCGCCTCCCCTCAGCCTATGCTGGCCCTTGGGACGTGGTGTAACCCTTGATGGACTTCCAGACTCCTCCGAAAGTTTTCGAAACATTTTGGAAGCTTCCCGGTACAATACCGAAAAAACTGAAACTTTTTTCGGAACCCTGAAAACAACTTTCCATATATAAATCTTTACATACAGACTATTTCGGAGCTCCTCGTGACGTCCCAGATCCCATTCGGGACTCCGAACAATATTCGGTCACCAACATACATATCCCAATATTACTATAGTGTCACCGAACGTTAGGCGTGCAGACCCTACGAGTTCGAGAATCATGTAGACATGACCGAGACACCTCTTCGGTCAATAACCAATAGCGGAATCTGGATGCCCATATTGGTTCCTACATATTCCACGAAGATCTTTTATCGATTGAACCACGATATCAAGGATTCGGCTAATCCCGTATGCAATTCCCTTTGTTCGGTGATATGTTACTTGCCCGAGATTCGATCGTCGGTATCTCCATACCTAGTTCAATCTCGTTACAGACAAGTCTCTTTACTCGTTTCGTAATACAAGATCTCGTGACTAACTCATTGGCCGCATTGCCTGCAAGCTCTTTATGATGTGGTATTACCGAGAGGGCCCAGAGATATCTCTCCGTCACATGGGGTGACAAATCCTAGTCTCGATCCATGCCAACCCAACAGACACCTTCGGAGATACCTGTAGAGCATCTTTATGATCACCCAGTTACGAAGTGACGTTTGATAGCACACAAGGTATTTCTCCAGTATCCGGGGGTTGCATGATCTCATGGTCTTAGGAATAGATACTTGACATGAACAAAGCTATAGCAATAAACTCAAGTGATACGATCGAATGCTAAGCTTACGGTTGGGTCTTGTCCATCACATCATTCTCCTAATGATGTGATCCTGTTATCAAATGACAACTCATGTCTATGGTTAGGAAATCTTAACCATCTTTGATCAACAAGCTAGTTTAGTAGAGGCTCACTAGAGACATAGTATTTGTTTATGCATTCACACATGTATTTAAGTTTCCGGTCAATATAATTCTATCATGAATAATAAACCTTTATCATGAACAAGGAAATATGATAATAACCAATTTATTATTGCCTCTAGGGCACATTTCCAACACATTGCCCTCGAGAGGTCCAAGGTGGACATGGGTGGCCGTTCACGATTGGCCGCCTCGCCTCTCCCCCGCCGGTGCACTGAGGACACTGGCGCTGGCTCCTCCTGGCCCGCGCGCAGCTCCGCGATGGTTGCGTAGTCCGGCCTCCCCCACGTTGTCCCCTGCCCCGCCGGCTGTTGTGCCCCCACGCGGGGCAGCTGTGGGTGCTCGTGCCGCCCAGCCGGCCCGGACGCGCACGCCGGAGTCGGAGGCGCGCGCCGCCCGCCGCGAGAGGTAGCGGGCAAGGGAGAGGGACGCGGAGGAGAGCTCTGTCCGCCGCCATCGCAGGTTACCGGCGGACCCCGACGAGGACGAGTGGCTCCTCGCATGGGTCTACTGTCGGTCGCTTACGATGGCGGAGACGAACGATCGGCGGCTCCACCGAAAGAACGCGAAGCCTCTCCGGCTTGCCATCGAGCAGTCCAAGCGCGAGGCCAAGGAGAAGGCGACGGAGGCAGCTCGACTGGCGAAGCTCAAGTGCAAGTATTACCGGGCCGTCCGGCGGCTCAAAGGGCTCATCATCGTCTCCTTCTCCGGCGACGACGACAACCAGGACTCCTGGTCCGACGAATCGGACAATCCTCCACCAGCCGCCGACAGCTACAGCTGCACCGACGACCAGAAGGGAAAAGGGCCGGCGAGGAAGTGGTGGAGATCCGTTTTCTTCAATTTAATTTCAAGTATTAGATGTAGTTTAAAGTTGTCCGTCGTTAACTTTGGTGGTCTTTTCAACATCCGTTCGTGATATTTTGATGAACGTATTGTGAATCGTCCGCACCTGCAACCGAAGGGAAAAGGACCTATGTCTGTTTCTATGTCCGTTTGCTAATGTACGTAATTTGATTGACGTTGCATGGTTTAGCACGAATATAGGGAATCGGATATGAGATATAAGGATGTAAACGACACAATTTGAGAAGTGATCGATCAATACACATGGACACGTCCGGGCGCGTCCGCGGGCATCCGGATTTTCCTAATCCGAGAGTAGATGCTCTCCACAACGAGTTCTTAGCAGCAGCACGGACAGAGAAACGGCGGAACCACAAAACCAGGATGGCCATCTCCCCTATGAACACCACGACGGCTCTAGCAAGCGGCCGGACACGTTCGCCCCGTTCCGTCGGGCATCACTCGTGAGACAGTGCACGCAGGTCGCCAGTGTCGGATCATCCATCCTCCGCGCCCGTCGCGCGCACTGTACCTGGAACGGTACTGATGGCGCGTTCGTTGCCCGGTCGGTGTCTGCGACTGTAGGGGCTGCAGTGCCCCTGTACGACCGGTAATATGTAGGCCGGCCCGCCCCGAGTTCCATACATGTGGCGTGCTCGTAAGCTTCGAAGATTGCCACTAACTAAATAGATAATTGAACGTCCTGTCTGAATCAGGCTTCCAGTCAGATTCCTAAGACTTTTGCTGCTTGGCAAGCAGAGATCTCTGTCACTGTTGCTGGTGGGCGGTGGCCTGGTGCCCTGGTATAATTACACGCGGTTCATCGGCCGATCCATCCACTATGGCCCTACTCAACGAACTATATTCACCAGCGTTTGTCGATCCGTTTACGTCGCTAAATTAGCATTGCAGGATTTCACCTTTTCTCCTCCGTGGCATCCATTCATCCATGTGTGTCAGCTCCCCTCCCCTTGTGCAATTATTTTGCGATCGATCGATCTAGCAACTTGGATGCACGGAGCTACTATTCGCATGCAATGGCCAAATAATTGTGCGTGCGTACGAGAGAGAGAGAGAGAGAGAGAGAGAGAGAGAGAGAGAGAGAGAGAGAGAGTTGGGACCAAGGTAGCAGCAGCTGCGTGCTGCGTGGCTACGAGCCGAGCTTGTCAGCTGCGGGGACGTGATGATGCATTCGCATGTGCTCCCTGCGCCTCTGATTAATCCATGGCCACCTTTTATATTACTGTACCTTTTAACTTGCACTACACCCACGGTTATACCGTGAAGCGTGAAGGATGGATGACGTGTGTCTTGAGAATGTATCGCAGGAATTATTAGGGGGCCATCGGATGGTGGACGAGTTGGATTGCTCACCGGCCGGGGCTATGTGCCACATACAGGGGGTTTTGTCCGTTGGCGCGTTGATCAGATCACCCAAGGAGCTCATCAGTGCACTAGCGGCGCACGGTTCGGCTTTAGCTTGGTGTTGCTGCCATGTGGGTGCATTGTATGAGTTGTATCATGACAAAGCCTAACTATTTGTTAGAATGCTACGTGCTACCCTGCTGCCTGAGAATGTGCCTAATGTCTAGTGTAGAGACTACCCAGTATGGCCGGTCAATGACCCTTACAGAATATTCTAGTGTCATGACAGCTATCTAGTGTCAAGTGCGGAAGCAACGGTGCTCCTACAGAAAAGTTGAATCGTAATACAGCATGTAAAGTATCACTAGCTAAGCCATTCCTAACCTATAGTTTCCTAGGACTAATCATGAAAAGCCTTTTCCAAAGGACCATCCTACGCCCAAAATAGTGGCACTATCAGTAGTACTCCCTCCGTTTCAGTTTACAAGTCCTGCGCGTATACCTAGGTTGTCAATTTTATCATCCTAATATAAACTATATAACACAAAAATTATACCGTTTGAAAATAAAACATCTGAAGTTTATATTGGTATATTTTTTGTAATATATGACTTGTATTAGGTTGATCAAATTGACGACCTAGAGGTACGCGCACGCCCTGTAAACTGAGAGAGAGGGACTATATAAGTAATTAAGAGATGCTATATGCACTCCTGTAAGGCAAGGCTGTAATCATGCATCGGCTGTTAAGATCCCGATCGGCGCGATGGATGTATAGCTAGGTTAGGCTAGCTCGCACGTACGTAGTACCGGAATGCACGCTGATGGCGACTGGGGGTGGCAGGATAGAAATGGTGTACGGTTAGCTCGGTCGTGCCCGCATGTCAGTGACCAGCCGAGGCGGTGGGCGAGGTGTCCCGTACGCTGTCCTTTTGTCAGCACGCGCGTTCTGGATCTGGACGCCCCCAATGATGCGGCGACAGCGGGAAGGAGGAGGAGGTCGACGGACTCGGCCATCTGCCCGACACGGCACGTGCCAGCGCTTGGCCCTCCTCCTCCCATGTGCGCCCATCCATTCATTTATGGACGGCCCTACCGGCCAGTACGCCGTGCCAAACTCCACGCAGGGGTACGTACTCCTACATGCCTACGGCTCCTGATCCACTCCGTTCCAACCACAACCAGCCATGGGCTTGTCGACCACGGCAACGCCACCTCATTCCATGGGGCTTACCACGAGTCCCAAGGCGGGAGATCGAGCGAGGCTGCTCCTGCGCTTGTGGCTAGCTGTGGATCTTGAGATTTTATAAACAATCGGTGTACGTGTGCGATTTTTTGTTTCGTACTGATTCGGAAAAGAGGGCGAGCGGCGTAAAGGAGGTGCAAAGACGGGGCCGCCGCTTTGCAGAAACCACACGGCTCTCGCAAAGCAAAATCTGGCGCCTCGCACCATTTCCAAGAATGAAAGTCATAGGACCTTTTTTTTTTCTTGCGTATAAAGTCATATGACCTTACCCAGATGTATTACCAGCTGGATATGCTCGATATGTTCGTTACGGTTTCGGTTTACATGCACAGTCTGTTGGTTGCGTTGCTATGCCGACAAGTGCAAACTTAGCAAGGGGAGCAACAAACTCGTGTTGCAAAATCGCGGGAACATGCATGTACAATTATATAGGAGTATACTTGGGTGAAAGACATGGGCACACAAAAATAGCATAATGTAGCGGTATTTTTTTGCTTTCGCGCCAAATTTATCCAACTGCGCCCTGCTGATGGAGGAGTTGATGTGACTTGTGACAACTACCAGCACCTTCAAACGAACTTGGGGGACCTCATTTTTCACGCTCACTGCCTGCCTCTATACAGCACACGCAACAACTTACAAAAGACAATACTCGCATATTACAGAAAAGAACGAATATTACTACTAATTTTGTTACTAATTAACCGGTAACAGTAGCAATGGCCATTATTAAGCTCTTCTTTTGCTCTCTGCTTTTCCATATTTTGGGGATTTCTGGAGTGCTTTTACATTTACCGGGAGAAGACGGGGCTGAGGGTTTTGGAGAACCCGCGGAGCGCGCCGTAGCCGCGGGAGCTGAAGCCGAGGCAGCCGAGCACGCCCTGCCGGTACGGCAGGAACGTCCGCCGCCGCATCTCCTCCGCTTGCGCCCTGTTCGGCGCCGCGTAAAGCCTCTCGTGCGCGGCCGCTACCGTCGTTGAGCGCCGCCGGCCCTTCGACCTGCCCTGACTCCGCGTCGTCCGGGATTCGTCGCCCTCACCAGCGCCACCGCTGGCCGCCGCTCCCGTCTCCGATTGCGGTGATGGCCTCGCCCCGCGCAGCTTTGCGATGACCTTGTCCCTCGATGCCCACGAAGGCGAGAACGGCCATGCCTTCTCCGGCTTGGCGGCGGCCGCAGGGGCTTCGTGCGCATGGGCGCTGCCGGGCTCGCTTTTGCTGCGGTGGAGGAGCATGTCCTTGAGGATCACCCACCGCCGGGATCCGCGGGCGGACGACGAGGACGACGAGGAGGAGGTCGACGAGGACGAGGAGGAGCGCGACGAGGCGGTGACCGGCGGCGGGGCCTCCTGCGCCCCAGTCGAGAGGGACAAGGGGCCAAGATCCGGCGCGGGGACGAGCGCACTGAGCAGCTTGAGCCGCGGGGACGGGCTGCGCATCGGGGACATCGACCGGGCGCGGCGGTGCACGGAGCCGCTCCGGAACGTGAGCTCGCGGCCGCGCGCGGGGCCGTGGTGCCGTTCGCTGTCATCTTCGTCGCTGTCGGGGTCGAGATCCGGGAGCGGGGACAGGGTGAGCGGCCGGATCTGGCCGTTCTGGAAGAGCTCGTCAGCGGAGATCATGTGCTCGCCAGGGCCGCCGAACTCGAACTCCGCGTCACCTATTCCACCGTACCCGCCACCATTAGGGGCACCAGCGGCAGCCGAGGAGGACGAGAACAGCAGGTGGTGGATGGGGCTGGCCGGTGCACTGAAAAAATAGCCGCCGCCGCCGAAGATGGCAGGGGAACGGCCGGGGCTGGACGGCGCGCTGGCGAAAGGGGTGGAGTAGGAGCTGTCGATGTCGTCGTCCATGGCTCGTCCTAGTAGTTCGCTTTGAGTTGCGGGTAGTGGTATCTGGGAATATGGAGGGAGATGGGATGAGAGGTTATAAATGGAGGGACTGCCGCGCTGTTAACTGTCCGGTAGCCATGACCCGATAGCGGGAGACGGCGATGGATGGGGGCGAGGGGTCAGCACATTGATCTGATTGGATCGGGTTTACTCCCGTTCGTGACACAAATGATTTTGGAATAAATTTATATAAATAAAATTTATATGATTTCTTCCTACGGGTCTAGTTTGATTTGTACGATTGGTAATTTTAGAGTTTTTCCTTTGTATTTTTTTCTTAAAAAATATGAAAACCTTAAAATTTTGACGTCAAATTCTTAGGAATGCAGTCTGACATTTTTCATGGCAATTTATAATGATCCGATGATGGCAATTTATATTGATCCGATGGTGTTAAATTAGTTTGCAAGTACGGCAATTTCTGACAAGAAATGAACTAAGTCGAATTTGTCATGCTCACCAACTAAATTTGACATCCACAAAACGATCAAAACGATTTTTTGTCGATTGTTAACATGTGTCAGATTTTTTGCGTCTGATTTTTTGACGTTGTTTTTTACACAATTTAAATGATTGTTTTTATGGAGAGAAAAAGAAAACTACTCCACTATATATAAGCAGGAGCCTTCGCGCTTGCTTGCTAGGGTTGCTCTGTTTGCAAGATCAGCATACGCAATGAGATTCATGGGGCTTGAAGTATCACCCACAAACAGCATTCACATGGCAGTCCCGTGCACCCCTTTAGTGCCGCTTCTTTGCTTGGCTTGCATTGAAGGACCGGTGCTGGACATCAGATAGATTGGCTAGACAGAGACTACCGCACCAGGATGCTTGCCCACTGTGTGACCAGCACGAGAAGACCATGGACTATCTCATGGTCACTTGCGTCTTTGCGAGGGAAGTATGGCACTGGATCAGTGTGCATACAGGGAGACCTGACTTTGAACCCCGGGACGACGAAACTTTGGTCGAGTGGTGCATCAGGCAGGATCTTAGGAGCGAGCACTGGAATCTACACGGGCGAAATGCCTTCTGGGCATGTGGATCTTGTGGAAGCATCGAAACGACATCACGTTCAATGGGGCGTCTCCGTCCATCACTCAAATCACACAGCGGGTAGGCGAGGAAGGCAGGATATGCAGGAACACAGGCTTAATCAAGGGTGTCGGTGTCAAAACCGGCAGACCACGGGGTAGGGGGTCCCGAACTGTGGATCTCGGATCGAGGGTAACAGGGACGAAGGAGACGATGTTTACCCAGGTTCGAGCCCTCCTTATGGAGGTAAAATCCTATGTCCTGCTCTTGTATATATCAATGGAGATGTATCAAGTACAGAGTTGATCTACCTCGAGAGCGTAATGTGTGGTCTAACTCTAGGGCTAGGTGAGTGATTTTGTGTTCATGTCCCCTCTACGGGCTAAACCCTCTGGCTTATATACATGCCAGGAAGGGTATCTAGGGTTACAAGGTCGGTAGCTATGAGCTAGGCGGCGGCAGAGATCTTGGAGTTCACGTCAAGTCTTCGGGGGAGGCAGTCTTGATCACGCCTCCTACGTACGGCTTCCGGAGTCCATCTTGATCAAGAATGGTGGCTTGCCGGCCCAATCCGAGGAGAATGGGCTGGCTGGGTCAGTACCCCCTTATCCAGGACACCGTCAGTAGCCCCCGAACTAGTCTTCTATGCCGAGGACGATCCTTCTTGTAGAAAACCTCAGACCCGAAGTCCTTGGCTCGACAGACGAGTTCCTCCTTGCAATTCTCGATCCACCCCTTCAAAGGAGCGATGCCAGCCGAAGCCTGACCGAGCCCGTTCCCTTTGCCCGAAAAGGCTAGACAACTTAGCCTAGAAGGTCAAACACCTCGGTATGAACGGTTCCATGTAGTCTGACAACTTTATCGAAATGACCCACCGCACGACAGGTCGAGCAGTTACGGCTTCCCTCAAATCACGGCGCGAGGCAAAACTTTTACTGGCACATTCCTTCAAAGCAGAGATCGTGCCCGTTTTATCAGGGATATCATCAAGATTTTGTTTCCCCCCATATGCTCAACGACATCTTTGATGGGAGTGGCGAGTTTGTCGGCACAGCAAGCGGGACTCTTGGCCTTTCACGGGCCTATAAGAGCGAAGGGAAGGACAGTGCAACTGGCCACGCTCCCATTCTCCCCATCTCGCTGCTTCGTCTAGCTCCAGCGCCCAGATCCGTTCCCACACCTTTTTCCCCAGCGAGTCCATCCTTCTCCGCTAGCCATGGCCAAGACCCTCCCAGGACACTGGGGTGGCTCCATCGTGATCGAGGAGACCATCCAGGAGTTGTGCAACACGGGGTATTTGTCAAACGACATTGCCGCCCGCGCCCCTGCCGCTGGCCAGGAAGTGCCTGCTCCCGACGCTGGGGAGCGGGTGGTCTTCGTCCCCCACCTCATCAGAGGGCTGGGGTTCCCGCTTCACCCCTTTGTGCGAAGGATCATGTACTACTATGGGCTTGACTTTCACCACCTGGCCCCGAACTCCATCCTCCATCTTGCTGCCTTCATCATGGTCTGCGAGGCCTTCCTCTGCTGTGAGCCACACTTCGGCCTGTGGCTGAAGATCTTCATAATCAAGCCGAAGTCCAGTGGCTCCGACCTCGTGGAGTGCGGAGGGGCCATGATCAGCAAGAACCAAGGGGCCGAATGGTTCAAGGGCACCTTCATCGAAATGGTGAAGGAATGGCAGCGGGAGTGGTTCTACATCACCGAACCGCTTGCCCCTGGCCAGGACGGAGTGCCAGCATTCTCGGCTGGGCCTCCCAAGAAGCACAAGTCCTGGAAGGAAAAGGGGGTCGCTTGGGGGAACCAGAAGGAGGTGGAGACCTTGGTAAACAGGGTCAAATGGTGGTCCACCACAGGGAAGGTCAAGCTTGCGGACGTCATCAACGTCATGCTCAACCGCCGCATGCTCCCTCTCCAACTTCGGGCCACCCCGATGTGGGCACAAAAGCCCGACGACATGGGGCCCCTTAACGCCTTCTTCCGCTCCACCTTGGCTGCCATGTGGAACAAGCTCATGAAACTTGCCAAAGACAAGATCCCCAAGGAATTCAAGGACCGCGGCCTCGAGGACGGCTATGAAGCCTCCCCAGTAAGTGATTTTACTCACAAGTTATTATCTTTGTCCTCCGAAGAGTAGACTCTAATGAATCATTATGCTTCACGCTCTTGCAGAAGTGGCTGGCCTGGGTAGTGGGCGTGCAGTGCCCTGCCCCACTGCTAGAAGAACAACAGACCCCCCTACTGGCGGTGCTCCTTACACTGGAGCCGCACGTGGTGGCCCCCAAAGGGACGAAGTCCCAGAAGGGGAAGCTAAGTGCCCAGACACGGGAGACTTCGGTCACTCGGTCCGAGGAGACCCACACCTCTGCCGCCCATGATGGCGACGCAGAGGTGGATGCCGTGGAGGAGCTCCCTCCTCCAAAAAGGAAGAGGACGGCGCCGGAGGACGCTGGAGCTGGTATGTAGCGCAAGGGCTCAAAAAGGCCGAGGAGGACCTCGGCTAGAGCTGCCGGCAAGTTGCCGGAGAGAGTCGAGCTCTCCGGCAACTCAGGAGAAGACCTCCTCGCGATGGGGAGGAAAAAACCGCCGCCTCGAGGGTAAGCCGTCATCTTCATGCCCTATCTTTTTATTTGACAAGTCCTTTTTATCAAAGGAGAATTCACAAGGTATCTTTTCTTACGCAGTCCGCCTAAGGAGATCCCCAGCGGTTCCTCGAGCGGGCTACCCTCTGCTAGCGGGACTCTGGAGGCCGCCATCCCTCCCCCAGCGCATGACGGGCTGGGGCGGCAACATCTATCCTGGCCCCCGACATCTTCGCGACGAGGGTCGAGGAGGAGGCCATCATGGCTGAGGTCGATACCTCGGCCCACCAAAAACCGGGGGAGAAACTCCCCGAGGTTGTCAAGGAGGGGCTTGGCCAGTCACTGGCCCAGCCAATATCTGCTTCAGCTCCGCCACCGCAGGTGGAGCCTGCTCGGCCCGGCACATTGGTACCCGGGTCCGAGGTCATCCCACCACCCCCGCCAACTGCCCAAGAACGGGTCGGCGCGGGGTGGACCGAGGAGATAGAGGAGACCCTGAAGGGTTCCTCCATTAAGGAAGAGCATCGTGCCTTAATAGGCACGGTGCTGCAGGATTTCTGGTCCGCAAGGGTCGGCCTGCATGAGGCTTTCAAGAGCCTTGTGACGATCTTCGAGTTATGCTTCTATCTCTTTTTTTTGTGCTATAAAAGATGCACGTACTTGTCCGAAGACATGTCATTACAGCCTTCTAAATGTCTTAGTAAGTGAGTAGCCCCCGAGCCCAAAGGTGGTTTCAAGAAGCTGACATTGGGGTCGTATGACTTAATAGGAGCTTGCCATGGATCCCCCAGGTCGTTGCTTAAGGCAGTCATTCTGGATAAGTATTTGGACTGTGGGCGTTGTAATAAGGAGTTCTGTTGACAGGTTTTGACCTCGGTTCCGTTCTCCATCTCTGCGGAGATAGCAGAGATGAACCGGAGGCTCGAGAGGTCCCAGAAGGACCTCGACCTGGTCAACCAGAGGTTCGAGCAGTCTCAAGTTAAGCAAGTCAAACTTGCGTGATATTTTTACAAGGATAATATATTTTACTGGATCAAAAACTAAGGCCGAGCTGATTTAATGATAGTAGCGTTAGCTTGAGACGCTCAAGGCCGAGCTCAAAAGAGCTCGACAAGAGTCGAAGCAGTATGAAGTTGCAGCCGTGAAGGCAGAGGAGGCCTAAGCCGCCGAGAAGGTGGCCGAGGACAAGGACCGGGCGTGGGTGGTTGAGGTCGAGGAGACCCTGAAGGGCGTGTTTGAAGCACGCGACAAGCTTCAGGTGGAAGGGTAGCAAACCAAGGAGGAGCTTGAAAATCTCAAGCTTGCTCATGCAGACCTCAAGACCGCGGCCCAGGCGGACTGCGAGGTGCTCCAGCGGTTGGATCAAATCACCTCGGGTAAGCACTACTTATTGCAGTGTGTGTTTGGTAGCAAAGGGTGCGTCGAGCTCACCCAGCTGTGGCATTCCGCAGAAGTCTTCGCAGATCTCCCGCAGAGCATGATGGATGCCATTTCACACTTCGACCAACTGGCGGGTCATCAAGTGGAGAAGTGATAACCCACAAGTATAGGGGATCGTTTGTAGCCTTTTTCGATAAATAAGAGTGTCGAACCCAACGAGGAGCTAAAGGTAGAACAAATATTCCCTCAAGTTCTATCAACCACTGATACAACTCTATGCACACTTGACGTTTGCTTTACCTATAACAAGAATAAAACTAGAAGTACTTTGCGAGAATAAAACTACGAGTAATTTGCAAGATAATAAATTTAGTACTTTAGTAGAAAGCTTTTGATACACAAGAAAGTTATTTGTCCCTAGGCGATCGATAACTAGACCGGTAATCATTATTGCAATTTTATATGAGGGAGAGGCATCAGCTAACATACTTCCCATACTTGGATCATATGCACTTATGATTGGAACTCTAGCAAGCATCCGCAACTACCAAAGATCATTAAGGTAAAACCCAACCATAGCATTAAGTATCGAGTCCTCTTTACTCCCATATGCAACAACCCACTTACTCGGGTATGTGTTTTAGTCACTCACGCCACCCACCATAAGCAAATCATGAACGTATTGCAACACCCTACAGCGAGGATCCCTTGCGCGACACGGAGGGCACCATAGGACATCACCAAAAAAAAATATACAAGTCAAACCAATCACGATCATCAATTAACCCATAGGACAAAACAGATCTAATCAAACATCATAGGATAACCACATATCATTGGATAATAATATATAGCGTTGAGCACCATGTTTAAGTAGAGATTACAGCGGGGAGAAGAGGTGTTACACCGCTGCATAGAGGAGGAGAAAGTTGGTGTTGACGGTAGCAAGATTGTTGATGTAGATCGCCGTCACGATCCTTGCCCCGGCGGCACTCCGACGCCACTGGGAGAGAGGGGGAGAGAGCCCCCTCCTTCTTATTTTTCCTTGGTCTCCCCCCTAGATGGGAGGAGAGTTCCCCCTCTGGTCCATGGCCTCCATGGCGGCGGAGGGGTGAGAGCCCCTCCGAGATTGGATCTATCTCTCTGTTCTCTTCTGTTTCGCGTTTCTATTTTCTGGCCAAAAACCGTTTCTTAAATATCCGGAGATCCGTAACTCCGATTGTGCTGAGATTTTAACATGATTTTTTTGAATATTATATTTCTTGCGGCGAAAGAAGGGCAGCAACCGCCTTATGAGGTGGCCACTACCCACCACCGCGCGCCTGGGGAGCGCCCTGGTGCCTAGTGGAGGCTGTGGGCCTCTGTTTGCATTGATTCCACCTCCCAAAAATCACATATATTCCAAAATAATTCTCCGTAAAATTTTATTGCATTTGGACTTCGTTTGATATCGATATTCTGCGAAACAAAAAACATGCAACAAACAGGAACTGACACTGGATCAATATGTTAGTCCCAAAAATAATATAAAACATTGCCAAAAGTATATAAAAGTTATAGAATATTGGCATGAAACAATAAAAAGTTATAGATACGATGGAGACGTATCAGCATCCCGGCCCAAGCTTAATTCCCGCTCGTCCTCGAGTAGGTAAATGATAAAAAAGATAATTTTTGATGTGGAATGCTACCTAGCATAATCTTGATCATATATATAATCATGGCATGAATATTAAGACATGAGTGATTCAAAGCAATAGTCTATAATTTGACATAAAGACATCAATACTCAGGCATCCCAACAAATAATCATGTCTTTCAAAATATCAATGCCAAAGAACGCTATCCCTACAAAATCATAAAGTCTTTCCATTCTCCATCTTCTTAACACAAAGTATTTATCATGCACAACCCCGATGACAAGCCGAGCAATTGGTTCATACTTTTTAACGCGCTTCAGCTTTTTCAACCCCATGCAATACATGAGCGCAAGCCATGGACATAGCACTATGGGTGGAATAGAGTATGATGACAGGGGTAAACATAGAGAAGACAAAAAGTAAGAAAGTCTCACATCGACGCGGCTAATCAACGGGCTATGGAGATGCCCATCAATTGATATCAATGCGAGGAGTAGGGATTGCCATGCAACAGATGCACTAAGAGCTATAAGTATATGAAAGCTCAACATGAAAACTAAGTGGGTGTGCATCCAACTTGCTTGCTCGAAGACCTCGGGCATTTGAGGAAGCCCATCATCGAAATATACAAGCCAAGTTCTATAATGAAAAATTCCCACTAGTATATGAAAGTGACTACATAGGAGACTCTCTATGTGAAAAACATGGTGCTACTTTGAAGCACAAGTGTGGAATTAGCATGCCCCTTCTCCCTTTTCCTCTCATTTTTTTCTTTTCTTTCTTTCTTTCTTTCTTTTTTCTTGGGCTCTTTTTGGCCTCACTTTTTTTCTCTTTTTTTATTATTTTTGTCCGAAGTCTCATCCCGACTTGTGGGGGAATCATAGTCTCCATCATCCTTTCCTCACTAGGACACGCTCTAATAATGAATAATGATGATCATCGCACTTCTATTTACTTACAACTCAATATTACAACTCGATACCTAGAACAAAGTATGACTCTATATGAATGCCTCTTATAGTGTACCAGGATGTGCAATGATTTAGCATAGCAAGGATATCAAAAAATGAACAAGCCATGAAAATACCATGTTAGCTATCTTACGATCATGCAAAGCAATATGACAATGAATGCTCAAGTCATAAAAATGGAGCGGTGGAAGTTGCATGGCAATATATCTCGGAATGGCTATCGAAATGCCATAATAGGTAGGTATGGTGGCTGTTTTGAGGAAGATATAATAAGCCTTATGTGTGATAGAGCGTATCATATCACGGGGTTTGGATGCACCAGCGAAGTTTGCGCCGACTCTCGAGGTGAGAAAGGGAAATGCATGGTACCGAAGAGGCTAGCAATAAGAGTGCGTATAATCCATGGACTCACATTAGTCATAAAGAACTCACATACTTATTGCAAAAGTTTATTAGCCCTCGAAGCAAAGTACTACTATGCATGCTCCTAGGGGGATAGATTGGTAGGGAAAGATCATCGCTCGTCCCCGACTGCCACTCATAAGGAAGACAATCAATAATAAATCATGCTCCAACTTCTTAGCATAACAAGAGACTATACGTGCATGCTTTGGGAATCACAAACCTTAACACCAATATTCTTACTAACCACAACCACTCACTAGTACCTCCCACATATTATCATCTCTATATCGCAAAACTATTGCAAGGAATCAAACATATCATATTCAGTGACCCACAAGTTTTATGTAGGACTTTAAGACTAACCATGTGAATGGCCAATTCCTGTTGACTCTCTAAATAGATATAAGTGAAGCAAGAGAGTTTAATTATTTCTACAAAAGACCATGCTCTAACAGATATAAGTGAAGCAAAAGAGCATTCTACAAATAATAGTTTTTATATGTGAAGAGAAACAGGCAATCCAAACTTCAAATGATATAAGTGAAGCACATGAAGCATTCTATAAAGCCATACTCAAAAGATATAAGTGAATTGCATAGAGCATTCTATAAATCAACCAAGGACTATCTCATACCAGCATGGTGCATTATTAAAAGAAAAGTAAAAAGGCACACGACGCTCCAAGATTTACACATATCATGTGGACAAAACAAAAACCGAAACATACCGATACTTGTTGTAAAAAGATAGGATGCCTTCCGGGGCATCCCCAAGCTTAGAAGCTTGAGTCTCCTTGAACATTTACTTGGGGTGCCTTGGGCACCTCCAAGCTTGAACTCTTGCCTCTCCTCCTTCTCCTCATATCGAGACCTCCTCGATCTTCGAACACTTCATCCACACAAAACTTAACAGGAAACTCGTGAGATCCGTTAGTATAATAATGCAAATCACTACTTTAAGTATTGTTGCAAACCCATTCATATTTTGTTTTTGCATTATATCTACTATATTATAACTTCTCCATGGCCTATACCACCGATAAAATCCATAGTTCCATCAAAACAAGCAAAACAATGCATCAAAAACAGAATCTGTCAAAAACAGGACAATCTATAGTAATCGGAACATTGACAATACTTCTATAACTCCAAAAATTCTAAAACATTAGTAAAAAATAAAAAAATTGCATAGCAGTATAGTGTAAAAATTTCAGAAACTTTTCATGTTTCAGTAAAAAATGTAAATTCACACACTACAGTCAAAGTTTCTGTTTTTGCACCGCACATACCAACAAGCAATCTAATCATCCTAAAGAAAAATCTTGGCACATTATTTTTATAATACAATGGATTTGTACAAGGGGATAATTATTTTGTTGAAAAGTTTCTGTAATTCAAGATTTGCAAAGTTTCATGGGCATGAACAAAGTTCAAGGAGCTCCCCCACTTCAACGGTGCTCGTCTTTCTTACTTTCACCTTTATTTTTGAAAAGTTATATGTTCCCCTCTATATTTTTTTTTGTTTTTAAACTTTATAAAAGCACACAACAGAATAAAATGACTCTCTAAAACTTCTGGGTTGTCTCCTGATACGTCTCCGTCGTATCTATAATGTTTGATTGCTTCATGCCAATATTATACAACTTTCACATATTTTTGGGAACATTTTATATGATTTATTGGACTAACATATTTATCCAGTGCCCAGTGCCAGTTCCTGTTTGTTGCATGTTTTTTGTTTCACAGAATATCTGTATCAAACGATGTCCAAATGTGATAAAAATTTATGGAGAATTATTTTGGAATATATGTGATTTTGGGGAGTTGGAATCAACGCAAACGGAGGCCCACAGCCTCCACCACCCACCAAGGCACGCTGGGCACCCCTTGGCACACCCATGTGTCTTGTGGGATCCTCTTAAGTCGGTTGGGGCTCTTTGTCAGGCGCAAGAAAGATAATTTATGGAAAAAATCGTGTAAAAATTTCAGCGCAATCGCAGTTACGGATCTCCAAGAATTTAATAAACGGGGAAGGGCCAGAAAATGGGTACGCGAAACAGAAGAAAACAGAGAGGGAGATCCAATCTCGGAGGGGCTCTTGCCCCTCCGCCGCCATGGCAACCATGGATCAGAGGGGGAACTCTCCTCCCATCTAGGGGGGAGGCCAAGGAAGAACAAGAAGAAGAAGGGGGCTCTCTTCCCCTCTCTCCCGGTGGCGCCGCAACGCCGCCGGGGCAATCATCGTGTGACGGCGATCTACTCCAACAACTCCGTCATTTTCACCAACATCTTCATCACCTTCCCTCGTCTATCTACAATGGTCCACTCTCCCTCAACCCGCTGTACCCTCTACTTGAACATGGTGCTTTATGCTTCATATTATTATCCAATGATGTGTTGCGATCCTATGATGTCTGGGTAGATTTTTGTTGTCCTATCGGAAATTGGTGAATTGCTATGATTGGTTTAATTCACTTGTGGTTATGTTGATGTCCTTTGGTGCCCATCATATAAGCGCGTGTGTGGATCACACCATAGGGTTAGTTGTATGTTGATAGGACTATGCATTGGAGGGCAAGGATGACAGAAGCTTCTTCCTACCATAGAAATTGATGCATACGGGATTAAAGGAGGACCAATATATATCTTAATGATATGGTTGGGTTTTACCTTAATGAATGTTATTAGTTGCCGATGCTTGCTAATAGTTCCAATCATAAGTGCATAGAGTTCCAAAGAAGGGATGTCATGCTAGCAGTGGCATCTCCCACATAAAAACTTGCTATCGGTGTAGTAACGTAGTCAATTGCTAAGGGACAATTCCGCAAATCCTACCACTACTAATCCACACTCGTTATACTAAGTTAATTGTTTCTTTATCTAAACAACGCCTAACTTTTATTTTCACGTTCTTTATTATCTTGCAAACCTATCCCTTCGTACCTACAAAGTACTTCTAGTTTTATTCTTGTTCTAGGTAAACAAATGTTAAGCGTGCGTAGAGTTGTATCGGTGGTCGATAGAACTTGAGGGAATATTTTTTCTACCTTTAGCTCCTCGTTGGGTTCGACACTCTTATTTATCGAAAAGGGCTACAAACGATCCCCTATACTCGTGGGTTATCAAGACCTTTTTCTGGTGCCGTTGCTGGGGAGCAATAGCGTGGGGTGAATATTCTCGTGTGTGCTTGTTTCTTTATCACTAAGTAGCTTTTATTTTCTGTTCTAAGTTGTTTTATATCTTTAGTTATGGATATGGAACGCAAAATACCAAAAAAATTAGTTGTACTTGCTACTCATGGAGATGGGGAACCTCCTGAAACCCTCGATGCTCGTTATGTGAAAAATATTAAACACTACTTTGATAATCCTGAGAAAACCCCATTCAACTTGATAATGGGAGACACGTTGGATCAACATGAATACTTTATGGATTATCGCTTGACTAAAAAAGGGAAACTGTTATGGGATCAAATTCATATGTTGCATTGGTATGCTCGGGATCTATGCTTGAGATATGATTATACTTGTTGCTCTAGGATGAAGGCTCCACACCTTCCCTTTTCATGCAAATTAATGATTATGAAACCTTGGCTTCTTATTCTAATGCTAGGTATGATTACTATGATGTGGAATGAATATAATAATTTATTTCTTTTAAGGGTGCTTATGAAATTGAATCTCTGTTTGAAAAGTATGAAGATTATGATGATGCTGTTTATAGACCTGAAATTTTTTCTATACTTAAATATTTCTATGAAAATTATAAATACAATTATGATATTGATGTATTTCTTGAGAAAGTCTCCGCTGTCCAAGAAGCGAATAATATTTTGCAGGAAACTACGGAAGAAGAAATTGATGAAACTGTGAGCTCATTGGATGAAAAAGATGAGGAGGAGAGCGAAGAACAAAAGGAGGAAGAGCGCATTAGCTACCAGTGCCCACCTTCTAATGAGAGTAACTCTTCAACTCATACATTGTTTAATTTCCCTTTGTGCTTACCGTAGGATGAATGCTATGATGATTGTTATGATCCCTTGGATTCATTTGAAATATCCCTTTTTGATGAACTTGATGCTTGCTATGCTTGTGGCCATGATGCCAATTTGAATTCTGCTTATGGAGATGAACTTGCTATAGTTTCTTATATTAAGAATGAAATTGTTGCTATTGCACCCACACATGATAGTCCTATTATCTTTTTAATTCTCCCAACTACACTATATCAGAGAAGTTTGCACTTATTAAGGATTGCATTGATGGGTTCCACTTATTAAGGATTGCATTGATGGGTTGCACATGATAATTTTGATGAATATAATATGCATGTGCTTGCTGCTCCTACTTGCAATTATTATCAGAGAGGAACTACATCTCCACCTCTCTATGTTTCCAACACGATAAAATTGCAAGAAACTGCTTATGCTATGTATTGGCCTTTACTTGATGTGCATGAATTGTTCTTTTATGACATGCTGATGCATAGGAAGAGAGTTAGACTTCGTCATTGCATGATATATGTTGCTTTGTGCTCACTACTAAATTATAAATCATTGCTAATTAAAATTGGCTTTGATATACCTTGGGATCCGGGTGGATCGATTACTTGAGCACTTTATGCCTAGCTTAATGGCTTTAAAGAAAGCGCTGCCAGGGAGACAACCTGGAAGTTTTAGAGAGTTATTTTATTCTTTTGTGTGCTTTTATAAAGTTTAAAAACAAAAAAATATAGAGGGGAACTTAAACTTTACAAAAGTTAAAGTGAAAGTGAGAAGGACAAACATCGTTGGAGTGGGGGATATCCTTGAACTTGTTCATGCCCATGGAAAATTTGTGAATCTTGAATTATAGAAAAAATTTAACAAAAATAATTATCCCCTTGTAAAAATCCATTGTATTATAAAAATAATGTGCCAGGATTTGCCTTTAGGATGATTAGATTGCTTGTTGGTATGTGTGGTGCAAAAACAGAAACTTTGGCTGTAGTGCGTGATTTTAAATTTTTTACTGGAATGTCAAAAGTTTCTGAAATTTTGACACAATACTTCTATGCAATTTTTTTATCTTTTCCTATTTTTTCATAATTTTTGGAGTTACAGAAGTATGGCCAATGTTTAGATTACTACAGACTATCCTGTTTTCGATAGATTCTATTTTTGATGCATTGTTTTGCTTGTTTTGATGAAACTATCGATTGTATCAGTGGTATAAGCCATGGAGAAGTTATAATACAGTAGCTACAATACAAAAAAATATTAATTTGTTTTCAACAGTACTTAAAGTAGTGATTTGCATTATTATACTAACGGATCTCACCGAGCTTTCTGTTAAGTTTTGTGTGGATGAAGTGTTCAAAGATCGAGTAGGTATCGATATGAGGAGAAGGAGAAGAGGCAAGAGTTCAAGCTTGGGGATGCCCAAGGCACCCCAAGTATATATTCAAGGATACTCAAGCGTCTAAGCTTGGGGATGCCCCAAAAGGCATCCCATCTTTCTTCAACAAGTATCGGTATGTTTCAGTTTTCGTTTCGTTCATGTGATATGCGTAAATCTTGGAGCGTCTTTTGTGTTTAGTTTTCACTTTTATTTTATGCACCATGCTGGTATGAGATAGTCCGTAGTTAATTTTTAGAATGCTCATTGCGCTTCACTTATATCTTTTGAGTATGGCTTTATAGAATGCTTCATGTGCTTCGCTTATATCATTTGAAGTTTGGATTGCATGTTTCTCTTCACATAGAAAACCGTTAGTAGAATGCTCTGTTGCTTCACTTATATTTATTAGAGCATGGTCTTTTGTAGAAAGAACTACACTCTCTTGCTTCACTTATATCTATTTAGAGAGTCAACAAGAATTGGTCATTTGCATGGTTAGTCATAAAATCCTACATAAAACTTGTGGATCACTGAATATGATATGTTTGATTCCTTGCAATAGTTTTGTGATATAGAGATGGAATATGTGGGAAGTACTAGTAAATGATTGTGGTTAGTAAGAATATTGGTGTTAAGGCTTGTGATTCCCGAAGCATGCACGTATAGTCTCTCGTTATGCTATGAAATTGGAGCATGATATATTATTGATTGTCTTCCTTATGAGTGGCGGTCGGGGATGAGCGATGGTCTTTTCCTACCAATCTATCCCCCTAGGGTCATGCGTAGTAGTACTTTGCTTCGAGGGATAATAAACTTTTGCAATAAGTATATGAGTTCTTTAGGACTAATGTGACTCCATGGATTATACGCACTCTTACCTTTCCGCAATTTGCTAGCCTCTACGGTACCGTGCATTGCCCTTTCTCACATCAAGACGTGGTGCAAACTACGCCGGTGCATCCAAAACCCATGATATGATACGCTCTATCACACATAAGCCTTATTATATCTTTCTCAAAATTGCCACCATACCTACCTATTATGGCATTTCCATAGCCATTCTGAGATATATTGCCATGCAACTTCCACCGTTCCGTTTTTATGACTTGAGCATTCATTGTCATATTGCTTTGCATGATCGTAAGAAAGCTAGCACAATATTTCCATGGCTTGTCCATTTTTTGATATCTTTGCTACGCTAGATCATTGCACATCCTGGTACACTGCCAGAGGCATTCATATAGAGTCATACTTTGTTCTAGGTATCGAGTTGTAATATTGAGTTGTAAGTAAATAGAAGTGTGATGATCATCATTATTCATTATTAGAGCATGCCCAATGAGGAAAGGATGATGGAGACAATGATTCCCCCACAAGTCAGGATGAGACTCCGGACAAAAAGAAAAAAAGAAAAAAAGAAAAAAGTGAGGCCAAAAAGAGCTGAAGAAAAAAGAAAAGAAAAGGAAAAAAAAGAAAAGAAAAAAATGAGAGAAAAGAGAGAAGGGGCATGCTAATTCCACACTTGTGCTTTAGAGTAGCACCATGGTTTTCATATAGAGAGTCTCCTATGTTGTCACTTTCATATACTAGTGGGAATTTTTCATTATAGAGTTAGATGCACACCCACTTAGTTTTCAGTTTGAGCTTTCATATACTTATAGCTCTTAGTGCATCCGTTGCATGGCTATCCCTACTCCTCGCATTGATATCAATTGATGGGCATCTCCATAGCCCGTTGATTAGCCGTGTCAATGTGAGACTTTCTTACTTTTTTGTCTTCTCTATGTTTACGCCTATCAACATACTCTATTCCACCCATAGTGCTATGTCCATGGCTTGCGCTTATGTATTGCGTGAGGGTTGAAAAAGCTGAAGCGCGTTAAAAAGTATGAAACAATTGCTCGTCTTGTCATCGGGGTTGTGCATGATAAATACTTTGTGTTAAGAAGACGGAGCATGACAAGACTATATGATTTTGTAGGAATAGCTTTCTTTAGCGTTGATATTTTGAAAGACACGATTGTTTGTTGGGATGCCTGAGTATTGATGTCTTTATGTCAAATTATAGACTATTGCTTTGAAACACTTGTGTCTTAATATTCATGCCATGATTAGATATATGATTAAGATTATGCTAGGTAGCATTCCACATCAAAAATTATCTTTTTTATCATTTACCTACTCGAGGACGAGCATGAACTAAGCTTGGGGATGCTGATACGTCTCCATCGTATCTATAATTTTTGATTGTTTCATGCCAATATTATACAACTTTCACATATTTTTGGCAATATTTTATATGATTTATTGGACTAACATATTGATCCAGTGCTTGTTCCTATTTGTTGCATATTTTTTGTTTCGCAGAATATCCATATCAAACGAAGTCCAAATGTGATAAAAATTTATGGAGAATTATTTTGGAATATATGTGATTTTTGGGAGTTGGAATCAACGCAAACGGAGGCCCACGGCCTCCACCACCCACCAGGGCGCGCCGGGCACCCCCTGGCGCTCCCAGGTGTCTTGTGGGCTCCCCTTAAGTCGGTTGGGGCTCTTCTTCGGGCGCAAGAAAGATAATTTATGGAAAAAATCATGTAAAAATTTCAGCGCAATCGCAGTTACGGGATTGAAGGGGGACGAATATATATCTTAATGATATGGTTGGGTTTTACCTTAATGAACGTTAGTAGTTGTGTATGCTTGCTAATAGTTCCAATCATAAGTGCATAGAGTTCCAAATAAGGGATGTCATGCTAGCAGTGGCCTCTCCCACATAAAAACATGCTATCGGTCTAGTAACGTAGTCAATTGCTAAGGGACAATTCCGCAGATCCTACCACTACTAATACACACTTGTTATACTAAGTTAATTGTTTCTTTATCTAAATAGCACCTAACTTTTATTTTCACGTTCTTTATTATCTTGCAAACCTATCCCTTCATACCTACAAAGTACTTCTAGTTTTATTCTTGTTCTAGGTAAAGCAAACGTTAAGCGTGCGTAGAGTTGTATCTGTCAGATTCAGGGCTCCGTAGACCCAAGAAGGTTCAAACTCTGGGGCGTGTGCGAAGATCTCAACCTCTCAAGCTTCGAGCTCATCGCCCCACAGCCTAGCCTAGCCGGACTCGCGTGAGTAAGCAAGAAGATGAACATGGCAGTTTACCCAGGTTCGGGCCACCTTGCGGTGTAAGACCCTACTCCTGCTTTATGGTGGATCGGTCTCATGAGGGGCTGAGGATGAACTAGTACAGTGGATGAACAGCCTCGCGACGACTATGTTGGTGAGGGGGGTGAACAGCCTCACGACGACTATGTTGGTGAGGGGGGAAAGGATCCGATCCCTCTCTGCGGTGGTGGCTAACCTATATTTATAGTGGCCTTGGTCCTCTTCCCCCAAAACGTAGGCGGGAAGAGATCCCACGGTGGCCAATTTGAAAGGGGACAAGTAGTACATCTTATCCCGATGAAAGGTGGTCTTCGCCTACAAAGCTTCTGGTCGTGACACAGTGGCGGGCTCGGCGATGACATCCGTCCTGCCGTGCTGGTGGTCTTGGTCTTGTAGCACCGGAATGGAAACCTTTGCCAGATTCCTCGGGAACCCACGCATGTCCTTGCCTCCTTAGCACCAACGAGGAAACTGCCTCCTCTGCGCCCGCCTGGCCTTGGTCGTCATGGCTTGCGTCATCGCAGCCTCATGAGGCTAGTACCTGCATAGAAATCTCTGCTCCTTGGGAGGCAGCCTGGGGAGGCCGCCCCCTCCAGAGGTCTTGGTGTCGTCCGCCTCACGAGGCCATGGGGCCTTCGCGAGGGTCTTGTCTTGGCGGTCTTGTAGGTGGGCCGTACCAGGCCGTCGAAGGAGCCACGCCGTCGGGCCGCAGGCAGGCAAGTCTGGGTACCCTGGTTCCCAGAACGCCGACAGTAGCCACCGGGCCCAAGGCGCGCTCGGGCATGGCTTCGAGGCGAAGCCAAAGGGCAAGGGCGAAGCGCCGTGGGCCCCAATCGCCTGCGGGCCAGGCCGATGCATGGCGCTTGAAGGGACATGGGCGTCTCCGCTTCCCTACGTCCCCTCGGCAACTGCCCGACTTGACAACTGCCTAGTGCATGCAGCGGGGCCATCATTGGTTGGAACGTGAGAGGCCGCCGGTTAGCCTTCCACTGCTATAAATGGGAAAGGGGGACGGAGCCCCCAGCCCATCTTCATCTTCTTGCTGCTCGCTCCTTCTTCTTCTCCATCGCGCCGCCATCTCGCCGAGGCATCCATGGCGCCAGTGAGGAGGTTTTCCGCCACCGAGAAAGGAAAGGCCCCCAAGGAGGGACCAGGCTCGCCACCGTCCAAGAGGGGCCGCGGTCGTCCCCGCAAGTACGCTGCGACGCCGGCTATGGCTCCTCGAGGGCGTGGGCGCACCCCCTCGAAGGTCGGCGCCGCCTCTGGCAGTCACAAGAAGGCTCCTTCCCGTGCCGGAAGCTGCCATGGCCAAGGCGGCCACGGCCAAGGGGGGAAGCATGCGGCGGCCGTCCGGCCACCGCGCCCGCGATCCCATTCGGCCGACACGTCCTCGGAGTTCGTGGTGTGGGCGGAGAGGCCGGCAGGCACCTGGTTCCAGCTCCCGTGCTTCTTCACGGGTGCGCTGCCGGCCGGAGGGCCTGGCGGCCTCTGGCAGCAGGCCGACGGCTGCTGCAGCAAGGCCTCGTGGGTGGAGGTCGAGGTCACCCTCGCCGGCTACGTGTTCCTGAACTGTGGGTGGCAGCCGTTCGCCCTTGGCTACGGCTATGGTGGCATCCTTGGTGGTGAACTCGCCCTTGGCTATGGCCGCAGCGCCTCCAGCAGCGACGGCTCTTCCTCCGGGGAGAGCACGAGCGACGATGACTACGACGAGCCGCCATGTCGCCGCTCTCGGACCGGGGAAGGTGGCGAGCCACCACGTCGCCGCGCTCCTGCTCAGGAGGATGACAAGCCGCCTCGCCATCGCGCTCCGGTGAAGCAGACACTACAAAAAAAAGATACATCCGTGACATTTTGGGCCGAACGAAATTTTTTTCTGTCATGTTTATGACACTTCTATGACGATAATTGTGACAAAAGCACGTATCATCATAGATGTGGTGGGCTCCTACTTCTATGACAAAAAATCATGACAGAAAATGGGCTTTTCGTCCTGGGCGGGCCGGGGACACACTTGCATGACATTCTTTGTGCCGTCCATGATGGAAAAAATTGTGGTAGAAGCGAGGGCGAGGAAAATATCGGGGAGTTCCCGGTTACGGTGGGTGGTCGGGGCCGAGCGATGCACCGTGGTTTGCGTGTTTCTCTCGTGTACGCGCGTGTGTACGAGGCGTTGGCTAACTAAACCCAAGCGATCGCACTAGCTATGTTACTAAACCCGAGCGATCGATCCCTTGGCTGTTAACTGAACCTGAGCGATTCATTCGCTGCTGACTGAACCTGAGTGATTCCTTCGCTGCTGCTACTAACTAAACCCGAGCGATCGATCACTGCTGCTGCTTACTAAAGCCGATCGATCCCCGTGCGAAACGTAGCCAGCCGGTGTTGGGTTGCCTCTCGATGAACAATGACCGTTGCTACCGTGCGCGCGGTACGTAGAACAAGTCGAGACGTGGTGAGTCAAGCCGGTTGGTTGGCTGTGGATGAACAGTTCCTGGTGGGGGTTGGATGAACAGGACCCCGTGGTAGTAGGCCATTTCCGCTGGATGAACTGGACACCGAGGAGGCTGCCGCACCCCAGCCGGTTGGGGGTGGATGAACAGGACCCCGTGGAGGCTGGATGAACAGTAGCCGATGGAGGCTGGATGAACAATAGCCCGTGGATGAACAGTAGCAGGTGGAGGCTGGAGGAAGTCGACGGTGGATGAACAATAACCCATGGAGGCTGGAGCGAGGCAGTAGACGGTGGATGAATAGGACCCCGTTTCGACCGTAGGCGCTCCAACAGAAGTCCGTTTCCTCCGTTTTGCGGTATGCCACACCCATCCTGATCAACAGGACCCCGTTTCGACCGTAGGCACTCAAACAGAAGTCCGTTTCCTCCGTTTTGCGGTACGCCAGACCCTTCCCGATGAACAGGACCCCGTTTCGACCATACGCGGTCGAATAGAAAGGTCGTTTCCTCCGTTCTGCGGTAAGCCAGACCTCGTTTCGGCTGTTCCGTCCAAGCCGGTTGGCTCCCGATGAACATGATGGTGTTGCTGTCGTCTGCTGCCTCTCCATGTACACGAGCCCTGGCCATACATATGTGTGAGTAGGTGTTTGAGACCCCGCCCATATGTACGTACGTGGCTGTATTTTTTGTGATCTGGCTGTACGTAAGTGTACACAGTTTAGAAGGGACTGCCTGAACTGCTACGTCGGGGGCTCTACTACTACATGTGCCGCTGCTTTCTCGGCCACGGTTCATCGTTGCAGAGAGACCAATCGACCAGTATGTACGTACACGTTCGTGAACAGACAGACAACCCTACGTACGATTCGACCGGGTGGGTCCCAGCCGTCAGGGAGGATAAGGGGGCACTCCCTTGCGTGTGAAGATATATGTGGTGGGTCCCAGCTGTCAGGGGGAGGAATCATTTTTTTGCACGTAATAAGGAGGCACTTCATTGCGTGCGAAGATGTAGGTGGTGGGTCCAACTGTCAGCCTCACCGTTTACAGTCGTCTTCCGATGGCTATCATTCATTGACAACGTTGATGACGCCGCGCCGAGAGCACCAAGGCGGTGGACGACGGTGAGGCCTGCTAAGGGAACAATGCGGAGCTGAGGAAGACGAGGCAGTGGATGCCCACGCGGAGGGGAGTACGAGGGTTCACTGGTTCCGCTGCGGTGTGAGGCTGCCGTCGCCGGAGAATAACACGGGGTGTGGGTGAGTAGAGGGAAGCCCTGGCCGACGGTGGGATTAGGGTGGGGCGGTGAGGCCTGCGCGGCAGCACTGCCGCCCACGGGAGGCAGGAGAAGGCGGTCCCGCCGGCGCTGGTTTGGGCGGCTAGAGCAAGAAGGTCAGAGGTTGAAGTATTTGTTGACTAAGTTGACAAAGCCCTGCGTACGCGTCAGCTTAGTAGGCCCACAAGTCAGCCACCAAATCTGCCGGGTCCCAGCTATCATCGAGAGGAATATTTTTTTCGCATAATAAGGAAGCACTTCCTTCCGTGCAAAGATTTGGCCGGTGGGTCCCAGCTGTCAGTAGGAGCAATCATTTTTTCGCGTAATAAGGAGGCACTTGCTTGTGTGGGTCCTTACTTTCAGCCTCTCCATTTACATCCCTCTATCGATGGCTGTCGTTTGTTAACCATGTTGACCATGCCGCGCCGAGGGCACCAACGCGGTGGACGACCCATGTAAAAAAAATGCGGTGGATGACGGCGAGGCCTAGGAAGGGAATGACCCGGAGCCAGCGAAGCCACAACAGTGGATGCCCACGCTGAGGGGAGTACGAGGGCTGACTGGTCGGTTGCGGGGTGGGGCTTCCGTCGCCGAAAAATAACAGGAGGTGCGGGTGGGTAGAGGGATGGCCTGGCCAGCGGTGGGAGTAGGGTGGGCCGGTGAGGCCTGCGCGGCAGCACAACCGACCACGGAAGGAGGGAACAGGCAGTCCCGCCAGCGTTGGTTTGGGCGGCTGGAGCAGGAAGATCAGAGATTGAAGAAGCACGATGGCGGTTGGATGGACATCCAACAGTCACTGCTCTGTGTTGACTAAGTTGACAAAGCCTTGCGTACGCGTCAAAAAACAAAATTAGGACAGCGTCATCGTCAACCTAGTAGGCCCACAAGTCAGCCTCCAAATTTGTGGAAAACAGCATACAACCCATTTGCCATTATTTTTAATAACTTATAGCCCATTTGCTAATTCTTAAGGATATTTTGAAGCCCATATTCTTTTTGTTAGCTTTACAGACCATATTCTGGCAACTGCTAAAAAATTCAACAAAATTTTGCATATTCCGGTGGGGTCCGAACTCTTTAATCATGAAATTTTGAGTCACATTAAAAATTAATTATAAAAATAATTTTATTTCAAATTAAAATACAACGAAATTTTTCCCGCAAAAAAAAACAATGAAATTTAAAATCTTGAAATCCTGAAAAAATGAAATTTGTATCTAGTTGTCGGTTTTCTGTATTTTTAAAATTTACAGCCCATTTCTTACTACTTATAGCCCATTTTCTGGGGAAGCCGAATACATTTCCTCGTCTTTAAAGATTTGCAGCCCAGCAGGGCTGAGAAAAGCAAGTAGGCCTAGGTTGGGTATTGTCAAAAAAAAAATTAGAACTGGGCTAGCCATTTTCAGAAAGAAAAAAGATATCAACTAGGCTCGCCATGTGCTTAAATAAAAGCCTGCGCTAACGGGTCACAACCCCCGCACAACGCAGTTGATAAAACTAAAAACCAACTAGGCGAGCTGCTGGGTCCCTATTGTTACAGTATTTCTCTCTTTAATAAAGGAAATGGCAAGCCATTTGCCTTGTTTCAATGAAAATATGACAGTCACACTCGAGTTAAAAAGGGCAACAACATCTAACTCAAGCTTACAAACGGTACAAAAGCCAAAGGAATTGTTCATCAAATTTAGACAAAACCCAGATGGAACATGGCAATAGCATCTAACCCAACCACTGTTTTTGGCAGTCACAACAAATGGATCGATCTGATCCATAAAATCAACATCCTGTGCGAAAAAAATTACTGGAACATGACGACAAGTTGTTGTAAATAGAAACCGAGCACGTTCAGAAGCCCATTTGTCCACCTGAAACTTCTTTTTTTGCTGTTCAACATATCCATCAGTGAGAAATTTCTTGTTAAAAAACTTAAGCCTCATGGACAATAGTAACCTCGCATTCAACAGGAAGAATGTGACAAAGCTTCTATTTGCCAGGTTGGATGCATATCTTTCCATCGTTATTGTTCTCAAATGAATGTCATGAGAACTGAGAAAATCCCGGTGCTTATTACGCCACCGATTGGTTATATGTTTTTCTCCATGTGTTAGTGCCTAAGTAGTCATGAAGATTGAAAATAGTTAAGGTCTAAAAAAAGAGTATGTCGAAAGAGCTATAGCTGAACGGTTAATTCTAGTACAATATATATGGGCTTTCAAAGTGCATGAAATCATCACCTTTATATACAAATTCTCCAGACATGGAAAGCATTGCAGCAAGCCAATAATTGTGTTCAGATCATAACTAAACATTCCGATATATAAGATCTTGGCAGAATCCAGCACCATTGACAGGCTATCCATGGACGAACTCTCATTGAGCATATAACATAATATTAGTACCCAAAGTGTACTCCAAGATGATATAAAACTTATGCGCACAAATGAAAAATGCAGCTTATAATTACAAATGTGTAGATGATAATATACGGTACCTGAATAAGTGTGGAGCCAAACACCAACTTGTGATAATTAAACGGATCAGGAATTACACCCAAGGTCTCCAGTTTAGGCGCAGAGACGACAGTTATTTGCAAAGGTATATAACAATAATGAAGGAGCAACCTTTGAAGTGAAGGGGCATCTTCAATGATGAGCTGCTGTCCTTCAAAACAAATTCCAATGCTTTTAAGGTGAGGCGACTTTATTTGGAGACAACTGATAGGGATTTCTATTCCCAAAACAATCAACAAGCGCTCCAGGGTAGGGCAACTGGAATGGATGATGCTGTGCAGTGAGGCCTCCGACAGATAAACCACCACAAGTGAAAGTTTTTTTAGCAGTGGGAGTCGAAGCATTTGTACCAGATCGTCTGGTAGATGGCACCGGGCCAAGGTGGCAGTGTGGAGAGAGGAGGAAAACCACGAGATGGACAACGGTGGTGTGGGCACAAATTCTTGGCCTTCGGTTTGTGGTATGTATTGTTTGTGGTAATGGTAGAACTAAAACTGCTGGAGTTTTTCGAATTCAGGGGATGTCAGCCAGGCATCCACCGTGCAGGGTATGGACAGCAGGTAGCGTGTCGGGATGTAGAGGCGTTGAACGGAGCCCTGGTGGGAGGAGATGATGGCTCTGAGGAGTTCAAAATCAGGAATGACAGATAGCTGATGATAGTCGAGATTAAGGGGTGTGGCGCGTCATAGAGGGCACCACCGAGTTGAGAGGACTTGGGTGCGACGGCAATCCTTGGTGGGGAGAAGCGAGATGATCTCCCCAAGGATGGCATCCAGGAGATCGCTGATGCGGTCCACCCGAGATTCTACGGGTTCCTCAGATCTGGCGGGGGCCTGCCGCTTCTCCCCGTGCTGCCGGGTGCGGGATCTACAACCGGCGTCGCCACTGGCGGGAGCCTCATCTTCTTGGCGTTGGGTCCAGCCGACTCCATGTTCCTTGCGGGCATCGTGCCAAGCTCATGGGTTTGAGCAGAGTAGCGAGAGACGAGCCTAGTGGCAGTGCGAGTGGGGAAGAAGGATGGCTGGGGTTTTCTGTAGGAGCGAGGAAGAAGAGGAGCATGCATTTTCTGTACGAGTGAGGAAGAAAGGTGAGCGGGGGTTTTCTGTACGAGTGAGGAAGATGGGTAGCGGGGGGAATTGGGGGGAGACGGAAGCGGGAGAGTCCAGCGATCTGCAGTATAAGTGGAAGCGAGGAGGAAGGAGGGTTTTTTTGGGATCGCGCCCTCTTCAAGAAAAATGGGCCTTTCCTCGCAAAAAAAAACAAATGGGCTTTAAGATGGATAGGCTTTTGTATCGGCCTAGTTGGTTGCCCGTGTGTTTCATACTGGAGGGCCTTAACACTAGAGGCAGCCCATTAGAGACACTCTCCAGCTCTCCAGCTTATTGCCCATTCGAAAGAAAAAAAGAGACACCTCCAGCTTAATTATGGCTCCTCATCGGTAACATTTTTCAACTTGAAAAAAAGATATAGCTCCTTCACGGGCCGGCTTGGCATCCACCAAATTAGAGGATGTTGTACTGCATGCAGACACTCACACTGGTCGTAGCACGACAAAATGAGGGGTCAAATAACATGCCCACAATATACATAGATTGTAAAGGTTGACACGCTAGTCAACATTCACACTAAACTAAGCTTCACAAGATATGGTATGCATACTAGCTAACATTCACAAGCACTTAAGTTTAGCATGTTTACACATCTAAATGATTCACATGACTATAACCAAGACAAAGCTGTGAGAAGGTGTAGAAATAAAGAAAAAAATGATCAATGCTTCTCTGAGCAAAGGGCCTCCCTACGCACACATTAATTTCCCGGGCATGCTTCTTTCTGCTCAATGTTGCGTGCACTTTGAGCATGTTGGCAACTCCACAGCTAGCTTGATGGCTCATCTTGCAATTTACGCTGACACATTGCAGCAAACAGAGGAGGCAATAGAGATCGCTCAACATCAGACCATTTTGTGCAGTTCCACTAAAATCATCTTCATTGTCCTGAATGTGAAAAGATAGGAAAGCGTTGTGCTTAAACGGTTTCGCAAAACAGTAGCACATATCAATAGCTCGGCATGACAAAACACGATCATCTGGACGAAGGGGATACTGACCTGCGTGAGGAAGATTATGCATAATTTTATAGGTGGTTAGTTGATTTGCACCTTGGGGTCTCCTATGATGGCACGGAGGAAATTCTATGCAATCGATGAGCGCAATTCCTTCCGTGTGGCTTTACAAAATTCGTCCGACTAACCCCAATATCTTTTTTGTGCAGTTCCACTAAAATAATGCACCGCTGTTTGCATGGCCCCTACTCGCCGGCCAGGCCATGAATGACTTGGTCTCTTTTATCTTGCGTTGACGGCGCGGCTGCAATGCTTGTTTGCTCCTCCACACATGACAGGCTCATTCCACATTGCAAACAGCAAGTCAACGTACGAATAAGCTTATTTCATCTTGCGTTGGTCATTCTACCTAGTTACGAATGTAGGAATACCTGGAGCACCGTGATACGGAAACAATCGTTCTAACAAAGGGTCATACGGAAAGGAGAAACACATCGTCGTGTCAACCATTGTGCAATTAAATTTTGTGCAGTTCAACGGAGATGTAGCTATGTTACCAATGTCAGAGTTTAGTGTAACGACCCAAAACACTCTTTATGAGAAATAAAGCAAGACAGAAGCATTTCATAAAATGGTGGTGGGATTGATTCATTTTACCAATGGCAATAGGTTGACAGCAGCATTACTTGACAACGACATCACATTAACAGTGGCATTGTTTCATTTTACCTATGATATTAGATTAACAGCAGCAGTAAGGGCATAGGGACAGGGGAGGCACAAGCACGTTTTACATCCACCGAGGCATAAAGTGGTGAGGCAGAGGTGTTGCCGAGTGCGGCAGACATGCAAAGCATGTCTGGATTGGTGCATTTTTTGTTCTCGTCAGTGACCTTTCCTATGTGACCACAAGAAATCTAGACGTGCTCATTCTCGGTTGCATTGTCGACCCAACACCCCCACTTTCTGTCCTTTTTTGACCAAGAGACCGGTTAGGCCAGCATCTTTATTTCCCTTTCCAACCAAGAGATCGGTTCGTTAGCCAGTATCTGCAGTACCTTTTTTCCTCTAACAGTAAAAATTTAGGTGGTGTTCGAGTGTTCGACAAGCCGGTGGAGCTAGCTACATGGGGAGCTTTGTAATACTAGAAGAATATCCACATGCAGGATGCAACGACATGGGGAGCAATCCTAACTTGATGAAAAAAAGGATGCATCGACGTGGGGAGCTGGGCCATTAGTACAAGGCGGGTTCTAAAATAAGTTATACCTCCGGTCGGCGGGATGTGGCGAGGCAGGCGGCGGGATCTGCCAACTCGACGATGGGGAGCAAGGGTGAGGAGGACCTCCCACGCCAGTGCCAGGTAAGAGAATACGGTGCATGTCGACTTCCTCCCTCGCCACCGGCGACCACCAGCGGAAGGTATCCGGCCGGATCTGTGTCAACCGAAGAGAAGAGAGAGAGAAAGACAAAGAGAGTCGACACCGCGGTCTTGTTTAGATCTGGTGAGGGTGAGAGAGTGAGAAGAAGAGAACAACCCTAGCAAGCAAGTCCCGAAGTGGACTAGTGGAGTAGTAATTGTTTTTCTCTCTGTAGCAATCGTTTTAAATTGAATACGCGCGGAGCCATCTTTTTTTCATTTAATGTACCAGTAAAAAGAAACTCGATCAATAACCATGCCACCGCGTTCAGGTCACACTTGTTATGGTTGACATTTGGTCCCAGACCCCACATTAAGTGGACGACTAGATGTCTTAAATTGTCACGTTACCTGCCTTTTCGTGTGCAAATGTGCTCCACCGTGAGTGTACCCGGGCATGTGCGTGAGGGGAGAGTGAAGTCCGATTTATAAACCTTGAGGTTGTAGAGCTAGTCGGAAACAAACCCTCACCTTTAAATCCTTGAAGTTTGTACCCTGTCCTCTGTAATCCTGGTCATTTTTAACCTTAAGGGCATGTGCGGTTCAAGGGGTTTTAATGGGGATTAACAGGGATTGTGGGGGATTAAATCATGTACAAGCCAAATTCCCCTCCATTCCTCTCCAAACCCCTTGGGAGGAGGTTGAACCGAACAAGGCCTAAGACTAACCACAGTGGGAGTAACTTCAAGAGTAACAACGGGTCCAACTCAGCAAGTTCGCCTATGTGGCAACTAGTTAATGAGGAGAGAGGTAAATTGAGTAACTTATAGCTAGTTACTCATTCTATGATGAGTAACATCACACATACCAAAACAAAATGACTCTATAACCTAATAAATAAAGCTTTGCATGACACTACACGTGTGATGACCACTGGAGCAATCCACTCAGGTTGTACATAAACATGTTTATACTCTTCATTCATGATTTTTAGTACAAATAGGATGCACATGGCGATGTCATCCTCATACCGGCCACTATTGATGGATGGCCACATAGCGTCGCCGTGCTCACCTGCAACTGCAACCCGAGTTGCGCATGCAGCAACAACGACTGCAATGGAGTACTAGATGCACAAGGCATGTTGTTGGTGCTGCTTCATGAGCTACCGAGCCGTCTAGACGAGCGCGCGGTATGAAGGACATCGTTCTTTCGCCACGTCCTGGCCATCACAAAGGTGGTGACGCACTTTGCGGGGTTGTCAGAGACGGAGTCCGTCGTCCCACTCCAGCGACGGACAGCGCTCGCCCGAGAGCATGAACATGGACGCAAATTCATGCAAACATGGCCGGATTTCATATAAACATGACGGATTTCATTACATTTACATTAAATAAGCTGTGCTAGTCCGGAGCTAAAGGTAGAATTAATATACCTAATCTAATTTTTTTCGACAAAGATATACCTAATCTAAATGGTCGCCGGCCGATCTCTTTGTCCTCCTCCAGCATCCGGCTGAAGAAGAATCGTGCAAGACACCGGCTGTTTTCGCCGGCGTCGCCTCGGCGATGGCCTTCATGGGATACAATCGGCGGCGGCCTCCCGTGTTCTACTTCTCCTCGATGATGGTGGCGGGCGGGGACGTGCTGGCCGTCACCTCGTCGACATCCGTGTAGCCACGTCACCTCATCGACATCCGCGGCGACTTCTTTCTCTGCCTGCATGGCACGGCTACGCGCGCGTCGACGGCGGATGGCGCTGTCGCAGGCACTGGAGGTGCTGTACGACGTGGTGGCGTTGAGGGCAATACGATGCGGCGGCATCGAGGGCAGAGATGATGCCCGTGCCGCCGTGCTCCCGGACAAGCCGGTGTGGAGCAAGTCAGCACTCTTCCTCAAGCTGTATTGGAGCGGCCAGCTGCGGAACCACGCGCTGGCTTAGTGCGACAACTGGCTCCGATGGGCTAGGCGAGGTAGGTGGAGCAGCGAGCTGCCTCGCTCATAACTGCCGGGCTCGGCGGGCCACCCAGACGGCTTTTATGCCAGAGAACTGCTCTTCCTCCTCGTCGGATGCCGCCGAAAGAGTTGAGAAAATGGTGGAAGGAGGATGCCCCAGACGGCTTTTATGCCTGAACGGATGTGTGTGGCCGGAGTGGGTTTCTCGCATTCCACGTGGGTTTAAATGTAGGTGTTTGAATGCGGCGAGGAGGCGGGTACAACTGGGAGTGCAGTGGGCGGCGCCCTCGGCCGGCGCGCCGCATCAATGGCGGACGCAGTGAGAGGTCGCGTCCGCCTTGACCCCCTTGACCATGGACCTTGACCGTGTACGTTCGGCTTTGAGGACAACATTATTCTTAATGGACCTTGACGGTGTATGTCACCTTGTGTCCAGATCTGAGATGCCACGTGTACCTGATGAATGACTCCAAGTTCGACCCCCATGATGCTAGGTGCGAGCCGAGGAACACTGTTGGAGAGACCCCCCTCGTAATTTTCCGACATTGGTCGTTTGATTAATATGATAGAATGCTATAGGATTTTTTTTCCTATGAAATCATGTGTTAATTGGCAATCTAGCATCCACTCCAACTTTTTTTTCACTTCCTTTGTTTTTCCTGTGTCAAACACTCTAGTTTTTTTAGGGAAACATTGTGTTAATGCTATGGGATTCAAGTGGACATGCCACTCCAATCCTTTATTTTTTCCTATTCCTGCATTTTAAGTTCCTACGAATGAAAGAAAAGAAACGGAGAGAGTACTTTCTCTAAATGATCTGCCGCTGGAAGAGCCACCTATATTAATTAACCATGCTCTAAAACGGTGGACCAACTTTGGCTATAGTAATGTACTATAGGTTAGTAGGTGACCTTGCGCTTGGCTTTTCGCCTCTTCCGGAAGTCAAACAATGATGATGGTACTACAGAGTACTTCTGGCAATCTAACACCAAATGAACTACTGCACGTCCACCGCTTGTAAGCAAAAGTTTCTCCTTGTGCTGCGAGCCACCGCGCGCGCGGGCGAGGGAGAAGGCGTAGTAAGCAAGCTTCTCGTCGTTCTGCGAGTTGACGGGACACATCAAAGTTATTTAGTACTCTCTCCAAAAAGGGCCGACCATGTCCATGGCTACCATCCCGTGCTCCGTCATTGAGTACATGCACTATTCACGTGCCATCGAGGAGAAAAAATATTGCATAGTACGTGCCATCGATGTGCACGACTCACTTACGCACTGCTTATCTCCATTTTCTTGCATGACACGTGCACCTTGATGCTAGATGTCCCGCGTGTTGGCAAAAGGATGAACAAAGCTCACATAAAAAAAGAGAGTGGAAGAACATAGATTCCCGACGACCGAGAAGGAGCAAGGAACCTCGTGGTGGAGCGTCTGCACTCATAATATTTTATATTATCCAGCGATATAAAATCAACCAAATCTCTCCACATTCCTATACCATTCTATAGTGTGAGAATAACTTTGAATGTAAGCCATTGATTCACTCCAATGGTCAATAGTTGGAAAATCCAAACAAAACCAGCCATTGGATCAACTCTTTAGCACTCAGATTGTTGCCACCTTGCACATCCTGCTGCAACGCAGAAACTACCGCGCTATCTGTGAACCATCCCGAACATTCATGTGAAGCCGTGGAGACTTGCAGGGCACGTGCTCATACAACATGTGGGTTCACAACTTCACATGCTGTCGTAGTCAGCTTCCCCATTTCTTTTCTTTTCTTTTCTCTAAGAAGTACTCCCTCCATAAACTAATATAAGTGTTTAGATCACTAAAGTAGTAGTGATCTAAACACTCTTATAGGGAGTACAAGCCTGCCCTGTATACATGAATAAATCTTGCTTGCTGCACATACGTACGTGGTAGGACATGGTGTCCAATCACCATTTAGTTAATAATTTGGTGTTACCAAAGAAAACACGTGGTTCATTTTTAAATTAAAGTAGTTAAAACCAGCATGGAGGTAATCAGTCACATTGAACTTTCTTTTCTACCGGCAAGAAAAAGAACATTTTGTTCTGATATATTTGAAAAAGGATATATTCATAATCTCACATGTTATTGTCGACTACCCAAATGTTAATTTGTTACTATTTAGAGCATGCACAGTGCTTGATAAGATAGTTTTATCTTAAGCCTGTCACGTAATATACAGGAGACATCAAAATATGTTGCAGTGCGTTACTTTTAGTCTTATCTTTGATAACACGATAAATATTTGGTGAGACATATTGTTGCCTATAGATCATCTATTAATCAAGAGAAGACATGCATTTTCTTATTGTCTCTCCCATCCACCTCATCATTTATCCTAAATGGCAGTCCAGTGATAATACCATTATAAACACGTAAAACCGGTTACCATTATTTTCATAAGTTGGTTGTAATGTTACCTCCGTGGGACACCTAGTTATAGTATATCCAGCAGCCCGTATCGCTTCTCGCTCCTCATCCTTATAGCCTGCCGACTATACCTTATATACACTTGCTCTTTGAGCAAAGGCCTCCCTAAGCACGCATTAATTTCCTGGGCATGCTTATTTCTACTCAATGTTGCGTGCACTTTGAGCATGTTGGAAACTCCACTGCTAGCTTGCTGGCTCATCTTGCAATTGACGCTGACACATTGCAGCACTCCTGCAAGGCCCAGAGGTTAATTTGAGAACAACTACCTCGAGGTTAATTTGACAGACATGCCTTATAGGTTGACAGAAGTCATGTCACTTTCTTTGGAAAGATGTCGTGAAGTAACATGATAGACCTTCTTTCAAGCCAATTAACATGTGTTCAAAAAATGAATATTATCAAAAAGTAACGCGATAGACCTTCGATTAACATGTGTTCAAAAAACAAGTAATCCTGCCCCACCTATAGAACCGCCTCGCGCCGGCCAATTCCTCTCCAAACACCTAGGGAGGCGGTTGAATCGAACAAGTCTAACTTGTTTCTAGTGGGTACGTTGACGTGGCATCGAAAGGGTGTGATAGCCGACTCTGACAAAATAATTGACTACCACGTTGGCATACATGAGCATGGGGCCCACTTGTCAGCGTGCTGGACGGAGGAAGGAACGCAAGACAAAATGGAGCGCAGAAGGGTGCGAATCGATTAGCTCGCGTGTGATGACCACTGGAGCAATCCACTCAGATTGTATGTAAAAAATTTCAAGAAAACACGGCCGGTTATACTGTGAGTAGCTGACCGTGCGCTTGGCTCTTCGCCTCTTCCGGAAGTCGAACAATGATGATTGTACTACAATATATATACTTCTGGCAATCTGACACCGAATGAACTGCTGCACGTCCATCGCCTGTATTAAGCGCACTATCGTAAAGCAAAAGCTTGTCCTCGTCCCGCGAGCCACCGCGCGCGCGCATGAGCGAGGGAGAGGTCGTACTATAGTACTAGTAAAGCAAAGCTTCTCCTCGTTTACGAGTTGACGGGACACATCAAAAGTAGTGTATTAGTCTCGAAAAAGGGCTGACCATGTCCATGGCTACCATCCCGTGCTCCGTCATTCTGTGCGTGCATAATTCACGTTCCATTGAGAAAATAATGTTGCGTATATGTGCCATCGAATAGAATAACTTAATTTTAAAAAAATGCGCCACCGCATCATGATCGAACTTTGATTCGTCCACACGTGGTTCCCATGAACAACTACTACACTCGCCAAATTATCACGTGAGCCGCCTCTTCGTACAGAAATGAGCTCACCGTGTACCCGCGCATGAGTATTAGGGAAAGAGGCAAATAGTACCTGCGTCGGTGCCTGCACCTCTTCTCTTCGTGCTCGTATTCCTTTTTTTTGGGTGATTCGTGCATGTACTCCACCTACGTTCGTGACCGTTGGTGAGTCTCTCCTACTATACTTAACTCCATTTTCTTGCATGACACGTGGACCTGGATGCTGGATGTCCCACGTGTCGGCAAAACTTAGAAGAACACTTTCCGACGACCGAGAAGGAGAAAGAAACCTCGCGGTGGAGCGTCTGGACTCTTAATATTTTTATTCAGCGATATAAAATCTACCCAATCTTCTCCACAGTAGACCGAAAGAGTCCGAAACATGGCAGCCCAGTGTAGTTACATCATACATGGCCCACCCACGCTATCACCATATTTATTGGCCTCCGTGCGATACCTAGCTCTAGTAATCCACCAGCCCGTATCACTTCTCCCTCCTCGTCTCTCTCAAAGTGCGGTGGGCTGGCGATTTTGCCGTCTATTGAGGTCGGTTAACTCATCACTCGCTCCCACATGTTAGCGACATGCCAAGAGCGTTCTAAAAAAATTACTGTACTCTATTGCTATGCCAAGACGAGGAAGAGCTTTGACCGACGAACCAAACAAGACAGGCGTGCCGTGCCGTGAGTGGGTCCAGTTTCTCGTTTTGAACTTGTTTGGTGTAGTAGTAACACTTGGTTTTGCACCTTCATAGAATGATGAAAATCCCTGCTAAAAAGGCGCTTTGCTCATGTTTGGATACTTTAGGGCTATTTGAGCCCCAACTAGCTCAAACTAACTCTAACCCATGGATCCAAACAGGGCCAAAGTTAGTCTCGGAAAATGCATTAAGCCCTATATACATGGATAGACGGAGTACATGATACTAGCAAGCACTCACCATTAGTAGTTGTTCATTGGTTGGTTTCGATTTTTGAATTGAGTAGTGCTAGTACACTTTGCTATGCTGCTGCCGTCCAATATTCGTGTGTGGTGGTTTCTAGAATAAAAAAAAGAAGGTAGTATTTACTGTGGGAAAGGTGAAGTGATGGTTGCTTCGCCCGAGCAACTTATTACTCTGGGAATATTGGAGTACCAGCGGATTCAAAGAAGAGAGAAATGATGGTTGCTTCGTCCGAGCAACTTACTGTGGCGAAGGTGGGGCTCTATGATTTGACTACTCCCTAGTCATTATTACTGCGGCGCAACGACCGGGGTGAATCTCCCATGCAGTTGTGCACTCAATATTGCTGCATGGCAGGTGGAGCCAGATGAAGGATGTCCCACATGTCGGCGAAAGAAAGTTGAATTGTTTCTGGCATTGCTATCAATCTTTCAGGATTTGTTTATATGTACGCATATGAAGGTTTCAACTTTGGTTCCTGCAGAAAAAAAAGGTTTCAACTTAGGATTCATGTGGCCTCTTGCCTCAGGATTGTCTTGTTACAATATTCCATCAAATACAAATGAAACTACCATGGCTGCTAATGCATCTCAATGGTTCGCAGATCAGCCCCAATATTCATGTCACAACTGAAGACAAAGTTGTGAGAAGGTATACAATAAAGAAAAATATATAATTGATCGATGCTGTTGATACGTCTCCGTCGTATCTATAATTTTTGATTCTTTCATGCCAATATTATACAAGTTTCACATATTTTTGGCAACTTTTTATATGATTTATTGGACTAACCTATTGATCCAGTGCCAGTTCCTGTTTTTTGCATGTTTTTTGTATCACAGAAAATTCATTTCAAATGAAGTCCAAACGCGGTAAAAATTTACAGACAATTATTTCGGAATTTATGTGATTTTTGGGAGGTGGAATCAACGCAAACGGGGGCCCACAATGCCCACAATCCACCAGGGCGCACCCCAGGCCCCAGGCATGCCCTGGTGACTTTTGCCCTCCTCGAACGTCGGTTGGAGCCCTTCTTCTGGCGCAAGAAAGATAATTTATGGAAAAAAATCGTGTTAAAATCTCAGCGCAATCGGAGTTACGGATCTACGGGAATATAAGAAACGGTGAAGGGCCAGATCTGGGGAACGCGAAACAGAAGAGAACAGAGAGGGAGATCCAATCTCAGAGGGGCTCCTGCCTGTCCACTGCCATGGAGACCATGGACCAGAGGGGGAACTCTCCTCCCATCTAGGGGGAGCCAATGAAGAAGAAGAAGGAGGGGGGCTCTCTCCCCCTCTCTCCCGGTGGCGCCGGAACGCCGCCGGGGCATGGATCGTGACGGCGATCTACATCAACAATCTTGCTACCGTCAACACCAACTTTCCCCCCCTATATGCAGCGGTGTAACACCTCTTCTCCCCGCTGTAATCTCTACTTAAACATGGTGCTCAACTCCATATATTATTTCCCAATGATCTATGGTTATCCTATGATGTTTAAGTAGATCCGTTTTGTCCTATGGGTTAATCGTGATCTTGGTTGGTATGATTGTATATTTTATTTATGGTGCTGTCCTACGGTGCCCTCCATCTCACGCAAACATGAGGGCCCCTCGCTGTAGGGTGTTGCAATATGTTCATGGTTCGCTTATTGTGGGTTGCGAGAGTGACAGAAGCTTAAGCCCGAGTAAGTGGGTTATGGCGTATGGGAGTAAAGAGGACTTGATACTTAATGCTATGGTTGGGTTTCACGACCTTAATGATCTTTAGTAGTTGCGAATGCTTGCTAGGGGTCCAATCATAAGTGCATATGATCCAAGTAGAGAAAGTATGTTAGCTCATGCCTCTCCCTCATGTAAAATTGTAAGAATGATTACCGGTACTTGTTATCGATTACCTAGGGACAAATGACTTTCTTATTGACAAAAGCTATCCACTTTTATTACCTTGCAATTTATTCATAGTTTTATTCTCGCAAAGTACTCATAGTTTTATTCTTGCCAAATAGTTTCATACTTGTTTTAGGTAAAGCAAACGTCAAGTGTGCGTAGAGTTGTATCGGTGGTCGATAGAACTTGAGGGAATAGTTGTTCTGCCTTTAGCTCCTCATTGGGTTCAACACTCTTATTTATCGAAGAAGGCTACAAACGATCCCCTATACTTATGGGTTATCAAGACCTTTTTCTGGCGCCGTTGCCGGGGAGCAATAGCGTGGGGTGAATATTCTCGTGTGTGCTTGTTTGCTTTATCACTAAGTAGTTTTTATTTTGTGCTCTTGTTTTCTATCTTTAGTTATGGGTAGGAAATGCAAAATACCAAAAAAATTAGTTGTACCTGCTAAACCAATGGTTGAAGAACCACCCAAAATCTATCATACTACTGAAGCTTTCTACTTGGATCATCTTCGATCCATTTGTGCTCGTGCTAAAAACCCAACTAGCTTAGTTGAGGGAAAATCATTAAATGAGCATGCTTATTATGTGCGACACCGCTTATCTCAAAAAGGGAACTTTTATGGCATCATATGAATAGTTTGTATTGCTATGCTCTGAATTTATGTGAAATACATGATTTTACTTGTTGTTCTGAAGACCCTAAAAAACACCTTCCCTTCCAATGTGAGTTCAAGGATAATGGAATCATATCTTCTTATGCCAAAGGTGTTTATAATTACTATGATGTTGAACAAATTGAAGAATTTGTTGCTTTTAAGGGTGCTTATGAAATTGCTTCTTTGATTGAAAAGTATGATGCTACTCTTTACAAATCTGAAAATTTTGCCATGCTTAAACATTGCTATGAAAACTATGCTTCCAATGCTTATGTTAAAGAATATATTGAGTACTTCTCCGCTGTCCAAGAAGAGACTAACATTTTGCAGGAGTGTATGGAAGAAGAAATTGATGAAACTATGAGCTCATTGGATAAAAAAGATGATGAGGAGAGCGAAGAACAAACGGAGGAAGAGCGGATTAGCTACCCGTGCCCACCTTCTAATGAGAGTAACTCTTCAACTCATACATTATTTAATTTCCCTTCATGCTTACCGAAGGATGAATGCTATGATAATTGCTATGATCCCATTGATTCTTTTGAAATATCCCTTTTTGATGATGCTTGCTATGCTTGTGGCCAAGATGCCAATATGAATTATGCTTATGGAGATGAACTTGCTATAGTTCCTTATGTTAAGAATGAAATTATTGCTATTGCACCCATGCATAATAGTCCTATTATCTTTTTGAATTCTTTAAACTACACTATATTGGAGAAATTTGCTCTTATTAAGGATTGCATTGATGAGTTGCCTTTTACCGTTGCACATGATGATTTTGATGATTATAATATGCATGTGCTTGCTTCTCCTACTTGCAATTATTATGAGAGAGGAACTATATCTCCACCTCTCTATGTTTCCAACACGATAAAATTGCAAGAAACTGCTTATGCTATGTATTAGCCTTTACTTGATGTGCATGAATTGTTCTTTTATGACATGCCGATGCATAGGAAGAGAGTTAGACTTCATCATTGCATGATTTATGTTGTTTTGTGCTCACTACTAAATGCCAAATCATTGTTAATTAAAATTGGCTTTGATATACCTTGGGATCCGGGTGGATTCATTACTTGAGCACTTTATGCCTAGCTTAATGGCTTTAAAGAAAGCGCTGTCAGGGAGAAAACCCGGAAGTTTTAGAGAGTCATTTTATTCTGTTGAGTGCTTTTATAAAGTTTAAAAACAAAAAAAATATAGAGGGGAACCTTAAAACTTCACAAAAAGAGAAGCGATTGAAAGGTGATGCATTGGAGAAGTGAGGGTCGACCTTGAACACTTGTGTTCATGCTCATGGAAACAATGTAGAATTTTTCATGAAGATTCTCATAAAAATAATTATCCCCTTGTACAAATCCATTGTATTATAAAAATAATGTGCCAAGATTTGCCTTTAGGATGATTTGATTGCTTATTGGTATGTGCGGTGCAAAACAGAAACTTTGACTGTAGTGCGTGATTTTACATTTTTTTACTGGAATGTCAAAAGCTTCTGAAACTTTTTGAACAGTCTTTCTATACAAAATGTTTATTTTGTCCTAATTTTTCAGAATTTTTGTAGTATCAGAAGTATGGTAGGTGTTCAGATTTCTACAGACTGTCCTGTTTAAGACAGATTCTGTTTTTGATGCATTGTTTTGCTTGTTTTGATGAAACTATCAATTTTTATCGGTGGTATAAGCCATGTAAAAGTTATATTACAGTAGATACAATGCAAAAACAAAATATGAATTGGTTTGCAACAGTACTTAGAGTAGTGATTTGCTTTATTATACTAATGGATCTTACCGAGCTTTCTGTTGAGTTTTGTGTGGATGAAGTGATCAAAGATCGAGGAGGTCATGATATGAGGAGAAGGAGGAGAGGCAAGAGCTCAAGCTTGGGGATGCCCAAGGCACCCCAAGTAAATATTCAAGGAGACTCAAGCGTCTAAGCTTGGGGATGCCCCGAAAGGCATCCCATCTTTCTTCAACAAGTATCGGTATGTTTCCATCTTCGTTTCGTTCATGTGATATGTGTGAATCTTGGAGCGTCTTTTGTGTTTAGTTTTCATTTTTCTTTTATGCACCATGCTGGTATGAGATAGTCCATGGTTGATTTATAGAATGCTTCATGTGCTTCACTTATATCATTTGAAGTTTGGATTTCCTGTTTCTCTTCACATAGAAAACCGTTATTTGTAGAATGCTCTTTTGCTTCACTTATATTTGTTAGAGCATGGTCTTTTATAGAAAGAATTAAACTCTCATGCTTCACTTATATCTATTTAGAGAGTCAACATGAATTGTTCAATTGCATGGTTAGTCATAAAATCCTACATAAAACTTATGGATCACTGAATATGATATGTTTGATTCCTTGCAATAGTTTTGTGATATAGAGATGGAATATGTGGGAGGTACTAGTAAACGGTTGTGGTTAGTAAGAATATTGGTGTCAAGGTTTGTGATTCCCGAAGCATGCACATATAGTCTCTCGTTATGCTATGAAGTTGGAGCATGATTTATTATTGATTGTCTTCCTTATGAGTGGCGGTCGGGGACGAGCGATGGTCTTTTCCTACCAATCTATCCCCCTAGGGGCATGCGTAGTAGTACTTTGCTTCGAGGGCTAATAAACTTTTAAAATAAGTATATGAGTTCTTTATGACTAATGTGAGTCCATGGATTATACGCACTCTTACCTTTCCACAATTTGCTAGCCTCTACGGTACCGTGCATTGCCCTTTCTCACCTCAAGACATGGTGCAAACTTCGCCGGTGCATCCAAACCCCGTGATATGATACGCTCTATCACACATAAGCCTTATTATATCTTCCTCAAAACAGCCACCATACCTACCTATTATGGCCTTTCCATAGCCATTCCGAGATATATTGCCATGCAACTTCCACCGCTTCCGTTTTGATGACTTGAGCATTCATTGTCATATTGCTTTGCATGATCATATAGCTGACATAGTAGTTGTGGCTCAGCCACCGTGCATCATTTTTTATACATGTTACACTAGATCATTGCACATCCTGGTACACTGCCAGAGGCATTCATATAGAGTCATATTTTGTTATAGGTATCGAGTTGTAATTTTGAGTTATAAGTAAATAGAAGTGTGATGATCATCAATTTTCATTATTAGAGCATTGCCCCAGTGAGAAAGGATGATGGAGATTATGATTCCCCCACAAGTCGGGATGAGACTCTGGACAATATGAGAGAAAAAAGAAAAAGAAAAAAAAAGAAAAAAAAGGAAAAAGAAAAAGAAGAAAAAAAGAAGAAGAAAAAAAAGGAAAATAAAAGAAAATACAAAGAGAGAAGGGGCATGCTAGTTCCACACTTGTGCTTCAAAGTAGCACCATGTTTTTCATATAGAGAGTCTCCTATGTTTTCACTTTCATATACTAGTGGGAATTTTTCATTATAGGATTAGAAGCACACCCCCTTAGTTTTCATATTGAGCTTTCATACACTTATAGCTCTTAGTGCATTCGTTGCATGGCAATCCCTACTCCTCGCATTGATATCGATTGATGGGCATCTCCATAGCCCGTTGGTTAGCCGCATCGATGTGAGACTTTCTTACTTTTTGTCTTCTCTATATTTACCCCTATCATTATACTCTATTCCACCCATAGTGCTATATCCATGGCTTGCGCTCATGTATTGCGTGAGGGTTGAAAAAGCTGAAGCGCGTTAAAAAGTATGAACCAATTGCTCGGCTTGTCATTGGGGTTGTGCATGATAAATACTTTGTGTCAAGAAGACAGAGCATGACAAGACTATATGATTTTGTAGGGATAGCTTTCTTTAGCGTTGATATTTTGAAAGACATGATTGTTTGTTGGGATGCCTGAGTATTGATGTCTTTATGTCAAATTATAGACTATTGCTTTGAATCACTCGTGTCTTAATATTCATGCCATGATTAGATATATGATCAAGTTTATGCTAGGTAGCATTCCACATCAAAAATTATCTTTTTTATCATTTACCTACTCGAGGACCAGCAGGAATTAAGCTTGGGGATGCTGATACGTCTCCGTCGTATCTATAATTTTTTATTGTTTCATGCCAATATTATACAACTTTCATATATTTTTGGCAACTTTTTATATGATTTATTGGACTAACCTATTGATCCAGTGCCCAGTGCCAGTTCCTGTTCTTTGCATGTTTTTTGTATCATAGAAAATCCATATCAAACGAAGTCCAAACGCGATAAAAATTTACGGAGAATTATTTTGGAATTTATGTGATTTTTGGGAGGTGGAATCAACGCAAATGGGGGCCCACAGTGCCCACAACCCACCACGGCGCGCCCTAGGCCCCAGGCGCGCCCTGGTGTCTTGTGCCCTCCTCGAACGTTGGTTGGAGCCCTTCTTCTGGCGCAAGAAAGATAATTTATGGAAAAAAATCGTGTTAAAATCTCAGCGCAATCGGAGTTATGGATCTCCGGCAATATAAGAAACGGTGAAGGGCCAGATCTGGGGAACGCGAAACAGAAGAGAACAGAGAGGGAGATCCAATCTCGGAGGGGCTCCTGCCCCTCCGCCGCCATGGAGACCATGGACTAGAGGGGGAACTCTCCTCCCATCTAGGGGGGAGTCCAAGGAAGAAGAAGAAGGAGGGGGGCTCTCTCCCCCTCTCTCCCGGTGGCGCCGGAACGCCGCCGGGGCAAGGATCGTGACGGCGATCTACATCAACAATCTTGCTACCGTCAACACCAACTTTCTCCCCCTCTATGCAGTGGTGTAACACCTCTTCTCCCCACTGTAATCTCTTCTTAAACATGGTGCTCAACTCCATATATTATTTCCCAATGATCTATGGTTATCCTATTGTGTTTGAGTAGATCCGTTTTGTCCTATGGGTTAATCGTGATCTTGGTTGGTATGATTGTATATTTTATTTATGGTGCTGTCCTACGGTGCCCTCCATCTCGCGCAAACATGAGGGGCCCCCGCTGTAGGGTGTTGCAATATGTTCATGGTTCGCTTATGGTGGGTTGCGAGAGTGACAGAAGCTTAAACCCGAGTAAGTGGGTTATGGCGTATGGGAGTAAAGAGGACTTGATACTTAATGCTATGGTTGGGTTTCATGACCTTAATGATCTTTAGTAGTTGCGGATGCTTGCTAGGGGTCCAATCATAAGTGCATATGATCCAAGTAGAGAAAGTATGTTAGCTCATGCCTCTCCCTCATGTAAAATTGCAAGAATGATTACCGGTACTTGTTATCGATTACCTAGGGACAAATGACTTTCTTATTGACAAAAGCTATCCACTTTTATTACCTTGCAATTTATTCATAGTTTTATTCTCACAAAGTACTCATAGTTTTATTCTTGCCAAATAGTTTCATACTTGTTTTAGGTAAAGCAAACGTCAAGTGTGCGTAGAGTTGTATCGGTGGTCGATAGAACTTGAGGGAATATTTGTTCTGCCTTTAGCTCCTCGTTGGGTTCGACACTCATATTTATCGAAGAAGGCTACAAACAATCCCCTATACTTGTGGGTTATCAGCTGTTCGTAGGCATGGCTCCATTTCCTGGGCACAGTGTTCATTGGTTGGCAGCTAGTTTCACGCAGCTCTGTAGCCAAGAAAGAGGTGTATGGAGGACATCACAATCCGATCATTTTGTGCAGTTCCACTAAAATCGAGCTGATCATCCCTGTTTGCAAAGATATTCAGTCAGTGTGATTACAATAATAGTGGAACTAGATGATCAAACATAACACACACAAATAGAAGCTGATCACCTCTGCGATCTCTCTTTAGGACTAACTAGTTGTTGGAGAAGATTAGGCACGGAGTTGGATGAGGAGGATAGCAAAACCAATCTCCCTTTGTGCAGTCCCACTGAAATGTAAAAATGTTGCCCGTGTGACATTTTGGCGGAACTGCACAAAACACTCTTAAGAAAAAAGTGATTTGTGCAGTTCACCAAAAGGTCGCAATAGCAACGAGGTGAAATGGATAGCCCTGTTTGCAAAAAGAGGTAGAAAGGAAACAATTACTGCCCAATAACAGGAGTTGAAGACACATATGCCGACAAAAAAGAAGCACATTCCATGTCATAAGGGAAAGATAGCAGCATGGTGGTTTATCAAAAATGGTTTGAGGACGAGATTGCTAGATGGAAAGTATGTCGGCCGAGATATGTTTTAAGCAAAGAACTAAAGAAGATCCACATGCAGGATTTTCCACATGCAGCAACGTGGGAAGATGGGCAGTGGAGCAAGGCCGGAGGAAGCTGTACCTAAGGGTCGTCGGGATGTAACTAGGAGGGCGCTGGCGGCCGGGATCTGCCCATACTGCGGCAGCGAGCAAGTGGCGAAGGCCCTACCGCGCCGGAGCTTGGTCAGAGAGAACATCGGGTATCGCAGATCGGGACGTGCTGCCTCGATGCCGTCGAACGGAGAAACGATGCACATCCTCCCTTTCCGCCGGCGGACGGGATGCGGCCGGATCAGTGACCAACGATGAGAGAGAGAGGCCACCGCCACCTTGTGTGAGATAGTGTGACGAGAGACAAACCCCGGCAGGCAGGCTCCATTGTATATAGTGGAGCGGATTTCTTTTTTCCCGATGACAATCATTTTATATTCTGTACGTGCCATTGAGGAATATAACTTTATTTAATACTAACGAGTCAAGTCGAACTTTGTTCCGTGTACGCGTGGTACACGACCCTCCTTCGAGTAAACAACCGCTGCACGCGTCAAATTATCACGTGGGCTGCCTTTTCGTACAAAAATGAACTCCACCGTGTACCCGCGTGGGTGTGGCCGGGAACGAGACGTGAGTATGTGTGTCGTGTGTGCACCTCTTCTTTACATGCAGGTACGTACGTGGGTGGGTGTGAGAGAGATGGTTTGTGCGAAACAGAGGCAATGTGATGATGATATCTCAAAAAAAATGTAACATATGAAATGTGTGTGAAACAGAGTCATGGATATATCATATATAGAGGGAGCGATCCACGAGAAGAGAGTCGAGGGATCATCGGCGTGAGATATCGATAGAATCGGAAACATGGATGAAGTGTGTGGGCGCGCGATCGATAAAGAGTGCAATCGAATTTGTGTTTGCCCACGTCAAAGATATAGGGTGGCTGGCCTACTGGAATGTGAGAGGGCAGAGGTGCAGTTTGTCTCTGTTGCATGGATACCTACCTACAACGTTTGACTATCGGTGTGGGGGGGGGGCAAAGACCTAACTATAGAGAGGTAGATCGACTGGTATATGTGTGGAGAAGGAGAGAGACCTAGCTATGTATTGAGGGAGATCGATCGGCATCCATGCATATGTGTAGCAGAGGAATAAGGTTGGGAGTGTCGGATTCAGGGCTCCGCTGACCCAAGAAAGGTTCGAACTCTGGGCCGTGTGCGAAGAACTCGACCTCTCCAGCCAATCGATTCGTCGCTCTCACGGCCTAGCTTGATGAACAGGAAAGGAAAGAGACTCGGCAGTTTACCCAGGTTCGGGCCACCATGCGGTGTAAGACCCTACTCCTGCTTTGGGGTGGATTAGCCTCGCGAGGGGCTGAGGATGAACTATTACAGAGGAAGAACAACCTCACGAGGTCTGTTCTTGTGTGTGTTCGAGCTGAGGATTCGATCTCTCCTCCTACGGTGGTGGCTAACATATATATAGTGGCCTTGGTCCTCTTCCTCCAAAATGAAGGCGGGAAGGGATCCCACAACGGCCAATTTTGAAGGGGGACAAGTAGTACATCTTATCCTGACGAAAGGTGGTCGTCGCCTGCAAAGCTTCTGGTCGTGACGTCGTGGTGGGCTCGGCGATGACATCCATCCTACCGTCCTGGCGGTCTTGGTCTCTTTGCACGGGAATGGAAACCTTTGGGCGATTCCTCGGGACTCCGCGCCTGCGCTTGCCTCCTTAGCACCAAAGAGGAAACCTGCTGCACTACGCCCGCTGGTGCCCGCCTGGCATTGGTCGTCATGGCTTGCGTCACCCGAACCTCATGAGATGGGTGCTTGCATAGGAATCTCCGCTCCTCAGGAGCCAGCCTAGGGACGCCGCTCCCTCCGAAGGTCTTGGCATCGTCCGCCTCGGGAGACTTGGCCCCTTGCGAGGGTCTTGTCTTGCCGATGCTGAAGATTGGCCGTAGCAGGCCGTCGATGGAGCCACGCCGTGGGCTGCAGGCAGGTAAGTCTGGGTACCCTGGTTCCCAGAACGCCGACAGTAGCCCCCGGGCCCAAGGCGCGCTTGGACTTGGCTTCAGGGCGAAGCCAAAGTGCAAGGGCGAATTACCGCGGGCCCCAATCGCCTGCGGACCGAGTTGACACGTGGCGCTTGACGGGACGTGGGCATCTCCACTTCCCCATGCTGCCTCAGCAACTGCCCAGACTGACAAAAAGACTGGCACCTGCCGCCGAGCCTTCATTGCCTACCGCGCCTGTCCTCTGCTCCTCTTCTTCCTTGCGAGCTAGTGCCTCCTTCTCCGGATTCTGCACCAGCACTAATCCTCTTCCGCCGTCATGGCTCCTAGGTCGAAGAGAGGAGGGAAAGCTCGCGCTCCCGCGGAGCCCTCGCCTGGGTCGGAACCTGTCGGGGATATCGTGCGACATATGCCAGGGGATGGCTTATCGTGGATGGGGACAAAAGTACGTCGCCGGGCTCTAGAAGCGGGAGTGAGCGAGACCGCGTACGCTTGCGAATCTTACCCAGGTTCGGGGCTCTCCTAGGAGATAACACCCCTAGTCCTGCTCTGCGGGGTCTCCGCATGATCACTATTTCAACAGGTGGCTACAAGCTTGCTCCTTGAGCCTCCTGGCTGGAGGAGGAAGAAGGGCAAGGCTAGCCCTACTCCGCTCTCTCTGCGTGTGTGTGTGTGTGGTGCTGTGAGTGCTCGACGAGGCCTCTGCCCAGGAGCCAACCCCTTGCATGGGGTGACCTGGGGGGTTTATATAAGCCTACCCCCCAGGGGTACAACGGTAATCTGGCCAGATGCGGGGCCCGGCAGTCAGCGTCACTGGTCGCCGGCTTCTCCGCCGACCGCCGGGGCTCGCCGCCTAGTGGGTCCGCCGACTGCCGCGATCTCAGCCGACAGGTGGGTCCTGCCGTCCACGGGCCACGTTGACGGCTTTATGCTGTAGCATTGCCCCTGATGACGAAGGCCTTGTCAGGGGGAGCGTGGATACAGTCCCGCCGCCTGGCGGGAACTCACTGTAGCCATACCCCATCGTATCTGGTTAATGGCGCACGGACTTCGAGGGAGGAGGAGGGCCGCCTGCTGGGAGCCGGCCTCCCACTGAGCCGACTGGTCTGGGCTTGCCGCCTTCTGGCTTGTCACGGACAAGTAGGGCCCGCCGCCTGCGGGCCGTACTGACCGCCCATCACGGGAGGATGGCTTCCTCTAACATGGGTGACGTCATGAGCGGCATGGCGACAGTCCTGCGTTGGGCGCAGGATACCTGCTCGGTATGCAGTACCGTGGCCACGCCCTGCCCTGGATTCGGGGGTGGCAGGCCTGTACTGTAGCCATGCCCTGTCTCATCATGTTTATGTTCGTGTTGACTTTGAGGGCGCGAGGGGCCGCTTGCTAGGACTCGGCATCCCAGGAGGCCGCCTGCCAGGAGTCGGCCTACTTTAGGGCCGTCTTATGGACTCCGCCGCCTCCCGGCAACCGGCTGCTTGGACCAGCCGGCCTCAAGAAGGCGGCCCTTGTCCTTGGTGTTTGAGGGGCGCAGCCTGCCCCGATGTCTTGAAATACCAAAGGGAGCTGATGGGGCTACCCGTGGTCATTTACTCCGACAGTAGTCCCCGAAGCTGATGAGGCGCCGCAGCTGAAGGGGCGAGAAGCCTCAGCAGCTTCATATTCCGGGTTGTCTGGTATTCTGCTTTGTCCGTCTTCCGAGGTGCCGACTGGTAGGTGTCAGCCATGACCAGGTAGGCCGCCCGGCGATTTCGAAACGTTGTGATGGGAACCAGGTGGCATGCTAGTCAGGCATCAGACTTGCCGCCCGCGCAGGTCGGCCACATGGCGTCGTCAGGTCAAGCCGGCCTGCCAGCCCATGTGCGTGACGGGACGGCGCTGCAGGCCGGGGCCCGCCACTACAGTGCCTCAGCCCGCGCGTGGATCCGCTGCGGCCGAGGCGGACTGTTGGACTTCTGTGGTAGTTAATACGCGCCTTTACCGGCGCCGCAATAGTGGGATCATGGGGGAGTGGGCGTAGTTAATCCCACGATCCCCCACGCCCTCGTCCCCTCGGCTTCACCGCCTGGGGCTATAAGTAGGGGGAGGAGGGCGGCGGCAGATGCACGCGTGCCCTCCTCTCCCTTCGCCGTTCTTCATCTTCTCCGCTGCCGTTGAAGTGCTGCCGCAGCCCGCCGTCGTCGAGCGTCCTCTCGCTGCGGCATCCTTGCTCCGCCGCAGCCTCGCCCGCTCACCACCGTGCCGCGCCTGCGACGAGCTCCTTCGTCCATGGCGCGCTCACGAGCCGGCGACTGGGACGGCTCCAACGTCCATGATGATCATCTCTCCTTCCTCCGCCAAACACGGCAGCTGCCCCGGGAGACGAACGTGCAGGTGCACGTCCCCCCCGAAGCAGAAATCTCGCCGGCGCCGGAGGACGATGAACGCGTCGTCTTCCGATCCCATTTCCTTCGCGGCTTCGGCCTTCCGGCCAGCGACTTCCTCCGCTCCTTCCTCGACTTCTACCGAGTCCAGCCGCACCACCTCACGCCAAACACGGTGGTGCTGCTGGCCGCCTTCGTCACCATGTGCGAAGGGTACCTCAGCACTCTCCCCACTCTCGAACTCTGGGGGGAGTGCTTCTACCTCAAGCTGGGCACCGCCGCCAAGGGCCAGGCGGCTCAATGCGGAGCCTGTGTGGCGGTGCGGCGCCCGGGCACCGGGAACCGCTTCCCGCCTATCTCCTTGCTGCAGTCGGCCAAGCTGTGGCAGAAATCCTACTTCTACGTCAAGAACATCCACCCGACAAGCGACTACGTCAACTTGCCGGCCTACACAGCCGGCCCGCCAGTCGAGCTACACGCCAACTGGCAGTACAGGCCGAGTTCCCTGTCGGCCGCCTCCTCCACCGCCCTTGCCCGACTTCAGGCGATGTCGGAGTCGGAGGGCCTGAAGGGCTCGGACTTGCTGGCTGCCTTCGTGACGCGCCGAGTGCTCCCCCTCCAAGCCCGGCCTCACATCATCAGCTGCATGAGCGGGCACCAGGACCCATGCCGGATGTGCACACGGGATCTGCCAGACGTGGAGGTGGTCCGGCTGGTCAACTACATCTCCAACTGCAAGCTGTCGGAGGTGGACTGGCGGTTCGACATGCGGCCGTACGACCGCGCACATCCGCCGCCTGCGGTGAGTTTTGTAATTCTTTTCTCTTTGCTGGTCCGAGCTCTTGTTTTGCCACCTGACCAGTCGGCCATGGTGCAGGTCCTCCCAGCCCAGTCGGCCGCCAGCGCTCTGGATCCAGGTCAGGAGTATATGCCGGATCGAACAAGGAGCGACGTCGAAGACCCCGACTTGGGGGCGGCCGCAATGGAGGAGGACGACGCCACAGGTGGCGGCGGTGGAGCAGGCGGCCTTGAGGACTGGCCGGACGACGATGAGGAGGAGAACGAGCCGCACCGCCCGCACGGCACCGACAGGGCGGGCGCGAGCTCCTCAGCCGCGCCGACCGCACCAGGCGGCCCAAAAAAGCGCCGGGCCGGCTCGTTGCTGTTCGGCAGCCGGCCGAAGAAGTCCAAGAACACGGCCGCCGCGACCAGGTGGCAAGAGGCCGCCGCAAGAGCGGCCCAGTTCCAGAGGGCCCCGAAGCAGCCCCCGATGGTGTCCGCGTAAGTGCTTGGCTGTGATTTCCTTTCTTCTTCCTTGCAACTTTTTCTGAGTTTTTCTCTTGTCTTGCTTGAATCAGGGCCCCACTCACTCTTGAGCGGTCTGCCGCTGCCTCCATGATCGGGGAGGCGGAAGGCTCCACCAATAACCGCCGCGTGGACCCGCTCGCTGACCTCCGGGCGGCGACGGAGAGGAACGCACGGGAGGCGCGCGAGGAGCGGGAGGAGGTGGAGAGGCAGGAGGCGGAGGCGGCCAAGGCAGCGCGGGCGGACGCCGCTGCCAAGGCTCGGGCGGACGCGGCCGCTAGGGCGCAGGAGGAAGAAACTGCGCGCGGCCAGGCCCCGCAACTTGTCATTCCGTTGCGCGCGGCGCCGCCAGCGCCAGAGATCCCGGTGCCGACTGGAGGAGCCGGCGATGACCAGCCGGCCGTGGAGAGGGGAGGAGGCGACGCCATCATCTCGGAGGCGGAGGTGCCCCCGCAAGCGCTGACTGCCGAGGCCCGAGGCAATCGGCCTGACGTGCCACCGGCGTCGCCGATTGGTGTCGAGTTGGTGGTGGGGGCGACTCCCGTGGTCCGCCCTTCGGTGCGCCGGTGTGCGGCGAAGGCGTCCTTGGCGCCGCGGGCGCAGGAGGTCGGGGCCGCGAGCTCGTCGGCCCTAGACACAGAGGCCACCAGTGCCCCCCCACCGGAATGGACGCCTGGGGGCGGGACGGGCATACTGAACAAGGCCGCGTAGGACGTTCAGGCCCAGCTCCAGGCCCAAGGCGCCGCCCTCCAGCAGTGTACAAAGGCGTTCTTGGCGACGCGGACGGCCGTTCGGTTATGCTTCTTTGCTTTGTTTTTTTCTTTTCTTTTTTGATTCTTGCAGTCTTCCGTGGGGGCGCGCCAGCGCACCCACTGGGTGTAGCCCCCGAGTTCCGGGCCGGCTGCTGAGCAGGTGGCTCGGAACTTTAAGGTAGGTTCCGAGTGCTAACTTGTTTTCTCTTCTTTTGTCTTCGTTGCAGGACTACCACAACATCCGCGCAGCCGCCTTCAACTCCCAGGTCCAGGAGTTGGCTAAGCGGACCGCCGACCTCACCGAAAGCCGCTGGGTGTAGCCCCTGAGATTCGGGCCGACTGCTGAGCAGTCGGGCCGGATCTTCTGGCAACCACTTCCTTTTTTGGTCATCTTTGTTGATTATCCTTTCTTTCTCATTTTTGCAGGAGCCAACGCCACACTGCAGCAGCATCTGGGCGAAGTCCAGACCGAGCTGCGCGTCAAGGAGGAGGAGCGCCGTAAGGCGGCCCTGGAGCGCGACCGTCTGGCCAAGAAGTTGGCGGACCAGGCGGACCAGCACAAGGCGGAGCTCCAGAAGCTCAAGGAGGCAGAAGGCGCCCTTCAGGCCGAGTTTGAGGTCGAACGCTCAAAGTGGGCCGAGAAGGAGGCGATCCTCGCCGCTGGCTATGGCGAGATTGAGGACATGATCGACGGTAAGCTTCTTTCTTTGGAATAGCTGCCGACTGCATCAGGAGTCGGCTTCTGATCTCTGTTTTTCTTTTGCGTAGACTTCTTTCCTGGCCACGCCGTCGCCGTCAGCCAGGCCATCGAGGCGCGACGCGACCGGCGTAGGAGGGAAGGAGTGGAGATCCCGCCCGACGCGCCTCGGAACATGAACGAGCAACTCCTGGCCGTCAGGACGCGTTTACAGCCGATTCACCGTCTGATCCGCCGCCTTCAGCGTGCCGGGTCTCAGCTGGTTTCCGCCCTCTGGCCAGGCGGCCAGGCTCCACGCACCCCCAGTCGGACCGCCGACTGGTTGGAGGCGGCAATCGGCCGCTTCGAGGCTTGGAGGGGCTCCTCCGCTCGGGCAGGCGCCCGAAGAGCCTTGGAGTTTGTCAAGGCGTGGTATCCTGGGCTGGACCTAGCCCAGTTGGCCACGTTCGGGCAGGAGGCCATGGAAGAGTTGGTGGCAGCGGGGCCCGCGCTCACCCATCGTGCGGTGGCGATCACCGAGTACACCGACACCGGCGTCTTCTTCCCCGAGCTGGACGAGGAAGGTGCCGAGGTGCCGATGGACTAGTTGGGGCTGAACCCAGATGATGGTGAGGACTCAGCGGAAGAAATCGTCTCAAGCGATGAAGGCGAGGACGAGGAAGATGAGGATGGTGAAGGCGACGCAACGGAGGGCGGAGTGGATGCCCAGCCTCAGCTTGATCGGGCCTCGAGCAATGAGCCGCGTGCGAGTGCACCGACTGCTGCTGAAGGCGACCAAGCCGAGACTCGCCAGACGGCCACTCCACCAACTGGCGCCGCCGACTCCACCAACCTGCCGGACCCGCCTGTTGCTCATTTGGCCTAGGCTGCCAACTTATCTTATCTTTTCCTGCTTTGGTAATCTTTAGAACAAACTTTGTTAAATTCGCGCAGTTCCACCCGCTGGGTGTATTCAAACTTTGTTGAATGCTGGCCGAGGGCCTCTTGCTATGTGATTTAATTCTCGCACAAGATGTGCTTCGCCGAGCTCTGACTTGTCTTGCTTTCTGTTCTTTTGGCTTTTTCCTTTGCCGCTTTCCCTTGGCTGCCGCCTTGCCAGCCAGACAGCCATTCTCGGTCTGCTGGCCGGGTCAAGTACTTGGCCATTTTGGGAAGACAAGTACTTTGGCCGCTTAGAACGTAGCAATTTAAGTGAGAAGCCGGCCGGCCGGCTGCTCAGCAACCGGACGGCTAGGCGAGGAGCCGACTTGGCCTATGTGGGTGCTTTCGTCCTTAGCCATTTTTCATGTGAGCACCATTTCTTGCCTTTGACTCTTGCCTGCCAGACAGTCGCTCTGCGAGCTGCGGCTTATGGCAAGGGTGGGCTTAGATGCCGGCACACTACTTGTCCGACTGCAGGTAGAGCCAACATAGTACAAGGCGGCAAGCCCCCGGGCCGACTGGTCGGACCCGGTGCCGGGCGTAGGAATGAAATAACATACTCACAGGCATGAAACTTATCATACAGATAAGAAAGGTAGCCCCCGAGTGCTCCTCGAGGGACCCGGTGCCTTTGCCCTTAGTACAAAAGGTAGCGTGGTACATACTGTATTTAACTGTAAAATCTTCGGAGAAGATTTGCGTTCCATGGGCGCTCTGCTTCCTTGCCGGAATCGTCCCTTTTGCGCGCCCTGGGCTTCTGCGCATCGATGAGGTAATAGGAGTCATTGCCCAAGGCTCTGCTGATGATGAAGGGGCCTTCCCAAGGGGCCGAGAGCTTGTGCTGGCCGGCTGTTTGCTGGATCAGCCGGAGCACAAGGTCTCCCTCTTGGAAGGATCGTGGCTTGACCTTCTGACTGTAGTAGCGGCGCAGGCTCTGCTGGTAGATGGCGGACCGGCTGAGTGCTAACAGCCGGCCTTCTTCCAGCAGATCGATGCCGTCTTCTCGTGCTTCCTTCGCCTCCGCCTCCGTGTACATGGTGACACAAGGCGAGTCAAACTCGATGTCAGTTGGGATGACGGCCTCGGCCCCGTATACGAGGAAGAAGGGAGTGAAACCGGTTGATCTGTTCGGAGTGGTGCGGAGACTCCAGAGGATGGCTGGCAGCTCGTCTATCCAGCAGCCGGCCGAGCGCTCCAGCGGCTCGACCAGTCGGGGTTTGATGCCGGATAAGATGAGGCCGTTTGCTCGTTCTACCTGGCCGTTTGATTGCGGATGGGCAACGGACGCTAAGTCCAGTCGGATGCCCTGCGTCGAGCAGAAACGGGCCAAGGCGCCTTTGGCAAAGTTAGTGCCATTGTCAGTGATGATGCTGTGTGGTACACTGTACCGGACGGTGAGATCCGCGATGAAGGTCACAGCAGTCGGACCATTTAGTTTCTTGATTGGTTTTGCTTCAATCCACTTGGTGAATTTGTCCACGGCGACCAGCAGATGGGTCATGCCACCGCGTGTTGTCTTGAATGGGCCCACCATGTCCAGCCCCCAGATGGCAAAGGGCCAGGTAAGGGGGATGGTCTTGAGTGCAGAAGCCGGCAGATGTTGCTTGGAGCTGAATTTTTGGCACCCCTTGCATTTCTTGACCAGATCCTTGGTGTCCTCCAAAGCAGTCGGCCAGAAGAAACCATGGCGGAAAGCTTTGGCGACAAGGGATCTGGAGGCCGCGTGGTGGCCGCACTCGCCTTGGTGTATGTCTCTGAGGATTGCCTTGCCTTTCTCTGGTTCGACGCAGCGTTGGAAAACGTCGGTCATGCTGCGCCTGACAAGCTCTCTGTTTACTATCATGTAAGCTCCTGCCCGGCATTGCACCTGCCGGGCCGAGATCTCATCAAATGGCAGCTCTTCGCCTACCAGAAAGTTGAGGATGGGCTGCGCCCATAATGGTGCTTTGACTTCATCCACTGTCATTACGGTTACTGAAGCTAGGGCGGTTGGGTCTGGAGGTGGTGGGGCGGAGTCGGCCGCGTCTTGCTGCGTTGTTGAAGTCCCCAGGATGGCTGCTGCAGCACCCGGGCCGGGCTGTAGAGTCCCTGGGCCGGGTGCGCACTGCCGTAGTCCCCGAACCGCTTGTCGAAGTCCCCGGGCCGGGTGTGACTGCTGCAGTCCTCGTGCCGCCTGCCGAAGTCCCCGGGCCGGCTGTTGCAGCCCCCGGGCCGGGTTGTAGAGTCCCCGGGCCGGGTGCGGCTGTCACAGTCCCTGAGCCGCTTGCCGAAGTCCCCGGGCCGGCTGCTGCAGCCCCCAGGCCGGGTCCGACTGTTTCAGGAGCAGCCGGCACGAAGATGGATTCTAATTCTGGGGAAGGCTTGATGGACGGCTTGCGGAGGCACTGAAGGGACACGCCGGCTGGTATGGCTTGCCTGGTGGAGCCGATCCGTGCCAGGGCGTCTGCTTGCTCGTTGTCGGCCCGTGGCACGTGAAGGAATTCGCACACATCAAAATATCCGTTGATCTGCTGGACAAGGAAGCGGTAGCTCGCCATATTTGCATCCTTGGCGTCCCAGTCGCCGGACGACTGTTGGACCACCAAGTCCGAATCGCCGTAGCACAGAATCCGGCGGATGCCAATCTCCTTGGCCAGCCGAAGTCCGTGTACTAGCGCCTCGTACTCGGCCACGTTGTTGGAGGCGGCAAAGTGGATTTGCAGCGTGTATCTGAGCTTGTCGCCTTTGGGAGAGGTGAGGACGACGCCGGCTCCCAAACCGGTGCGCATCTTCGAGCCATCAAAGTGCATCCACCAATGAGTGGAGTCTGGAGTTGGCGGCAGGTTCTGGGTCTCGGCCCAGTCGACGAGGAAGTCGGCCAGTGCTTGGGACTTGATGGCGGCGCGAGGCTGGTAGAAGATGGTGTAGGGGGCCAGCTCGATGGCCCACTTTGCCACTCGGCCCGATGCGTCTCTGCTGCCTATGATCTCCGCAAGCGGGGCGGTGCAAACGACCGTGATAGGATGCTCTTGAAAGTATGGCTTGAGCTTTTTGGCGGCAAAATGCACGCCGTAGCACAACTTTTGATAGTGGGGGTAGTTCTGCTTGGAAGCTGACATCTCCTCACTCAAGTAGTAGACGGGCCTCTGGACCGGCAGCGCCTTGCCGTCCTCTTGGCGCTCTACCACCATAACTGTACTAACCACCCGACTGGTGGCGACGATGTAGAGAAGCATAGGCTCCTTGGCAGCCGGGGCGGCCAGGACGGGCGGCGTGGTCAACATCTTCTTGAGCTGGAGGAATGCCTCGTCCGCCTTGTCGTTCCACTCGTAATGAGTGGTCTTCTTCATCAGCTGGTACAGGGGAAGAGCCTTCTCGCCCAGCCGACTGATGAAGCGGCTGATGGATGCCAAGCAGCTGGTGAACTTCTGAATGTCTCGCAGTTGGGTGGGCCTCTCCATCCTCTCGATGGCCTTGATCTTGAAAGGGTTGCACTCTATGCCACGCTCTGCGACAAGGAAACCGAGGAGCTGGCCGGCTGGTACTCCAAAGACACACTTCTCTGGGTTGAGCTTGATTTGAAAATGGCGCAGATTATCAAAAGTTTCCTTGAGATCTTCCAGGAGGGTACCGCGCTTCTCCGTCTTCACCATAATATCGTCTACATAGACGTGGCCATTTCTGCCGAGTTGCTTGAGGAGGCACTTCTGCATGCAACGCTGGAACATGGCACCGGCATTTCTCAAGCCGAATGTCATGGTCAGGTAGCAGAAGGCTGCGAATGGTGTGATGAAGGCGGTCTTCAGGCGGTCGGCTGGGCTTAACTTGATCTGGTGGTACCCCGAATAGGCATCCAAGAAACTCAACAGCTCGCATCCGGCTGTGGAGTCTATCACTTGGTCAATCCGAGGCAAGGCGAACGGATCCTTCGGGCAAGCTTTGTTGAGGCTGGTGTAGTCAATACACATGCGCCATTTGTTGTTCTTCTTTAGTACGAGGACTGGGTTGGCCAGCCACTCTGGGAAGAATACTTCCATAATGAAGCCGGCTGCTAGAAGCCGGGCTATATCTTCACCAACAATTCCTCTCTTCTCCTCCGACAGGCGGTAGAGGGGTTGTCTGACTGGTTTTGCATCTACTCTGGCATGTAGCTTGTGCTTGGCGAAATCCATCGGAACACCCGGCATGTCCTTTGGAGACCACGCAAAGATGTCCCGATTCTCACGGAGGAAATCGATGAGCTCGCTTTCCTATTTGCTGTCAAGGTGAGCTCCTATGACAGCGAACTTCTCCGGGTGCTCTGGGTCCAAGGGTATCTTCTTGGTTTCTTTGGCCGGCTGGAAAGAGCCCTGAGCTTCTGACTCCTTGGGATCTGGCGATAGGTCCGGCTGCTTGCCGGCCATGGCCACAACCTGGTCAAGGAGCCGCTTCTCGGCAGCAATCACAAGGGACTCGGCCAGCCGACTGCTGGCTGCAGCACACTCGGCAGACTTCTGGTAGTCGCCCGCTATGGTGATAATGCCCTTGGTGCCCGGCATCTTCATCTTGAGGTAGGCGTAGTGGGGGACCGCCATGAACTTGGCCAGAGCAGGCCGGCCAAGCAACGCGTGGTAGGGGCTCTCAAGGTCAACCACCTCGAACCAGATTGGCTCTCGGCGGAAGTGACTCTTGTCTCCAAAGAGGACATCTATCTTGATCTTGCCGATTGGTGAGCAGGATAGGCCAGGCACAATGCCATGGAAGATAGTCCGGCTGGGCTGGAACTGTTTCTCTTTGATGCACACCTTCTCCATGGTGTCGCGGTAGAGGATGTTGATGCTGCTACCACCGTCTATCAGAATTCGGGAGAAACGAGCAGCTCGCCTCTCTGTTGCGAAGGTGGCATCCAACACCAGGGCATAGGAACCAGGAGAAGGCATCACCTCCGGGTGGTCAGCTCGGCTCCAACTGATCGGCTTCTCCGACCAGTGCATGAACTCTAGGGCTTCAGAGGTGACAGTATTCACTTCTTGGCGCTGTTGACGCCGGCTGTGCCTGTCGTCAGTCACGCTGGTGAAGATGACGTAAGCTCCATGCTCTTCAGGAAACTCGTCTTGGATCGCGCTGACTGGTCGGACCGCCGGCTGCTGGGGAGGCGGAGGCGGCGGGCCAGCAGGTGGCGGAGGCAGTCCTTTGCCTCTGGCGATGCGGGTGAGCCAGTGGCACTTCTGGGTGGTGTGGTTGGATGGCTTCGCGCCGCTGTGGAACTTGCAGGGAGCGTCGAGGGTTTGCTCAAACGAGAAGGCGGGTAACTAGGCAGGCTTGCCGCCCTTCTGGCGTTTGGGGCCAGGCTGCTCTTCTGGCTGCTGGTTTTCGACTGTCGCCACCTGCCAGCTGGTGGTAGCCGGCTGCGGGGCCTTGCGCTTATTATCGTTTGACTGTTGGCGCCGACTGGAATCACCAGCCGGTGTCTGAGGAGCCGAGGGAGTATCTTTCCTGACGCATCCACCCAGAGTTCCGACTTCATGGAGGAGTCGGCAGTGGCGTACTTGTCCGCTATGATCAACAGCTCATCGAGCGTGGCCGGCTCGTCGCAGAGGAGCCGGTGCTTGAGTAGAGTGCCCTCCCGGCACCCGGCAGTGAAGTATTCAATGGCTTGCACCTCATGAACCCCTTCGCAGGAGTTGCGCAGCTCGGCCCACCGCGTTAAGTATTCGCGGGTGGACTCGATCGGGCCTTGGATGCACAAGGAGAGCTGGCGAGGCTTGGGCGGCCGCTTGTAGGTGCTGGTGAAGTTGCGGATGAAAACTTCGTTGAAGTCTAGCCAGCTGTTGACGCTGTAGGGCTTGAGGCTGTTCAGCCATGTCCGCGCCATGCCCTGGAGCATGAGCGGAACATACTTCATGGCGACACGCTTGTTGCCATTCGCTATGTTGACGGCAGTGGAGTAGTCGACCAGCCAATCTTCCGGCTTCACAGAGCCGTTGTACTTAGGAGTGTCCCGAGGGAGCGAGAACCCTTTGGGGAAGGGCTCATCATGAATGCGGGGGCCGAAACAAGGCGGGCCGATTGCATCTTCTTCTTCCAATGCCAGGGACCGAGCCAAGCGGTTGATCCGGTTGCGGGCGTTGTTCTCTCCGACTCCTTCGTGGGGGCCCAGCCGGCGCCCGAGAGTCGGATGCTCAACAGGCGGCGGAGAGGCGCGCCTCTCCCTGTGCGGGGGAGGGGGCTGACGATCGTCCCGCCGCTCCACTGCTCGTGGGTGGCCGTCTTGGTCGCGCTCAATGGAGATGCGGTTGCGGCTACGGCTGGCAACCGTCTCTGGGTCTCCTCGGTCGCGGGCGCCGGCTGTCGGCGTCGGGAGGTCGCGCCGTGCTCCCGGCGAGGGGGAAGGTTCCCAGCCTGTAGGCCGGGTTCCACCACGCGGCGGCCGGCTTCTTGCTGCGCGGCGGCCGCGTCGATGAGCTGCTGGACACGCTCCGTCATGCAGCGATGTTCGTCGCCCTCCAGGCGGTCCAGCTCGTCTGCCGCTGCCTTCGCGGCGCACAAGTTCTCCATGGGCGTGGCGTAGACCGGGCGGTCGGCCCCCAACATGCTGGCGATGGCGGCGCCGCGCTGCCGGACCATGCCCACGCGGCTGGGCTCGTCAGCAGCCGGTGTGCCACAAACGGCGCGGTCGATCTCGCGGTGGTAAGCCTCGGTGAGGTGTCTCATGGCCGCCAACTTGTTGGCGCTGTCGAGAAGTGCGATACGGCATGCCTCCAGCGTTTCACCGCTCGCACCGGGCGCTACGGGAGCGGACAGGTCCCGCATTGCCGCCTGCAATGGGTCCTGGCCGGCCTGGTCGGTGGTTCCGTCATGGCTGATGACCAGCACCTCAGTGACGGTGCTGGTGCCAGCGCTGCTGTCTGCAGCGGGAAGTATTTCCATTCTATTTAGATATGGTGTATGTAGATCTAATTCTTATATAAAGAAAACTTTCTCGTTTCACTTTGTCTCGCTTTCTCTAGAATCTCTAGAAAAAAGAATAGCTCTATCCTTTATTTAATATTTAATAAGAAAATAATAAGAGACTATTAAATAAAAATGAGAATACTACTAATTAGAACCTAATTAAGATAGTAGGACTAATCTATGCAGTATAATGAGAAGTAATACTATAAAATAAAAATAAAGAACTCTATTTTAGAACTATGAGACAGAATATTCTGTTTTCTTATTTACTCTTTACTTTATTTTTTCTATTTAAAGTGGATCAATTTACATAATGTATCTATAAACAAAGTAATAAATATACTTAAAACAAAGTAGGAATTCGCAAAATGGATAAAATCATTGCAGTTATTATAGGGAAGTCTAGAGATATCCTATTTGAAGGAGGACGGGATTCAAATCAGGGAAAGCATCCTTTCTTCTATTGATTTGATAGAAATTTGTTTTTCTTTTCCTGTCTGTATGATTTTGATTTTCATTCAAGATCACCACATCACCAGGGAAGGCATTAGGAAGCGCGACGTCGGCGTCGACGACCATGTCGACGAGCAGGTCGGTGGAGCCAATGGACTCCGGGTCGGAGACCGGCTCGTCGGCGATGTGAAGCTTGCCGAGGAGATCGACGAGGCAGCTCTCGGAGCTAGCTGCGCCCGCGTCGAGTGCGGGCTCGTCGAAGAGGCGGATCCCACCGATGAGATCAGCGAGGTTGCTTGCGGCACAAACAACTTCCACGCCGCGCAGCGTGTCGGTGCAAACGCCGTCGGGCGTGCCGGGCTGGCTGCGATCGCCAGGGAGGAAGAGGGTTCCCGTCCAGAACGTGTTTCCGGACGATGGTGCACCTAGCCCCATGGTGGGCGCCAAATGTCGGGGATATCGTGTGACATATGCCAGGGGATGGCTTATCATGGATGGGGACAAAAGTACGTCGCCAGGCTCTAGAAGCGGGAGTGTGCGAGACCGCGTACGCTTGCGAATCTTACCCAGGTTCGGGGCTCTCCTAGGAGATAACACCCCTAGTCCTGCTCTGCGGGGTCTCTGCATGATCACTATTTTAACAGGTGGCTACAAGCTTGCTCCTTGAGCCTCCTGGCTGGAGGAGGAAGAAGGGCAAGGCTAGCCCTACTCCGCTCTCTCTGCGTGTGTGTGTGTGGTGCTGTGAGTGCTCGACGAGGCCTCTGCCCAGGAGCCAACCCCTTGCATGGGGTGACCTGGGGGGGTTATATAAGCCTACCCCCCAGGGGTACAACGGTAATCTGGCCAGATGCGGGGCCCGGCAATCAGCGTCACTGGTCGCCGGCTTCTCCGCCGACCGTCGGGGCCCGCCGCCTAGTGGATCCGCCGACTGCCGCGATCTCAGCCGACAGGTGGGTCCCGCCGTCCACAGGCCGCGCTGACGGCTTTATGCTGTAGCATTGCCCCTGATGACGAAGGCCTCGTCAGGGGGAGCGTGGATACAGTCCCGCCGCCTGGCGGGAACTCACTGTAGCCATACCCCGTCGTATCTGGTTAATGGCGCACGGACTTCGAGGGAGGAGGAGGGCCGCCTGCTGGGAGCCGGCCTCCCACTGAGCCGACTGGTCTGGGCTTGCCGCCTTCTGGCTTGTCACGGACAAGTAGGGCCCGCCGCGGCGCGGGAATGATGCCGAAGAAGCCCGGGTCGCCGCTGAAGCCGAGCTGTCCTCGCTCCAGCAGCAGGTCGCGGGTGTCATGTCCCTTGTGGAGAGGGCTACGGACGACGCGAGCCGCAGCCGAACGCTGCAGCGCGAGCGCTCCTTGATGCTCAAGGACCTCAAGGTCAAGGCCAATCGGGCCTTGGACACCATCTGTGAGGAGAACGTCGCCCGCCCTTACGAAGCTGACGAAGCCGGCTACCTCCGCTTCTTCACCCAAGTCGTGACCTACCTCGAAGGCAAGGCCGCGAGGGCGTGCCAGCTCGTCGAAGAGATGAGCCGAGATCTCCTTGGGCGCGTGTTCTCGTGCGTCTTCAGCTACCTCCTCAGCCTCAATCCGGATTTTGACTTCAACGCTGCAATAGCCCCCGTGCCCAGGGTAACCCAGGGCGACCTGGCGAGTTGGGTGGACAACTTGATCCAGGAACTCGCCCTTGCCGACGACGTGACTGCACTTGCGACCGAAGAGGGCGGAGCTGATGGTGGTGACGATGACAGCGACGTCGGCGATAGCGCTTCCCGCTAGGCTTGTAATTCCCTGCTTTTCCTGCACAGATTTTAGGCACGGCCCCATGGGGCATGAAAGCATTTTTTGGAGGGGGCCCCCCTGTAATGTATGAAACAATGATGTGCCCTCTAGGTTAATTTCGAACGTGCCGTCATGAGCCGGAGGGCTCCCGACTAGAGTAGTTGACGCGACTTATCTTTTGTGTTCGCGGCCTTGGGCGGGTTCTTGTACCGTAGAGGCACATCTCTCCTAAGGCGAGCCCTTCAGGGGCTCGTGAGAGCTTAAGGCCCCCTGGCGCGCCTGCTAGCTTGCTTGAGGGTGCCGCGCAAGGAGTCGAACGCCAAAGCTTTGGCAAGGTGTGCGCACAGGCAGGCCTGTGGCAGTTACGTCCTTGTCCCCGAGGGGGCCTTGACGCTGCCCAGGCTAACCCAGATGCGCACACCACACCCAGCCCCCGCTCACGGGGCGCTCGCACAGGGACTAGCAAGTAGGAGCCAGGCCTCCAACATAAATCAAAGAGCAAAGAACACTGCGAATCAAAACCCCCCCTTTTTCTTTTAATAGGCGCGCGAAACTCCAAATTTCATTCCAAAGGCAGCAAATCGGGTTACAAAAGAGAGCAAAGAAGGCAGCCGCTTCCGGTGCCTACACTAGTCTTCTCACCAGCGCGGAGCTCAGTGCTTCCACTGGGCGTGGGTGGGAGCCCCCGTGAGGCCCGAGTGCGGCGCTCAGGAGACTCCGGGGCATGTACAGCCCCACTCATTATTACGTGAGAGTGTCACGAGCGGAGATCTTCACGGGTGCATGGCCTTGGTCATGGGTGAGTTAAGGAACACTCCCCGCCCCCTGGGCAGGAACCCCGGTCCGCGCATCCCGCGGCCACTGTTGGGGCGTCCGAAAACTAGGACAGGACCAAGGGGCAAAGGGCCACGCGAGCGGTGGCGATGGGGCTGTGGGCCTCCTCCGGGGGAGAGGGCTCGCCGGCGCCTTCCCCAAGAGAAGACCCGCTTCTGGCTTGCACACACCAGGGTGGGGGCGGCGCTGCTCGCCATGCAGTGCGGGGGAATCCTTCGCGCCGAGCTCCCGCTGCACATGGGGCGCGTCCCTTGTTTGGCCTCCGGGCGTGTCCTGCTGGCCCGAGGTGAGCCCAACCCCCGGAGGTGCACCGTCTTGGCATGATCTACCTGCGATCCAAAGTTAGCGCGGCATACCCCAATGGTGCTTTGATCGTAACTGACTATTGTTGCCGCGGGAGGCGTCCTCGGGGCGCCAGGCCAGCTCGTAAAGGACCCCGGCCACGGGCGACCTTGGCGACTCCGTCGTCCGAGCCGATGAGGGGAGTGCGCACGGCCTTCCCCTGTGCCCGTACAACGAACCCATTGGCGGCGGTATGGGGGCACCGAGGGCCGTCATTCTAAGGCCAGCCCCTAGCCCCCCGACTCTGCTGCCCATCATCCTTAGCACCTGGTCGTGTCGATCAGGGGGCGGCCCTTCGATGTGGCTCCAGGAGGGGTCGCCTACCCCGGCCGTGCCCCGGGGAAACGCACCTTGGGTCGGGTCAGCGGCACCTCGCACCAGACCCCTGCTGCGAGGTCCTCCGTGCTCTCCTCGGAAGGGCGAGCGGACGGCGCGGGGGCGGGCGCAAGCTCTCGATGGTGTCTGCGACATGGGCGTGATGCAGAAAGGTGCCACGCCCTCGCAGGCGGCGTCGAGCAGCTCGGCGACTCGGCCGAGCAAAGCGTCGTCCCCGCTTTCCACCAACCTGCATTGCAGTAACTCACGCGCCACGAGGAGCACAACGCGCATGTTCACCTGCTCTCAGCGAGTGCGCAGGGACGATGCCACAGTGTAACCAGAAGATCGTGCGGTGACGCGAGTGCGGTGCCACACAGGGGGGGTGGAAGTAGCTCATGCCGCCGATGGTCGATCGCTCCGGCGGTCACAACGGTCCCGGGGAGCATGGGGCACCGAGCTCCGTGGCCGGCAGGCGCCGCCTGAGCGGATCTGGCAGCCCAATGTTCGGCGTAAGCTCAGGGACCTTCCTCCATGAAGGCGGCGAGGGCTCGAATAGGGCTAAGGTCGGAAAAGAGCCTCGACACGCCCCTACCTGGCGCGCCAAATGTCGGATTCAGGGCTCCGCTGACCCAAGAAAGGTTCGAACTCTGGGGCGTGTGCGAAGAACTCGACCTCTCTAGCCAACCGATTGGTCGCTCTCATGGCCTAGCTTGATGAACAGGAAAGGAAAGAGACTCGGCAGTTTACCCAGGTTCAGGCCACTTTGCGGTGTAAGACCCTACTCCTGCTTTGGGGTGGATTAGCCTCGCGAGGGGCTGAGGATGAACTAGTACAGAGGAAGAACAACCTCACAAGGTTTGTTCTTGTGTGGGTTTGAGCTGAGGATTCGATCTCTCCTCCTACGGTGGTGGCTAACCTATATATAGTGGCCTTGGTCCTCTTCCTCCAAAATGAAGGCGGGGAGGGATCCCACAACGGCCAATTTTGAAGGGGGACAAGTAGTACATCTTATCCTGACGAAAGGTGGTCTTCGCCTGCAACGCTTCTGGTCATGACGTCGTGGTGGGCTTGGCGACGACATCCGTCCTGCAGTCCTGGCGGTCTTGGTTTCGTTGCTGGGCAATGGAAACCTTTGGGCGATTCCTCGGGACTCCACGCCTGCGCTTGCCTCCTTAGCACCAAAGAGGAAACCTGCTGCACTGCGCCCGCTGGCGCCCGCCTGGCCTTGGTCGTCATGGCTTGCGTCACCCGAACCTCATGAGATGGGTGCTTGCATAGGAATCTCCACTCCTCAGGAGCCGACGTAGGCAGGCCGCTCCCTCCGGAGGTCTTGGCGTCGTCCGCCTCGCGAGGCTTGGCCCCTCGCGAGGGTCTTGTCTTGCCGATGCTGAAGATGGGCCGTACCAGGCCATCGATGGAGCCAGGCCATGGGCCGCATGCAGGCAAGTCTGGGTACCCTGGTTCCAAGAACGCCGACAGGGAGAGAGACAAAGGTAGAGTGTCGAAGGGTTGGTGGTGGAGTTGCTTCTCACAAATGGTGGGAGAGGCCTGCTAGACAAACGGAGGGTACGAGTGCAATATCAATACAAGAGGGGATGTCTACCTGTCTATGCACGTGCGTGTGAGAGACAGGTCAGGAGGTATGCAAGGATGATGAGGGGGGATGATATGGTTGTGGTAAGCACACGTAACTACGTAGGAAGATCAATCGTTGTGTGTCAGAGAAAGGGAGAGACATAACTAGTGAGGTACGTCGATCGGTGCGTGGGGAAAAAGACTTATAGTCGACCTAGCTATATGTAGGGAGATCGGTAGGTATACATGCATGCATGTGTTAGAAGCAAATAAGGTCTGGAGAGACGGACAGGGGGAGAGGGATGCAGCTAGGAGGTGGTGCGAGAGGCCTACTATATCGAGGGGGGAGGAGTGTGCGAGTATGAGATTGATGAAAAGAGGGGCGGGAGTCTGTACCTGCGTGGAACCGTATTGGACATAGGGGGCATGGACGGTGAGAGAAGAAGAGGGAAAGTGTGTGTTTGTGGTAGGCACACTTGGCTAGAGAGGTATATCGACTGGTGTGTGCCGAAAAGAAGGAGCCAGGGGGGCTACACACACCGTGGGTGAACGACCTAAAGAGAAATAACGAATGTGCGCGATGGAGGGGACGCTGAGGGAGGGTGAGAGGGGGGCGGGCGTGTGCATGCACGAGAGAAAGTTAGCGCTAGCTACAAAGAGAAGAGGATTGTGTGGGTGTAAAAGACGAACAGAGATCATAATTCATTATAAAAAAGTGGATTCGGATATTTGAAGAAGATATCATAGTGTTTTAAACCGAAGCATGCATGAATATATATATAATGGTGATACGCATGGTGTGGTTATGAACATGTTATACTACATATAATATATAGAACATTTATTTGAATTTGTGATAATGTGTGGCTTTTGCAGCTCAGGGCTAAATACTTGTCATAATGTAGGGGGCGGGGCACTATACTTTGTGTGATAAACACAGTGTACGTATGAAACATGGTTTAGATTATGAAGATCTAGTTAGTACATCAAATGTACTATTATTTGGAATCAACATCAAGTGTATTCAAAGTTTTGAATTCGAGTTCATAGTACACATAGTTCATATCTATCTCTATAGTAATCATGTGGTGTGTTGTTAAGATAATATACGAATGATGGTTTAAGTTGGCAACAATCATGATTGTAGATTCTTATTCAAATGGAGAAACGAATTCAAATTTAGTTCGAATTGCAGCGGTAGTATAGACATTTGGAATGCACTAAAATGTTCGTATGAGTAGGTTACATGCATTATACAGCCAACGAAAAAATTTAATTGGACATAACATGGATTCATAGCTTTGAATAGTATTTGTACAGTAAAACGGGACAAGACTCTCTCTTTGTGTGGTGTGAATAGTTTTATTTTTTTCATTTTTTTCGTTGAGGGAAGTGCGAATTGATTTGGTACGTACATAATTACACGTTAGGCTTGTCCCTAAAATTCAACCCGTGCCTTGTTATCCCGAAAATTCAGATATCGTGCTCCCAAAACTCGCGCCTTCACAACCCGCGCCTTGCGATCCTGAAATTACAACACACGCGAAAACTCCCTCCAGCTGCCAAATCACGACACGCAAAATCCCCCTTCTAACCCTGAGACGAAAGGGCCGCTAGTTTAAATCGGTGGGGGTACTTTTGTACCACACCCTACATTTTGGACAAGCGCGTCCCTAAGTCATGGTTCCCCCCTCCCATCACCTCCTTTTCGCCATTCGAAATCCCAGGCCGCCATAACCTCTCTGCTCCAGCCGCGAAACCCCACCCTCCTTCGTCTGCCACCCCACTGCTGCCCAGCCGGAGCCTCTTCCCCTACGACATCGTCCACCGCAACATCTCGACGTCCCTCATCCACCTCCCCGGATGAGGATCCGTCGTTGATCTCATCGTCCCGCTGGTTCAGCCGCCCCGTCCTCCACCTCCAAGGAGCTGCTCCGACGATCGCCTCGTCTATCACTGCTGATCCATCCCCACAGCGCCGCATTAACCTGCTCCACCGAAACCGCAGCATTCTCACCGACTCCTCGGACGAAGCCGAGGCCTACTCGGCCCCACCAAAGAGGTTGTACACTCATCGCATCGCACCTTCTCCTTGACTCAACCTCTCGGCTTCGACGGTGCTCGATCTCGCACCCCCATGGCGCGGCTACCTCGAAGACAGCGCCACGGGCGACATCTCCATGGTGGCTCTCCCCCAGTGCGAGGCTCCTTCGGCAGTGGCGTCCATACCAGCCGGATCTGCTACTGCTGCTCCGGCTCTCGCTCGCGCTGCTGCTGCTCCGGCTCTTGCTCGCTCGCGCTGCTGCTCCGGCTCTCGCTCGCTCGCACTGCTGCTACTCTGGCTCTCGCTCGGTCGCGCTACTGCTCTGCTCTCCCCCTCGCTCATGCTGCTGCTCTGCTCTTGCTCTCGCTCGCGCTGCTGATGCTCGTACATGGGCTGCTGCAGCTACACGAGTTGCTGCTCTGGCTCTAGTTCGTGCTCCTCCTCCAGGCGCTGCTGCTCTGGCTGCTATCTGCTACTGTGTTCCCCATCGATCGCCTGCTGATTTAGATCCCTGTTTCTCTACTACTAGTGCTCGAGCGACCTAAACTACATGTGAAGTGCCTCTCTACTACCAGTGCGTTCAGTTTCGACAGTAACATTTAGATTCCATAGTAAATTTCAGTTTCGACTGTTAAGTTCAGAGTCAACAGTTTTTACCTCATCTGTTGTAGTCAGGTGTTTTTTGGTGATGTAAATTTTACATCTATCACTTTTTGGTAATGTATTTTACATCATCTATTGGAGATGCTATTAGAATCCCACTTGAGATTAATGATGTCTGTCTTGTACTGCTTCAGCCTTGACGTCTTACGGCTCGCCGGAGCTGCTCCAACGATGGAACCATCCATCACAACAGAGCAGTGCCCTGGATGCTGTCTACAGATGCCTTAGATCTTCCTCCACACCTCCGACAGCCACCTCTGCCACAACTTCTTCAGCGACCAACCCAATGATGCTGAGGTCGACACGGCTACGCAAAAGAGGTTGTACACTTGTCGCATCACTTATTACTCTACATTCATGTCAATCCATTAGGGCTATTTTGGTTCAAAGGAAAAAGTGAAGGAAAAACATAGCAATAGGAATTTTTCCTATGGCACTCTACTATTCAATTATTCATGCATTTCGTTGAAAGGAATGGAGCAAAACATCCACCTGGGCCTACTTTTCAAAATCCTATGCATGAAAACAAGACTAAGTGCATTAGTGGCAGAATAATATTCTAACTGTACACACTTTCATATGGTTTCACTTTAATTTGGCCATGTTTCTTTGCATTCCTCTGCTCTTCCAATTCCTGTGAACCAAACACCCAAGTTGATAGAAATCCTGTGTTTAGAAATTCTTTGTTTCCCACGTGCATTCTTATCCTATTCTGGTGTTTTTCCTATCCCTGCATTTTTAGAATCCTGCAAGCCAAAGGAGCCCTTACAGAATTACTTCAGTTACAGATAGGTGTCGAAGAAAACTTTGTGTGGTTTGTCCTGCTCCTGCCGCGACATCGTCCACCTCACCTGAGCTGCTCCATCGACAGAAGCATCCACCATACCAGACATCATGACTCCTGACCGTCTTTCACCGCTTCAGATCTCCTTCCCTGCTGTCGGCACCCACTGCAACTGCATCACCATCATCGACTCAGTAGATGAACCTGAGGAGTACACGGGTCCACAAGAGAGGTCACACTCTTTCGTTTCTGCTTATGTAATGCATTGCTTAATATTTCCTGCTACTTTATCATCCTGTTGACCTCTTAGACTCCAAGTCAGGTCCAAATTAATGTTCAAACTTGAGTTTTAAAATTACTTGTGGGGCACATATTGAGGCAGCAATGAATAGTATCCCTGTCTATTATCTGGTTCACCTAGGGTATGCCTATGTTGTTCATCTTGGGTGGGAAACAAATAGTAACGCAATCATCATCTGTCTTTTTATTAATTTAAAGCTATCATCAGCCTGCTATCATTATTTTTGGATCCATCCACTGGTTGTTACCATCACTCTAGATTACTGCATGCTCTCCTTACATAATCTCACTATATTTTTGTCGTATGCATGTCAGATATTGTACATAGTCATGCTGAACATGTAGAGAAAAAGAGAAGAGTTTTGCACGTCAATACAATGTCATGCAGACATCGCTCCGTGGTGGGTTCAATGGCAAACCCTCCCCGCCCCCCTCCAGATTGTAATCCAGAGGAAGATATCTGTTCTGAGGTGGATTCAGACTCAGCTGACCACTCCTATTTAACCCCCGAGGTGTTTGCTCTAACTTGGCATGATGATGTTGGTCATATCATGCATATGTTGCCTTGCAGTGCCTACTTTCGACATCATATATGTCATCTGCTTAGTTTAGACATGTTTTGTAATGCCACCTGTTTAGTTTCTATATCATATATGAGAATTATGCAATCTCATCTCTTTTAGCCAGCCTTAATATATATGAAATATGAAATGCCATCCTGTTTAACCAGGCATCATATATTTGAATGATATCTTGCCAATACTTTTCTTCATTACATTTCCATTTGTCGACAATGTTTGTACATTCAACTACTCTTCCTGTGAATCAGCCATTTGAGTGGGCGATGGAAAAATCTGGAGTGAAAACAAGGTCTTCAGAGCAGACAGATCTACCTATCGAAGCAGATCTCTTTCTGGGTCCCGATAGCTCCTCAGAGTGACCAGTCCTATTCCCCCACCAAGGTGTATGCTCTAACCTGGCACAGTTATACTACTCATATCATGCATATGGTGTCTTGCATTGCGTAGTTTAGACATCATATACACAATATTCAACACCATGTTCTTAGTTCAGACATCATATATGTGAATGCCATCTGCTTAGTATATAAATCACATATGTGAATTAAATCATGAGATCCTGATTACTTAGATAACATGTATGTGAATTATGTCATGCGAACCTATTTACTGAAGACATCATATAATTATCTCATGCCATCCTGTTTAGTTAGTCATCATATCTTTGAATTATGTCTTGCTATGCTATCCAGTTTAGATAAACATCATATATGTGAAATTATGTCATGCTATCCTTTTTAGTTAAACAATATACATGCGAACTATTTCATGCCCTCTTCTTTCCACACTATCTATTGCATCTGTCTCTCATACAAGGTCTGTACATTCAACTATGTTTCCTATTTATCAGCCATTTGAATTGGAGCGGGTGATGGCAGTATCTAGCAGAGTAAAAACACGGTCTTCAAATAAAACAGTGCTACCTCTTGGTGGAGATAGCACCCCGGTTGTACATGCACGAGAACCAGCCCTACCACACATAACCCAGACTCTAGCAGATTGTACCCCTACTGCAATGGACAGAGAACCAGCTTCACCCAATCTAACCCCAACCCCAGCAGATAGTAACCCAGTTCCTGTTGAGACAACACCATCTCCAGCACAGAGCTCCCAAACAAGAGCAGTTAGTAAGGCGGCTCCAGTGCCCAAAGCGCCAGTACTACCATGGCGAACCCCAACTACACCAGTTAGTACACCTATTCCTGTGGAGGAAGCACAACCAGCCATTCATAGTTTAGCATCTATCACATTTGATGTTGGTAAATCCTATGTGCGTATCTTCCCATCATGGAAATATTATACTGAAGATGAAGGAAAATGCCAGTTGCAGGTGTTCATCTAGGAGTTATGTGTAAGTAATGTTATTCATGGCAATTACTTTGCTTTGTCCCATACATTCTACCTCCATGATGGTTATAATACAGCAAATGTTCCCATTTTTCTCTATAGAGAAGGACCGATTTGGAAACTTAGGATGAGGTAACCTGTGCTAATACCTCTGCTATCTTCAAGAATGCTTGGTGGTAGTATCGGAATTACCTGAAGAAAACGTACTTCACTGGCAAAGAAACTCATCAAATTCCCTTACGTTCTCCTGAGACACATTTACGGGACGGTGACTGGGAATGCCTTATTCTGTACTGGTCCCGAACCAAGAATGTGGTAAGGTCTATGAGCTCATTTTTTATTTTTAAGTACTATATGCCTGCGTCTTACTGTACTCTGTTCGTGTAGAACAAGTGCTTAAACCTGAAGAACAACTGTTCTCATTTAAGATTACATTGCTATCATGCATGCTACTTTGCTCTTGTATCACTGTATTTACTCATACAAACTTATTTTTAATTGAAGGATCCAATCGAAACTCCAATGGCATAACAGCTTTGTTTAAGCAAGTTTGTTTAACAGGTTTGCTCTTATAAATAGCTCTGTTGATTTCAATTTCAATTGTGTATACAGTTGACTTCTCATATCATGCTCATTACTAGCATCACAACAGAGCCAATAGTGTTGTTGTACATGTAGACCCATGGTACCCATCTGAAATCTTGTTGTGCCATGTAGTTTCCCATGCTTTGTATTCTTTCAATGCTGCTTTCTCTTGAACTGATATGATTTGAACTAAACCTGTTATGTGTCTACTTGTTTCTTCTTTTAGAATGCTGATAGAATATTGGGGAACAGTACCTTATTAAGCCATGGTAAAGGAAGTACAGATAAGGTTCAGGATAGTGAGACATCCTTGTTGGTCTCCAACAAAGCTGATAAAACAGCTAATGAAAACTATCTTGAAGACAGTGAGACAACCCCAAAGTCGTGTCTTGGTGTAGTGTTCGAGTTACTGGCCACTACCGCTGGCACAAGCTATCCAAACTCACTGTCTGAATTAGTTCAGTTTCTTGAGTCTCAACTACAAGCTGAAAGACATCGATCAGCTGTGCTGCGACGAGAAGCCGAAGGACTGCAGAAGTCAATGGAGAATTCAGATGCATACTTTCTGGTGCAACAACAAGCGTTGGAGGATTTTAGCGCCAAACAGGAGAAAGCTAATAAGCTTGCTAAGCTTATTGCCAGCATGGTGGATACCCATGATAAAGTTTCTTGAGCTCTTCTGAAGTTGTTTTAGTTATGGACTTGGTTTGCTGCCGTGTTTATTTGCATTGGTGGCCAATTTAGACGGCCAGTGTATGTAATATGCTGCTTTGTTCCCTATATTTGCACTGGTGGTGAACTTTGATGCCCAGTGGATGTAATATGTGTAATAGCCTAAATAGGCTAGTGTTAGTTGCTTGCTTATTTATTTCCTTATTGTATTGTTTAGTTGTTTTCTTGTAGTCACTGCAGTTCTTTTTCCGCATTTTTCTAGTGGCCACAATAACCTATTTTCATAACTAGGCCACAATAACCATGGCAACATACGGACCATTGTAACCATGGTCTTGCTACCTGCTGTAGTGACCATGGGCCTCCTACGGGCTGTAGGATCCATTGGCCTTCTACGGGCCGTAGGATACATGGGCCTTCTATGGGCCGTATAATCAATGGGCCTTCTATGGGCCGTATAATCGTTTGGCCAAACATGGGCCATACTATTCGTGGACCAATAACGGTCCGAAAAATGGGCCGTAAATGGGCTAGAGTGAAAATCGTCTGTTTATGGCCCGACCATAACAGGCCGTTCATAGGCTGTATTTGATGACGCTATGAAAACAGCCCAACGGGTTAATGGGCCACAAACGGGTCGACTGTAACCACGGGCTGAATTTGGCCCACAAGTGGAACAGGCCATTAACGGACCGTAAGTAACCGAATTCTGGAAATGAGCCCAAGAATAAACGGGCCCTTAGAAGGCCGAAAGTTAGCACGAGCTAGAAACGGCCAACGGAATAATGGGCCGTTAATGGGTATAAAGGGATACACTGTTCATTATGGGACAGTTTCACCTCGGGCATTTAATGGGCTCAGAGTTACAAAGGGCCTCGTATGGGTTGAAAGACGTCATGGGCCATACATGGGCCAGAAGTTACAATGGGCTGGAATCATATTAGACGGCCCATATGAGGCTATTGGGCCTAATTCGGATAGGCCATATGGGCCATGAGTTAGCGGGTTGTAAATGGGCTATATGCAAACAAGCCGTTAACAGGCTTTCCGTGGGCCGTCCCGCTACCTTTTGACTAAGTCAAACGGGCCGGCCTTTTCACCGAAATGGGCCTCTGTTGGGCCGTGCCACGTGTTAACGTATCATAGGCGCCTCCTGTCCAATGATTGGGTGACATTTGTCCCAACAGTGAGCCGACACGTGGTTTCTCTGGCCATTGAGAATTTTACACGTGGAAAATCCCCATTGGTCCCGGCTGTTAATGGGTTATCGGATCCAAACCGGAACCCGATAGCTTAACGGCAGCCCGTTACGGTGGATGCCACGTGTCGGTTACCCTTGACGAAAGCACTTCCATGACGCGCCATTTATCGTCATGGAAGTGGACACTTCTGTGATGATAATTTTGGTATTGTCATGGAACACTTCTACAACAGCACAGGTATGACTATCTTGATTCTGTCATAAAATCGTCATGGATGTACATGCATGACAGAAAACATGACCTACTATGACAAACACGTATCATCACAAAAGTGTATTTTTTTGTAGTGAGGAGGAGGACTCCGACTGAGCGCAGGCGTCGCTGGAGCCAGGCCTCGGGAGCCGCGGTGGTCGCGAGGCCGCTTTTGCTTTTTTTTCTTTTTTGCTGGATCAAGAAATGTAGAAGGCCCTGCTGGGGCATGTAATGGACCATGGCGCTTGCGCCGTTATGTTAACGTTTTTATTTCGTATCTTAGCATTCGTGTTGCTACCAATCGATAGGTTCTTGTTGATTGTGATTAGGATAACTTAGCTTGGTGTGCTTGTGGTAGACTCCTGCGTCGCAAGGGCGTGCTCCTCCAGAGCTTGGATCCCCTGCATACCTCTCGTTCCAGAGAGATCTTGCCGGGGATTTCCCTCTTAAGGATCCAAAGGTTCTCAGGCCTCAGGAGGTGCCTAGTGGCTGCGAGATCTCTAGCAGGCCATGAGGATACAGGGCCTCCGGAGATGCCTCACAGGGCGCCGCACCCCACGCGAGCCCTTGAGTGAGGACCGATCGTCACTGGTACACTGGGTCACGATGCCCGGCGAGGCCAGGAGATGAGGACTCGGGAGGGCATACATGCCCGTTGGCTCGTTTAAGAGCATCGCGCGAGGATTAGGATGCCAAAGATTAGGACGCCAAGGCTTTGGCGAGGTGTGTTTGTGGGCGGACCCAGGCATACACACCGTGCCCAGCCCCTGCTCGCGAGACGCGTGGAGAGGAGTGACGGGCAACTGCAAGACTCGAAAGAGCAAACGCTGCAAGGAGAAAAATTCCCACCCCTTTCAAATAAAGACGCATGAACTTAGAATTTCATTCCAAGAAGTGGCAAATCGGCTACAAAAGAAAGCAAAAGAATAGCCGCGTCTGGCGCCTACACTAGTCTTCTAGTCTTCCCGCCAGCGTGGAGCATGGGGCTTCCACTAGGCGTGGGCATAGTCGTTGAAAGACCGTGTCGTCCGCCAGCGCGGAGCATGGGGCTTCCACTTGGGCATGGGTGGGAGCCCCCGTGAGGCCCCAGGGCGGCGCTCAGGAGATTTCGGGGTGTGTACAGCCCCACTCATTATTACGTGAGAGTGTCACGGGTAGAACTTCCCGAGGTGCTAGATGTTCCAGGCATTCTGGATGGGGACCTCGTCCTGCGTCTCCAAGCGCGCGACGCCATGCCTGGAGACACGGGCGATCCTGAACGGGCCCTCCCACATAGGCGAGAGCTTGTGAAACCCCTCCCTAGAGAGCACCCGCCTTAGGACGAGGTCACCCACCTCGAGGGTCCTGGAGCGGACGTTGCGTCAGTGATACCGCTGTAGCGCCTGCTGGTACCTCGCGGCACGGAGCGAGGCTTGGCGGTGGGCCTCCTCCCCGAGCACGAGATATGTCCCCCGCGAGGTGTCCTGGCGTGCCTCGCCAAACACCAAGACCCACGAGGAGCGATGTTGGGCCTCGTGTGGGAGGGCCGCCTCAGCCCCGTAGACGAGGAAGAACGGGGTCTCGCCGGTGGGCTTAGTCGCAGTGGTGCGGATGGACCACTACATGGACTGAAGCTCACCGAGCCAACCCCTGCCATAGGCCTCAAGCTTCTTCTTGAAGCTCCTTGTCTTGAGGCCCCTCAAGACCTCCGCGTTGGCGCGTTCGGCCTGGCCGTTACTCCGTGTGTGTGCCACTGAAGCGTAGCATACATGCGTTCCAAGGTTAGCACAATATGTCCTAAAGAGATTGCTTGTGAACTGAGAGCCATTGTCAGTGATGATATGGTTGGGGACCCCTAAACGGCTCACGAGGCCATTGATGAACGTGACGGCCAAGCCAGCAGGAATGGTGCGCATGGGCTCCACCTCCGCCCACTTGGAGAATTTGTCAATGGCGACGTAGAGGTAGCGATAGTCCCCGGCTGCTCAGGGGAATGGGCCCAGGATGTCCAGCCCCCAGACCGCGAATGGCCACGAGAGCGGGATGGTCTGGAGGCCCTGAGCAGGCTAGTGGATCTGTTTGGCGTGGAACTGGTAGGCCTCACAGGATCGCACCAGCTCGGTGGCATCGTTGAGAGCCGTGGGCCAATAGAACCCGCTGCGGAATACCTTGCCCACGAGGGTGCGTGATGAAGAATGGTGCCCGCAATCCCCGCCGTGGATGTCAGCCAGCAATTCGCGCCCTTGCTCCTTGGATATGCATTGCAGCGAGACGTTGTTGGGCACCTTTGGTAGAGCTCGCCGTCCTGCAAGCAATAAGCGGTGGCCTGACGGGCCACGCATTCCGCATCTTCCTCCTTCTCTGGCAGGGTGCCGCGGAGCAGGTACGCCTTGAACTTTTTGGTCCAGCAACCCTCCTAAGGTTCCAGCGCCAGGAGCAGGCGGGCTCCTGAGGTCGGGCCGTAGGCTGGGGCGCCCGAGGGGGGGGCAGGGGCGGCTACTCCCGAAGCAGCGCCGGGCCTGCCGCGGAGGGGGGGCTGCTGACGGTTTGAAGATCCTTTCCTCGAAGACACCATGCTTCTGGGGCTCGCGTCAGGATGCCCTCTTGGCGATGTCGTCTGCCTCCTTGTTCGTGCCACGCGAGACATTCTGCAATTCCAAGCCCAAGAAGCGTTTTTCAATTTTGCGTACCTCTTCTAGGTACGCCTCCATGTGCTCGTCCCTAGGCTTGAATTCCTTGTTGGAGAAGTTGACGAGTAGCTGAGAGTCGCCCGACAGTCGGGGTTACGCAGCCCTGCCCTGTGCCGCGCACCGGCGAGCCAGAGCACTGGTAGCCCTGGGCGGGGCCCCGGACTGGTGACCACCGGCGGGCGGTGCGACACGCCACCGTATTGGCCGTGGGTCGCTTGATCGGCTCGCGACGCCCGCCTCCGGGCTCCTCATGAGCCCTTTTGGCCCCGGGGCCTGAGTGATCGTGGTTTGGGGGTCGCGGGCCTCGTGAGGCTCCCTGGCCTTGCGGGCCCCTCAAGCCCCCAGGGCCCTATCCTGGTCCGGGGTGCCACCTCACCGAGTGAGCCCGGCTCGCACACTCTGGCCGCTGTCTCGCTGGCACGCCACGGGACGTAGGTCTCCTATGCTCCAAAGTTAGCAAAAAATATGTGCTGAAAGTATTTGTCTCAGCAGTCATGGCCCTGCTTGCAGCCCCCGAGCTTCGAGAGGCCTTGACGATCTCGAGGGCTATAACAGTGAAGGCGTGCCATCCGCCAACCCGCGGGTTCTTCAGACTTGCCGATTACCACCCCCCCGTCGTGTCATGATGGCCAGGAGGCGGCCCGCCGTAGCGCCTCCCACTGGGGGCCGCTTACCCTGCCTGAAGCTCGGGGGGAGTCTCCTGAGCATGGGGGGAGATCTCGTTCGCCTTCTCTTCGCCGCCCTGCCCTCCGGGTCCTCTCCCTGCACAGACGCAGCAAGGGCATGTCTGAGCCTGCAGCAAGGGTCGAGACACAGGCGGGGGACAGAGGGGGTTCGTACCCCCACAAGCGACGTCGAGCAGTTCGGCAACCCGGTCAAGCCAAGAGGCGTGATCGCCCTCTGCAGGGCGGTAGCGCAGTAATTCCTGTGCCGTAAGGAGTGCGGCTTGCGCGCCCGTCAGCCCCCGGCGGGTGCGAAGGGGCGGAGCCGCGGCGGTGCCAATCTAGTGCGCGGCGGCTCATCCATTGCGTCGCACAAGGGGTGGCGGTGGTGAACCTTGTCGTTGGTGGCGGGGCGCGACGAGGAGCGCCGTGGCGGGAGGGAGCCGCCCGATCGGAGTGCACGGCCCATCGCTCGGTGTGAGCCTGGCCAGATCTCGTCATGGCCAGGTGAGGATGGAACGTGGTTGATGAGGAGGCAGGGCTTCTTCATGCCCCTACCTGGCGCGCCAAATGTCGGATTCAGGGCTCCGTAGACCCAAGAAGGTTCGAACTCTGGGGCATGTGCAAAGATCTCAACCTCTCAAGCTTCGAGCTCGTCGCTCCATAGCCTAGCGTAGCCGGACTCGTGTGAGCAAGGAAGAAGATGAACATGGTAGTTTACCCAGGTTCGGGCCACCTTGCGGTGTAAGACCCTACTCCTGCTTTGTGGTGGATCGGTCTCACGAGGGGTTGAGGATGAACTAGTACAGTGGATGAACAGCCTCGCGAGGGCTATGTTGGTGAGGGGGGAAAGGATCCGATCCCTCTCTGCGGTGGTGGCTAACCTATATTTATAGTGGCCTCGGTCCTCTTCCCCCAGAATGTAGGCGGGAAGGGATCCTACAATGGCCAATTTGAAAGGGGACAAGTAGTACATCTTATCTTGACGAAAGGTGGTCTTCGCCTGCAAAGTTTCTGGTCATGACGCAGCGGCGGGCTCGGCGATGACATCCGTCCTGCCATGATGGTGATCTTGGTCTTGTAGCACAGGAATGGAAACCTTTGCCAGATTCCTCGGGAACCCACACCTGTCCTTGCCTCCTTAGCACCAAAGAGGAAACTGCCTCCTCTGCGCGCGCTGGCGCCCGCCTGGCCTTGGTCGCCATGGCTTGCGTCATCGTAGCCTCATGAGGCTGGTACGTGCATAGAAATCTCCGCTCCTCGGGAGGCAGCTTGGGAGGCCGCTCCCTCCAGAGGTCTTGGTGTCGTCCGCTTCGTGAGGCCAGGGGGCCTTCGCGAGGGTCTTGTCTTGGCGGTCTTGTAGGTGGGCTGTACCAGGCCGTCGAAGGAGCCACGCCGCTGGGCCACAGGCAGGCAAGTCTGGGTACCCTGGTTCCCAGAACGCCGACAGTATCGGTGGTCGATAGAACTTGAGGGAATATTTGTTCTACCTTTAGCTCCTCGTTGGGTTCGGCACTCTTATTTATCGAAAAGGGCTACAAACGATCCCCTATACTTGTGGGTTATCATCTCCCTGGCAGCGCTTTCTTTAAAGCCATTAAGCTAGGCATAAACTGCTCAAGTAATCGATCCACCCGGATCCCAAGGTATATCAAAGCCAATTTTAATTAACAATGATTTATAATTTAGTAATGGGCACAAAGCAACATATATCATGCAATGACGAAGTCTAACTCTCTTCCTATGCATCGGCATGTCATAAAAGAAAAATTCATGCACATCAAGTAAAGGCCAATACATAGCATAAGCAGTTTCTTGCAATTTTATCGTGTTGGAAACATAGAGAGGTAGAGATGTTGTTCCTCTCTCATAATAATTGCAAGTAGGAGTAGCAAGCACATGCATATTATAATCATCAAAATCATCATGTGCAACGGTAAAAGGCAACCCATCAATGTAATCCTTAATAAGAACAAATTTCTCTGATATAGTGTAGTTTGAAGAATTCAAAAAGATAATAGGACTATTATGCATGGGTGCAATAGCAATAATTTCATTCTTAACATCAGGAACTATAGCAAGTTCATCTCCATAAGCATAATTCATATTGGCATCATGGCCACAAGCATAGCAAGCATCAATTTCATCAAAAAGGGATATTTCAAATGAATCAATGGGATCATAGCAATCATCATAGCATTTATCCTTCGGTAAGCACGAAGGGAAATTAAATAATGTATGGGATAAAGAGTTACACTCATTAGAAGGTGGTCACAGGTGATCAATCTGCTCTTCCTCCTTTTGGTCTTCACTCTCCTCCTCATCTTTTTCATCTAATGAGCTCACAGTGTCATCAATTTCTTCTTCCATAGTTTCTTGCAAAATATTAGTCTCTTCACGGACAGCGGAGACTTCCTCAATAAATACATAAATATCGGCATTGTACTTATAATTATCATAGCAATATTTAAGTATCGCAAAATTTTCAGGTCTATAAACAGCATCATCATCATAATCTTCATACTTTTCAAACAGAGATTCAATTTCATAAGCACCCTTAAAAGCAACAAATAATTCTATTCATTCCACATCATAGTAGTCATATCTACCATTAGCATAAGAAGCCAAGGTTTCATTATCATTAAATTCACATGAAAAGGGAAGGTTTGGAGCCTTCATCCTAGAGCAACAAGTATAATCATATCTCAAGCATAAATTCCAAGCATACCATTGCAAATAATCAATTTGATCCCATAAGACTTTCCCTTTTTGAGCCAAGCGATAATCCCTAAAGTATTCACGTTGGTCCAACTTTACTCCCATTATCAAGTTGAATGGGGTTTTCTCAGGATTATTAAAGTAGTGTTTAATATTTTCAACATAACGAGCATCGAGGGTTTTAGGAGGTTCCCCATCTCCATGAGTAGCAAGTACAACTAATTTTTTTGGGATTTCATGTTCCATATCCATAACTAAAGACATAGAACAACTTAGAACAAAAAATAAAAACTACTTAGCGATAAAGCAAACAAGCACACACGAGAATATTCACCCCACGCTATTGCTCCCTGGCAACGGCGCCAGAAAAAGGTCTTGATAACCCACAAGTATAGGGGATCGTTTGTAGCCTTTTTTGATAAATAAGAGTGTCAAACCCAACGAGGAGCTAAAGGTAGAACAAATATTCCCTCGAGTTCCATCGACCATCGATACAAATCTACGCACACTTGACGTTTGCTTTACCTTGAACAAGAATAAAACTAGAAGTACTTTACGAGAATAAAACTATGAGTAATTTGCAAGATAATAAATTTAGTAGTTTAGTAGAAAGTTTTTGTCACACAAGAAAGTTATTTGTCCCTAGGCGATCGATAACAAGTACCGGTAATCATTATGGCAATTTTATACAAGGGAGAGGCATGAGCTAACATACTTTCCGTACTTGGATCATATGCACTTATGATTGGAACTCTAGCAAGCATCCGCAACTACCAAAGATCGTTAAGGTAAAACCCAACTATAGCTTTGAGTATCAAGTCCTCTTTACTCCCATACGCAACAACCCACTTACTCAGGTATGTGTTTTAGTCACTCACGCCACCCACCATAAGCAAATCATGAACGTATTGCAACACCCTACAGTGGGGACCCCTCACATTTGCGCGACATGGAGGGCACCATAGGACAGCACCAAAATAAAATATACAACTCAAACCAATCACGATCATCAATTAACCCATAGGACAAAACAGATCTACTCGAACATCATAGGATAACCACATATCATTCGATAATAATATCTAGCGTTGAGCACCATGTTTAAGTAGAGATTATAGTGGGGAGAAGTGGTGTTACACCTGTTGGAAATATGCCCTAGAGGCAATAATAAAATGGTTATTATTATATTTCCTTGTTCATGATAATTGTCTGTTATTCATGCTATAATTGTGTTATCCGGAAATCGTAATACATGTGTGAATACATAGACCACAACATGTCCCTAGTAAGCCTCTAGTTGACTAGCTCGTTGATCAATAGATGGTTACGGTTTCCTGACCATGGACATTGGATGTCATTGATAACGGGATCACATCATTAGGAGAATGATGTGATGGACAAGACCCAATCCTAAGCCTAGCACTAGATCGTGTAGTTCGTTTGCTAAAGCTTTTCCAATGTCAAGTAACTTTTCCTTAGACCATGAGATTGTGCAACTCCCGGATACCGTAGGAGTGCTTTGGGTGCACCAAACGTCACAACGTAACTGGGTGGCTATAAAGGTGCACTACGGGTATCTCCGAAAGTATCTGTTGGGTTGGCACGAATCGAGACTGGGATTTGTCACTCCATGTAACGGAGAGGTACCTCTGGGCCCACTCGGTAGGACATCATCATAATGAGCTCAATGTGATCAAGGAGTTGTTCACGGGATGATGTGTTACGGAAACGAGTAAAGAGACTTGCCGGTAACGAGATTGAACAAGGTATCGAGATACCGACGATCGAATCTCGGGCAAGTATAGTACCGATAGACAAAGGGAATTGCGTACGGGATTGATTGAATCCTCGACATCGTGGTTCATCCGATGAGATCATCGAGGAGCATGTGGGAGCCAACATGGGTATCCAGATCCCGCTGTTGGTTATTGACCGGAGAGTCGTCTCGGTCATGTCTGCGTGTCTCCCGAACCCGTAGGGTCTACACACTTAAGGTTCGGTGACGCTAGGGTTATAGAGATATTAGTATGCGGTAACCCGAAGGTTGTTCGGAGTCTCGGATGAGATCCTGGACGTCACGAGGAGTTCCGGAATGGTCCGGAGGTAAAGATTTATATATGGGAAGTCCTATTTTGGCCACCGGAAAATGTTCGGGATTTTTCGGTATTGTACCGAGAAGGTTCTAGAAGGTTCCGGAGTGGGGCCCACCTGCATGGGGGGACCCACATGAACGTGGGTAGTGGGGGCAAGGCCCCACACCCCTAGTCAAGGCGCACCAAGATTCCTCCTTAGAAGGAATAAGATCATATCCCGAAGGGATAAGATCAAGATCCCTAAAAAAGGGGGATAACAATCGGTGGGGAAGGGAAAGGATGGGATTTCTTTCCTTCCACCTTTGCCAACGCCCCAATGGACTTGGAGGGCAAGAAACCAGCCCCCTCCACCCCTATATATAGTGGGGAGGTGCATGGGAGAAACAGCTCAGCCCCTGGCGCCTCCCTCTCCCTCCCGTGACACCTCTTCCTCCTCCAGTAGCGCTTGGCGAAGCCCTGCTGAAATCCCGCTGCTTCCACCACCACACCGTCGTGCTGCTGGATCTCCATCAACCTCTCCTCCCCCCTTGCTGGATCAAGAAGGAGGAGACGTCTCTGCTCCGTACGTGTGTTGAACGCGGCGGTGCCGTCCGTTCGGCGCTCGGTCATCGGTGATTTGGATCACGACGAGTACGACTCCATCAACCCCGTTCTCTTGAACGCTTCCGCTCGCGATCTACAAGGGTATGTAGATACACTCCCCTCTCACTCGTTGCTAGATGACTCCATAGATTGATCTTGGTGATGCGTAGAAAATTTTAAAATTCTGCTACGTTCCCCAACAGTGGCATCATGAGCTAGGTCTATGCGTAGTATCTTGCACGAGTAGAACACAAAGTAGTTGTGGGCGTCGATTTGTCAATCTTCTTGCCGTTACTAGTCTTATCTTGATTCGGCGGCATTGTGGGATGAAGCGGCCCGGACCGACCTTACACGTACGCTTACGTGAGACAGGTTCCACCGACTGACATGCACTAGTTGCATAAGGTGGCTAGCGGGTGTCTGTCTCTCCCACTTTAGTCGGATCGGATTCGATGAACAGGGTCCTTATGAAGGGTAAATAGAAATTGGCATATCACGTTGTGGTTTTGGCGTAGGTAAGAAACGTTCTTGCTAGAAACCTATAGCAGCCACGTAAAAAACTTGCAACAACAATTAGAGGACGTCTAACTTGTTTTTGCAGCAAGTGCTTTGTGATGTGATATGGCCAAAGGATGTGATGAATGATATATGTGATGTATGAGATGATCATGTTCTTGTAATAGGAATCACGACTTGCATGTCGATGAGTATGACAACCGGCAGGAGCCATAGGAGTTGTCTTAATTTATTATATGACCTGCGTGTCATTGAAATTCGCCATGTAATTACTTTACTTTATTGCAAACCGTTAGCCGTAGTAGTAGAAGTAATAGTTGGCGAGACAACTTCATGAAGACACGATGATGGAGATCATGATGATGGAGATCATGGTGTCATGCCGGTGACGATGATGATCATGGAGCCCCGAAGATGGAGATCAAAAGGAGCAAAGTGATAATGGCCATATCATGTCACTATTTTGATTGCATGAGATGTTTATCATGTTTTTGCATCTTATTTGCTTAGAACGACGGTAGCATATATAAGATGATCCCTTACTAAAATTTCAAGAAAGTGTTCCCCCTAACTGTGCACCGTTGCGAAGGTTCGTTGTTTCGAAGCACTACGTGTTGATCGGGTGTGATAGATTCTAACGTTCGAATACAACGGGTGTAAGCCAGATTTACACAGCAATACACTTAGGTTGACTTGACGAGCCTAGCATGTACAGACATGGCCTCGGAACACAAGAGACCGAAAGGTCGAGCATGAGTCGTATAGAATATACGATCAACATGGGGATGTTCACCGTTGATGACTAGTCCGTCTCACGTGATGATCGGACACGGCCTAGTCGATTCGGATCATGTAATCACTTAGATGACGAGAGGGATGTCTATCTGAGTGGGAGTTCATTACATAATTTGATTAGATGAACTTAATTGTCATGAACTTAGTCTAAATGTTACATATCTATCTTGTAGATCAAATGGCCAACGCTAATGTTACCCTCAACTTCAACGCGTTCCTAGAGAAAAACAAGCTGAAAGACGATGGTAGCAACTATGCGGACTGGGTCCGTAACCTGAGGATTATCCTCATAGCTGCCAAGAAATCATATGTCCTTGAAGCACCGTTAGGTGACCCACCTGCTCTCCCAGCACTGCCAGACGATTTGAACGTTTGGCAGACACGCACCGATGATTACTCCTTCGTTCAGTGCGGCATGCTCTTCAGCTTAGAACCGGGGCTCCAAAAGCGTTTTGAGCATCACGGAGCATATGAGATGTTCGAAGAGCTGAAAATGGTTTTCCAAGCTCATGCCCGGATCGAGAGATATGAAGTTTCCGATAAGTTCTACAGCTGTAAGATGGAGGAAAATAGTTCTGTCAGCGAGCACATACTCAAAATGTCTGGGTTGCACAGCCGCTTGTCTCAGCTGGGAGTTAATCTCCCGGATGACGCGGTCGTTGACAGAATCCTTCAGTCGCTTCCACGTAGCTACAAGAGCTTCGTGATGAACTTCAACATGCAGGGGATGGAAAAGACCATTCCTGAGGTATATGCGATGCTGAAGTCAGCGGAGGCAGAGATCAGAAAGGAACATCAAGTGTTGATGGTGAATAAAACCACTAAGTTCAAGAAGGGCAAGGGTAAGAAGAACTTCAAGAAGGACGGCAAGGGAGTTGCCGCGCCCGGTAAGCCAGCTGCCGGGAAGAAGTCGAAGAATGGACCCAAGCCTGAGACTGAGTGCTTTTATTGCAAGGGAAACGGTCACTGGAAGCGAAACTGCCCCAAGTACTTGGCGGACAAGAAGGCCGGCAATACCAAAGGTATATATGATATACATGTAATTGATGTGTACCTTACCAGCACTCGTAGTAGTTCCTGGGTATTTGATACCGGTGCGGTTGCTCATATTTGTAACTCAAAGCAGGAACTGCGGAATCAGCGTAGACTGGCAAAGGACGTGGTGACGATGCGCGTCGGGAATGGTTCCAAGGTCGATGTGATCGCCGTCGGCACGCTACCTCTGCATCTACCTACGGGATTAGTTTTAAACCTCAATAATTGTTATTTAGTACCAGCTTTGAGCATGAACATTGTATCTGGATCTCGCTTAATGCGAGATGGCTACTCATTTAAATCTGAGAATAATGGTTGTTCTATTTATATGAGAGATATGTTTTATGGTCATGCCCCGCTGGTGAATGGTTTATTTTTATTGAATCTCGAACGTGATGTTACACATGTTTATAATGTGAATGCCAAGAAATGCAAGGTTGATAACGATAGTCCCACATACTTGTGGCACTGCCGCCTTGGTCATATCGGTGTTAAACGCATGAAGAAACTCCATGCAGATGGACTTTTGGAGTCTCTTGATTATGAATCATTTGACAGATGCGAACCATGCCTCTTGGGCAAGATGACCAAGACTCCGTTCTCCGGAACAATGGAGCGAGCAACCAACTTATTGGAGATCATACATACTGATGTGTGTGGTCCAATGAGTGTTGAGGCTCGCGGTGGTTATCGTTATGTTCTCACCCTCACCGATGATTTGAGTAGATAAGGGAATGTCTACTTGATGAAGCACAAGTCTGAGACCTTTGAAAAGTTCAAGAAATTTCAGAGTGAGGTTGAGAATCAACGTGACAAGAAAATAAAGTTCTTACGATCAGATCGTGGAGGAGAATATTTGAGTCATGAATTTGGCACGCACTTAAGGAAATGTGGAATTGTTTCACAACTCACGCCGCCTGGAACACCTCAGCGTAATGGTGTGTCCGAACGTCGTAATCGCACTCTATTGGATATGGTGCGATCTATGATGTCTCTTACCGATTTACCGCTATCCTTTTGGGGTTATGCTTTAGAGACTGCCGCATTCACTTTAAATAGGGCACCGTCAAACTCCGTTGAGACGACACCGTATGAATTATGGTTTGGGAAGAAACCTAAGCTGTCGTTTCTGAAAGTTTGGGGATGCGATGCTTATGTGAAGAAACTTCAACCAGAGAAGCTCGAACCCAAGTCGGAAAAATGCGTATTCATAGGATACCCTAAGGAAACTATTGGGTATACCTTCTACCTAAGATCCGAGGGCAAGATCTTTGTTGCCAGGAATGGATCCTTTCTAGAGAAAGAGTTTCTCTCGAAAGAAGTAAGTGGGAGGAAAGTGGAGCTTGATGAGATGACCCTCGAACCGGAGAGTAGCGCAGCACAGGAAAATGTTTCTGTGGAGCCTGCACTGGCTAGAGAGGAAGTTAATGATAATGATCATGATCAAGCTACCACTGAACTTCGAAGGTCCACAAGGACACGTTCCGCACCAGAGTGGTACGGCAATCCTGTCCTGGAAATCATGTTGTTAGACAACAGTGAACCTTCGAACTATGAAGAAGCGATGGCGGGCCCGGATTCTGACAAATGGCTTGAAGCCATGAAATCCGAGATAGGATCCATGTATGAAAACGAAGTATGGACTTTGACTGACTTGCCCGATGATCGGCAAGCCATAGAAAATAAATGGATCTTTAAGAAGAAGACTGACGCGGATGGTAATGTGACCATCTATAAGGCTCGGCTTGTCGCTAAGGGTTATCGACAAGTTCAAGGGGTTGACTACGATGAGACTTTCTCACCCGTAGCGAAGCTGAAATCCGTCAGAATCATGTTAGCAATTGCCGCATAATATGATTATGAGATATGGCAAATGGACGTCAAAACGGCATTCCTTAATGGTTTTCTTAAGGAAGAGTTGTATATGATACAACCGGAAGGTTTTGTCGACCCTGAGAATGCTGACAAGGTATGCAAGCTCCAGCGCTCAATCTATGGGCTGGTGCAAGCATCTCGGAGTTGGAACATTCGCTTTGACGAGATGATCAAAGCGTTTGGGTTCACACAGACTTATGGAGAAGCCTGTGTTTACAAGAAAGTGAGTGGGAGCTCTGTAGCATTTCTCATATTATATGTGGATGACATACTGCTGATGGGAAATGATATAGAATTCTTGGAAAGTATAAAGGCCTACTTGAATAAGTGTTTTTCAATGAAGGACCTTGGAGAAGCTGCTTATATATTAGGCATCAAGATCTATAGAGATAGATCGAGACGCCTCATAGGTCTTTCGCAAAGCACATACCTTGATAAGATATTGAAGAAGTTCAATATGGATCAGTCCAAGAAAGGGTTCTTGCCTGTATTGCAAGGTGTGAAATTGAGCTCGGCTCAATGCCCGACCACGGCAAAAGATATAGAAGAGATGAGTGTCATCCCCTATGCCTCAGCCATAGGGTCTATTATGTATGCCATGCTGTGTACCAAACCTGATGTAAACCTTGCTGTAAGTTTGGTAGGTAGGTACCAAAGTAATCCCGGCAAGGAACACTGGACAGCGGTCAAGAACATCCTGAAGTACCTGAAAAGGACTAAGGATATGTTTCTCGTATATGGAGGTGACGAAGAGCTCGTCGTAAAGGGTTACGTCGACGCTAGCTTCGACACAGATCCGGATGACTCCAAGTCACAAACCGGATACGTGTATATTTTGAATGGTGGAGCGGTAAGCTGGTGTAGTTGCAAGCAAAGCGTCGTGGCGGGTTCTACATGCGGAGCGGAGTACATAGCAGCCTCGGAGGCAGCACACGAAGCAGTATGGATGAAGGAGTTCATCACCGACCTAGGAGTCATTCCAAATGCGTCGGGTCCAATGGCTCTCTTCTGTGACAACACTGGAGCTATTGCCCTTGCCAAGGAGCCCAGGTTTCACAAAAGGACCAGGCATATCAAGCGTCGCTTCAACTCCATACGTGAACATGTTCAAGATGGAGACATAGATATTTGTAAAGTGCACACGGATTTGAATGTAGCAGATCCGTTGACTAAACCTCTTTCACGAGCAAAACATGATCAACACCAGTACTCTATGGGTGTTCGATTCATCACAATGTAACTAGATTATTGACTCTAGTGCAAGTGGGAGACTGTTGGAAATATGCCCTAGAGGCAATAATAAAATGGTTATTATTATATTTCCTTGTTCATGATAATTGTCTGTTATTCATGCTATAATTGTGTTATCCGGAAATCGTAATACATGTGTGAATACATAGACCACAACATGTCCCTAGTAAAGCCTCTAGTTGACTAGCTCGTTGATCAATAGATGGTTACGGTTTCCTGACCATGGACATTGGATGTCATTGATAACGGGATCACATCATTAGGAGAATGATGTGATGGACAAGACCCAATCCTAAGCCTAGCACTAGATCGTGTAGTTCGTTTGCTAAAGCTTTTCCAATGTCAAGTAACTTTTCCTTAGACCATGAGATTGTGCAACTCCCGGATACCGTAGGAGTGCTTTGGGTGCACCAAACGTCACAACGTAACTGGGTGGCTATAAAGGTGCACTACGGGTATCTCCGAAAGTATCTGTTGGGTTGGCACGAATCGAGACTGGGATTTGTCACGCCATGTAACGGAGAGGTACCTCTGGGCCCACTCGGTAGGACATCATCATAATGAGCTCAATGTGATCAAGGAGTTGTTCACGGGATGATGTGTTACGGAAACGAGTAAAGAGACTTGCCGGTAACGAGATTGAACAAGGTATCGAGATACCGACGATCGAATCTCGGGCAAGTATCGTACCGATAGACAAAGGGAATTGCGTACGGGATTGATTGAATCCTCGACATCGTGGTTCATCCGATGAGATCATCGAGGAGCATGTGGGAGCCAACATGGGTATCCAGATCCCGCTGTTGGTTATTGACCGGAGAGTCGTCTCGGTCATGTCTGCGTGTCTCCCGAACCCGTAGGGTCTACACACTTAAGGTTCGGTGACGCTAGGGTTATAGAGATATTAGTATGCGGTAACCCGAAGGTTGTTCGGAGTCTCGGATGAGATCCTGGACGTCACGAGGAGTTCCGGAATGGTCCGGAGGTAAAGATTTATATATGGGAAGTCCTATTTTGGCCACCGGAAAATGTTCGGGATTTTTCGGTATTGTATCGAGAAGGTTCTAGAAGGTTCCGGAGTGGGGCCCACCTGCATGGGGGACCCACATGAACGTGGGTAGTGGGGGCAAGGCCCCACACCCCTAGTCAAGGCGCACCAAGATTCCCCCTTAGAAGGAATAAGATCAAGATCCCTAAAAAAGGGGGATAACAATCGGTGGGGAAGGGAAAGGATGGGATTTCTTTCCTTCCACCTTTGCCAACGCCCCAATGGACTTGGAGGGCAAGAAACCAGCCCCCTCCACCCCTATATATAGTGGGGAGGTGCATGGGAGAAACAGCTCAGCCCCTGGCGCCTCCCTCTCCCTCCCGTGACACCTCTTCCTCCTCCAGTAGCGCTTGGCGAAGCCCTGCTGAAATCCCGCTGCTTCCACCACCACACCGTCGTGCTGCTGGATCTCCATCAACCTCTCCTCCCCCCTTGCTGGATCAAGAAGGAGGAGACGTCTCTGCTCCGTACGTGTGTTGAACGCGGAGGTGCCGTCCGTTCGGCGCTCGGTCATCGGTGATTTGGATCACGACGAGTACGACTCCATCAACCCCGTTCTCTTGAACGCTTCCGCTCGTGATCTACAAGGGTATGTAGATACACTCCCCTCTCACTCGTTGCTAGATGACTCCATAGATTGATCTTGGTGATGCGTAGAAAATTTTAAAATTCTGCTACGTTCCCCAACAACACCACTGCATAGAGGGGGAGAAAGTTGGTGTTGACGGTAGCAAGATTGTTGATGTAGATCGTCGTCACGATCCTTGCCCCGGCGGCACTCCGGCGCCACCGGGAGAGATGGGGAGAGAGCCCCCCTCCTCCTCCTTCTTCTTCTTCCTTGGCCTCCCCCCTAGATGGGAGTGGAGTTCTGCCTCTGCTCCATGGTGTCCATGGCGGCAGAGGGGCGGGAGCCCCTCCGAGATTAGATCTATCTCTCTGTTCTCTTCTGTTTCGCGTTCCTATTTTCTGGCTGAAAACCGTTTCTTAAATATCCGGAGATCCGTAACTCTTATTGTGCTGAGATATTTACATGATTTTTTCCGAATATTATGTTTCTTGTGGCGAAAGAAGGGCAGCAACCGCCTTACGAGGTGGGCACCACCCATCACTGCGCGCCTGGGGGGCGCCCTGGTGCCTAGTGGAGGCTGTGGGCCTCCGTTTGCATTGATTCCACCTCCCAAAAATCACATATATTCGAAAATAATTCTCCGTAAAATTTTATTGCATTTGGACTTTGTTTGGTATCGATATTCCGTGAAACAAAAAACATATAACAAACAGGAACTCGCACTGGATCAATATGTTAGTACCAAAAATAATATAAAATAATTCCAAAAGTATATAAAAGTTGTAGAATATTGGCATGAAAGAATCAAAAATTATACATACGATGGAGATGTATCAAGAAGGCCTTCGGGGGACAGTTCCTGGGGTCTCCGGTGGCGCAGCTGCTATGCAATCGAATGAAGCAGCTGGCCGAGCTGCTTCGCATGGCGAGGTCAGCACTTCAGGACCTCTGCGTCATGCTCTGGCCCGTCGACGTCCTTCCGGGTAGCCTCTTCGGCCTCGTGATGTGCCTACGTGGGGTTGTTCCGCGTGCCGATATCTAGAGGAGGTCAGCGTGCTTTGAAGGAGCACGAAGGGCGTACACCTATGTGAAGACGCATTGGCGCAAGGTTGACGCTATGACTGTGGCCGTGGGTCCTCCTGCAGACAAACTGCGCATCGCGGAGCAGTTCTATGAAGAGGTGGAGGAGGGACCTCGGCTAACCAGGACTGCCTGTCTAGAAGACACTTTGTATTATTAGGTAGGACTTCAGAATGCCGAAGTGATGGAATGTATAAAACTTTATCTTTTCCTTGAATGGTTATTGCTTTAAATTCCATACGTGTGTCTTTTAATTATTATTACCTCCTGGGTGACTTTTTTAACCTGAAAATGGCCAGTCGTCGGCTTCAGCCCCCATGTAGTTTAGTACAAAGGGTGTTCTGAGATGCAAATTTGACCCTTAACTGATGTCTCGGTGCCCGGAGGCGGTCTTCTGCATATAGGAACGAGGCAATCTGACTATGGTGGCTTGAGAGCTTTCAAGTAGTCCTAGGAGTTTGACAACGGGGCTGATGACTAGCCCCCGATGTGTGAAGTGGTCGGCCTGGTAGGCCGAGGTCTAGGCCGTAACATATTTCAGCCCGAAAGTAAAACCCTTCATTTAACACGTGTGATCTCTATGTCACATCGCTTAACACGGTCTACGGATGGCCGACCAGTTTGCGCCTACCTAGATAGTCAGTTTTCGGCTTTCTTCATTGAGGCGCTCTGCCAATTAACCCGGTGGCACTATCACAGTGGTTCTCCCATTACACCCTTAGCCGAATTCATCGGGAATGTAAGGGGTACACATAGGAGCCGGGCAACCCAACTATTGACCGAAATCTAGGTTCGAAACTGATGCATATAAAGCCGAAATCCGAGACGCCGAATACTTTGGACTTGTAATACAATTGTATCTCTTTCTTTTAAAGGACTTCTACACAGTGAAGGGCCGTGCTTATAAAGAAATACTGTAAGGACCTTTAAAGGGCATAGTTTCTTTATTCCATAATTTCAAGCCCTTTACATGCCCAACTGCAACAAGAGGAACTAAAAGAGGACAATGTAAAGGGGAAAGGGAGGAAGGAGAAATACAGGTCGGGTATTGACATTGGGCTTTTAGGAACCCAGGCCGCATCCTGCCGCATGTCTGCGCTTCTAGACTGCTGACTAGCTTGTAGGCACCGACAGTGGTGTTTTAAGTAAGACTCGTGCAATCTCGGTCCTTTATGCACCCCAGGAACTTATTGGCCAAGCCCCTTGAAGGAGGTCTTGCAGGAGTCTGTTTGCGTGGTTTAAGCCACACTGATGAGGTCATGGTTGCCGGCTCTTTGATAGAGGCCTGCTGGTGCGAGGGCTCGAAGCCACATCGGTTCTCGGTTAAACAGTTCTGACATGTTGTTGGTGTTTTGGCTCCTTGGAGGCCCAGGGAATCTTGAGTGCAAAATTATGCACCCTGGGGGCATAGTCCCCCATCTAGAGAGGGCATGCAAGGAGCCCATATCCCTATTTAGGGTGCGGGGGTATGTGGCCGAGGTCGATTTGTGCGGCCCGGGTGCGCTTTGAAGAGCTAGCGGTGCGTTTATCGCTGCGGGCTGCCTCCTCAAATGCTTGCACCTCGGCTGCGAAAGCCATGGTCTGCTCTTCACTCCGGAGCAGGCGCTCGGTGTTGCCATTGACTGTTATAACACCGTTGGGTCTTGGCATTTTAAGCTTCAGATAAGCATAATGCGGGACATCGTTGAAGCGTGCAAAGGCTGTGCGCCCTAAAAGCGCGTGATAACTGCTCCAGAAGGGGACGACGTCACCTTGGAAATTTGCCCTAGAGGCAATAGTAAATTGGTTATTATCATATTTCCTTGTTCATGATAATCGTTTATTATCCATGCTTTAATTGTATTGATTGGAAACTCAAATACATGTGTGGATACATAGACAACAACATGTCCCTAGTAAGCCTCTACCGGACTAACTCATTGATCAAAGATGGCTATGATTTCCTAGCCATGGACATGAGTTGTCATTTGATAATGGGATCACATCATTAGGAGAATGATGTGATGGACAAGACCCAAACTATAAACGTAGCATGTGATCGTGTCAAGTTTATTGCTATCGTTTTCTGCATGTCAAGTATATGTTTCTATGACCATGAGATCATGCAACTCACTGACACCGGAGGAGTACCTTGTGTGTATCAAACATCGCAACATAACTGGGTGACTATAAAGGTGCTCTATATGTGTCTCCAAGGGTGTCTGTTGAGTTGGCATGGATCAAGACTGGGATTTGTCACTCCTTACGACGGAGAGGTATCTCAGGGCCTACTCGATAATACAACATCACAAGAAGCTTGCAAGCAATGTGACTAATGAGTTAGCAACGAGATCTTGTATTATGGAATGAGTAAAGAGACTTGTCGATAACGAGATTGAACTAGGTATGGAGATACCGACGATCAAATCTCGGGCAAGTAACATACCGATAGACAAAGGGAACTACATACGAGATTAGCTGAATCCTTGACATCGAGGTTCGACCGATAAGATCTTCATATAATATGTAGGAACCAATATGGGCATCCAGGTCCCGCTACTAGTTATTGACCGTAGAGGTGTCTCGGTCATGTCTGCATAGTTCTCGAACCCGCAGGGTTTACACACTTAACGTTTGGTGACGATATGAGTATAGTTGAGTCATTATGGTGGTTACCAAAGGTTGTTCGGAGTCTCGGATGAGATCCTGGACATGACGAGTAACTCTATAATGGTCCGGAGGTGAAGATTGATATTTTGGACGAAGGGTATTGGAATCCGGAATTGTTCCGGGGGTACCAGGTGATGACCAGCATGACCGAAAGGGGTTTCGGGGGCCCCGACAAGTGTTGGGGGCCTCATGGGCCAAAGGGGAGGGGGAAAACCAGCCCACTAAGGCGCTGTGCGCCCCCTCACCCCATCTCATGTAACCAGGAGAGGTGGGGCGACCCCTCTAGGGTTCCCTCCACCTGGCTTGGGGGGCAAGCCACCCTAGGGTTTCCCTAGGGGGCGCCTCCATCTGCCTTGGCTGCCGCCCCCTAGATGGGATCTAGGGGTGCCCCTCCCTCCACCCTTCCCCTTATATATAGAGGAGGGGAGAGAGGTCAGCCGCACCTATACAGATCTATTCATGCCACGGCACTGCCCCTCCTCTCCCTCGTAGTCCATCTTCTCTCCGTTGTGCTTAGCGAAGCTCTACCGAGATTTCTCCACCACCACCGCCACCACGCCGTCGTGCTGCCAGAGGACTCGAGCTACTACGTCACCATCACTCGCTGGATCAAGGAGGTGAAGGCGTCATCAAGCTGTATGTGTGTTGAACGTGGAGGTGCCGTCCGTTCGGCACTAGATGGGGACTTCGCGGGACGGATCGTAATTGGATCACGAAGACGTTCGACTACATCAACCGCGTTTCTTAACGCTTCCACTTAGCGATCTATAAGGGTATGTAGATCCAAGCTCTCCTCTCGTAGATGTTCATCTCCCAGATTGATCTTGGTGAGCGTAGGAAATTTTTTGTTTACCATGCAACGTTCCCCAACATGTCAAAGATTAATTCTTCGCTTCGAAAGTTTCCGGGCGAGCCGAAGACTACTTCCAGGGTGACCATGCCGGTGCAACGGGCCTCAACACCTGGGATGACACCTTTAAAGGTGGTAGTGCTCGGTTTGATCTGAGATGAGTCGATGCCCATCTTCCTAACCGTGACCTTGTAGATGAGGTTTAGGCTGCTGCCTTCGTCCATGAGGACTCGTGTCAGATGGTAACCATCGACAATTGAGCCCATAACGAGTGCTGCCAATCCTCCATGCCTAATGCTGGTCGGATGGTCGTGCTTATCGAAGGTGATCGGACAAGCTGACCAGGGGTTGAACTTTGGGGCAACTGGCTCCATCGTGTAGACATCCCGAAGCACTCGCTTCCTCTCCTTCTTAGGGGTTGGTGACATAGATCATGTTGACCTCTATTACCTCGTTAGGAAACTTCTTTTGGCCTGCATTATTGGGCCGCCGAGGTTCATCCTCATCTTCACTGTGGTCTTGGGTTTTACTTGGACCCTCTGCCGCGACCTTGCCGGCTTGTTTAAAGACCCAACAATTCCTGTTGGTGTGGGTTGCTGGTTTATCCTGAGTGTCGTGGATTCCGCATGGGCGGTCCAGGAGTCTATCAAGCTAGCTAGGTCCATCTCTGTTCCCTTTAAAGGGTTTCTTTTTGTGTCCAGATTTAGGTCCGGTGAACCCTGCGTTGACCGCAGCGTCCTGTGTGTCGCTTTCGCCGTTCTTATACATGCGTTTATTTTTATTGCGCTTACGCTTTCCGTTGGCATCCCGTGTTTCCGAGGTGCCTGACTCGCCATTGTGAGAGCTGCGGGTGAGCCAACTATCCACTCCCGCACAGATGCGGGTCATCAGCAAGGTGAGAGCAGCCATAGTCCTCGGCTTGTCTTGACCGAGTTGACAGACCAACCATGCATCTCGGATATTGTTTTTTGAATGCGGTGATGGCCTCGGCTTTCGAGCAGTCTATGATTTGGTTCTTCTTAGTGAGGAACCTATTCCAGAACTTCCAGGCTGATTTGCCTAGTTGCTGGGTGACACGACCGAGGTCGTCGGCGTCTGGAGGCCGGATGTATGTGCCCTGGAAGTTTGCTCTAAAGGCGTCTTCGAGGGACTCCCACCTGCCAATAGAGTGAGGGGGCAGGCTGTTAAGTCAATGCCTTGCCGGCCCCTTTAGTTTGAATGGCAGATATTTTATTGCATGGAGATCGTCTTCATTGGCCATGTGTATGTGGAGAAGGAAATCCTCGATCCATACTGCTGGATCGGCGGTGCCATTGTATGATTGCTTGTATCTGCGTTGGTATTTCCCCGAAGAGGAGAGGATGATGCAGCATAGCAACATTAAGTATTTCCCTCAGTTATGAAACCAAGGTTGTCAATCCAATGGGAGAACCAAGCAACACTATGTAAACGGTACCTGCACACAAAGAACAAATACTTGCAACCCAACGCGTAAGAGGGGTTGTCAATCCCTCCTCGGTATTGAGATAGATTAAATTGTATGAGATTGGATAAATAGATCTGACAAAAACACAAAATAAAATTAATAATGGAAAAGTGCAGCAAGGTATTTTTGGGTTTTTGGAATAATAGATCTAAAAACAATATGATAGAAAATAGACCCGGGGACCGTAGATTTCACTAGTGGCTTCACTCGAGAAAATAGCATACGGTGGGTAAACAAATTACTGTTGGGCAATTGATAGAAAAGCAAATAATTATGACAACATCCAAGGCAATGATCATGTATATAGGCATCACGTCCAAGATTAGTAGACCGACTCCTGCCTGCATCTACTACTATTACTCCACACATCGACCACTATCCAGCATTCATCTAGTGTATTAAGTTCATGGAGAAACGGAGTAATGCAATAAGAACGACGACATGATGTAGACAAGATCTATTCATGTAGGAATAGACCCCATCTTTTTATCCTTAATAGCAATGATACATGTGTGTCATGTCTCCTTATGTCACTGAGATTGAGCACCGCAAGATCGAACCCATCACAAAGCACCTCTTCCCATTGCAAGAAAAATCAATCTAGTTGGCCTAACTAAACCAAAGTTTCGGAGAAGAAATACAAGGCTATAATAATCATACATATAAGAGATCAAAGAAGAATCGCAATTCATCGGATATCAACAAGCACACAGCAAAAAGTCATTACATCAAATAGATCCCCTAGATCATCCAGGAGAATATTGTATTGAGAATCAAAAAGAGAGAAGAAGCCATCTAGCTACTGCCTATGGACCCGTAGGTCTGTGGTAAACTACTCACGCATCATCGGAGGAGCACCAATGAGGATGATGAACCCCTCCGTGATCGTGTTCCCCTCCGGCAAGGTGCCGGAAAAGGGCTCTAGATTGGATCTCGTGGTTCTGGAACTTGCGGCGGCTGGAATTATGTTTCTTGACACCCCTAGGGTTTCTGGAATATTTGGGAATTTATAGAGCTGAGAGGCGGTGGAAAGGACTCTCGTGGGCCCCACCACCCACCTGGGTGCGCCAGGGGCCTCTAGCGCGCCCTGCTGGGTTGTGGGCCCCACGGGCCACCCCTCTGGTGCTTCCTTGGCTCCCAAGTTGTCTTCTGGTCCAAAAAAAATCTGCAAAAAGTTTCGTGGCATTTGGACTTCCTTTGGTACACATATTCTGTGAAGTAAAAAACAAGCAAAAATAACAACTGTCACTGGGCACTATGTCAATAGGTTAGTCCCAAAAAATGATATAAAGTTGCTATAAAATGAATATAAAACATCCAAGAATGATAATATAACAGCATGGAACAATAAAAAATTATAGATACGTTTGAGACGTATCAGCATCCGCAAGCTTAATTCCTACTCATCCTCGAGTAGGTAAATGATGAAAACAGAATTTTTGATGTGGAATGCTGCCTAACATGTTCATCACATATTCTTTTCTTTTGTAGCATGGACATTTGGACTTTTAGATGGTTCAAAGCAATAGTCTATATTTGACATGAAGATTTCAATACTCAAGCATATCAACAAGCAACCATGTCTTTCAAAATATCAACACTAAAGAAAGTTATCCCTAGCCCATCATGCTCAATCATTGATCCATTCATGAAACACACTCGAATATTAGCTACATCCAATGCACAAGTATGATCATAGTGCTCCCTAGTTGGTGCTTTATAAGAGAAGATGGAGACTCAAATAAAAATAAAAATTGCATAAAAGTAAATAGATACGCCCTTAGCAGAAGGAAGCAAAGATTTGTAGAGGTTCCAGAGCTCAAAGCTTAAATTGAGAGATAATTTTTTTAGAGGCATGCTTTTCCCGTCAACGAAAACGACCGAGTATTTTTCAATACTTTCCATGCTAGATACATCATAGGCGGTTCCCAAACATAAAATAAAGTTTATTCCTTTTTCCACTATTCTTTCACAATCCATGGGTAGTCGTATCCACGGGTGCCTTCCATACCAACACTTTCCAAGGAATTTATTAGTTGACAACATAAGGTAAATTTCTTTTTCATTTCGGGACTGGGCATCCCTATTACTGCCACACTCTCGTGCAATGACAAGTGAATAAACACTCATCTTGAGAATAACACATCTAGCAAGGAAAAATATTGGCCACCCCCTGCCGCTTCATGAGCGGTACGGGCACACAAAAAGGAAATTTATTTTGAAAATTAGAGTTGGCACATACAAATTTACTTAGAACGACATGGAAATACCGCATATAGGTAGGTATGGTGGACTCATATGGCATAACTAGGTTTAAGTATTTTGGATGCACAAGTAGTATTCCCACTTAGTGCAAGGAAAGGCTAGCAAAAGATTGAGAAGCAACCAACCAAGAAACAAAAATTCTCATAAACGAGCATTAAGCATAACTAACACCGAATAATGCACCACAAGTAGGATGTAATTTTCATTGCATAACTATTGACTTTTGTACTTGCATAGGGAATCACAAACCTTAACATCAATATTCTTACTAAAGCATAATTACTCACCAACATGACTCACATATTACTACCATCATATCTCAAAACTGTTCCAAAGAATCAAGTTTATAATATCCAATGATCTTCATGAAAGTTTTTATTATATCCCTCTTGAATATCTATCACTTTGGGACTAATTTCATATATTACCATTGCTTATAACAAGCTCAAATAAATTTAAGTGAAGAACATGAGCATAACAATTTTCATCTCTCAAAATAATAGAAGTGAAGCATGAGAGAATTTCTTCAACTTTTTTTTACTAACTCTCAAATTAATCTAAGTGAAGCATGAGAGTATTTCTTCAAAATTTAAAGCACCACCGTGCTCAAAAAGATATAAGTGAAGCACTAGAGCAATTCCAAAGCTCAAAAAGTTTAAGTGAAGCACATAGAGCAATTCTAACAAATCATAACATCATTATGGCTCTCTCAAATAGGTGTGTTCAGCAAGGATGATTGTGACAAACTAAAAAGCAAATAAAACAAAGACTCATATAATAAAAGACGCTCGAAGCAAAACTCATGATATGTGACGGATAAAAATATAGCTCCAAGTAAAATTACCGATGGTTGTTAGAAGAAAGAGGGGATGCCTTCCGAGGCATCCCCAAGCTTAGTTGCTTGGTTCTCCTTGAATATTAACTTGGGGTGCCATGGGCATCCCCAATCTTAAGCTCTTTTCACTTCTTATTCCTTCACCCATCGTGATCTCACCCAAAACTTGAAAACTTCAACCACACAAAACTTAACAAAACCTTCGTGAGATCCGTTAGTATAATAAAGCAAATCACCACTTTAAATACTGTTGCAAACCCATTCATTTATTATTGCATTATACCTACTGTATTCTAAATTTACTATAGCTTATACCCTCCAATACAATCCATGGATTCATCAAAATAAGCACATAATGCAACGAAAACAGAATCTTTCAAAAAACAGAACAGTTTGTAGTAATCTGAAAATTTACCATACTTCTATACCTCCAAAAATTCTGAAAAATTAGGAGAACGTAGGCAATTTGTATACCAATATCTTGTGTTAAAAATTTACAATTTTATCTTGCATCTGTGATTTTAAACAGTTCTGCTACTGGGCACAAAAGTTTCTGTTTTTCAACATGATCAAATCAACTATCACCCAACATGATCCCAAAGGCTCTACTTGGAACAAACACTAATTAAAACATAAAAACACAATCATAACAGTAGAATAATTGTTCAAACACTCAAGAACAGAAAGAAAAAGGCAAAAATAAATTTTATTCATTGGGTTTGCCTCCCAACAAGCGCTATCGTTTTATGCCCCAAGCTAGGCATAATGCATAGATTCAAGTATTGTCATCTTTAGTTTTTGCTCCATAGGTTGCCCTCATGATTGATTCATATGGTGGCTTAATTCTTGTTCTAGGGAAGTGTTCCATACCCTTTCTTAGTGGAAATTGAATTGGTATCCCCTTCTTTCGTATCAATCACGGCACCTATAGTTCGTAGAAAAGGTCTACCAAGTATGATGGGACAAGACGGATTGCAATCAATATCAAGAACAATAAAATCTATGGGCACATAGTTCCTATTTGCAAGAATAAGAACATCATTAATTCTTCCCAAAGGCTTTTTAATAGTAGAATCCGCCAAGTGCAAATTAAGAGAACATTCTTCAATGTTGGTAAGACCAAGCACATCACATAGAGATTTCGGAATTGTGGAAACACTAGCACCCAAATCACATAAAGCAAAACACTCATAATTTTTAATCTTGACTTTAATGGTAGGTTCCCATTCATCATATAATTTTCTAGGAGTTGAAATCTCTAATTCCAACTTTTCTTCTAATGCTTTCATCATGGCTTGTACGATATGTTTAGTAAAAGCTTTATTTTGTTCATAGGCATTGGGTGAATTTATCATGGATTGCAACAAAAAAATACATTCAATCAAATAGCAACTATCATAATTAAAGGCTTTGTAATCCAAAAGAGTGGGCACATCGCTAGTTAAAGTTTTGATCTCTCCAAACCCACTTTTATCAAAAAATTTGACAAGATTTTCACCCTCCAAATTATGAGGACGCCCTCTAGCTAAAGTTGACTCTTCTTCAGTCCTATTTTCATCAAGTTTAATATTACTAAACAAAGAATCAATAGAAGAAACACCAATCATTTTAAGATCTTCATGATTATTATGAAAGCAATCGGTAGAAAACGCTCTTTCTAAAAATTCCCTTTTAGCTCTAAGCATAGCGGTTCTTTTCTTACTTTCATCCATAGAAACATATAAAGCTCTAATTGACTCATTAACATCAACCTTAGGTGAAAAAAATTTAATCTTGAGATTTTCTACATCATGAGAAATTCTAGCAATGCTTCTAGACATATCATCAATCTTACTCAACTTTTCTTTAATCGTAGTGTTAAAAACTTTTTGAGCATTGATAAATTCTTTAATATTACTCTCAAGATCAGAGGGGTTCCTATTATTATTTTAAGAATAATTACCATAGGAATTGCCATAATTATTAGAGGAATTTCTAGGAAAAGGCCTAGGATTAAAATCACCTCGATAAGCATTGTTATTAAAATTGTTTCACGAGACAAAATTCACATCTACGGGATCACTATTTTGATCAATCAAAGTAGACAAAAGCACATCATTAAGATTAATAGGAGCACTTTTATTAGCAACCAATTTCATAAGAGCATCAACTTTTTCACTTAAAGTACTAATTTCTTCAACCGAATTACCTTTTTTACTAGTAGGTGCTCTTTCGGTATGCCATTGTGAATAATTTGCCATGATATTATCTAGCAATTTAGTGACTTCACCCAAAGTAATTTCTATAAAAGTAACACCCGCGACGAAATCTAAAAGATTTCTAGAAACAAAATTTAGTCCTGCATAAATTTTTTGTATGATCATCCAAAGATTTAAACCATGAGTAGGACAATTTCTTAGCATCAATTTCATTCTTCCCCAAGATTGCACAACATGATCATGCTCAAGTTGCTTAAAATTCACTATTTGGTTTCTAAGGGAAATAATTTTCACGGGCGGAAAATACTTAGTAATAAAAGCATCTTTGCACTTATCCCAAGAATCGTTACTATTACGAGGCAAAGAAGAAAACCAAAATTTTGCACGATCCCTCAAAGAGAAAGGAAATAATTTCAACTTCACAATATCATTGTCCACATCCTTTTTCTTTTGCATATCACACAATGTTACGCAAGTTTTTAGATGGGACGCGGCATCCTCATTAGGAGTACCAGAAAATTGCTCTTTCATAACAAGATTCAACAAAGTGGCATTAATATCATAAGACTCCGCACTAGTGCCGGGAGGATCAATCGAAGTACTAATAAAATCAATATTATTGGTATTGGAAAAATCACAAAATTTGGTATTTTCTTGAGACATCGTGACTAAGCAAACAAGATTACAAGCCAACAAGAGATCTGACGAGAAAAAGGCAAACAAAAAAGAAGGCGAATAAAAAGGCAAATATTTTTGTGCTTTTCGCAAAAAAGTTTTAGAAGTGGGGGAGATGAAAATGAGAGGTGAATGGTAAATAATGTAAATTGCAAGGAGATGAGATTTGTGGTTAGGAACCTGATAGATGTTGATGATGTCTCCCCGACAACGGCACAAAAAATTCTTCCCGATTGCTTGTATCTGCATTGGTATTTCCTCGAAGAGGAGAGGATGACGTAGCACATCAATGGTAAGTATTTCCCTCAGTTATGAAACCAAGGTTATCAATGCAGTAGGAGAACCAAGCAACACTATGTGAATGGTACCTGCACTAAAAAAACAAATATTTGCAACCCAACGCGTAAGAGGGGTTGTCAGTCCCTCCTAGGTATTGAGATAGATTAAATTGTATGAGATTGGATAAATAGATCTGACAAAAACACAAATTAAAATAAATAAAGGAAAAGTGCAGCAAGGTATTTATGGGTTTTTGGAATAATAGATCTGAAAACAATATGATAGAAAATAGACCCGTGGGCCGTAGATTTCACTAGTCGCTTCTCTCGAGAAAATAGCATGCGGTGGGTAAACAAATTACTGTTGGGCAATTGATAGAAGAGCTAATAATTATGACAATATCCAAGGCAATGATCATGTATATAGGCATCACGTCCAAGATTAGTAGACCGACTCCTGCCTACATCTACTACTATTACTCCACACATTGACCGCTATCCAGCATGCATCTAGTGTATTAAGTTCATGGAGAAACAGAGTAATGCAATAAGAACGATGACATGATGTAGATAAGAATTATTCATGTAGGAATAGACCCCATCTTTGTATCCTTAATAGCAACGATACATGCGTGTCATGTCTCCTTCTATCACTGAGATTGAGCACCGCAAGATCAAACCCATCACAAGGCACCTCTTCCCATTGCAAGAAAAATCAATCTAGTTGCCTAACTAAACCAAAGTTTCGGAGAAGAAATATGAGGCTATAATAATCATGCATACAAGAGATCAAAGAAGACTCAAATAATATTCATAGGCAGATCTGATCATAAACTCGCAATTCATCGGATCCCAACAAACACACCGCAAAAAGTCATTACATCAAATATATCTCCAAGAACATCGAGGAGAACATTGTATTCAGAAACAAAAAGAGAGAAGAAGCCATCTAGCTATTGCCTACGGACCCGTAGGTCTGTGGTAAACTACTCATGCATCATCAGAGGAGCACCAATGAGGATGATGAACCCCTCCGTGATCGTGTTCCCCTCTGGCAAGGTGCCGAAAAAGGGCTCTAGATTGGATCTCGTGGTTCTGGAACTTACGGCTGCTGGAATTGTGTTTCGTCGACTCCCTTAGGGTTTCTGGAATATTTGGGAATTTATAGAGCTGAGAGGCGGTGGAAAGGACTCCCGTGGGCCCTACCACCCACCTGGGCGTGCCAGGGGCCTCTGGCACGCCCTGATGGGTTGTGGGCCCCACGGGCATCCCTCTGGTGCTTCCTTGGCTCCCAAGTTGTCTTCTGGTCCAAAAAATATCCAAAAGGTTTCATAGCATTTGGACTTCATTTGGTACTGATATTCTGCGAAGTAAAAAACAAGCAAAAAATAGCAACTGACACTGTGCACTATGTCAATAGGTTAGTCCCAAAAAATGATATAAAGTTGCTATAAAATGAATGTAAAACATCCAAGAATGATAATATAACAGCATGGAAGAATCAAAAATTATAGATATGTTGGAGACATATCAGTACCGAGGCTTTCGTCCTCTTCAGACTCTGGCATATAATTGTCATCGACCCCTTCAAAGAGGTCATCGAGATATGAATCTTCAAGATGTCTGTTTGGTGTGCTTTTCTGCCCTGGGAAAGCTTGATGGTCTCCCTCGGGGTTATCGGCGTCGCTGGCTTCTGCATCGGCATTATCAGCGGTTGGATTATTTCTGCTAGGCTCACCATTGTTTCCTCGTCTGTGCCTTCAGCGATGTCTCGGAGGGGTATTGGGGGTGTCCACCATGTACACATCATAAGTAGATGTAGCAGTCCACCTGCCGGTGTTTACCTGGGGCGAGGTGTCTTCTGCGGGGCCATCAACATCTTCATCTATGTCCGAGGCCTCTCAGAAGTCTAGTATGTCGGTTATATCATCTACTGTGGCGACTAGGTGGGTGGTGGGCGGGACATAAATTTCCTGATCGTCGGCTTTAAGTCCGACATGATCATAGACCGAGGTCTTGCCGTCCGAGATGGACATGGCTTGGATACGGTCAAGCATCTCATTAAGGTGGGACAGCTCTTCCGGATTCATTACTGAGTTATAGGCGGGGCTGACTCGAAGTGTGCTCGCCTGGTAACTTGACGTGTCTTCGGCGCAAAGGGGATCCGGGAGTGATTCTAGATTCTGCACGATGAAAATGTTGAGTGGCTCTCATATGCATTATTGCTGATCTCACAAATAGCTCAAATTGCGTTGTCTTCTCCTTTTGAATAAAATGTTTGCAGATTCCAGCTTAGTCCACGGCACTCTTGCACTATTATTATTTTCATATCATTCGGTCATACAAGTGAAAGGAAATAATGACAATATTTGATGAACTGGCTGTGGCAGAGAGAAACGGGTATGAACTCAACTTGTTTTGTTTTTGTAAATATGTTTAACCTAGTATCCTTGATTTAGCCTATTATGCTCAAACATGTTTGCAATGACAATTAGAGATTATAGTTTCTCACGCCATGCTTAAGTAGCTAGGAGTGGATAATGATTTATCTTGGATGTCAACATGCATTAAAACGATTGTGATGTGGTATGATGATATGGTATCCTCCTCCGAATGTTTCGAGTGGCTTGACTTGGCACATGTTCATGCATGTAGTTGAATCAAAACCAACATAGCCTCTATGATATTTATGTTCATGGTGTTCATATCCTACTCATGCTAGTATCCAATGATACTTATGCATAATGCATGTTCATGACCGTTTTCGCTCTCTAGCTGGCTGCTTCTCAACCTATTTGCTAGCCTTCGCCTGTACTAAGCTGGAAAACTGCTTGTGCATCAAAATCCTAAAACCCAAGTTATTCCAGATGAGTCCACCATATATCTACCTATATGCGGTATTACCCTGCCGTTCTAAGTAAATTTGCATGTGCCACCTCTAAAAACTTCAAATAAACATTCATTTTTGTGTGCCTGGATTGTTCATAGAGTTATAGGAGGTAGTCAATATCTTCCATGCTAAGCGGGTTATTCTCATGATGAGTGTTTATTCACTCGTCCTTGCATGAGAGGGGCGGTAATAGGGATTCCCAGTCCCAAAATCAAATCACAAATAATTAAACAAAACTCCCCCAGGACTGATGTTGGTATGGATGGTACCCGTGGATTCGGCTAGCCGTGGAGTGTGTTTGTTGGTGGAGGGGGAGTAAACCTTTACATTTATCGCTTGGGAACCGCCACTAATGTGTTTAGCATGGAAGATATCGATAACTAATGGTCGCAAAGTAAACAGGAAGGGTGCATTTCTCAAAATTTCATTTATCTCTGTTTTAAAAACCTGAGTTCTGGCACCGCTGCAAATCACTGCTTCCCTATGCGACGGGACTATATATTTAATTTTATGTTGTGTCATCACCTTCTCAAATAAGCGCCAGATCTGAGTGCACTATTATCATCCTCATGCATTGTGTATAGCTAATGTTGGATGCAGCATGATTGGGTCTTTTCTACCATGAATTACAATGTTTAGTCGTTGTTTGAACTTTGGAGGTGCTCTGCATTTATGTTTTGTGGTCTCAGAAAGGGCTAGCGAGATACGACTATTGTCATATTATATCATGATTGTTTTGACAAAGTGTTGTCATTTGAGATGCTTTATTATTGCTCGCTAGTTGCTTATGCCATTGATATGAGTTAATATAATTTCTAAGAGTTATTGTTGACATGGTTAGTTATAATCTTTGCTGAAAACCTGTGTGCTACTTAAGCTTATTTATGTAAATAAGAGCAAAAGAGTTCGTAAAAGTTTTTATTTTTCACTTTCAGTTTATCAACTGAATTGCTTGAGGACAAGCAAATGTTTAAGCTTGGGGGAGTTGATACGTCTCTGTCGTATCTACTTTTCCTAACGCTTTTAGTCTTGTTTTTGGACTCTAATTTGCATGATTTGAATGCAACTAACCCGGACTGACGCTATTTTCAGTAGAACTACTATGGTGTTGTTTTTGTGTAGAAATAAAAGTTCTCGGAATGGAACGAAACTTTTTGGAGAATTTTTATACAATAAAAGAAAAATACTGGAGCCAAGAACCACCGGAGGGGGGGGATCCCTGCTGGAGCACAACCCACCAGGGCGCGCCCCTCTCCTAGCGCGCCCAGGTCGGTTGTGCCCACCTGGTGGCCCCACTGACCCTATCTCCGATGCTATAAAATCCTATTTTCAGAGAAAAAATCAGGGAGAAAGAATTATCGCATTTCACAAGACGGAGCTGCCGCCACCTCCTGTTGTTCATCGGGAGGCCAAATCTGGCATCCGTTTGGGGCTCCGGAGAGGGGGGATCTTCGATCTTCGTGATCACCATCCCTTCTCCATCGCCAATTCCATGATGCTCCCCACCGGGAGTGAGTAATTCCTTCGTAGGCTCGCTGGTCGGTGATGGAGTTGGATGAGATTCATCATGTAATCGAGTTAGTTTTGTTAGGGCTTGATCCATAGTATCCATTATGTTCTGAGATTGATGTTGCTATGAATTTGCCATGCTTAATGCTTGTCACTTTGGGCCCGGGTGCCATGATTTCAGATCTGAACCGTTTATGTTATCACCATTATATCTATGTTCTAGATCCTATCTTGCAAGTTATAGTCACCTATTACATGTTATGATCCGTAAACCCCGGAGTGACAGTATTCGGGATACTTTCCGGTGATGACCGTAGTTTGAGGAGTTCATGTATTCACTGTGTGCTAATGCTTTGTTCCGGTTCTCTATGAAAAGGAGGCCTCAATATCCATTAGTTTCCTTATGGACCCCGCTGCCATGGGAGGGTAGGACAAAAGAAGTCATGCAAGTTTTTTTCCATAAGCACGTATGACTATTTACGGAATACATGCCTACATTATATTTATGAACTGGAGCTAGTGTCGTATCGCCCTAGGTTATGACTGTTATATGATGAATATCGTCCAACGAATTCACCGATCCAATGCCTACGAATTTTCCAGATATTGTTTCTGCTAAGTTACTACTGCTGTTGCTACTGTTAGAATTGCTAAAAAATTATTGCTATCACTGTTACTGTTACTGCTACTATCATTACTACTATCACTACTATCATATTACTATGCTACTGATCACATTGCTGCAGATAATTAATCTCCAGGTGTGATTGAATTGACAACTCAGCAGCTAATACTTGCAAATATTCTTTGGCCCCCTTGTGTCTAATCTATAAATTTGGGTTGAATACTCTACCCTTGAAAACTGTTGCGATCCCCTATACTTGTGGGTTATCACCCCCGCACCAGCACCACATACCCCAAGCCCGGCCGCCCACCACCACTCCCACAGCCGGCGGCCACCTCGACGCCCCACCCCACCACCCCCAGACCCCCGCCCCTCTCCCACCCCCACCCCGCGCACCACCGGCCTCCCCTGCCCCGCCTTCTAATTCCACGCACCGCCGCCGCACAGGGCCATGGTCCCCTGCCCAGCTAACTACCTTCGGCGGCCAAGCACCGGAGCCGCGACGGCCTGGATTCGGCCTCGCCTCCTCCACGCGAGCGCCCACCTCCCTCCACTACCTTCCTCCTCATCCGGTGACCCGATTAGCACTGGATCCGCGCCATGGGCGCCGCCCGAGAGCTACGACACGCCACCGCCGCCGTTCATATGGCGGGCGCGGGGTTGATAGAGGGAGGAGGGAGTGTGCTCCCCAGCGTCCCAACGGCGAGATCCATGGCAGAGGATGCCGGCCAACACCGCCACGAGCTTCCAATTCTGCCTCCTGAATATTCTGTTTCATCGACAGTGACATTTTGTGCAGCGGTTCAGCGGACACGTTCTATGCAGTGCAGGCGAGTGTGTTCATACAGTGCGCTCGTGTTCTTGCAGTGGACGAGCACGTGGCCGGAACCCCCTGTGGTCGCCGGATCCGGGCACCTCCATCTTCCCATGGTCTCCTGCCTTGCCCCTACCTCCCACTCATTGCCGGATACTGCTTTCCCCAAGCCCGTGCGCACGGACGGCCCCAGCGGGCAGATGCGAGGCTCTCTCGCCTCTGATCTGCATCTCCCCCAGGAATTACAGTCGACCATGTCCATCTGGATCAGTGTCACAGCTGCCTCCCGCGAGCCCCTCCTTCCCCTCTCCGGCAATGAGAGCATGAGTATCTCGCCTAGAAATTTTTGTGGCCTGAGCCACCGACTGCCGCGGTGCATTTCACACGTGTTTTGGTTGGATTTTGTTTGCGTCTTGTGCAGTTTACTCAAAGAAGAGGTTCGCTTTGTGCTTCGTTGGTGTTTTGTTTGTGTCAAAGTGCAGTTTATTCAAGAAGAAGTGCGCCAGTAAGAAAAGGAAGAGAACATCGATGGTCATTTGAAGTTCATTCTGTTGTTTATGAGAAACGCAGACAGAAAAAGGGTACTCCCTAGTGCATTTGAAGTTCATTTTGTAGTAAGAATGGATGGTAATTTTGCATAAGCAAGTCTTTGCCTTGTGCAGTTTAGTTGGGTACTGCGTCGTTGATTCTGCTATGTACTGGATGGCTGTGTAGCTGTGTAAAAATAATGAATGGATATGTATGTTTTGAAGCTCACTTTGTTCTCTCACGAAGTTCGCCATAAAACTCCTTCGTGGTTCACTTGGTGATCCGAAACAAAAACACCTCGGAAGAAGCTCACTTCTCATTACATGTAGTTCACTCGCTCAGTCCTTGCGGTCCATTCGTCTGGACTACACACATAAAAAATATTAGGTTTGAAAAAAACTCACGCGGTTCACTTTCGGTAGTGTTGCGGTCCGTTTACGGTAGTCTCGAGGTTCACTTTTTGTAGTATTGCGGTTCACCAACACTCGACGTGAAGTGCACTCCACCTCGTTTGGGAAAATTTGGTAGTCTCGAGGTTCACTTTTCGTAGTATTGCGGTTCACCAACGCTCGACGTGAAGTGCACTCCACCTCATTTGGGAAAAATTACGTCCCACAAAAAAAAGAAATCATGCAGTCCTCTTGCTCGTCAGATGCAGTGTGGTTTACGGTCTGAAGCAGTGCGGTTTTCTATCTGATGCAGTTCCCTTGTCGATTTTGGTGTCGTGAAAAACAGATTGTCCGCATTTCGGTAATTTCAAAACTGCTCTTAAACCACAAGGAATTAGAAAGAGTGCTCTACATGAAAAAGTTGCATCTCGTCAATATCTTTCCAAAGACATATCATTTGAATCATTCCAACCAGCGGTTTGTAAAAATTCGCGAAAAAATGGCCGCTGCCACTCGTCGTCTGCCGCACGATTTTCAAAATTAACTTAAAACCGGAAGGAATCTCAAAAACATTTCTACATATGAAAGTTGCACCTCGTCCGTAGCTTTCCAACGGTGTATCACACACCTCGTTTTGACAAACGGTTAAAAAACTGGAGTGAAAACAGTACAAAAAATTGCAATTTTTTTTGGAAATAACAGAATTTCGCTATTTGCTAAATTTAAAACTGCTCTTAAGCCATAACGAATTAGAGAAAATAATACAAATGAAAAAGTTGCGCCTCGACAATATCTTTCCAACAGCGTATCATTTGCTTCATTTCGACGAGCGGTTTAGAAAAAAAACACAAAAAAACGCTCGCTGCCACTTGTCGTGTGCCGCACCATTTTTGAAACTGCTCTTAAACCATGACGAATCTCGAAAAGTGTTCAACATGGCGAAGTTGCACCTAATCCATAGCTTTCCAACCGTGTATTACATGTCCCGTTCCGATAAACGGTTAAAAAACTAGAGTGAAAAAGGTACCGAAAAAACACCGCGTGCAGTTTTTTCCGACACGAAGTTCACTAGTCTCTGTATTGTAGTACCTTTGCTACAGAAAGTGCAGTGCCCTTGCGTTGAGCGTGCAGTTCGTAAGTGTTAGCCGAATAGACCGGCTATATATATATATATATATATATATATATATATATATGTTTCTCTCTACATGCACCCTCTCTCTCACACACACACATAACTAACCCTTCTAATCGTTTCGACTCTTATCTCTAACACCCACACTAGCCGATCTCACTCTATCTAGCATCTCTATCTCTCTATTTCTCTCCATCAACCTTCTTTCTCTGACGCACTCTTGCTTCCTATCACGCACACTATATCTGTTTCCCTCTACATGCATCTATAGGTCGATCTCTTTTGCACACACATTGTGTCTTGCTCTCTCTGCACGCCATATATGCATGCTCCACCCCACACCTGTCGGGGATATTGTGCGACATATGCTAGGGGGTGGCTTATCATGGATGGGGACAAAAGTACGTCGCCGGGCTCTGGAAGCGGGAGTGAGCGAGACCGCATACGCCTGCGAATCTTACCCAGGTTCGGGGCTCTCCTATGAGATAACACCCCTAGTCCTGCTCTGCGGGGTCTCTGCATGATCACTACCTCAACAAGTAGCTACAAGCTTGCTCCTTGAGCTATTTTGCTAGAGGAGGAAGGAGGGCAAGGCTAGCTCTACTCCACTCTCTACGTGTGTGTGTGTGTATGCTAAACTAAGAAGGCTCTCTCCTCTCCACCAAAGTCCCAACCCCTTGCATGGGGTGACCTGGGGGGTTTATATAGGCCTACCCCCAGGGGTACAATGGTAATCCGGCCGGGTGTAGGACCCGGCCGTCAGCGTCTCTGGTTGCCGGCCTCTCTGTCGACTGCTGGGGCCCGCCGCCTGGTGGGTCCCGCTGACTGCCGTGATCTCAGCCGACAGGTAGGGCCCGCCGCCTGTGGGCCATGTTGACTGCTTTATACTGTAGCCTCGCCCCCGATGACGAAGGCTTCATCGGGGGGAGCGTCGCTACAGTCCCGCCGCCTGGCGGGCGATCACTGTAGCCACACCCCGTCACATCTGGTTAATGTCGCACAGACTGCAAGGGAGAGAAGGGCCGCCTGCTAGGAGTCGGCCCTCCCTTGTTGCCGTCTGCTTGAAGTTTGCCGCCTTCTAGTGGCCCGCAGACAGGTAGGACCCGCCGCCTGCGGGCCGTACTGACCGCCCGTCGTGGGAGCATGGCTTCCTCTGCCATGGGTGATGTCATGAGCAGCATGGCAACAGTGCCGCGTCGAGCATGGGATGTCCGCTTGGTATGCTGCACTGTGGCCACGTTCTGCCCTGGATTCGGGGGTGGCAGGCTTGTACTGTAGCCATGCCCCGTCTCGCCGTGTTTATGTGGGTGCTAACTTTGAGGGCGCGAGGGGCCGCCTGCTAGGACCCGGCTTCCCAGGAAGCCGCCCGCTAGGAGTTGGCCCACTTCATGGCCGTCTTCTGGATTCCGCCGCCTCCTGGCAACCGGCCGCTTGGACCAGCCGGCCCCAAGAAGGCAGTTCTTTGTCTTTGATTTTTGAGGGGTGCAGCCTGCCCCGATGTCTTGAAATACCAAGGGGAGCTGATGAGGCTACCCGTGGTCATTTACTCCGACAACACCACTCTCTCTTAATGACAAAAACACACGCTCCATCATCAGTCCTTCTTCCTATTGGTCCCGTGGGACTGGGGGTACCCAGGCCCGTCTGCCTGCGGCCCAGCATGTGGCGCATATCCTAGGCCCAGCGCGTGGCCCACTATTGGACTTCACGAGCAAGACCCTCGCGAGGCTGTCGCCTCGCGAGGCACACATCAGCATGTGCCACCAAGGGTCTCACGAGGCCCTCTCTCGAGGCGGTCTGCCGAGGCCTCCTCCCCTGAGGCAAGCAACTTGAGGGCTCTTCAGCTCAGTCGCGCGGTCCTGCGCCCATCACGTGGGTGAAGCGCGACGATGAACAAAACCAGAGGAGCGCCAGCAAGCGCGGATGTGGAGGCTTTCCTCTTTCATGCTAAGGGAGCAAGGCCATCCACCAGTTCCCAAGGCAAACCCCAAAGGTTGCCAATTAGGTGCATGAAGACCAGGACGATGGGCGCGCCAGGGTGGAGGTCATCACCGAGCCCACTGGCGCGTCATTGGCGGTAGCTTTGCAGACGAAGACCGCCTTTATTCAGGATAAGTTGCGCCCTTGTCCCCCTTCAAACTGGCCGTTGTGGCAACCCTTCCTGCCAAGTGTTTTCGCGGGAAGAGGACCAAGGCTAGAATAAAAGAGGGCAGGGTGCCACTGTAGGAGGGAGATGCCCTTTGGATCGACTCCTTCCCCCCAACCCTTCACTACAAAAAAAAATTACACTTCCGTGATGATACGTGTTGGTCACAGTATGTCACATTTTCTGTCATGCATGTACATCCATGATGATTTTATGACAGAATCAAGATAGTCATACCTGTGCTGTCGTAGAAGTGTTCCATGACATTACCAAAATTATCATCACGGAAGTGTCCAATTCCATGACGATAAATCGCGTCTCATAGAAGTGCTTTCGTCAAGGGTAACCGACACGTGGCATCCACGTAACGGGCCGCCGTTAAGCTATCGGGTTCTGGTTTGGATCCGATAACCCGTTAACAGCTCAGACCAATGGGGATTTTCCACATGTAAAATTCTCATTCGCTGGAGGATCCACGTGTCGGCTTAGCGTTGGGACAGATGTCATCCGTACATTGGAGGGAACACGCCTATGTTACGTCGACACATGGTAGGGCTCAACAGTAGCCCATTTATGATAAAAAGGCCGGCCCAGCCAAGGGCCCACAAGATTTTTTCATACTCTACTGGGCCGGCCTGTTAACAGCCTGCCATGGTTTGGGCCAAATTACAGCCCACATAAGATCCGGTCCATTAGATTTCTGTCATGTTTTGGGCCAAATGACAGCCCACATCAGATCTGGCCCGTTAACAGTCTGCCATGTTTTGGGCCAAATGACGGCCCATATAGGATCCAGCCCGTTAACTGCCTGACATTCTTTGGTCCAAATTACGGCCCATATATGATCTAGCCCGTTAATAGGCACTATGCTTTCAGCCCCATTGGGGGCCCATTTGAAGTACGGCCTCTTAAAGGCCCGTGTAATAGTTCAACCCGATATTACTTTCGGCCTGTTAACGGCCATTGGTACATGTGGGCCTATTTCTGGGCCGAAGTGACTTTCGGCCTCTTAAAGGCCCGTAGTCTTCATGGATATATTTTAGCCCAACTTGACTATTGGCCCATTACATGCCAGTGAGATAACTGGGCCTAATGATGGCCCGCTTTGCATCCGGCCTGCTTACGACCCATTATGTTATTCGGCCAAATGTGGCCCGACAAATATTTTGGCCTGTTAACGGCCCGTCTTGTGGTTGAGCCAATCATGGGCCTCCAACACCGTTCAGGCCCAATCTACTTTTCGAACTATTAAAAGCCCATTCTTTTTTCTGGCCCAACTTAGGCAACTGGTTTACTCGGCCTGTTAAAGGCGCGAAACTAATAGTTGGTGAGTTTACGTCTAGGCCTGCTATTGGCCGGACATGATTGTAGGCCCACATTTCGGCCCATTTACAGCGATTGGCGGGCCGGCCAGTTTTAGTACAGTAAATGTTTTATATAATAAACCGAACGTTTAGGCTCATTAAACTCCATCAAAGCTTACGGCCTTTTCAGGGAGCGACGACAGCATATACAGAAATTAAATTACATCATCATGACGAAGAATATACCTAGACTATACAACAAAGAAATTACTGCATATTACGTGCACTGGGCATAAAAGTTCGCCGCCAGCAATAATAAAGCGCAACCAGACAGCAGATTACATACATTGGGCATCAAAGGATGCCACCAGTGCAAATAAACACGCTGCCTAAAATAATATACAGAACCGACAACACTTCAACACAGTTCAAGAAAGGTTAGCCCTACCTAGGAGCTGCAGCACAAGCAGCTGAGCAAGCTGATGACTGCACTTGTTTGACGTTTATATCCAGCTCTAGCTGCATAGCCTATTGGCAGTACTTGGCGTCAGTGGTATCACCCTGAAAGAGAAAAAAGCAGACAGATAACATGCTTTGCACATATAAGCAACAGTGTTGTCGATTCATCCCATTTCTTAGTGGCAAATAAAGAGACATGGATTACAATAGAATAAAAAATGTTCACACTTAAGACATGGCAGGAAATGGCATTGTGCAGGAGTGGCCAGCTTCACCACACCACCGGAATACAGATCATGAACACAAGCATAGATGCAGTGCTAAAGAATGTATAAGCATCGATGGTGAGTGTATTGTCAATTTATCCCATTTCAGATTGGTAAATAAAGAGACATGATTTAAATAACCTGAACATAATATGCATTGTTCATAGTTAAGACATAGCAGGATATGACATTGTCCTGGAGTTGGTAGTTTGACCACACCACTGGATTACAGATCAACAAGCATGCATGCAGTGCTAAGGAAGATCATTTGCTATGTTTAGTTTAATTTACATGGTATGAATAAGGAACTAGGTTGTACAACTAAAAACTAAAATTGAGAAGGAGAAACTTATGTTTATGAACTTCATAATAAACTTTAAACATGCAATTTGATGCAAACAACAAAAATAAACAGCAGTTGCAGTCATTGCTATCCAAATATACACAACAAAGTTTGAAGGCTTGAGAAGAACAAACATACGTTAGTAATGAAGACCGGCCCTATAAAGCCCTTTTCCATGTTGATGGGCGGGCAATTCAAGAAGTTTACCACAGAGTCTTCTTCATAAGCATTGCCTTTATTCTACATTTTGTTAAGAGTAAATATAGAAGTGATAATATAGGAACAGATGGTGATTATTTAAGCTAAGATGCAGAGTGATGCTACATAATCAACTAGCTATAAATGTAGGTACAACATACAACCAAAAGGTACTGACAAGAGTAATGCAGAGCTAAACATCTTCAGTAGCATTGGTTTTATTCAACATTTTGGTAAGAGTAAACATAGATCAGATGTGTACAAAATGGATGCCAAGGGAAAATAAGCTGCAAAGTGATGGTACATGAACAACTAGCTGACAGTATAAGTACAATGATAAAGGACAACAGATACTTACAAGAACAATGTAGAGCGAAACTTCTTCATAAGCATTGGGTTTATTCTACATTAATGTAAGCATTAATATATATCTGATAATTAGGAGAGAACAGTGGATATGTAGGTTATCATGCACACTGATGTCACATAATCAACCAGGTATGAATGTTAGTACAACGATACAAGACGACAGGTACTAATAAGAGCAAAGCAGCGAGCAGCATAGTTGCGATATCCTAGGTTTTGTGGCGCTGGTTCTATCGCCAATATAAGTGGGGTGCTGTTTGATTTCTGTGATACCACCACGTTTTTCAAGGACTTTGCTACTACTCCTTCAGGTTCTGCAATCACTCTCTTCCTTTTGGATGTCTAATACACAAGAGCAGCATTTGAAATGGAAAAACATGGTATGATGGCAAATGGAATGCATATTGATAATGGGTGGGCATGGAAACTTCACATATATGATGAGTAAACTAAGCACATGGCGGTGCAAAGAAGCAGAAGAAACACAAGACAGCTTACGCAAGTTATGTGCAACCAATAAAACCTTGCCAAATTAGAACAGGCACCTTGTAGGGTGAACAAGATAGGCCATCTGCCTTTGACTCCTGAGCTCAGAATAGTCATTAGGATCATATTCTGAACACGAATCTGTAGGTGCGGAGCGTGCGGGCTTCATTCCATCCAGAATGGAACTCAATGCCTCGATGCCATGTTTGTTAGTCATTGCACTATTCTGGGATACTCTTCTGATGTGCGCATTCTCATATTCATTGTGATTTTGTTCAATATCTGATAAGCATGACAACATAAATAGTAGTGAGATTATCTTTGTAATGTAGAGGATATTCTAATATAATAGGGGGTCCTTGTAAACCCTTGTGTGCTATTACTGGATTTTGATGAGAGAGCCCTTGTGTGCTGTAATTTGGTGCGTACAATAATATAATCTGGCACAACTACACAAAAAATAGGCTCCCTGTTGGGAGCTCCAGAAGTAAGGATAGTTGGCAGATGTAGGTTCATAATATGCTGTATTGAAAGTTTATTGTGAAACCATGGCAACGAGAGTGCAGAGAGAAATAGTATTCCAACATGTCTCTATATGTGGCGCACATGCATTTCAAAACTCACGTAGTAACATTAGCTGACCAATTAAATGTAAGCTTTGAAAATATGAGTGGCATGTAGTTTCGCTTGAAGGACGGAGTGCTGCTAATACGACACAAAGCCACTACACAAATTGTAGTGTCGATAAAAGGGGGACACCATAAGCATCATAAATAAATCGGGGAAGTGGAACTGGCTGGAAAATATGGGGTTGTATTGCCGCTACTAATCAAAAGCCTATCGATCACCTACAGGCCAGCTCTATTCACCTGAAGACGCGCTACTGTTACTATCAGTCTTGTCTCTCAAAGGCCACACAGCTCCCAGCATTTCCTTGATATTATGGCAGACCAACTCGAATTGCTGAAAGCAACTTGCAGAAGCGGCCAAATAGACCTGTCGACTACAGATGTCCCTGCTTGCCTTCTTGACGAGGAACATACTGTACTTATTAAAGAAGAACATGAGAGGAAAATTTTAAAGAATAGAAGAGGAAGCATATTATGGAGATTCCGTTTCTTTCTATACAATGTTGGTTGCCCACCCATGATGAATCAGAGCATCCAAAGAAATGCAATTCCATGCTGTCTCTCTCTCTCTCTCTCTCTCTCTATGTGGCCACAGGCATTTGGAAACTCAAGTGGGAGCATTAGCTGACCAATTAAATGAATGTCTGTTAACTAATATGAATATCATGTCACATTCGTATTGGAACAACTAAGCTTTGGAATTATGATTGGTGTGTTGTTTAGCTTTAAAGGGTGGACTGCTGCTAGTAGGACACAAAGCACCTACACAGATCATAGTGTAGATATAATGGGAAAACCCTAAGCATCACGAGTAAAATCAGCAAAAGTGGAACTTGCTGGAAAATATGTGCTAGTATTGCTGGTAAGGCTAGAAAGGCTTCGGATACCAGCTCTCTACAACTGAAGGCGCAGTACTGTTTCTATCAATCTAACTCTCAAAGGCAACACAGCTCCCAGCATTTCCTGGATATTAGGGCAGACCAACACGATGAGTTGAACGCGTCCATGACAGGCGACCGAATAGACCTGTACACTGCAAATGTCCCTGCTCCTCTTCACTACAAGGAACATACTGTACAACTATTATACTCCCTTTGTTCCTAAACATAAGTCTTTGTAGAGATTCCACTATGGATCACATACGGGTGTATATAGATACATTTTAGAGTGTAGATTCACTCATTTTGCTCCGTATGTAGTCCATGGAGGAATCTGTATAAACACTTATATTTAGGAACAGAGAGAGTACTTATTAAAGAGGAACAGAAGAGGAACATGCTAAAGAAGAGCAAGCAGATTTTGGATAATAAAATGTTCGTTGCCTACACATGATGAACCAGAGAGCATAAAGAATGCAGCTCCCTGTTGTCGCTCTATATGTGGCGCATGTGCTTTTCGAAAGTAAAGGAGGAACATTAGCTGACCAATTAAACGTTCTCTGTTTTAGTAATATCAGCATCATATCAGATTCGTATTTGAGCAACAAAGTTTGGAATTATGAGTGGCATGTTGTTTAGCTTGATGGGTTGAGGAGCAGTGCTAGCACATCTCGAAGCACCTAGGATGATGGTACACTAAATATAAAGGGAATGTCTACATGCAAGTCGCCTGACTATCGTCATTTGGGTCAGTCGACCATTTCAGGCGGTTGGATGAAGATCTTACGTCTCCCAACCCTTCTTCTTCCTCGCCTGTTATTCTTCCCCTACAGACCACCGCACGGGCCGCCGGCTGAACCACCGGCCCCCGCCCTCCCCTGAACCGGCCACCACCTTCGGTCTTCCGCCGCCCCCGGCCATCCCTCTAGCTAACCCCAGCCCCCACCCGCATCGAGTTTTGCCTTCGGCGAGGCCCCACCATAGCCCGATGACAGCCCCCCACAACCACTGTCCCCACCCGAAACCCTAAGATAGATAATGGGGCAGCCCTCCGGCGAGCCCCTTCCCTCTGGCGAACTCCCAAAAATGGACTGACCCCAATTTGAAATTCAGTCGACTGTCATTTAAGCTAATGTGGAATTTAAAAGGGGAAAACCATAAGCATTGCGAGTATAGTGGTGAGCGTGCCATGGCGGATCTGAAGGTGCAAACCGGACAAAGGCAACTTCGCAACCAATGTTTGGTTTCAACTAAGAAGTAAGATTCTAAGTGATAGACAAGAAATCACAGTAAAGCAGTGGCGATCTATTTTCGTGCTGAGATAAATAAATTGAGCAGATATGAAAGAGTACCTCCTCTGGTGTGGCGCCGTGTAAGCATCTGCTGAGGCGTTGAGGGTGCTGCGGTAGCGATGGCTGTCGGCAGCGTGGAAGCAAATCTAGGAGGGTAGACGGTGGCGGCGAGGGAAATATCCTAGCGCGATGGACGAGACGGTCATACGAGCGGCGTCGACAAGGTGGACGACGACGCGGATGAAGCGAGAGGACGCGATGCAAGGATCCTGGTCCGAAGCCGTGGATGAGAGAGGTCGATCTCTTGTAATGGACGACGGCGTCGGGGTATCAGCTCCGGCATGGTGCAGGAGGACGGCGGTGGATGGGGTGGCGGATGGAGGAGACTGGGGTGGAGAGGGTGTTTTGGCGCCCATGGACTACGAATGGGGAAATGGAGGGAGAGAGGTAGGGGGAACCATGTCTTCAGGGCGCGCTTGTCTCAAATGCGAGGAAATTTACAAACTTAGCCCCCGTTTAAAATTTCCTACATCACAGAATATTAGTCGGTTGGGGATAGGATGGTTATCTCGCATACACCGAATATTTGCCGATGGAGATTTCGGCCGAGGAGAGTTTGTTTTGGCGCCCACCGTGTATGAATCGGGGAGGTGAGAGGCGATTTCGGCCGAGGAGAAACTGTGTTTTGGCTCCCACCGTGTATGAATCCGGGGAGGTGAGAGGCGGAGGCGGTTATGTCATGTTTGAGTGAAATTACAAGCCTACCCCTGTCGAAACCTATAGAAATCGAGCCGATAAGCTTTGCGTATCAGGGATAGGCAGTAGTAATTTCCATCTCGCAGATTTTGGTTTTGGGCGGTTACTGTGAGTTTCCCCGGTTCGTTCAATTTTTTGCAGAAAAATATTGCACGTTTATTGTGCCAACTCAATTCGAATCCATTTTGTATTCTTTTTTTCTTGCGGCAGGATCTATTTTGTATTCGAATACAAATCTATATACATCATTTTTTATATATACTTTAAAAAGCACAACAAAGAATTCTGCTCCTTTATATATAAAATATGATTTACAAATGCAATGATCTCAAAATCATAAGGTTGAATTCAAATTTTTGAAACCAAATTTTATTCGACTTTGAATTCAAAATTTTGAAACCAAATTATGTTCAGCTCAAATGTATGGATCGGTAATATCAATATATTAAATAACATACACGCGCGCAAATTCAAATTAGTACGCATGTTTGATAGATCAATTTTGGTTCGAGTATGAATTACATGTATCATCATCTGGAATTCAAATATTTGAATACCTTTTATGTTGACATGTTCTATCCACACAACTAAATATTTGAATCTCGTTTCATGCCCATCTCTCTATAGGTCTCTCTCGCGTGCTCCTTCATGTAGCTATCACTCTCTTTTCTCCATCTCACCCGCAGGCTCACTACATGCTTCTTCGTTTTTTGCAAACACGGTCTCTCGTCGTCTCCCTCGAGAAGTGTCACACTCTCTCTATCTGCATAGATTACACTGTTTTCATTATATCTCACGTCTCTATCATTCTCTGGTATCACTATAGCTACCTAAGCTTTCTTTTTAACCGCCACACACACACTCTCGACCGTCATTCACTTTGCCTTTCTCTCCAGGGTTCTCTCACGCATCCTATATCTTTCTAGATATGACTCCTACCACTAAACTTACTCTCTCCCGCACACACATAATTTGTTGGGGTCTCCTTTCCGTCTTCGTCTCCGTTCCATAACTGACATTATTGATTTGTTTACCAATCAGACAAACTATCTCGCCCCTCTCTCACTCACTCACACACACAACTCCAGCTTTGGATCCCCCTACCGACTACCATCTCTCTCTCTCACACACAAAACTCTCGCTTTCGCACCCTTGACTCGTATCTCTCTCACAAACATTGATCGACCAGCCTCTAGATAGGTTTATCCATCCACCGCACACTTTCGCTCCTTGTACCTATGTAGATTTTTCGCCCCTTATTGAGACACGCCCTCTCTATCGTGCACACGCACACTATCGCCTCATTTTATGGTAATACCTCTCGCACACACACTCTTCGTGTCTTTGTCACACACACACTCTGCCCTCCTCCTCCTCCTCCTCCTCTCTCTCTCTCACCCACACACATGGGCTTTTTGCAACAATATCCCACTTCTCGAATCTTGAAACCAACCACATTCCTCCCTTATCTCATCAAAACAGCCAAAGGAATATATTTTGAGTGAAACATAAGATATTTTTAGTGATATATGTATATCAAAACTAGACTGTTTTCTATGAAATTGGTGAATATGTATTACTCTACTTTGGATGTGTTGCAACGCACTGGCACATTGCTAGTTATTACATTATTATTTTTTGGACACCAGACAAACATTGGAGTACATATACGAAGAGAAGAGGCAGACGCACACAGTCGGTCTCTCACTGTCTCGCACATGAGCGTTACGTAAGGCACGGTAAACAAATAAATGCATAGGTGCATGATTGCTGCATGCGCGGGTACCAGGTATGTGGTGGAGCACACCTTTGTAGGAATAGTCAGCTCGCGTGATAATTTGACCCATAGGAGTTGATGGTCGGGACCACAAGTGAACGACCTAGAGGCAGTGGCTTGCCAGTCGCCACTGATCAAGTTGCCACGTTTAAAATATCATTTTGTTAGCGGGGTAAGAGTTTCGATTTTCAATGGCGCATTATACTTGTTTTTAGAACGATTGGTATGGAGCGAAAATGCAATTTATAACTACTACCTCCGTCCTGGTTTACTAGTCCCCATCGTATTTTGGGTCAAAGTTTGTCCACGAATTTTACTTGTAAAATGTGAATGGAAAATGAGATTTTGTTATACCCAAAGAAAAAAGGACCGGAGGGAGTGATTGCTTTGACACGAACGCGACCTCTCATAGCGCAGGCATTGAACCGGCGCGCCGGCCAAGAGGGCCCCACTCGCTGCACGCCAGGCTGAACACGCCTCCTCCCCGCATGCAACTAGCTTAAGACTGCCCCACCTACCTCCATTGAATCCGCGCGTGTGCCGGCAACACTTCCTTCCATGAGCCAGCCGGCATTTTAGGACACAACGCCGGTTGGCTCCTCTCGTCCACCCGCTATTTAAACGAGGCCAGACGCCTGGCAAGAATCGCACCACACCGCCGCTGCCCATATCCTCCTTGCACCATTTTCTCCACACTCTCCATAGTATCCGGTGAGCAGGAAGATGAGTTCTCCAGCATTAAAGCCGGCTGGGTGCCCCGACGAGCCAGGCAACTCGCTGCCCCACCTCCCTCCCCGCCCCAGGCCATCAGTACCTTGGGCGAGGCTACAGGCGGGCAAGCGGAGGAGCAAGCCACCGCTCCAAGCTGGCCCCTGGTGCATCAACTCAACGCTCCAAGCTTGCTCGCACAGGAGTGGCCAGTTGCTGCACGCTGGCACACGGGGGACCGCGGTGTCCAGTGCACCGTGGTTGGCCGCGCCATCCGATGCAAACATTGGCGAAACCGCGACATGCTAGCGGAGGTGGCCAACACATCCGCGGCCACTGCTGACACCAAGGAATAGTAGATCACGGGAGCCGCCGCTGCTTAGAACCCACGAATGCTATGACCACCGTGTCACCGGCATAGACACCCGGTGTGTTGCCCGGTTTGGCTCAAAACATCATGGACCCCAGCCATGGCCGGCATTAGAAATTAGGGTACCTGCTTCCAGAAGTTCTTCGCGTTTAGTCAAAAAATGTCCGAAAAATAATTAATTACATATGGTCTTGACTTGTTTTGCTAGCACTGGTAGTAGGAACTAGAGATTTTCTTTATTTGTAACTCTCCTCACATTTTTTTTGACTTTGAAGTGAATCATGGTTGTGGACATTATCTATGAATGTGCAAATATCTGTGAACATGAGTTTGATGTGGAAGTTGAACTTGGAATGTTGGGCTTGCGTGTGAACTATACCATGTCCAATGGTTTGTCTGTTATTGTTTGGAAAGTAATGGTTGTTATTACATGACCTGGAAAATATATATTTTGTGCCACATCTAGGCATCACAGACTTACATACATCTCAGTAGATGCACGGACATCACAACAGGCATGTTGACTGGATAAACATTTGAACCTACCTATTATGAATGAAAATTTGTATTTACAACAGCTTTAGATAGCAGGAGACGCCTAGCCTGCTCTGCCTCTGCTAGCTTCTTTCTGGCTTCGTCCATCTCTTCTTTGTCTTGGGTGAAGAGAGCATCTGATTGCTCTTTTCGCTTCTTCAGGAACTCAGCTACATTCTCAAGGGCTGCTGCACGCTTTGTTTCAGCCTTTACTAGAGCAACGAGGACATGAACACTTGATGACTCCACCTGGCTTGTGAGTAATCCAGCATCATCTAGGAATTTGCACCTTGTGTCTAATCCAGCATCATTAGGGAAATGGCACCTTGGGTGTAATCCAGCCTCATTTTGGAAACATGATCTCGAGGTTGACCATACTTCCCTCATCACAGGAACTGCTTCCTGACATGAATAAGTTACTTCTTTTTTATATCAATAGTCAGAGCTCCCCAGATCCATTAAGTAGAAGCCCGATAAACAGGACTAGGAGAAGTGAATTCAAAAGTAGTAATATAAAAACAGACTGCAAGGTGAGAACACCCACTTCCTACATCAAGCTAAAAAGGAAAGCATTAGGACGATTAAGACTGTGCTTATTACATATCAAACAGAGCTAGCTTATAGAAACTATGACATATACATCGAAGAACACAAGGCTAAGAGAAATAGAAAAACCAGCAGAGGGGTGCACTAAGCCAAGGGTTGCTGCAGCAAAACAACCGACAACCAGATGATCTCCAGGGCATCTATAGGCGCGTTTGACTGACTAGCTTCAACACTAAATTACAAAAGATTCATCCTACGACATGGTCGGTCCACTGAGTAAATTGAGATCCTACAAATGATTGAGAGCCTAATCAAGTGTACAGGAAATTGTTTGTCTCGCCTATTATTGTCTAATAATCTGCCACACTGCTGGATTGCATGTCTAGAACCCTAGCCAAGCAGACAACATGGTTTGATGCTGCTTTCGGCTCGGGGCTTGCCCAGGGCCTGGTCTGGTCCTGTGTTCACTACTGCTGCCAGACACATACCATGTCAAAGTAAAAAAAGGTCAAAAGAAGGGGCTCCCTCCGATTTCATTAACGAAACCATCAAGGACACACAAAACATCCACCACTGCTAGTCAGGTTCTCAATGTCAAAATAATTGAAAGGTTGTTACTTACCAAAGCTCGTTTTACAGGTTCGGTGCAGCTCCTCTTTAACTTGCGATGTTCCTTGAAGATGTCCCCAACATCCTGTATTTGGTCTTCATTGCTCCTCTGCATGTTCGCATTCGTAGTTTTAAAATCTCAACATGGCAAGAAAAATATAGTAATACTCACGCATCTTGTGGGCAACATTAAAGCACTCATCTGCCATGTTAGAATGAGTGATTTTTAATATCCTACTATGTGGCTCTTCAACTTTGCTAGAACTACGTTGTGGTTTCATTTTGAGTGAATAGAACAGGGGGGTCACTTCCCTGCTATTCTAAAAAACTTTCCATCATTTGCGACACTACTGGTTAAAGATGAAGAACCTACCCAAGCACAGCGCAATACAGGAGCGACGCACAATTACAAGATGATATTCTATTCAACAATGCAAGCTATAACCAATTACTTTTACCGGAACAATAGCAGCCAGGAAATTTGAAGGGTAGGTATGAACATAATCGGAACTGCACATGTACTGCTTAGAGAATCAATATACACATTACCAATCGAGGAGGAGTACGAAGGTCGCGGCGTCTGTGCATCATGTTCGGCAACGAGAGTCAGTTCATTGTCGACGACCGTGGTGCTGCAGCGCTTGGCGTCGGCTTCCGGGAAGCAGATCCGAGACCGTGGAAGACGGCGCCGGGGAAGCGGCTCCGTGTACAACGGCGACGGCGTACCGGCTCCAGTGCGGTGTACAACGTCGTCGATGAGGCAGATGCACTGTGGTGGACGAGTGCGCTGATGAAGAAGGGGAGGGGCACGAAGGGAAGGTGCTGCGGTGCCGTGGAGAAGTCTATTTTGCGGTGGGGATAGAAAATGGGAGTAATGAGGAGTACTCTGGGTGCCGGGGTGGGGTTGGATGGGTGGGGTGAACGTGAAGTTACCAAAACAGCCCCCGACCAACCAGCTTCCGTCAGCCTATTCGACCAAGGGTATGATGGTAACTTTGCATTGGTCGAATCTGAGTCGCGGGAGATCTCGATGGAAGCGGGAGATTTTGCCGCCGACATAAAAATTTGTAACACTACTATACTAGTACTCCCTACTCCCCGTCTGGTGTGTTGGGTGATTGGGCTGAGTAGCTAGGAGTACTACTAGTACTCGCTCCGATTTTATTTACTCTGCATATTAGGTTTGACTAAAGTCATACTTCCTAAAGTTTTACCAAGTTTATAGGAACAATATAAACATTTACCATAACAAATATGTATGATGTGAAAGTACATTCAATAATGAATCTAATGGTGTTGATTTGTTATTGTATATGTTAATTTTTTTGTTTATAAACTTTGTCAGAGTTTACAAAACTTTACTTTGACCAATGCTAATACGCGGACTTAAATAAAAATGGAGGGAGTACACATCTGTTTTCTTAGTTTGTCGTGCCATTAATTATTTCTTGTAATTGTGAAATAAATATATTAAGCTATTCACTTCGAATGTAATGGTTTGTACAATTCAATATTTAGAATCGTTGTTGAATTCCAATATGAATACCAGGTTAATAGTACTTCACAATATGCTCAAACTCACATAATCCAACTCAAATGAAAATCTAAATGCATTTCATAGTTATTAATTTGTTTGATGCAACAAAACCAACCATAACTCTACATGATCCGGTCTAAAGCAATTTTCACAACACATCCCAATGTGTTAATGACACGTAGAGAGTTTGTGGACATGGAACAATGGTGGGAGAGAGATGCGTGCGCTCAACACACAGGATATACACCCAGTGGAAGAAAGAGACAGAGGACGGGAAAGATTGTATATATGTGGGTGAGAGAGAGAGGGGGATGTATAGAGAGGAAGAAGTTAGGTCTGTGAGTAAGATAGAGACATGTAATATATAGAGAGTAAGATGCGTGTGCATCGAGATTTTGTATATGTGGAAGGAGAAGAGACAAGAGGTTTGATGAGAGAGCTCAAAAGAACATGGAATAGAGGGGAATCTTGTGGGCTGAGGGATTGATAATTTTGTGCGAGAGAGATGGATAGAGAGAGAGAGAGGGGGGAGGAGTTACTCAGCCGTCGCGACATCATCATGCTTCCAAATGGCCCCGCGGTCTCTAGTGCGGTCTGGTCGTTGTCTTCGTTCTTCCCGATGCCCTCCTTGAAGATCAAGGTGGTGTGCATGTGGGGGTGCAGATAAGCACAAGCGACAGGGGTCACTATATAACCTTGGATGGGGATGGATAGTGGTGTGTGTGTGTAAAATATTGAGAGAAATCAAACCTATGGAGAGAATATGTGTGCATAGTGAGCATGCGAGAGAGGCTAATGGTGCGAGACAAATACATCGTGTGCGTCAATGTTTAAGCAATATAGAGACATCATGTGTGGGATACAAAGATAGGACTATGGGGAGTGTGCTTGCTAGGCAAAGAGACATAGCGAGAGATAAATATATGTGTGCGTGGTACATGGTGTGTATGTGACAGAGAGGTACAAGCATGCCAAACAGGGTTTTCATGAAGAGATTGTGTGTGCGAGATAGAGAGCGATGTAGGGGCCTTGAGGCGGCAGGGGCTGGGTGAGGGTGTCAAAATGTGTGCGTTGATGCATGTGTTACATGCGATCATGCGAGGGACGGTCGAATCGAGAGAGATGGTTGTTGTGTTACTGATGCTCCTCAATCTCTCTCTCACGCACACACAAAAAACACAAATAGAAGACCGTTCTCTCATGTATACACAACATCTCGGTATATCTCTATGTCTCACTCATACATGATCATTTGCACGTTCCCCTGTCTATGACTATCACACACACACACACACACCATCTCCACATCGCCCTTCCACGACAACACACAAGTAGATACATACACGCGTTCTCTCTCCGTTACATACACAAAATCTCTATTAATTTTTTTGTAGGGGGCACCTAAAATGCCCAAATCCAAATAATCACGAACTGAAGCTAAATACAAATATATGGAAATGTTGTAGCATGAGGAACTTTTCCAGCCAAAAAAAGTAGAGTAATGTTCGGGGATTGTTTTCACACACACAAAAAGGTTCGGTCGATGTCCTTCCAGCGCGACACCGTGACGCACCTTTCGATTGACCGCGCGGCCGTGGTGCACACACTTGCACAGGATTCCGTATCGATGCTGTGCTAACTAATGTGGTGTATAGGCGCGGCCGCGATGCACGCGCTTGCACAGGATTACGTGTACTAGTACGGTGTTCTTTTAAGTTTGATAAACCCTATAACCAAGCTCCCATAAGCGCACTCATCAATATGCCGCCGCCGCCGCCGTTGCGCATGCGTACAGTCGCTGAGTGCTGTACGGTGCAGTACTATCGCTGCCATGTGGGACCTGGCTCCACATGTCATCCGCACTACAACATCGTACGGTACTGCAGAGGATCTGAACCCCTCACGTCGTCTGCAGTCCTTCCTCGCGATAACGCCGCACTGCCAAGCACGTGAGCATGTCGAGCCGCGTCTATGCCCACAGCTTACGAAGAGGAGGAGGACGAGCGCGTGCTCTAGCATGCCGGCGAGGAGGAGCTAGCGTGTCATTGGCGTCTCCGCCCGCGCGGAGGAGGCTCGCATGGTGGCTGTCGCGGCGGAAGCTGGTTGCGCCCGCGCCGAGCCCGCAAACCGGGTGCGGACGTGGAATCTACCCTCGAGACCTTCAATGCCACGTGGATCATGCAATCTGAAGGAAAATTTTGGGCCAGTCGACTCTTGTGAGCCGTTGGATGCAACATGGACGGCCAGAAGGTCTTCTTCAACCTCCGAAAATGATGCACTTTTCATCTTCTCTCTCAACCTTCGAGCCGCCAGCCCGCCACAGGCCTACCCGCCTGCCGCCGCTGCCCAGCCCTCCCCTGAACCACCTACCACCGCCATGCTCCGCCCCAGCCCCGCCATCCATTTAACCCTGGGCACGATCCATTTTTTCTGGCGAACTGCATTCGACACCCAACACTCATAAGATATCATGGGCACCCTGCCACCCTAATATATATGCTGGGGCAGCTTCTCTGCCGTCTTCTTCCTTCACTCCGGCGAACTTCTTCTTTCACAAATCGACTGACCCAAATTATACTACTAGTACGTATTAAGTACAGTAGGAACGCGAAGAAACGAGTAGTAGTACCAACCAGAAGAAGAACAGTAGTAAGACATACTAGTACGTACTAAAGAGTTCAAACAACCAGAAAGAACATACTAACATAGTTCTGCTGGGGGCTCAGCACAACACACCCCTAAAATAAAACTAAGCAACTAGTCCGCTTGACACTGCAGTAGAACCAGCATGAGCAACAACACTGCCACCTTACTCGGAGTCCTTGTCCACGTCCACATCCTCGACTTCGTCCTCGTCCCTCTTCCTTTTCCTATTCACCGACACTTCTTTTCTTGAACCGGACACTGGGCTCTGCTTCTTCATCCAACCCTTTAGATATTTAAACAAAGGTAGGCATCCATTGCTGCGTACACGATGTGATCTTCATCTAGTGTCTTCGACTCCCATGCATGATGAAACTTGGGGTGAGGTTTCTTCAGTTCATCGTATGAAGGATCAATCATGGCTGCTGCCAGGGTTAGCATTGAAGGCTGAGAGGAGGACACCAGGCTTTCCTTCTAGAGATCGAAGGGCTGGCCTACAATGAGGCCTATCCGACCCAGGACTCTCCAGTCATTCGTAAAGTCTACAGTAACGAATTTCACTCTTTTGTCCTTGAGGAAGAACTCAAAATCCTGGCACCTAACGTCGGCATGGCATATGTGGTAGACCAAGCACACGTTATGTATGCAAACCTGGATCATGGTGGGCTTCTTATCTCTGCCTCCTTTAGAAGCTTCTCTCTTTCTAGGACTAAGGTGTACTCAACATCTAGCCCAGCGGCCCACTCATCCTTTGAACTTTCGAACATGTGTAGGAAGCGAGCAAGGCATGCTTCCAACGTCGCGGATGTACGGGTGTAGATGACGATGAACTCATCATCGGTAATGGTTCTAACCTTGTACTCACCGCCGATCATGGAGATTTGGGAGGCCATGGATTTTGGAGGCACGTTAGGAGAAGTGGAACTGGTGTAATGCGAAAGGACGGGATGACTGGGAGCGAACTGTTGTAAGATAGAAGACGGGGACGAGTAGGGCATGCGAACGGCGTAGGGTGGTGGCTTGCCCGGTGGATAAATGACTGCATGCCCCCAAAGTGTTCACGAGTACTATGCGGGACCCACTAGATGTCATGTCTACTAGACCCACATCATAGGCCTGACAGTATAGCTTCTGCATGTTCGCACGCCATGCCGGCGCGTGCATCTAACTTTCACTTAATTCCGTCAACTGTCGTGCCTCCCACGACCTTTGCCTCCCTTGCACGGTCGCGCCCTTTGAGACTTCGGATGGCTATAAATGAGCAATTTTTTTGCCTACTCCGTATGCATGATACTCCCTCTGGTCCTTTTTACTCCGCATAAGATTTGTGTAAAGTCAAAGTTTGCAAAGTTTGACCAAATTTATACATAAAATATCAATATCTATAATACCAAATATATATTTTATGAAACTACATTTCATAATGAATATAAAAATATTGATTTGACATTGTGAATGTTGATACATTTTTATATATGTTTGGTCAAAGTAGAGGTACTTTGACTTAAGACAAAACTTAAATGCACGATGCAGACTAGTTCCTCCGTCCAGGTGCGTTATGATATTGCCATCTCATATATAGTAATCACAACAAGGTTAGAGTACTACTACTACCTCCCTTCTTGTTTAAAGGGCTTGATTCAAAAATCTAACCTACTCTTTACGAAGATAGAGGCGGTGGAATACATTTTGCAGTGTCCAAAAGTACTCAATTAATGCTCTCATTCTTCACAAATCTCCAGATCTTTTCCTCTCCATCATGTGTGAAAACAATCTGCATGCTTGACTCTCCGTCTCCCTTCGACAGTCCCACCACTCCTTCCCGTGTGAAAACAATCTGCATGCATGACTCTCCTCCCCCCGCACTCGTCCAATCCGTTGTGACCAGCAATATTTCCACCCCTCCCCTTCCCCGTAATTTACTCCAACAAAAATATGCCCACATAGCTGTTACGTTAATCATGCAACATATCTTATGTAGATGTGGCATTACTCGCTATAATTACTGCGCCTCCCACGACATTCGGAAGAACGCTCACGTTCATCGCCTTTATCTCCTCCTCCTCCCTCTCAATTAAGGACCCGTCGACCACCATGGCATCGCCCCTCCCAAGCCCTAGGCTCCCCTCGCTGCCCCGCACGGAGGGTCATGCATCACCATTCCGTTCCTCGCCGCCACTAGTCAAGGACGACACATTGGCATTCCGTTCCTCGTTGCCATCAGTGGAGGATTACGCGTCGGTGTTCCGCTCGTCGCCGCGACGCGTCGAGGTGGACGCGTTGGCGTTCCCACTCTCGCCACCACGCGCATCAGAGGATGCGTCGGCTCCCCACTACGAGGAGAACATCGCGCCGGCCGCCAAGCCCCCAGCTTGGAGGAGCTTTGGAAAGAAATGGAGGTCGCCTTGTGGGAGACTTTGCCTCCGGCAGAGCGTGCCAAAAGAGAGGCGGAGAAGGAGGCCGAGGAAGAGAAGCGCGCCGCGAGGCATGCTGTCTCGCAGGCCTATGTTGCGTCCGAGAGAGTCAGGCAATTGGCTCTGTGGCAGAAGGCTCGTGCGAGGGCCGTGTAGGTGGCGAAGGACGCCCATGCCAAAGCCCTGAGTGCAGTCGGGCCCAATCGCCTCATCTATGCTTGGCAGTACGTGGACCGAGTGCACGCTTCTAGCGAGGAGGAGTACCTATTGGCGCCGGATCACAAGACCGGTGAGATCGCGCTCGCCCGCCGATAAGCCGCCAATCAGCACCTCACGAGTTACGAGGCCGAGGAAGATGCGTTGTGTCGTCGGGCTGGGAAACGGCCGCGCACGAGGGCACTCATGGCGTGCCGCAAGTGCTCCACCCAGCGTCGTGGCTTTTATTAGGAATAACTTAGTGTCGTAAGGCAATCTCATTAGTTTTTGGACGGAAATGATAAATCCCGAACGTTCGGGAATTATTAGCGTCGTTAATTAAGTATGTAAAAGGAAAAGTTTTTTTTTTGAAACGAGCTGAAAGGAAAAGTTTGGAAACCTTGTGTATTCGTAAGCATTTGTAAGTACGTGCATATAGCACAAACTTAACTATATATCGCAGTATACGTCTCTCTCTATATATGCTTGTAGACTGTAATGCTACTATTATGTATACACACACACATGCAAATGCACGTTTTAACCCTCGCAAAAAATGCACATTTTAACATTACGATGCAGTTTTTGTAAAAGTAGAATAACAACACTAGTTAAGCTTGTGAAACAATTCAATGCAAAAGAAATGCAAAAATGCTCGTTTGAATGTTTACTTTAGCTTCCTTCTCTTTGTGGTTATTTCTCTATCGTACTTTGTATGGAGTATCTCACTAGTCGGGAAGGCATCCAAATTCCCAAACCGCTTCGTACACCCTGTATCGAATTTTTTGCCTAACAAGTTGTGCCGTGCAATTGGAATTCCAACTTGAGTACTACTACTAGGAGTACTAGGAGTAGTAGGTAGAGATACTAGGAGTAGTAGCTAGGGATCGAGTGTGCGAGATGAACCGGACAAAGTAAATGCAGAGAGATGAAATGCAAAAAGGACAGAGGGATGTGATGGTTGCTTGTTCGTTTATTTTACCAGGCCACTTATTACTAGGAGTGGTGGGGTTTTGTGATATGACGGCTTTACTGTCGCACCACGAGCGGGGCGAAACTCTCGTGCAGCGCCGCCCTCTATACTAGTACTACCTCTGTCGTGGTTTATTAGTCCCCCATGTAATTTGACTAAAGATTTAAATGACAAAACCTTAGTGCATGTCAACAAAAACTATATCATTGGATTTGTATTTGAACATAGTATTCAATGATATAATTTTTGGTGACGTGCATGAGCATTTATCGTACTATATATAATGTTAGTTAAATTTATGGTCGTACTATATATAGTAAGGTGCCCGTGCGTTGCACGGAATAGTGAAATGCATTGATCGGGGAGTTGTTTATTTTGACAAAGTATGTGGGCGTCATCTCATGTGTAACGAGTATCGATAGGTTTGTTCGGATATTATTTCTTCTCTAGAGCTCACAAGCATCCGGCTGAATAGTAAATGTAGGCTAAATAGATAAAAAAGTATTTTTTGCAAACAAAAGCGTTCAACCTGCATCCAAAACTTTTGAAGAAATAACACTTATTTTGCTTTGCAAGAAATGAACTTTAAGAATTATTTTTTGAGTATCGATTTTGTTTATTTTTTCTAGACCACCATGAATGTATATCAAGATGACTTGGGAGAGGGTAGAGGAGATGTAAGAAATGGTTAATCATAAGTCTTTCAAGATTACTGTTGTAAAAATTCACAATTAATCTCATAAATGGCAAGCGAGAACTCTAATAATGGAGAAAAAGCATACATGGAAGATTCTAGACTAAACCGTTATGGCACCCCGGCTCAGAGCAACCAGTTTACCTTGCATTGCCAGCCCAGAGATCAAGTCTTCCGGCAACACACAACAACTTGGTACAGAAAGCAACCGCTTTATTGATGCTAGCAGAAACGTAGGTTCGATATTACATCAAGTAGCGAGGCCAAGCGGCACACACGGTGCGGCTGAACAATATGTACATTATTTAATGAACATGAAGAGGCCTCGATCACGACAACTATGCGGCAACGGAACGACGATGAAGTGGAACTCCATAGCACAGGGACACCGATGTGGACATGATCTAGACACGGGCAGCACTCCGATCCAGTAAGACTTTCCTGAAAGCTAGCATGACATGCCAGTTCAGTACATTGAATGTACTTGCATGCTCACAACAAGCATAAGCATAATGGCAAACAATATCATGACAATTAAGCAAGTTAAATCCAATGCAACAACATACTACTTATGAAGTGAATCAAACATGTGCACTGAGCCCCGCGGACTCTCTTACTAGACGGGTTGCCTCGTAACCAAAACGGTGATCATACCTGGATCACAAACGAAACCAACACTTTGGTTCCCACAAAGATCATCTCATGATCTCACAAATCTCATCACTTACCCAGTGCCAAGCATATAAATTTAGTGTGCAAGATTACTTAATCATGTTGATCCATGGTGTGACTTACTTACGAGCTATGTCTGTAACCGAGGACGTGGCTATCGATAGATTTAATAAACACTCTGCAGAGGTTAGCACACTGTACCCACACCACGGAATCCATGGCCTCGCACTCCCATTCGGGTGGACTAACGACATTCCGACAGAACCCTCCCATTGCCATGACACTCTCCCGGCCACTCCGACCAACTCCCCTCTGGGATAAGTCATGGGTGGCCCCGTGTCTACCAAAGACATCAACGACCACCGTCGTGGCAAAACTTAAATGGTCCCAAATGGGGACAAGGTACCATAACAATAATTGGGCACACAAGGTTATGTCTGCTTACCGGGCCAGGGTACCGCACGCCCATAACCTTCCCTCGTTGGAGGTACTGACCAGAGGCATGACAACAGGCTGAATAACGGCCTTCCCATAAAGGCAAATGTGGTTGCACTGGGAAAACTCGATTCAGTGGCACCATGACTCGATCAACATTATGTTCAAGTTGAATTAACATCAGGTTTAACTTGAAATAAAAATAACTTGAGTCACATTAAGCCATGAACATGCAACTATCCGACATGCATCACATAACACTTAAAGTAAACAGATCAACATCATCAAAGTTTCTACTTGCACTAGTCATCATTAAGCTTCACTGGTTTTACTTCACTGGTTTTAACACTCATCACTTTAGTTATGCCATAATATAAGAAAATCAATAACTCATATAAAGAAAATAGTACCGATCATATCCAAAAGCATAACCACACAATCAAAACTACTTCTACTGCCTCATACTAGTCCATGCATTCAAATACTACTGTAACCTAAGCATTTCAACCAGGACAAAGTAACTAGCATATGCAATATTCATTTAATTAATTAAATGCATGAAATAACTCATATTCAAGTTGGAAAAATCATAAATATTGAAGTGACACCATGCAAATGTTGGTGTGCTTGCCTTAGTGCAGAGGAGGTTCACACTCCTCCTGGTTTTCTTCAAGACAAGCTTCCCCCTCTGAAAATAATTAAAAACAGCAAAAGAAAATATCAAGAATCATTCTAAAAATCACCAGAAATTCTAGGCAGCAGAGAAAAATCTCAAAATTTGTGTGCTGCTAGAATATTTCAATACAAACACAATGCAAAAAGAATCAATTCATTTGGACATATGGTTTAAAAGTTATGGCTGGTCAAAGTTGCTGGTCAAAATTTTGAATTAAATTTGAAATAAAAGAAACCCGGGGGGGGGGGGGGTGACGTTGAAGTCGTATTCTGAGAATACGCCTCCACTCGTACCACTTTGGGAGCGAGTGGAGAGGCTAATAGTGGGCCCCGCCTGTCGGGTTTGGGGGGAGGGAGAGGGAAACAGAGGGGTGGCGGTGCTCCGCCAGAGGTCACGCCGGCGAGGAGGGCTCGTCGGCCGATCTAAGAGGGAGGGGTGGATAGAGGAGGTCACGGCGCACCTGCCTGTACCCGTGGCTTGACGAGAGGTGACCGGAGCAGCTCGGAACCAACATCTCAAGCGGCGGCTGTGGTCGGATCTCGCCGGAGATGAAGAAGACAATGGGAGGGGGCGATTCCAGGGGCTCCAACAGGGTCAGCTGGCACCAACGGACCACTAGGGAGTCACCGGAGAAGAAGCTGGAGCTCAAGGAGCAGTGGAGCGGTGGGAGGCAAGCAGAGGGGACCGCCGGCGAGCTCGAGCTGAGGACGATGGCCAGAGGCCTGCCCGGCTGGGCTGCGGCTTCTCTACTGCTTGTGGTGGATGGCGGAGTGGATGAGTGAGCTCGGAGAGGCCAGGGGGCTCGGTATTTATAGACGGAGGGGGTGGGGGTTCTCGGCTCCGCCGGAGGGCTCTGGGAGGCGGCGCACGGCAACGAGAGGCGCCAGGGAGAGGTGGAGGGGGTGCAACGATCACGCGGCAACTGTGGAAGCTCGTGGATGAGCACAGGAACTCGGGCGCGGATGAAGACATTGGCATGGGGCACACTGTGGCTTTGGCCGCGTCGTGCCCGTGCTTGCTGCGGCGTCTCCGGCGTCGGCAAGCGCCAGGGAGTGGTCAAGCATGAAGAGACGAGGCTGCTGGCGTGATGCGGCAGTCGGCGGCGAGCGCTGAGACGAGCACGCGCCGAACAGAGCCTCGAGCGCTGCGCAGAGCGCGTCGAACACGTGCCAGAGCCCGAGTCCACACACGGTCACCACGCTAGCTCGGTCAAAACGACGCCCAGGCGATGCCGAACCGTGTCAAACGTGTTGTCCGTGCACTGTTTAGCCTAGGTGAAGAGATGGAACACTGCCAGGCCGACCAGATTGAACGTGAGCTAACCAGCAAATTTCTGGTCAGAAACTTTGGCACTGTGTTTGGAGAGGTTCTAGAAGGAGTTTAGGGCTAATCTCTTGGGGTTAGGGTTTTCTTAGGAGGGCAATGAAGCTCAAGAAAAATAAGCCTCATTGGATCAAGGAATAATATACTTCCTCTAGAAACTGCATTTTGAGGTCAGAATAGAAAAGATTTTCTGTTGCAAAAATATTCCAAATAACTATGAAATATTTTTGCACAGGAAGGTGTGCCAAGGTCCAAAGAATATTTGGGAAATTTCTCAGATTCTTGGGAGCAAGAAAAATGATGGTTGCTTTGGAGCATATGTTGCTGAAATGATTTTCAGAGAGGAAAATGAATATTTTTCATTAATGAAAAATATTCCTTGGGCCATTTTGGGATTATCAGAGAGGAAATGATGATTATGAGAGGGATGGGTCACTTGGGTGAAAATCAAGGACATGCCCAAGTGTTTAAGTCCAAGTGATTTGATTCAAAAAAAACTCCAAATTCAAAATCAGAGGCAAAGAAGTCTAGAAAAAGAGAGAAGGCAAAAACCAGGATGACACAAACCTCCCCCACTTAGGATGAATCTCGTCCTCGAGATTCGATTGCTCGGGAAAACATTTCTGGATAGGCTGCCCTTAAAAATTCCTCTCTTTCCCAAGTTGCTTCTTCCTCGGTGTGATGCTCCCACTGAACCTTATAAAACTTTATCACTTTACTGCGAGTAACTCTTTTGATCTCATCCAATATTCTGAATGGTTTTTCCTCATTGGTTAAATCCTTAGCAAGCTCTATCTCTGCCATATTAGTTCTTTTCTCGGGTGGCGAGATACACCTTCTCAGCTGTGAGACATGGAACACATTGTGCACTTCTGACAATTCCGGTGGCAGTTCCAACTGATAAGCAACTGTACCAACTTTGGACGTAACTGGGAACGGACCAATATATATGGGTGCCAGTTTTCCTCGGGTCTGAAATCGCTTGACTCCTTTCATAGGTGTGACTCGAAGGTACACATACTCTCCGGGTTCAAAGCTAATCTAACGGTGCTTTGCATCATAATAACTCATTTGTCGGGACTTAGCCAACTGCAGTCTATCTCGGATCTCCTTGACTTGCTTTTCAGCCTCCATCATTAAGTCAGTTCCAAAAATGCGGCTATCTCCGGTTTGAGACCAGTTTAGTGGAGTTCGGCACTTACGGCCATACAAAGCTTCATATGGTGACATCTTCAGGCTGGTCTGGAAACTGTTGTTGTAGGAGAACTCCGCATACGGCAGACAATCTTCCCACTTGGGTCCTTGGGACAAAGCACCTGCTTGGAGCATATCTTCAAGTATTTGATTTACTCGCTCTGTCTGCTCATCTGTCTGAGGATGATAGGCTGTGCTGTATTTTAGTGCGGTCCCCAAGGCTTGATGGAGACGTGACCAGAACGCTGAGGTAAAGAGAGAACCTCGGTCTGAAGTGATTGTTCTTGGCACTCCATGCAAACTGACGATTCTGGTTACATATAGCTGTGCGAGCTGATCGGCTCGGTAGGTGGTTCAGATGGGAATGAAGTGAGCTACCTTTGTTAGCATGTCCACCACAACCCATACTGCATCATTGCCTCGGTGAGTCCTTGGTAGGCCTGTGATGAAATCCATGCAGACATCATCCCACTTCCATTATGGAACGGGTAAAGGTTGAAGAAGTCCGGCGGGTTTCTGGTGCTCCGCCTTCACTTTGTTGCATACATCACAACAAGCGACAAAGTAGGCGATGTCTTTCTTCATTCCATCCCACCAAAATATCTGTCATAGGTCTTCGTACATTTTGGTACCTCCTGGGTGAATCGAGTATGAAGATTCATGCACTTCTGCCAAGATCTTCTTTCTCAGGTCTGCTTGCTCAGGTACGCAAATCTGTCCTCGAAACCTTAGAGTACCTTGCTTATCCTTAGAGAAATCCTAGGTCTTGCCTTCTTGCATACGCTTGACATGGTGTTGCAGGGCTGAGTCATCTTGCTGGGCCATGCGGATCTCATCCTCGAGGGTAGGTGTAACTTCCAATATATGGGCAAGGCCCGCATCAACAATAACCAAGTTAAGCTGAGCGATCTCTTCTTGGAGTTCGGGAGGCAAGGACTCCATCAGGGCATTCAGGCTGGCAGGCTTGCGGCTGAGAGCATTGGCAACAACATTGGCCTTACCGGGATGGTAATTGATTCCAAGATCATAATCCTTGACCAACTCGAGCCATCTTCGCTGTCGAAGTTTTAACTCCGGTTGAGTGAATATATACTTGAGACTCTGGTGGTCTGTAAATATCTGACATCTTTTGCCAATGAGGTAGTGTCTCCAAATTTTCAAAGCATGCACAACTACAGCCAACTCCAAATCATGTGTAGGATAGTTCCCTTCGTGAGGTCATAGCTGTCGAGATGCGTATGCTACAACCTTGCCATCTTGCATGAGTACACATCCAATACCTCTCCTAGATGCGTCACAGTATACGTCAAAGCTGCGGTAGATGTCTGGAAGGGTCAACACGGGTGCTGTTGTCAGTCTGGTCTTCAGTTCATTAAAGCTTTTCTCGCAGTCCTCAGTCCATTCAAATTTCTTATCTTTCTTGAGGAGTTCTGTCATTGGCTTGGCAATCTTAGAGAAGCCTTCGATGAAGCGGCGGTAGTATCCGGCTAGTCCAAGGAAACTCCGGATCTCGGATACTGTCGTGGGTGTTGTCCAATCAAGCACGTCTTTCACCTTACTTGGATCCATGGCTATGCCTTCTTCTGAAAGAACATGCCCCAAAAAATCCGACTTGCTTGAGCCAGAACTCACATTTGCTTAATTTTGCATATAGCTGATGGTCACGGAGTCTTTGCAAGACTGCTCTAAGATGTTCATTGTGCTCTTCTTCACCATTTGAGTAAATGAGGATGTCATCGATGAAGACCACCACAAACTTATCCAAGAAATCCATGAATACTTTGTTCATCATATGCATGAAGAAAGCATGGGCATTGGTGAGGCCGAAAGACATGACTGTATATTCATAGAGACCGTATCGAGTAGTGAATGCGGTCTTAGGAATATCTTCCTTCTTGATTTTGAGCTGGTGGTATCCGGTCCTCAAATCAATTTTGGAGAATATTTTTGCCCCACTGAGTTGATCGAACAAATCATCAATCCTCAGTAGTGGATATTTGTTCTTGATAGTGACATCGTTCAACTGATGGTAATCCACACACATTCGGAGACTGCCGTCTTTCCTGTCCACGAATATTGCGGGTGATCCCCATGGTGAAGAGCTTGGACGGATGTATCCTTTCTGAAGCATCTCATCAAGCTGTTTCTTTAATTCCACTAATTCTGAGGAAGGCATCCGATAATACTTCTTGTATAACGGTGCGGTCCGGGCACAAGGTCAATTGCAAACTCAAGCTCTCGGTCTGGTGGCATTCCTGGTAATTCCTCAGGAAATACATCTCGAAACTCACTGACCACAGGAATTAGATCCAATTCTTTCGCTACAGCTGTGTAGACCATGTATTTCTTGGGTATGCTCCTTCGAGCAAAGAATTTTGTAGTCCGACCTTCCAGACTTGTCAAAGTGACTTCTCTGGTCGCACAATTGATGCATACTTGGTATTGGGTTAACCAGTTCATTCCCAAAATAATATCCAACTTGGCAGACTCAATAACGATGAAAGAGGTTGGGAAGGTGACCCCCTTGATACCAATTTCCAAATTGCGGCAGACCAGATTGCTTCTGAGCACGGATCCCAGGGATTGTACCTGCATACTTTTTCCCAAAATCGAGCAAGGAAACTTGTTTTGGGCAACAAAACTCCGCGAAATAAAAGAGTGGGAAGCCCCAGAGTCAAATAAAATTATTGCAGGTATGCTATTAACAGGAAACATACCAATGATGACTTTCGGGTCCTCTTGGGCTTCGTCTACGGAGAGGTGGTGTACTTGCCCTTGGATGGTCTTCTGGACAGGATATGGCCCCATGTGGTTGACTTGCGGCCGGAATGGGGCATTTGGCTTGCCGTTCTTGGGGCATTGTCTGGCATAGTGTCCGGTTTGCCCACAATTGAAGCATGAATTGTTGCGCTGACATTCTTCGTGCACCGGGCTGGTCACGACATTCTTGACTTGAGTAGTGGTCTTGTTCATGTTCTGCTGCCAATTGGGTTTGTACTCAACCTGAGTCTGCTGCCAAGTACGAGCCTTCTGCACTGGTTGTCCATCCTTCTTAGGCTCGAATTTGTGCTTGTGATCATTATTAGCGGGCTTATCATCGTGCATGAGCTTGTGTTCTCTTTCAGCAATGAGGGCCTTGTTTACCAGAGTTTGGAAATCCGGGAATTCAAATATACTGAGAGTGCATCTGAGGTGCTGGTTCAGTCCTCCAAGAAATATGTCGATCTTTCTTTCTTCCGTGGCCACATCATAGAGGGAATAACGGGCCAAATGGTTGAACTTATGCAGATACTCACTTACTGATAGGCTTCCTTGGGTGAGAGCGAGGAATTCGCGCTACTTGACCTTCATAATACCAGCGGGAATATGATATTTGCGGAAATGGTCCTTGAATTTAGTCCAAGTGATTTCTTCGTCCGCAGGCCACATAGCTTTAGCATTATCCCACCATATAGCTGCAGCTCCCTCAAGATAGTGTGTAGCGAACGGAACCTTGTCAGCTTCTTAGTGCGAGCAATCTCAAGCTTTTTCTCAATAGTCCTTAACCAATCATTGGCTTCCAAAGGATCGATAACTTGACTGAAACTGGGAGGCTTGGTCCGCTGAAAATCTGACAGCTTGGAGTGATGGCCATTCTGATTTCCATTCTGCCCAACCATAGCTTGCACACTTTTCAACAGCTCAATCAGATCGTTGTTTCGTCTTTCTTCAAACATGCGCATAATTTGTTCGGTGGAGGGCGGATGTGGCGGTGGAGGCGGTGGTGGAGAATACGGCTCGGGGGAATGTCCTACCTGTCTTGCTGAGCGACGAGCAGGGACATCCTCACAAGCGTGACTGCTGCTGCCTCCCCACGTCATCCTATTGTTTGTTTTTCCAATATAAAGCAACCGAAATGAGCAACATCCAAAAATGGGAAGAAAAGCCAGCGACAAACCCAAAAGAAAGCAGCGAAAAACAAGGCGAAGAATAAAAAGTTCCAACATAATTATACATAGACTCATACATGAAAGGTAAACATAATGACGGGTTCGACTACCCTCATACATGAAACTAAGCATCATGACACGTACGACTACATCCGTACATCAACCTCATGATGACTGCGGATACTCTAACGATCTAGTGCTCTGCTGGTGCTGCTGCATCCTCTCCTGAGCCGGACTCAGATCCTGAACTGATAGTGGAAACCTCTGGGTTAAAAGTGACACGACGACGCTGCCTCGAGGACTCTCCCTCAGGGGCAGGTGCGGGGTGAGTCTGGATCATAGGGGCGGCACGAGTAGCGACAAGGGAAGCCCATGCAGCAGGGGAACTGCGAGGAGTCACTGTCAAAGGGTTCGTGGTACTCTGAGTGGTCACCGGAGTAGCAGGGGAAACAGAGGCTGGAGGAACGAACGGGGTAAACCCGACAGTCGGTGGAGGGTTCCTATTCCGAGCAGCAGCAAGAGCTATACGAGCTCGAGTTAACTCTCAGGCCAACTCATAGATCAAGAGATAACTGGCAGTGATATAGCGAGAAAGGTGGCTACAAGGATGATCGCATGCCGGATCAATAAAAGGGAAGCGGATACGCCCGTTCTCGTGCAGAGACAGGTAGAAGTAGAAACCTGGATGAGCCTGCATGCGAACCTCATTGTAGCGCAGGTCTACAAGAGCCTCAAATGCTGCAAACTGGATGGCCTGAGATGGCGTGGAAGCGAAACCACCCTTAGAGGAACGAGTGTAAGCGCCGGAAGGTGAACTGTGGTGTAAAGTGACCTCCACGTAATACTCATACAGTGAACCGGCCAGATGCTCCCGATACACCTGGTACACTGGATCAGCAGCATCTGGGTAGATTCGACGCCACACGTTCTGAAGCAGATGCGGCGAGGTGTAGGGTGCTGGCTCGGACTGGTACAGGTATGGAACCGGAGCCGTCTACACTCACAATCATTAGACGGTTAGCAATAACAATAAATAAAATGCATGCAATGTAGCAACCAATGCTACTACTACCGGCACTCAAAACTAAACTAACTACCATTCAACTAGCGCGTCGATGGTGTAGCGTGTCCTACAGTCAACCTGGCTCTGATACCAAGTGTTGTGGCACCCCGGCTCAGAGCAACCGGTTTACCTTGCATTGCCAGCCCAGAGATCAAGTCTTCTGGCAACACACAACAACTTGGTACAGAAAACAACCGCTTTATTGATGCTAGCGGAAACATAGGTTCAATATTACATCAAGTAGCGAGGCCAAGCGGCACACTTGGTGTGGCTGAACAATATGTACATTATTTAATGAACATGAAGAGGCCTCGATCATGACAACTACGCGGCAGCGAAACAACGACGAAGTGGAACTCCATAGCACAGGGACACCGATGTGGACATGATCTAGACATGGGAAGCACTCCGATCCGGTAAGACTTTCCTGAAAGCTGGCATGACACGCCAGGTCAGTACATTGAATGTACTTGCAAGCTCACAACAAGCATAAGCATAATGGCAAACAATATCATGACAATTAAGGAAGTTAAATCCAATGCAACAACATACTACTTATGCAGTGAATCAAACATGTGCACTGAGTCCCGCGGACTCTCTTACCAGACGGGTTACCTTGTAACCAAAACAGTGATCATACCCGGATCACAAATGAAACCAACACTTTGGTTCCCACAAAGATCATCTCATGATCTCACAAATCTCATAACTTACCCAGTGCCAAGCATATAAATTTAGTGTGCAAGATTACTTAATCATGTTGATCCATGGCGTGACTTACTTACGAACTATGTCCATAACCGAGGACGCGGCTATCGATAGATTTAATAAACACTCTGCAGAGGTTAGCACACTGTACCCACACCACAGAATCCATGGCCTCGCACTCCCATTCGGGTGGACCAACGGCATTCCGACAGAACCCTCCCACTGCCATGACACTCCCCCGGCCACTCTGACCAACTCCCCTCTGGGATAAGTCATGGGTGGCCCCGTGTCTACCAAAGACATCAACGGCCACCGTCATGGCAAAACTTAAACGGTCCCAAACGGGGACAAGGTACCATAACAACAATTGGGCGCATAAGGTTATGTCTGCTTACCGGGCCAGGGTACCGCACACCCATAACCTTCCCTCGTTGGAGGTACCGACCAGAGGCATGACAACTGGCTGAATAACGGCCTTCCCATGAAGGCAAATGTGGTTGCACTGGAAAACTCGATTCAGTGGCACCATGACTCGATCAACATTATGTTCAAGTTGAATTAACATCAGGTTTAACTTGAAATAAAAATAACTCGAGTCACATTAAGCCATGAACATGCAACTATCCGACATGCATCACATAACACTTAAAGTAAACAGATCAACATCATCAAAGTTTCTTCTTGCACTAGTCATTATTAAGCATCACTGGTTTTAACACTCATCACTTTAGTTATGCCATAATATAAGAAAACCAATAACTCACATAAATAAAATACTACCGATCATATCCAAAAGCATAACCACACAATCAAAACTACTTCTACTGCCTCATACTAGTCCATGCATTCAAATACTACTGTAACCTAAGCATTTCAACCAGGACAAAGTAACTAGCATATGCAATATTCATTTAATTAATTAAATGCATGAAATAACTCATATTCAAGTTGGAAAATCATAAATATTGAAGTGACACAATGCAAATGTTGGTGTGGCTTGCCTTAGTGCAGAGGAGGTTCACACTCCTCGTGGTTTTCTTCAAGACAAGCTTCCCCCTCTGAAAATAATTAAAAATAGCAAATGAAAATATCAAGAATCATTCTAAAAATCACCAGTAATTCTAGGCAGCAGAAAAAAATCTCAAAATTTGTGTGCTGCTAGAATATTTCAATACAAACACAATGCAAAAAGAATCAATTCATTTGGACTTATGGTTTAAAAGTTATGGATGGTCAAAGTTGCTGGTCAAAATTTTGAATTATATTTGAAATAAAAGAAACCCGGGGGGGGGGGTGACGTCGAAGACGTATTCTGAGAATACGCCTCCACTCGTACCGCTTCGGGCGCGAGTGGAGAGGCTGACAGTGGGCCCCGCCTATCGGGTTTGCTGAGAGGGAGAGAGAAACAGAGGGGTGGCGGTGCTCCACCGGAGCTCACGCCGGTGAGGAGGGCTCGTCGGCCGATCTGAGAGGCAGGGGTGGATAGAGGAGGTCACGGCGCACCTGCCTGTTCCCATGGCTTAGCGAGAGGTGACCGGAGCAGCTCGGAACCAATGTCTCAAGTGGCGGCTGCGGTCGGATCTCGCCGGAGATGAAGAAGACGGTGGGAGGGGCCGATTCCAGGGGCTCCAACAGGGTCAGCTGGCACCAACGGACCACCAGGGAGTCACCGGAGAAGAAGCTGGAGCTCGAGGAGTAGTGGAGAGGTGGGAGGCAAGCAGAGGGGATCGCCAGCGAGCACGAGCTGAGGACGGCGGCCAGAGGCCTGCCCGGCCGGGCTGTGGCTTCTCTACTGCTTGTGGTGGATGGCGGAGTGGATGAGTAAGCTCGGAGAGGCCAGGGGGCTCGGTATTTAGAGACGGAGGGGGTGGGGGTTCTCGGCTCTGCCGGAGGGCTCTGGGAGGCGGCGCACGGTGATGAGAGGCGCCAGGGAGAGGTGGAGGGGGTGCAGCGATCACGCGGCAACTATGGAAGCTCACGGATGAGCACAGGAACTCGGGCGCGGACGAAGACAGTGGCACGGGGTGCACTGTGGCTTTGGCTGCGTCGTGCCCATGCTTGCTGCGGCATCTCCGACATCGGCGAGTGCCAGGGAGGGGTCAAGCGTGAAGAGACGAGGCTAGTGGCACGGTGCGGCAGTCGGCGGCGAGCGCTGAGACGAGCACGCGCCGAACAGAGGCTCGGGCGCAACGCAGAGCGCGTCGAATGCATGCCAGAGCCCGTGTCCACACACGGTCACCATGCTAGCTCAGTCAAAACTACGCCCAGGCGATGCCAAACCGTGTCTAACGTGTTGTCCGTGCAGTGTTTATTCTAGGGGAAGAGATGGAACACTGCCAGGCCGACCAGATTGAACATGAGCTAACCAGCAAGTTTCTGGTCAGAAACTTTGGCACTGTGTTTGGAGAGGTTCTAGAAGGAGTTTAGGGTTAATCTCTTGGGGTTAGGGTTTTCTTAGGAGGGCAATGAAGCTCAAGAAAAATCAGCCATATTGGATCAAGGAATAATATACTTCCTGTAGAAACTACATTTTGAGTTCAGAACAGAAAAGATTTTCTGTGGCAAAAATATTCCAAATAACTATGAAATATTTTTGCACAAACAGGTGTGCCAAGGTCCAAAGAATATTTGGGAAATTTCTCAGATTTTTGGGAGCAAGAAAAATGAGGTTTGCTTTGGAGCATATGTTGCTGAAATGATTTTCAGATAGGAAAATGAATATTTTTCATTTATGAAAAATATTCCTTGGGCCATTTTGGGATTATCAGATAGAAAATGATGATTATGAGAGGGATGGGTCACTTGGGTGAAAATCAAGGACATGCCCAAGTGTTTAAGTCCGAGTGATTAGATTCAAAAAAACTCCAAATTCAAAATCAGAGGCGAAGAAGTCTGGAAAAAGAGAGAAGGCAAAAACCAGGCTGTCACAAACCATAAATGGATACACTTTTATTCAAGCGCGATACTCTAATAGAGCAAGATCATGCATGGAAGGTTCTATACTATATAAATAAGAAGTGTCCACATGCTTAGACAGCGGCATACATTGAGCGAAGACTAATGATGAACAGTTAACTTGGTAATGCATATGCCCAGGTGAACCTCCTTGGAGTCCCCGTGCATCATCTTGGGGTGAAAATCATACCAGGCCTCTTCCATGTCCACATTGCCGGGAATGGAGTAGCTCGGCACAGTCCCATTTAGCGTGAGGGAGGTGCCGAGGTCGCCCTCGTACACCGGAGGGGCAGTAACAGTGAGCACGCACCAGTATAGCGACCTCGTGTCAGCGTCAGTGGCGTTCCCCTGATGGACCCTACAGAGATGGGGTGGCGGCCAGCATGGGCCTTGCCGGTGCCCACGGCCAAGAGGAAGACGCTGCCGTCCTCCTCCGCGACTAGCACGCGGTGGTGATCCTCCAGCGACTCCGGCACGGCTAACGGGTAGCACGTCTCGTACTTGATGTTCACCGCGTGCCAGTAGTGATTGCCGGACGGTGTCGTGAGGTGATGCATGAGGCTCGCCGGCGAGCCCTCAAATGGCAGCGTGCACTCATAGCAGTAGCAGGGTGCGTGCGCGCATCTGGAACTATGCTCCACCAGCAAGTGCTGGTCGACGTACCTCTCGTAGCTGAAACTCTTGTAGATGCAGGGCACCTTGCAGGCATCGACCAGGCCGTCCAAGAAATAGGAGTGGCTGTAGGGGACGTTGCGCCCGCCGCATGGAGAGCATGAGTAGCACACGAAGCGGTAGATTGTGTACTTACTAGTACTCCCTCCGTTTCTTTTACTAGTCTCTACTCTCTACTCTCTACTTTTCTCTACTCTTATAAAAAACAGAGTTGGTGATGATGGTGTGCCTACCATCCTGCAATATAGGACATCCGATTTATATCTGACGGATAGGAAGGAAACTATGGCAATTTTGCAAAAAGATACCCACACCCCTCTCCACATTTGCAAATAAGGCCTTCCCTCGTTCATCCTTTTCTCCCACAAGATAAACTACTCATACAAATGCATCTTGATGTTCCGTGCAACGCATGGGCATCTTGCTAGTCTCGCACAACTTCATTGTTGAGTAATTAAAAAAGGAAGCCTCTGGAACAATCTGGCATGGTGGCCGCTGCCAGTGTCGTCCATCCCCATGCCTCTGCTAAGTCCGACCACCAATCACCACCGTGCCCCACTCCTCCTCACCTTATCTCTCATTTTTCTCGAGATATCATTTTTTCGATGAAATTCTTGAGATACCATTTTTTCGATGAAATTCTCGAGATATCATTAGTTTTTACACATGGGATTACTCCTCCATGGGTCAATCACAACAGGTGTTTTGTAAAAAAATGCATCTTGATGTTCCGTGCAATGCACGGGCATCTTGCTAGTTTGCATATAATTCCAAACACCACGTAAACACGTTCTCTGACCATTTTATAACTATGTTAGTAACATTGTTAGTGGTCAGCCGGTGCAAGTTCTAGCCCCGAGTGTTTTAACCTTTTTTTAGTAATGATATCTGGTGATTGTTCACCACGAGCCCAATCCTGGCGAATCCCACATAATCGTCAGATTTCCATCCAATGGTGGCCTGTTTTTAAGCCATAGTATTTGACAAAACCGCCACCCTTACACACGTACTTTAACTGCGTCGCAGGCGTTTGCAACTGCCATGTCTCCCAGCGAACGTTTGCTGGGGATTCAAGTTAGCACCGATGGCGGTTCGTAGTCGTTCCACGCTCGAGCATTGAAGTTTGTAACTATTTTACAATATAATACTACTCCTCCGGTGCTAGTAGTAGAGCAGAGTCCTACTCCACTATACTACTCGGGCATAGTAGTAGGTACTGTAGTTTACTGTACTAGTACTGTGATCACTCCAGCAAGTTGTCTGGCATCGATATGACCCTACACTGCTGGGATGTGTCTCATAAGTCAAGCGGCGTGCTGCTTCTACATTGTCATCGTCACCTGTCCACTTCCCGCAGCACATATTCGCTTCTCCATCCTCGTCCACACATAATCATCCAATCTTCCATCCCCGCTAGGCGCCTGCCCCCTCTTCCGAAACCAAACAATAACAATGGCCGAACCGAGCAGCATCCATCGAAAGAGTGGCTGGAATTCGCTCCCCACAGAGGTAATCAAGCTCATTGTTTTGCGTGTGGACCATCTCACTACCATGCCGCTCGCCGCGTGCTCATCGGGGCTGTACCATTTACTCAAAGCCCTCAGGCCGGAGCTTTTTAAGCCAGCTCCCTGCTTGCTGATGTCGCCTGATCTTCAGAAATGGCGTTTCATGCAGCATAACGGTCGTAGGGTGGCGAGCATCAACCCCCTCGACTGCGATCCGATCCCCGTCACCCTCAACTACATTAATGGTATGTACTGGGTCGGCATGAACACGTCTTGGATAGTGCTCGTCGATGGTCGTGGTAGCTGGATGCTCGTGGAGGTCTACACCTGGCGATTGATCCCCCTTCCTTCGATTAACACTGCACTGCTTTGGCACCGCAGCCCAGAATACTCCAAATCTTACAGTAGCCAACATGATACCAAGTTTGATTTGCTCAAGGTTGTAATCTACGAAGTGCCCACAAGATCCGCGTTCTTCAACCGTGGTCTCACCTATCTGACAGGTCACTGCGGTAAGTTGATAAATCTGCACGTCCATCGCAGGATCATACATCCTCCATGGTTCTCTGATGCCATTGAACACAAGGGCTTCATTTATGCCGTGGACTCCTTCTATGGCTGGACGTATTGCTGGCCTACTCCAGTCATTGCTACAAACGACTGTTACAACAGCATGTTACTTTCCTATGATATCATGATGGCTTGCTTATATTACTGTCAACATTTACTGAAAAAATATTCATGCTCATAAGATGATGTTCTTAAGATTGACTACAGTACGAGCCCTTTTTTATTTGACTCCAACTTGATATGATGTTGTAGGCCGCCTGGTGTCCCTACACTTCCTAATCCTAGAACCTTTCAAAGAAAAGCGGCATGGCAGTTGCAGGTGGTTCCTGGCTCAATCTGACGATGGTGAATGATTGATGATCGTTCGCATGTACCGGACGTGTTGTTTCGCGGAATACAATCACAGTCACTGCAAGGTCTTTGAGCAGGATCCCAGCTTCTCTAGGCCTTCAGGAATTTTTGATTGGATGCCGGTAAGTAGCCTTGGTACGCACTCTCTGTTTCTCGGACTGAATTATCCGATTAACCAGCAGATAACCGATGGCAAGGATCATGATGGCAGCACGGTTTCATTCATCAGGCAAAACTGTGTGTACACAACGTACCATGCGTCTCTCCATGCACCATACCCTGATATGTGCCGCCACGCTCTGCATGCATCGCCGCCCTAACGTACCCTAAAATGCTAGCTAGGCCATCCCTTTACTCCCCCCGACATCCTATTCTTCTCCGGCGACGGCAGCCTACCCCGCACCAGAACCAGTGAACCCTCGTACTCCCCTCCGCCTACGCCATACCGCCGCATGTTCCCTGGCTCTTGTTCATTCACGTCCGAAGCCTCGCCGTCGTCCTCCGCCTTGGTGCGCTCGTAGCGGTGCCGCCGTCTGGCCCTGTCAACATAGTGAATCGGGAGAGGACTATATTTGTGAATATGATAGTACGGACCCACCAGGTCCACTCCTGAACACAAGCAAGCACCTCTTTACTACTCAGATGCACCCCTCAATTTTTTTACTCTAATCCACCCTGCTGATATCTGGGACCCACATCATTGTCAACGTATAGTCAATTTACGACAGAATTGCACAACGCTTTTTTTGAGGATTTGTTCAGAGGAGCAGGCTATAAACTGGGTTGTGCGGTCTCTGTGGCCCGGCTAACAACATGACCAGCCCAGCAGTTTTTTCTTTGGAAAAATAGGTAGCCCACTATTTCTTTTTGAAGAATACCCAAGCTAGGCCTATTTGTTTTCTCCGACTTACTGGGCTGCAAATCTTTGAAGACGAGGAGGGATGCATTCCGGCCTGGCCAGAGAGTATGGGCAGTAAATCTTAAAAGTAATATGAAAGTGGTTGCAAATTCCAAAAAATATATAGCAAATCGGCAATTAGTTTCGTTTTTTGTTTTTGTTCTTCACTGATATTTTATATTTCATTGGATTTTAACATAACATAGTATTACTTTATTTTTAAATTAGTTTTAGTATGGCTACTAATTTTTGGATTAAAAATAATTTGTTTCCCAGCAAAAATATGCGAATTTTTAATATTTCGCATATTTTTAGTTCAAATTTTTAACCCTGGTACTGACCAGAAAATGGGTAGCAATTCTAAAAAATGAAAAATGGGCTGCAATAAATTCCATATGAATTAGCAAATGGGCTGTAAATTGTAAAAATAATAGCAAATGGGCTGTACTCGCCACAGATATCGAGGTTGACTTGTTTACACAAGGCTTTGTGAACTTATAGTCAACACACGATTCTAGCAGAAGTGACTGTTGGATGTCCATCCAATGGCCGACGTGCTTCTTCAATCTCTAATCTTCCTGCTCCAGCCGCCTAAACCAGTGCCGGTGGGACTGCCTGCTACCTCCTCTTGTGGCCGGCTGTGATGCCGCGCAGGCTTCACCGGCCCATACTACTCTTTCCGCTGGCCTGGCCATCCCTCTACCCACCCGCACCTCCTGTTATTCTCCTATGACGGCAGCCTCATGCCGCAGCCGAACCAGTCAACCGTCATACTCCCCTCAGTGTGGGCATCCACTGCTGTGTCTTCGCCGGCTCCGGGTCGTTCCATTCCTAGGCCTCACCGTCATCCACCGTGTTGGTGCTCTAGGCACGGCGTACTCAACGTGGTCAACATTCAACAAACGACAACCATTGGAATAGGGATGTACGTGGAGAGGCTGACAGTAGGGAGCCCCATGGTCCATGGCCGCACGCAAGCAACTGCTCCTTATTACGCGAAAAAATGATTCCTCCCACTGACATATGGGGCGCACCGGTTCAAAGGCTAACCTGCGGGCCTACTAAGTTGATGCGGACGCAGCGCTTTGTCAACATAGTCAACAAACGATTCTAGTAGCAGTGACCGTTGGATTTTAATCGAACGGTCCTACTGCTTCTTCAATCTCCGATCTTCTTGCACCAGCCGCCCAAACCAGCGCCGGCGGGACTGCCTGCTCCTGCCTCTAGTGGCCGGCTGTGCTGCCACGCAGGCCTCACCGCCCCACCCTACTCCCACCACTGGCCAGGCCTTCCCTCTACTCACCCACACCCCTTGTTATTCTCCGGCGACGGCAGCCTCAAACCACAGCCGAGCCAGTCAACCCTCGTACTCTCCTCCGCATGGGCATCCACTGCTGTGTATTCCCAGGCTCCGGGTTATTCCCTTCCTAGGTCGCGCCATCATCCACCACCTTGGTGCTCTCGGGCGGTACAGCGTCATCAACATGGTCAACGAACGATGGCCATCAGAAGAGGACTGTAAGTGGAGAGCCTGACAGCTGGGTCCATGGCCGCACACAAGGAAGTGCCTCCTTATTACACGCATAATAATGATTCCTCCACCTGACAGCTTGGACCTACCAGAAGGGCCTCTGTATTTCACAAAAAAAACGTTCCCCCCTGACAGCTGGGACCCACCAGGTTGAAGCGAAGGTAGCATTATCTCTCTGGCCGCGAACGTGTACGTACATAGCGGTTGATCGGTCTCTCTGCAGCGACGTACCGTGGCCGAGTAAGGAGCGGCACGTGTTGAAGTAGAGGCACCGACGTAGCATGTCACGCAGTCCCCTCTATATCGTGTACACGTATGTATAGCCACACTGCAAGATAGTAAATACGGCTACATACGTACATACGGGCGGGGTCTCTAACGCGTACAGCGACATCGTCCTGTTCATCGGGAGCCAACCGGCTTGGACAGAACAGCCTGAACGGGGTCTGGCGTACCGCAAAAAGGAGGAAAACGACCTTCTGTTTGACCGCGTACGGTCGAAACGGGGTCCTGTTCATCGCGAAGGGCTTGTGTTCGAGCTCCTACGGTCGAAACGGGGTGCTGTTGATCGGGAGGGGTGTGGCGTACCGCAAAACGGAGGAAACAGACTTGTGTTGGAGCGCCTACGGTCGAAACGGGGTCCTGTTCATCGGGAGGGGTGTGGCGTACCGCAAAACGGGACTCCTTGGGCTACTGTTCATCAACCCTCGACTTCCTCCTGCCTCCACCAGCTACTGTTCATCGACGGGGTCCTGTGCATCCAGCCTCCACCGGCTACTGTTCAACCAGCCCTCCACGGGGTCCTGTTCATCCAGCCTCCACCAGCTACTATTCAACCAGCCCTCCACGGGGTCCTGTTCAACCAGCCCTTCACGGGGTCCCTCCACCGGCTACTGTTCATCCACCCACACCTCCTCGATCGGGGTCCTGTTCATCCAGCGGCAACGGCCTCTACTACCACGGGGTCCTATTCATCCAACCCCCATCGGGAACTGTTCATCCAACCCCCAACAACGGTCACTCTTCATCAAGTAGCAGTATGTTCGATCGGCTTCAGTTAGCAACAGTAGTGAAGGTATCGCTCGATCGGGTTCAGTTAACAGCAAGGGATCGATCGCTCGGGTTCAGTAATGCGTAGCTAGTGCAATCTCTCGGGTTCAGTAAGAGAACGGCTCGCTTGGGTTCAGTTAGAGCCCAATGCCTCGCACACATGCGTGTATGTGTATGAGAGAAACACGCAAACCTCCGTGCATCGCTCGGCCCCGACTACCCACCGTAACCGGGAACTCCCTGAAATTTTCCTTGCCCTCGCTTCTACCACGATTTTTTCCGTCATGGATGGCCCAAAGAATGTCATGTAGGTGCGTCCCCGGCCCACCCAGGACGAAAAGCCCATTTTCTGTCATGATTTTTTGTCATAGAAGTCGGAGCCCACCACATCTATGATGATACATGCTTTTGTCACAATTGTCGTCATAGAAGTGTCATAAGCATGACAGAAAAAAATTCCGTTCGGCCCAAAATGTCACGGATGTGTCATTTTTTTTGTAGTGCTTGTACTCACATCCTCCCTGGCGAGAGCAATCCAACCACAAAGCAGGAGTAGAGTTTTACACCGCAAGGTGGCCCGAACCTGGGTAAACTGCCGTGTCTACTATTCTTCTTCTCTAGTTCGTGCTTGCCGGAATGTCACCGTGAGGTCGAGAGGACGTGAGGTAGAGCAGAGCGGTAGCAGTGAGTGCAACACAGAGTTCGAACCTCTTGGGTTCCTGGAACCCTGATTCCGACATTGGGCGCGCAAGGTAGGGGTGCGCCGTTGTTCTTCCGCTCCGCTCCGGTCTCCGCTCTGCCGGCTCCATGGCTGACGCTCGTCGTGTTCGTGCCGAGCGCTAGGCGGCACACGTCGCCCAGATGAAGCCCGCAGGCCACGGCACTTGTCACCGACCCCGCCGCCCACGAGCAGCTGGACTCCTCCATGCATCCTTCCGTGCAGCCCGATGGCCGCACCGCTATGGCCTCCTCCTCCCTAGGCCGCCGGGGGCTGCCAAACGCATAGGCTGCGCTGCTCATGGCGCATTAGCTGCTCCGCAACCGCGCGGCCGACGCCCGCTACGATGCCTGGCTTGGACGGATCACCGGGCTCATCAACGCCGCTGGAGAAGCCCCGGTGCCCTCCTACTCGCTCCGTCCTCCGCTGTCTCGCGCTGGGGACATGGCGCACGGTGCACCTCCACCTCCCCCCTTGCGCAGCGACAACGCCGAACCCCGGCGCGACGCGTAGCAGCGCGACCTGACTCGTGGAGCGCCGCCGCCGGTCCGAGATGAAGCCAGCTGCCAAATCGTCCACCGTGCGCCGCCAGCCACGCGCGTGATCCTCGAGCAGCAGCGCCAGCGCCAAGACCGGATCGTCCAAGAGGTCATGGCGGCCGGGAGCTAGAACCGAGCCGCCATCGCGCGCGGCGTTCCCTCATGCAGGGTGGGCTGCCGAGCCTTCACTCGTGACTTGTGCCGGGTGGTTTGGCCCGCCATGTTCAAGCTAGAGCTGCCCCCTCGCTATGACGGCATCCCTGACCCCACGGAGTTCTTCCAGCTCTATGCGCTAAGCATCGAGGCGGCAAACGGCGATGACAAGGTCATGGCGAACTAGTTCCCCATGGCCCTCAAGGACGACGCGCGCTCCTGGCTCATGAACCTGCCCGAGGAGACAATATCTTCATGGAGCGAGGTCTGCGAGTAGTTCATCGCCAACTTCAAGGGCACCCACGACCGCACCCTCATCGTCAATGACCTGCGGTGCATGAAGCAGCGCCCAGGTGAGACCCTCCGCAAGTACATTCAGCAATTCAGCCAAGTGCGCCACAAGATCCTGTGTGCCTCTGATGAGGCCATCATCTTGGCGTTCTCGAATTGCGTCACGGACATTGGGATGCGCGAGAAGCTCGGCATTAATGACAACTTGAGGTCAGCGCTGGAACTGTTCAACATCGCTGGCAAGTGCGCCAAGGCCGAGGAACACCGTCTCTTCATCCACAACGACCCCGACGCCACACCTGATGACAACAAAACCAAGGGCAAGGTGGTAAAGCTCAAGGGCCCTGCCGTGCCGGCGGCGGAGCCCGAGCAGAAGCGCGGCCACGACTATGACAAGCCCGAGAAGGACCATCGTCCATTCTACGTCTACCACAACGTGCGCACCCACAACACCGAAGACAGCCAATAGCTCAAGTCACTCCGCGATGAGCGCTTTGGCTATCGACCGGACCGCAACGACCGTGACGCTGGCCGGTGGGACAACCGCAATGGCAACCCCCGCCAAGGCGGGCGTGACCAGCCTCGCAAGGGTGGCTGACGCGACCAGCCTCGAGAGGGCGCCTGGCGCAAACAGCCTCGCAAGGCGCACCCTTAGGACAACGCCGCCGTTCCACCGCTACCACCGCCGCCCAGAAGGAATGACACCAATCAGCATGACGAGGGCGCTGGGGGCTACCATGGGCCTCGCGCGATAGCTTGTATCCTCGGCGGAGCTCAGGCCCCCGCATCCAACCACCTCTTCAAGCAGTTCTCTCGCGAGGGGAATGCCGCCCTCCCAAGGCTTGAGGCCGTGTGGCCTCTCAAGTGGTCGTAGTACACCATCACCTTCGAATCCAAGGACCACCTCAGGTGCTTGGCCACTACCGGTGCACTCCCCATGGTGTGCACTCCCACCATCAGCAACGTTGCTGTCACCAAGACTCTCATCGACGGGGGTGCTGGCCTCAACATGATCTCTATCGCGACCTTCGAGATGCTCCAAGTGCCCTATGACCAGCAGATGCCGACCAGGCCCTTCTCCGTGGTGACGGATGGGTCTACCATCCCCCTGGGGCAAGCGTGCCTCTGATAACCCACAAGTATAGGGGATCGCAATAGTTTTCGAGGGTAGAGTACTCAACCCAAATTTATTGATTCGACAAAAGGGGAGCCAAAGAATATTTGTAAGTATTAGCAGTTGAGTTTTCAATTCAACCACACCTGGAGATTAAATATCTGCAGCAAAGTGATCAGTAGCACAGTAACATGATAGTTTTGATAGCGGTGGTAATAGTAGCAATGGTAATGGTAACAGTAGTAACAGTTTTGTAGCAGTTGTGATGGTAGCAATAGAAATAGTAACTTAGCAAGAGCAGTATGTGGAAAACTCGTAGGCACTAGATCAGTGAATTTGTTGGATGATACATCATATAACAGTCATAACCTAGGGCGACACAGAACTAGCTCTAGTTCATAAATATAATGTAGGCATGTATTCCGTAAATAGTCATACGTGCTTATGGAAACGAACTTGCATGACATCTTTTGTCCTACCCTCCCGTGGCAGCGGGGTCTATAAGGAAACTAAGGGATATTAAGGCCTCCTTTTAATAGAGAACCGGAACAAATTATTAACACATAGTGAATACATGAACTCCTCAAACTACGGTCATCACCGAAAAGTATCCCAATTACTGTCATCCTGGGGTTTATGGATCATAACACGTAATAGGTGCACATGACTTGCAAGATCGGATCTAGAACATAGATATAATGGTTAAAACATAAACGGTTTAGATCTGAAATCATGGCACTCGGGCCCTAGTGACAAGCATTAAGCATAGCAAAGTCATAGCAACATCAATCTCAGAACATAGTGGATACTAGGGATCAAGCCCTAAGAAAACTAACTCGATTACATGATGAATCTCATCCAACTCCTCATCGACCAGCGAGCCTATGAAGGAATTACTCACTCCCGGTGGGGTGCATCATGGATATGGTGATGAAGGAGGGTTGGCGATGACGAAGACCGAAGTCCCCCCTCTCTGGAGCCCCGAACGGGCTCCAGATCTGGCCTCCCGATGAAGAACAGGAGGTGACGGCGACTCCGTATCGTAAAACATGATGAAACTTCCTCCTCTATTTTTTTCTAGAAAAATATGATTTTATAGAGCTGGAATTAGGGTCAGCGGAGCCCCGAGGGCCCTACCACCCACCAGGGCGCGCCAGAGGGGGTGGCGCACCCTAGTGTCTTGTGGGCAGTCAGGCCCCCCCTCCAATGGGTCTTGGTTCCAGAAATTATTATATATTCCAAAATAATTCTCCAAAAAGTTTCGCCCAAATCCGAGAAATTTTATTTCTACACAAAAACAACACCATGGTAGTTCTGCTGAAAACATCGTCAGTCCGGGTTAGTTTCATTCAAATCATGCAAATTAGAGTCCAAAACAAGAGCAAAAGTGTTAGGAAAAGTAGATACGATGGAGACGTATCAACTCCCCCAAGCTTAACCAATTGCTTGTCCTCAAGCAATTCAGTTGACAAACTGAAAGTGATAAAGAAAAACTTTTAAGAACTCTTTTGCTCTTGTTTAGATATATATGCTTAAGTAACACCCAGGTTTTTTAGCAAAGATCATGACTAACCATGCCAACAATAACTCTTAAAACTTATTTTAACTCATATCAATGGTATAATCAACTAGCGAGCAATAATAAGGTATCTCAAATGCCAACACTTTGTCAAAAACAATCATGATATAACATGACAACAGTGGTATCTCGCTAGCCCTTTCTGAGACCGCAAAACATAAATGCAGAGCACCTCCAAAGTTCAAGCAGTGACTAAACATTATAATTCATGGTGGAAGAGATCCAGTCCTGATGCATTCAACATTAACTAAACATAATGCATGAGGATGACAATAGTGCTCTCAGGTCAGGTGCTTGTTTGAGAAGGTGATGACTCAACATAAAAGTAAATAGATAGCCCCTCCGCAGAGGGAAGCAGTGATTTGCAGAGGTGCCAGAGCTCAAAGCTTAAATCAGAGATAAATATAATTTTGGGAGGTGCACCCTTCCTGTCAACGTTACGACCAAGAGTTATCAATATCTTCCATGCTAAACACATTAGCGGTAGTTCCCAAGTGGTAAAAGTAAAGGTTTACTCCCCCTCCACCAACAAACACAAGCCATGGCTAGCCAAATCCACTGGTGTTGTCCATACCAACAACAGTCCTGGGGGAGTTTTGTTTAATTATTTGCAATTTTTGATTTCGGGACTGGGCATCCCCATTACCGGCCCCTCTCATGCAAGGACGAGTGAATAAACACTAATCATGAGAATAACCCACTTAGCACGGAAGATACTGACCGCCCCCTATCGCTCCATGAGCGGTCCAAGCACACAAAACAAATGTTCATTTGATTTTTAGAGGTCGCACATGCAAATTTACTTGGAACGGCAGGGTAATACCGCATATAGGTAGATATAGTGGACTCATCTGGAATAACTTTGGTTTATTTTGATGTACAAGCAGTATTCCCGCTTGGTACAGGCGTAGGCTAGTAAATAGGTTGAGAAGCGACCAACTAGAGAGCGAAAACGGTCATGAACATGCTTTATGAATAATCAACATTGAATACTAGCATGAGTAGGATATAATAACCATGAACATAAATATCGTGGAGGCTATGTTGGTTTTGATTCAACTACATGTGTGAACATGTGCCAAGTCAAGCCACTTGAAACATTCAGAGGAGGATACCATATCATCATACTACTTCACAATTATTTTAACAGAGTCAGAAAATGAAATCACAATTGGTTGCTTAAATAGTGATCAGTTAGTCAGAACAAATACCCCGATTTTGCTAAGTAATATGCCATCATGGAGAAAGTTGAAAGAACACTAACCTCGATCAGACTTTGAACGACTGATGATGTTGGGGAAGTAAACATCCATGTTAATTAGACCAGGTTGTGGTGCACACACTAGAACTTTATTGCCAGCTTTCAGTTCATAAAACTTAGAAATTTTTCTCCAAAGGTCCGCATCAAAATAGGTGTGACCATCTTTATCAAGTTTCATGCTAACTGTCATTGTAAATCCATGCTGCGTTGTCAATATGAGATCCATGGAGTCATCAACAAAGTAAAGCCCAAGATTTCCTTCTACTCGTGTTCTTGCAAAGCAAGAGATGTACTGCATGAAATGAAAATTAAGATCGTAAATTAGATATATTGAAATAACAGAGCAAGATGCAAATATGGGAGTAACTGAGATAATAGAACAATATATAGCTGAAAGCATAGTACAAAAATATATAATTAAAAATATATAATGTAACAAAGATTTGATACAAATATGAGAGTAACTGAATGAGCAATACATCATTAATTTGCCTAATATAGGGAAACAATCGGCTTCGACGTCTAGGTTGCATGTGGCACCGTACCTTTTATCCAAATGTAGCAATAGATGGTATATGTTCACAAATTAAGGCCATGGCGACCGTGGTAGGGTGAGATTGAACATACCAAGCGCTCTCTGAAGTCATCCGGAATGGTGAGATTAAACTTCGTTTCCGACTGGCCGCAATCACACTTCATTAGGCGCGCGATTTCAGAATTTATTCCTCCCACCACATCCCCACCCATCAAATTTCTGCTATATCTCCCCCACGCCCCCCTCCCGGCAGCTCAAACTGCCGCCACCGCAACCACAGCTTCAACCACATCTATGTTCTGCCCGAGCATCGTCGATGCAGTCAGGTAACCGACCGATCTCTATCACAGCCTTGGCCTGATTGCTGAAATGGCGCCTACGAAACATCCTCATGCCTCCAAATCCCCACCGTCCCTACCTCCAGAGAATCGTCGCGCAAGCCCAACCACATATCACGTGGAGGTCGAGGAGCTGATGACGGTCGATGGCGCGGTGGCCACTGTGCGTGTTGACCCGGAGGAAAAGCTCGCCTCCGTCGCTACCGACTTGGTGCAAGCTCTGGCCCAGATGAAGTGCCCCAGTGACTACGCCCCAGGACTTACCAAGTATGATCTGACCAGCTCAATCTTACGAATACCACTTGCAATGGCTATATTTTGTACGGTTGATGTATTAAGCATGTTCATGCCTTGTTTATTTCAGTAATGCACACTGTGTGATGTTCAAGTATTATCTGTCTAGCTCAATTTCACCAATACCAGCAACGAACTAACAATACATGACTCAGGATGATGTTAAGCCTTTTGTGATTAGCGGTTGTATCCATTTTTTAATCCTTCCCTTTGCTACCGTGCTACACTCCGCGATGAAGATATCACTAGAGATGCTGCCCATTTGCTATTTTTGGTGGATGCTAACCCTGTTGTAGTTAACATGCCTTTCCATGTACTTATGCAGGGCCATAATGGGCGATGCTGTTGTTTGCCATCGAGGTTAGCTGCATCCCACGTCTTACAGTATTTTATATCATTTGTGCAATTGCAGTTTAACTTCTAACATTTACTGGTTGCCTGTAGGTACACATGTCAGCGGCACTGATCCACGCTTCGACCCGGAAGAACACCTCGCCTCCGCCGCCGCTGACTTTGGGCGGGCTCTGGCCAAGATGAAGTGCCCTAGCAACTACCTCTCAGGACTTAACAAGTATGAACTCACCAGTTCAATCTTACCAATACCAGTTGCAATGGCTATGTTTTGCACGGTTGATGTATTAAGCATGTTGTAGTAAACATGCCTAACATGTCTTAGCTATTTTCCTTACCTTTTTATAGACAACTGGGCCATTCTCTGCTCTGGCAGCACCTGCCTTATGATGTTTAACTCTACCAATTGCATTTTTATCAGTACCAGTTCCAATGGCTATACTAGGTTGCGTGTAGTTAAACGTGCCTTATTATTTTCAGTACTGCACACTGTGTGATGTTCAAGTATGAACTGTCCAGCTCAATTTCACCAATAGCAGCTACAAACTTACAAAACATGACTTAGGATGTTGTTAAGCCTATTGCAATTAACAGTTGTATCCATTTTTTAATCTGTCCCATTGCTACCATGCTACTCTCCACAATGAAGATATACTAGAGATGCTGCCCATTTGCTATTTTGAGTGGATGCTAACCCTGTTGTAGTTAACATGCCTTTCCATGTACTTACGCAGGGCCATAACTGGCGATGCTGTTGTTTGTCGTCGAGGTTAGCTGCATCCCATGTCTTACAGTATTTTACATCATTTGTGCAATTACAATTTGGCTTCTAACATTTACTTGCTTCTTGTAGGTACACATGTCAGCGTCACTGATCCACGCTTCGACCCGGAGGAACACCTCGCCTCCGCTGCGGCCGACTTGGGGCGGGTTCTTGTCCATATGAAGTGCTCCAGCAACTACCCCTCAGGACTTACCAAGTATGAACTGACCAGTTGAATCTTACCAATACCAGTTGCAATGGCCATGTTTTGTACGGTTCATGTATTAAGCATGTTGTAGTAAACACACCTAACATGTCTTATCTATTCTCCCTACCTTTTTATAGACAACAGGGTCATTCTCTGCTCTAGCAGCACCTGCCTTGCGATGTTTAACTCTGCCAATTTCATTTCTATCAGTATTAGTTTCAATGGCTATACTAAGTTGTCTGTTGTAGTATACAATTCTATCCATTTTTTAATCCGTCCCTTCGCTACCGTGCTACAGTTTTGCAATGAAGATATCACTACAGATGCTGACATTTTATTACCATTTGCTATTTTTGGTGGATGTTAATCCTGTTGTATTTAACATTGCCTTGCCATGTACTTACACAGGGCTACAATGGGCAATGCTATTGTTTGCCGTCGAGGTTAGCTGCATCCCATGTCTTATACACCATCTGTTCCTAAATATACGTATTTTTAGAGATTCCAATATAGACTACATACGGAGCAAAATGAGTGAATCTAGATTCTAATCTAAACTATGTCTATATACATCTGTATGTAGTTCATATTGAAATCTCTAAAAATACTTGTACTTAGGAACAGAGGTAGTTGTATTTTACATCATTTGTGCAATCTCAGTTTAGCTTCTAACATTTACTAGTTGCTTGTAGGTACATATATGAGTGGCACTGATCCACGCTTCGATCCCTTTTGCGTATGGGGCAATGACATATTCATGAACAAGCATCAAGTGAGGAAACTAAGGAAGATTGTTAGGCGAAAGAGACGGGTGATGGGAATTAAGCTCTTTATTTACACTTTGTCCAAGACAACAATGAACTTTAGGATGGTAAGTAATGTGTTGCCTTTTCCCCCTGCCCACAACAAGTTATTCTATTGGACCTGAGTATCTGAAAGTTTTCGCTTTTCAGTGGTTTCCAAAGCAATTTACTGATGATTACCTTGCAAACTACATGTCCGAAGTGGAGGTAACTAAGGTTAAAGTATATAATTCATACTACCATGATAATGCTCTAGATGTCTTCCTGAAGGCGGTGATGGATGGGCGGGCGATCGTCACAAGGGGTTGGACAAAAGTTGTTCGTGCCTATGGCATGCAGGAGGGCACATTATGGGCATTCCGCCTCTTCAACACCATCAGCAGCCAAAATGATTTACATTTGTCTCTTCACCTTTACCGCCTCTAAATATTGTGGTTCATCATAGTTAATTGCTGCCTAATCCTATAATTACTGAATATATTGTACTGAAAATTCTATTTATGTATTGGTTGTTGAACCATTGTGCTAAGAATTTGAATTCCACGTTTCATATTTTAAAATTTCCAATTCGAATATTACAGGGAAAAATAAAATTAAACAGGTGTGAATAAAATAATGTACACACGGTTAGAAAGAAAACAACGTGTGCGATGAAAAATAGAGAACAGACGGTTCTTTGACGTGAAACGTTTGCGATGCCCGACGGACACACACACGGTTTCGTCTCATATGCGTGTGCGATTCATGGTAATATAGCAAACATTTCAAACATCTGTGCGTGTGTGATAGGAATACCTATCGCACACAGTTATGAAAATTGACACGTTGGCGATAGTAGAGGCACCGCACACATTTTACATTTTTGAATTGTGTGCGATAACGTACCTATCGCAAACACATCGGTAGATTAAATGTTTGTGATATCCACCTTTTTCACATGACTACAGCGGCATAATCGTTTCGGATGTCTCTCAGATCAGAAACGTAACGTCGAGACGTAACGTGTGGGACTGGCGTGACTTCTCATACATTTATTATATGGCGATCGTCAGTAGCCGCTCTCCTATACCTGACGGTTTTTGGGTCGTGGGGGAAGGACCTACCTATCGCCCACACTCACTAAGCGACGGTTTAAAACTCCGTCGCGCAAAGGGGTTAAAAACCGTTTGTATAGCATGTTACGGTAGCAGTGTGGCCCGAACCTGGGTAAACTATCGTGTCTACTGTTCTTCTTCTCTAGTTCGTGCTCGCCGGAACGTCACCGTGAGGTCGAGAGCACGTGAGATGGAGCAGAGCGGTAGCAGCGAGCGCACCCGAGAGTTCGAACCTCTTGGGTCCCTGGAGCCCCGATTTTGACACTTCCCTCTGCTCTCACATGGATGCATATTATCATATCGATCCATCTCTCCCATCATGTTGATCTTATGACTTATATCTCCTCTCTTTTTATCTCGATCATGCGCGCGTGCACACCCCCCCCCATGTATATATGTATACGTCTCGCACATGCATGTTCAAGGTCTCATCTCTCTCCATACCTAGTTAATTACCCCCAGCCCCCACCCCACATTGAATCTTTTTGTTCTTGTGTGCACATGGCTTCCATCTAGATGGGTCTCTTCTCCAAAACACACACTCACACTTAATCATCTCCTTCTGGCTACCCCTCTCTCTCTCTCTCACTCCTTCCCTCTATCCCTAAAACCAGTAAGACTATCCCTTCATTTAATTCCTGCCTATATGCACCATCGTTAGTAGTTTGCCTCGGTGTCTCTTGAACAAACATGTTATCTCGATGTCCACTCCTCTCACGCGCACACGCCTTTCTTCCCTATTTGCGGGCCTCTTCTCTCTCGCACCCCACCCCCCTCATTGGAGTCCTCTGCCATACACATCACCTCTCTACGATGAAGCCACACACACTTAATTACTTTCCCTAGCGAAGACTCCATTTCACACACACACACACTCTCTCTCTCCCCCCCTCTCTCTCTATATCTATCTCTCCCTTCTCTCTTTCACACGCACGGTCTCTCTATACAACCACACACACACACACACACATGCTCTAGGTGGAGTATTTGTTCCTACCACCATTCGTCCAACCTTACCCGTATGATAATCAATCGCATTAATTTACTTATAACATGGACAAATTCTACTTTATTTTACTAGTTAACAAACTTCTCATAATTATATCATGCAAATCACGAGCAGGAAGTGACATTTTTTTACACAATCACATTAATACGGCCAGGTAAATTACAAGCCAAGGTACCATTATACTTATATCCCGATGAAAAAGGTGGAGTACATGTCCGAGGAGTAGAGGCGCACACACAAACTCCCTACCAAACACACCCTTTGTGCACGCGCATGCGAGTTACATGACACACCCTAAATGGACCCGTATGTGTACAATTTGTGCATGCATGGGTACACGTGATGGAGCGCATTTATTTAAGCTGGACGGTGAACCCAAACAGTTGCAGCATTCAGTCCCCTCTAACTGCCTCTTCTCTGCTCGCCGTCGCCCGATAGCCATGGCCCGGCCGAAGGTAACGACATACGGCATTCTCCCACCAGAGCGGCGCTTTGAGCTACTTCCGGAGATCTGGATGCAGCGCGAAGCCCGGATCGCAGCCGTCCTTCCTTCGGACTAGCCGGAGCCGGAGGAGGAGGCGGTGGAGGCAGAGCAGCATGCGGTCACGGAGGATGTGGAGCCGGAACAGGAGGAGGATGACGCGGGCGAAGCAGAGCTGGAGGAGGAGGACGACGACGCAATGAGGTAGAGCCAGCGCCACCGGCTGCATGCTTCGCCATGGCCAATGTCATGGCGGAGTTGACCCAAGAGGTGGGTGCAGTGGAACAACGGGCCATCTGGAGTCCATCTAGTCGGAGGCCGAGGTGGAGGCCAACCACCGCTTCCTCCGCCAGTGGGAGTGGGGGATCAACAAGATGTTCGCTGAACTAGAGGAGGATCAGGAGGAGCTGAAGTTGCAGCAGGCAGCTGCCTACCCATCTCCAATGACGAGTAGTGTGGTCTAGCTTAGGTTATGTGTGTAGTACTAGTTACTACTCCTATTGCATGGTTTGTATGGATTTGAGATATCTAATACGTACTCCTCAATGTAAACTGCTTTTAAGATGAATGAATGAAAGCTTGGCACCTCTGATCGCCTTTTGTTTGATAAAAAAGATATCTAATATACGTGGAACGTGGTACTCCCTCCTTTCTGGTTTAAATGGCTCATCTAAAAAAATAGATTTCCATTATATTAGGCTCACGTTGGTTCAAGTTAAAGGGCTTTGAATCTTACGCCACATTTATTTCATAGAGATAAAGAGAAAGGAAATTAGACAACCACTATGGGAGTAAAACATAGGTGGTAACATCACACTTATCTAGACAAAATAGATGACCTGGCAAGTAATTAATGATGAAAGAGGGACATGTAGTGTAACATACAGTAGTAGAGCAAGTACAATAAGATGACGTAGGCGGGCTATCTATACTTAAAAAAACATAAGGTTCCCATTTCACCTTTCTTCCCACCACCCCTTTGTCCAACCTTCCATGTATATGATAATCAATCACCTTAATTTCCTTAGCTTCTGAACCAATTCCACTTTAATTTACTTACCAAACTTCTATTCAAAATATAAGGTAATTCACGGTCAGAATTTGATGAACATTTATTTACACAATCATATTATTATTGAAAGGTAAATCACAAGCTAACATACTAGAATATTTATATCCCGTTGCAATGCACGGGCATTGTTCTAGTATATTTGTGTTGAGTTGGAAGAGAGAGAAGAGAAGAGAGAAGACAAGCGGGCTACAAACTAACAGCCGACTGTAGCACGTGCTCCTAGAGACTTCGTGAGAGAGGGAGGTGGGCCATGTATCAATGAAGTAGTACTTATTTACATCTAACTATTATACTTGCCGGCTATATACTTTGCTATAGTTGACATGGTAGCATCATATAGCCAGCAGCTAGCTGTACTATTAACCATGCTCGTAGCTAGTTATTACTACAAATGAGTAACATCACACATACCAAGACACCACGTATGTTACTCCCCACTATAGAGGTAGTTACTATTCTAAGTTACTCCCCGCTGTGGGTAGTCATGCATGCATCTTTTTGTAGTACTACTAGTCTACAACCTAATAAATGAAGAGTTGCACGACACCACATATGCTACTCCCCACTATAGAGGTAGTTACTAGTCTAAGTTACTCCCCGCTGTGGGTAGTCAAGCATGCATCTTTTTGTAGTACTACTAGTAGACTGGTCGCTTCCCGCGGACATGCCTGGGCGGTGGAAGAGGAAGGAGAAGAGAAACGGGTTGTGGAGTACACCAGCTGCAGCACGAGCTACAAGGAACTTTCGTGCCAAACAATGCATAGTACAGTATTTAGAGCAGGTACAATAGCAGGCTTATAGCCTGCTTACATGGCAAGTTTGCCTATGTGGAGGAGAGATACATGAAAAGGTAAGCGGAGTGGTCTCTCGTGCAAGAGCCTAGCTATATGCGTGCTCCAAGACAGATACAATAAATGTGAAGAAAGAGATAGAGAGAAGACGAGAAAAAGTACTAACCTTATAGCCAACCTTATAGCTAACATTGTTGTATGAGTGACTTTATGTGTTGACTATAGATGATATGGAAACATCTTATAGCCAGCCGTTGGATGTATTATTAACCATGCTCTTAGTAGTACTCGCAACTAGTAGTAGGTAGTATGAATTGTACTTTAGGTTGCGTGTGGATGGCATGGCTACAACATGCAGGCTGCATGTCGAACAACATGTAGGCTATAGTTCGACAACCTACCGCTCCGCCTCACATGGTTTGGCCATGCAAGATTTGCATGCAGGCATGTCACGCATGTAGTTATCGAAGTCATGCTCAAAAAATGGCGACGAGGTACGGTAGTCCGCGTTGGTCCCTGTGCTCGAAAAACAAACTAATGCCAGTCATGCGTGCTTAAATTCTGGGCTAGTTGATGGACGCGAATGTGCCGTACAACGAACCGCCCACCAGCTCCCTAATCTCAAATATAAACTGTACTAGTTCGCACCCGTAGAACATCCATTCCGAAGGGACGAAGTGCATTGAGAAAAATGAAGGGACGAAGCCCTGCAGTTACCATCTCATCTCACGTAAACTAGTTCCCAAAGGGACAAGGCAGTTCATCGCCATTGCCATGGATTTGCAAGGCGGTGGTGCTTCTCTTCCTCGTCCAGGTTGGGAGACATTGGATGCCGATCCTCTGGGAGAAATTGTAAGTCGCTTCGACTTCCTCACATCCGCAAGACTCAGCGGTACTTGCACCAAATACTTTAAGACGACACATAAATATGTGTGGGAGAAGGCCATGCTAGTCGGTCTGCCATGCACCCTCGAGGATGAGGATGTTGTTGGTGCAATATCTGCCTACCTGTGTTTTGGAGATTGTTGACAGAATCAGGTATGGACTGATTTGTTTGCTAGTGCATACAGAGAGAAATAGTCCATTTAGAACCAAAGAGAATGTTGTCTCCGGTGCCAAGTTCGAGGAACTTCACCGAAGTATATATGCGTTGCAGAGAAGAATGAGCTACATTTGTTGAAGATATGTATATGAGAAGATTGTTGTGAAGGAATTAACCCCTCGAAAGTTTAATGCTGAAGCAAAGCATTTGGTTCGGTACTGTCGTCCGAAGAAATTGACTGTAGCGAACAGAAGTTGAAGACAGATTGAAGACGTAGTATTCTTTTCGTCTTTCTTCTTTGGTTCATTTGAGTCATAGGACCTCCGTACTATTAAGAGGGGTATAGGTTCTCGAAGCTTAGATCAGGTGTGATGCTAGCCCAAAACCTATGAAAGTTGCGAGAAAAATCTCTTTGTGTTCCGAGCAAATACTTGCCAGCAAGAGACTCTGATCTTCTTCGCTGCGAGAGATTTGTCTCTAACCGAGGAGTTAGCATTACTTGCTCCGCAAGAAATGTTACCATTGTGCTCAAATTTCTGACCGTTGGACTCGTGCGTTCGGTCATTGGCTGATCCTCATGTCCAATTTGGTCATTTCCCATCAGGGAAGGCTGCGGCTATAAATAGCCACCCCGCTCCAACGTTGTCCGTTGGCTGCTCCGCTTGAGATTTCTGAGAAGATTGATTTGAGCAACCCCTCTATGAGTGATTTGAGTTTGAGATCCACCGAGAGAAAATCAAGAGCCCAAACTTAGACAGTGGTTTAGCATCACAGTAGTTCTGAGTTAGAGTTCTTGTACCTATTAGTCTTGAGAGCTGCGCACTCTCTAGACGGATAGGTTTCGGCTCGAGTGTTGAAGAGTTGTTGTCTTCACCGAGCTAGATCTTCAGCAACCAAGAGTGATTGTGGTTCGCGAAGGTTGACCGAAGGTTTGGAGAACGCCGACAAGGATCTACCATGAGTGAAATCAACTGGAGTCTGATCAGCTTTGAGTTGAAGGAGAATAAGGTGAAGAGAGTTTATCTTCCGTGTTAAGTCACAGCCCCGCCAACCAGACGTAGCCCTTTGGCAGAAGGGTGAACTGGTCTACCAAATCTCTCTGTCGCCATCGAGCACCACTAGTTTAATCTACTTTACTGCAATTACTTCAGCAGTTTATTTTCATGCTCTGTGTCGATAGTTTACCAGATCATTATCATCTGTTGTATCTTTCATTCGTTTCGTTCAATTGTGTTGTTGTCATCAGATATCATTGTGTTCATCCCGTTGCATTCTCATCACTTGTTTTCATTCATCACTGTCATATTCCTTGGTTCATCTGTGTTAACTTATTATAGTCTTATTTCTCTGTGCATGTGATGTTTTGTCTCATTCTACTGCATCTGTTTGCATGTTGCATTACTCTCATCGTAGTTAAACCCGTGATTTCCCAAGCTCGTGCTGTTATCACTTCCTTCATCAAGGAATATGCTTCTGAAGATGAAGATTGATTTAGTTCATTTCCCCCTTTCCATTATTACGCTGCTGTGATTGGGATAGGTTTCGAAACATTCGAAAGAATTTTTGAATCTCCCATTCACCCCCTCTGGTCGATATACTTTCGGTCCTAACAGATGTTTCCTGGGGGGGTCTCCCAAGCGTGGCGTGGCCGTAGTTGCAAGTTGACGCCCCTTGAGATGCCGACACTGAGGGGCACTCGGGTGGCTGTGGTCGCGCCGCTATGACCCGGTTGGGTCTACTTTATTTAACCAGGATGACGTTGCGGAGAGGATTTAGGGCCGGGGTACGGCTCTAAAACTTCAGTGAACACAAAGCAACGCTCAAATGCCTAAAGTATGTCGCTTATCGACAATGTACATTAGACTAGCCACAGTGGGAGTAACTTCAGCAGTAACATCGAGTTGAACTCAGCAAATTTGCCTATGTGGCAATGAGTTAATGAGGAGAGAGATAGTTTGAGTAACTTAGCTAGTTACTCATACTATTAGTAACATCACACATACCAATAAAATATGAGTCTATAACTTAATAAATGAAGCTTTGCATGACCCCACACTTATGTTACTACTACCCACTATGAAGATAGTAATATAGTCTAGGGATATGTGTATGTTACTAGTGTATGTTACTCTCCACTATGGCTAGTCTTAATGATACTACGGGTGACATGCATTATTATTTTCTTAGTCCTGGTTTATTGGCCCCCTTCGCATTTTGTGCTAAATTTTGACCTTAGATTTAACTAACAAAATGTTAATGCACGTGACCAAAAATAATATCACTGGAAACTATGTACAAACACAAATCCAATGATATAATTTTTGGTGACATGCATTAACATTTTATTAGTTAAATCTTTGGTCAAAATTTGCCACAAAATACAATGGGACCAATAAACCAGGACGGAGGTAGTACTAGTAACTAGTAGTACTGGTAGATGCTCATAATTAATGGAGGGTCGAGTACCAGACGTGAACGATACAAAGTGCGACCTGGCACACCACTAGGGCTGGACCAAAAGCTTGTAGCTCACGAGCTTAATGAGCACTCGATAGTTCGGCTTGTTATGCTCGTGGCCCGCTTCTTAATGAACAAACCCAATCATCAATTTCAGCTTGTTAAGCTTAACAAGCTTAACGAATGAGCTAACACATTTCATGAGTTGCTCGCTAAGCTCGTTAGTAACAACACAACACATATTTCATCTTTTGCGACAAAATTGTTAATGGGCGCTCACGGGCTTAACGAGCTTCAAACGAACCGAGCCGAGCAGGGTTTTTTGCTCGTTAATCTTACCGAGCTTAACGAGCCGAGCCTTAACGAGCATGAACTTAATGAGACGAGCAACTCGTTAATCCACCCCTGCACCCTGCTTGGAATAAGCGGGTAGCTATCTAAAAAAAATCAACAACTCAAAAAAATGACGACCTGGCACGTACACAATTTTAAACGATTGTTTTGATGGAGTGAAAAAGAAAACTACTCCACTATACGTGTATATATATATAGGCAGGAGCCTCTGCTCTTGCTTGCTAGGGTCTCTCTATTCACACACTCTCATCCTCTCCAGATCTAAACAAGATAGCGGTGGTCACACTATCTTTCTATCCTCACCGTTGGTTATAGATCCAGATGTGTCCCCGCCACCGGGGAAGGGGAGGAGGGGCAGCGTTTAGGCTGTCGTCGACAGCGAGGGAGGAGAACCATTTCCGGTCGCACCGTTATCTCTAGCCGAGCGCTGGCGCGGGAGGTGAGGGAGTCCTGGATTAAGGGGTCCACGGGCCGCCAGCCCATTGCTTATGGGCCGGACTAATGGGCTATTATGGAGCCCAGCCAGGGCGTGGACCCGTAACTGGATAGGAGATCTTCGGAGCCGTGTTGTGCCCTCCAAGTCAAGATTTAGCGTGATCTTTCCTTTGTTGTAACCGACCGTATGTAACCCTAACCCTACTGGTGTCTATATAAACCGGAGGGTTGTAGTCTTTAGGGCTAGAGCAACATCCAATCCCTCATCAACCTAGGGTTTAGCTCGCCTGATCTCGAGGTAGCTCGACTCTGTAATCATACCATACACATCAAATACAATCAAGCAGGACGTAGGATTTTACCTCTTAGAGAGGGCCCAAACCTGGGTAAACACCGTGGTCTTCATCCCTTGTTGCCCATTGATCCTAGATCCACAGCTCGGGAGCCCCTACCCAAGATCTGTCGGTTTTGACATCGACATTGGTGCTTTCATTAAGAGTTCCGTTGTTGGGTCACCGAAGGATCGATGGCTCAACTGATCATCGGAGATGGCGTCAGCTCCGGGGACCTCTTTGTCCCCGTCTAGCCCTTCGTGTTCAGCAGCATCGTGCTGCATGCCAACCCAACTGGTCATCTAGACCAAATCAACAATTTCGCCCCCAAGCACCGGATTAGATTCGGCAACCTGGAGTACATCGCGGACGCGCGAGGCGATCTGGTTTTTGCCGGGTTTGCAGCCTAACCCGGTACCCCTATCGGCCCCGCAGTACCGGCTCCAGAGCTTTCTCTCGATACGATCTACGGATCGGCCTCAACCCCTCAGCCGGCCTCGAGCTTAGGCAGCTCCACCCCGTCCGAAGACTAGGGATCTCCTTCAGCCACGCCAGCGATACTCGCCGAAGAGCTAGCTTCAGGCCTTGGCGGAGAAGTAATGTTCGGACGCCGAGAGTCACTCGGCCGAACCCTCTCCTCACGATACGGATCTGGCCTCGAGCCCCAGTAACGGGTCGATGTTCGAAAATTCGGAATCATCCCTGGCCGAACTTCCCCTCACCACTTGGCTTCGAGCCCCAATTCGGAGATAGCATCCGAAGACCAGGTCTTTCCCTTGGTCTCCCCTGCCTATCCGGTCATGAGCCCGACCCCGGGCCTCGAGATCAACTCGGCACTCGGAGACCAGGATCCGGTCCGGACCTGGATCACCCCTCGACCCGCCACAACAGAGACCGGTCCTGAGCGGCCGTCACATGCCGGCTTTGCAAATCTCGCCTTGTTAAACAAGGCGCTTGACCAAATCCGAATGATGGCTATTCGAGATGACTTGCCCTCGGCCTCCGTTCAGCAGCCCCTCAAGGTGAAGTACAGGGAATTTTACGACCCACCCACCACACCTAGTAGCAATAGTCGAGGACTTAACCGACATGTTGGACTACACCTCGGAAAAGACCGAATACATGGACGAGGATAGTGGAGCCACGTCTAACACCGATACTGATGATGACATGTACCTGGGGTAGGGTCTTAGGCCTGACCTACGGGACCTACCCAAGGACACCTCATTCAAGGATTCAAGATTTACACAGTTAATCTAAGGATATGTCGATTAGAATGGTCACAGCTTGCAAGTCACTCGACGACAGTCCCACTCGGTCGCTACCCCACCACTCGACTATCCTGATTCACTCGGAGTACCTGATTTCACTCGGAGTAGAAGACCTAAAGCCACTCGAGGATGGCAACAGTCGGGCAATCAGTTCGTCCCTCTAATGATTATTAATTGTATGCGTTACCAGCAACGCTCGCACCTTTACTGTGACATTGAACCCTTGCATTATGGAGGAGGGCGAGGGGTCAGTGGACTCTATATAAGCCACCCCCACCTCTTAAACAAGGGTTCGCACCTCCTGTAACTCAACACTCCAAGAAACAAAGCTCCCACAGCACCGAGACATAGGGCTTTTACCTCCTTCGAGAGGGGTCTGAACTCGTAAATTCGAGTGTACAATCTCGCCATAGCTAGGCTCTGCCCTCTCCTACGTACCCCCTACCTCTACTATCAGATCCATTCCCACGACAATTGGCACCGATCGTGGGGCAGGCGTCTAAGCGACTTCCGGTGAGGTTGCATTCTTCGAACTTCTTCGACATGGTTTCCGGCGGTGGATTGTCCCTGGGCCGCGAGATCCGTCTCGGTGCACTCAGTTTCATCGCCGACGATTCGTCCTGGCTCCAGGAAGCCCCCCTCGACGTCAAAGCGCTCCCTATTCGCGGAGTGGCACACTTCCGTGCGAGTGCCTGTGGCGTCCTCTTGAGGCAGCCGTCGACTCAGTATCGGTCGGCTCCGGTGGCATCTTCACTCCCCGCTACTCGCCGTCGCAAGCGATCTGGTCGCCCGTGGCTCCAACGGTGGGTGAAGCACGTGGTGGCTTGACAGTCGTCCACTCCTCAGATCGCGGCAATCGAGCCCGACGAGTCCCTTTATGGCTTGTTCGATTTATCGTCTGGCCACTTGGATACGCTTTCCGAGTGTGAAAGCAATGATACCACGGCAGAAGTCCTCATGGTTGGCCCCTAGCGTAGCCCACCAGGATTTCCCCGTGGTGTGGGCGAAAGCGGTGGGCCGTCACACGGCAACGACGAATACTACCCGCAAGCCCTCACTGCGGAACAAAGAGCAGAACTGCAGCACAGGAATGAGCAGGCTCTCCAGACCCCCATCGTTGGGCAGACTGCCGAGGCTCAGGCCTTGGAGGCTACATGCGTGGTGTCGTGGTATTCTCACGTCAGATGCCAGGGGGTGGCTTATCGTGGGTGGAGCCAAGAGGACGTCGTCGGGCCCTGGAAGCGGGAGTGAGCACGAGCTCGATCGCACACGAGACGTACCCAGGTTCGGGGCTCTCCGGAGAGATAACACCCCTAGTCCTGCTCTACGGGGTCTCCGCATGATGACTATGATCAAGAGTGTACAAGGTTGCTCCTTGAGCTGTGTTGCTACAGGAGGAAGATGGGTAGAGCTACCTCTCTTCTCCTAGCTATGGTGGTGTATGGGAATGAAGGCTGAACCCTTTGCATGGGTGAACCCTGGGGGATTTTATAGGCCAACCCCCCAGGGGTACATTGGTAATACGGCCGGGTGTAGGACCCGGACGTCAGTGTCTAGGGTCGCCGGGTTCTCCGCCGACTGCTGGGGCCCACCCCTGGAGGACCCCGCCGGCTGCCGAGAATTTAGCCGATAGGTAGGGCCCGCCGCCTGCGGGCCACGCTGATTGCTTTTTGCTGTAGCTTTGTACTTGATGACAGAGGCTTCGTCAGGAGTCGTATGGCTACAGTCCCGCGTCATGGGGGTTGGTGGCCGCTTGGCGCACACTGTAGCCACGCTCTGTCTTGTCGTAGCGGGTGAGTGCGGACTCCGAGGGGAGGGAAGGGCCCGTCTGACGGGAGCCGGCCCACCCCTCAACGCCGCCTTCTAGGGGTGTGCCGCCTTCTGGTAGCTCGCGGACAGGTTGGGCCCGCCGCCTGTGGGCCGTACTGATCACCTTTTTCTGTAGCATGACCCTTGCTGACGAGGGCCATGTCCTGAGTTGCATGGATACAGTCCTGCGCCAGGTGGGTGGGTGGCCGCTCGGTCAGCCTACACTGTAGCCATGCTCCTCCGGGATTCAGGGGAGTAGTTGGCTCTGCAGCCATGCCCCATCTCGTCGGAGTAGGTGAGTGCGGACTCCGAGGGGAGGAGGGGGCGTCTGCTAGGAGCCGGCCTCCCCCAAGAGCCGCCTTCTATGAGTGCGCCATCTTCTGTAAGACGGCCACTTGGTCCTAGCTGGACCAAGGAACCGGCCGCATGCCCGGAAGGCATGAAGGGATTTGCTAGCCCCGATGTCTTGAACTGTTATTAGGTCCGGATGAGGCTACCCAGGGTCTATCCCCCCGACAGTAGTCCCCGAAGCTGGTGAGGTGCCACGGCTCAAAGCCGGAGTGCCTCAGCAGTTTCCTCCTCTGAGAGATCTTGTGTCTTTGCTTCGTCCGGCTTGAAGAAGCCGCCTGACAGGAGCCGGCCAAGGCAACGCCGGCCGCTTGGTGTACTTGAATCGCTGCGGCGGGCGCCGGGTGGTACGCCTCCGGGTGGCGCGCTTGCCGCCCATTGTACGCTTGCCACGCGTCGCCAGCAGGCCAAGCCGGCCAGCCAGCCCACGTGCGCGACAGGACGCTGCCGCAGGCCCGGGCCCGCCACTACGCAGCCTCGGCGCGCGCGCGGATCCGCTGCGGCCAAGGCAGACGGTTGCCCTTCTAGGGCGGAGTGATTGCGAGCCATTAAGGCGCGGGATATGCGGGGGCGTGCAGGACATGGGCGCAGTTAATCCCCACGCCCCCCCGCGAAGTGTCGCATTCGGCCCCGCCGCCGCTGCCGTATATATAGGAGGGAGGGGGCGGCCAAACGCACGTGCACCCCCTCCGCTCTCTTCTTCCTCGCTGCTCTGCATCCTTGCTGCTGCTGCGCTGCCGCTGCGGCCTCGCCGCCGTCCAGCCTCACCGCGCCACCGCAGACTCGCCACCGCCCAACGTTGCCGCGCCGCAACCAGGCCACCGCGAGCCATGGCGCTAGGCGAGTGGGATGGCTCCAACGTCCATGATGGGCTCCTTGAGTTCCTCCGCGCGATGCGTAGGATTCCCGTCGAGGGGGTCATGGGGACGCACCTTCCCGACACGTGGGAGATCTCGCCGGCGCCGAGGGCCGGCGAGTTCGTCGTCTTCCGGAGCCACTTCCTCGTCGGATTCGGCTTGCCGACGAGCGCCTTCCTCCGCTCCTTCCTCGACTCTTACCATATTCAGCCTCACCATCTCACCCCCAACACGGTGGTGCTCCTTTCCACCTTCGTGACCTTCTGCGAAGGCTACCTTGGCGTCCTGCCCACGCTCGGGCTGTGGGGCAGGTTCTTCTACCTGAAGCTGGGCACCCAGGCCAAGGGTGAGCCAGCCTAGTGCGGCTCCTGCGTCGCCGTGCGGTGCACCGGCTCCGGGACCCGCTTTCCTCCCATTGCTCTGCTGGAGTCGGTGAAGCTATGGCAGAAGTCATACTTCTATGTCCGCAATCTCCACCCGACTCGAGATTACATCAACTTGCCGACTTTCGTAATCGGCCCGCCTGGCGAGCCGCGGAACAACCAGGGGCAGCAACCCTCCAAGCCATTGCCGGCTGCCATCACCAACGTCCTCATCCGGCTGCAAGGGATGACGAACTTGGGGGGCCTCAAGCTGGCGGATTTGCTGGCTGCCTTCGTCCACCGCCGGGTTTCGCCCCTCCAATTTCGGCCACACCTGATCTGCGACATGAGCGGCCACTAGGACCTATGCCGGATGTCGACCAAGGAGCTGCCGACTGTGGAGGTAGTCCGCCATGTCAACTACTTCTCCGATAGCAAGCTCAGCGAGACTGAGTGGAGATTCAGCAAGGAGCCGTACAGCCGCACCAACCCGCTGCCTGCGGTTAGTATCTGGTCCCCATTTTTTTCTTATGCAGTACTCTTTATCTGACCTGACCACCCGAACGCGGGGCAGTGCTTCCCTGGTCAGACAACAGCTGGCGCGCCGACTCCGAATCACCAGTGGATGCCGGACCACGAGGAGAGCAACGTGGGTGACCCCGAGATGGGGGCTACCGTGTTGGAAGAGGACGACGCCACCGGGGGAGGCGGCGCTGGAGCAGGCGGAGCCGCGGGAGGCAGCGATGTCCGGAATTGGCCGGATGATGATGAAGATGACGACGGAAAACACCGCCCCGAAGGTGCCGACAGGGCAGGCGCCGGCTCCTCGACGGCGCAACCGACAGGCGGAGCGCCGACTGGTGCACCCGGCGCGCCTAAACGCCGTGCCGAGGGGATGTTTGGTAGCAAGCTACCCAAGAAGGCCAAGTCGACGGCCGCGACCAAGCGGCAAGAGGCCGCGAAGACGGCTGCCAACCGGCGGGGCCCGAAGGAGCGCCCAATGGTGTCCGGGTAAGTGCGTTAGGCGCACTGTCTTGATTATTTCTTTCTTGCAAGCTTCTTATATTTGCTTGATTTGCCGCGCAGGGCTCCCCTTTCCACATCGCGATTTCCGTCCGCCTCGCTGATCGGACCAGTAGGCAGCTCTGAGGAGGCCCGGCACGTGGATCCGGCCGCCGCCCTTCGGGAGGCGACGGAGAGGAACGCGCGGGAGGAGCGGGAGGCTGTAGCGCGGGCGGAGGCCGATGCCCAGGCCGCCACATCGGCACAGGTAGAGGCCCAGGCCATGGCGCAGGCGGAGGCGGAGGTGGCGACCAAGGCGCAGTCGGAGGCTGACGCCAAGGTTGCGGAGGATCCGGCTGGTGGCGAGATCCCGGAGGCCGCCAACCTCGAGCAGCCGGAGCCACCGGTGGTGGAGATCTAGGCGTCGCCTGGAACAGCTGGAGCCGACCATATGGCCCCAGAGCAGGGGGCGACCGACCCCGTCGACCCGAAGGCGGAGGTGGTTCAGCGGGCGCCGGGTGCTGGTGAGCGGGGAGGCGGCCATCCCGAAGGGCCGGAGTGGCCTTTGGCCGGCGCCGGGCTAGCGACAAGCTAGGCCCTAACAACGCGTGCCTCCGTGCGCCTGCGCCCATCGCGGGCGGCCTCCGCGCCGAGGCCGGTAGAGGTCAGGGCCGCGAGCTCGCCGGGAGCCGACACCGAAGCCACAAGCTCTGCTCCGCCTGGTTGGGCACCAGGAGCCGGCCCGGCCACCCTGAACCTCGCGGTGAAGGACGTCCTGGACAAGTTCTCCGCCCACGGCGCCACGCTCCTGAAGGCGAGGAGCGAGATGGTGGCGATGCAGACGTTTGTCCAGTTATGTTCTTGATCCTGTTTTTTATTTTTTTGATCTTCAGTGGGGGCGCGCCAGCGCACCCATTGGGTGTAGCCCCCGAGTTCCAAGCCAGCTGCTGAGCAGTCGGGTTGGAACTTCTAGGCGTGTTTCTGGATTCTGAGATGTCGCTCTTGCCGCATGATTACCACAACCTGCGCGCGGCCGCCTTCAACTCCCAGAGCCAGGCGCTTGCCACTCGGACCGGCGAGTTGTGGCAGAGCCAGGGTACGTAGACCGGCTATCAGTGGAGGCGCGCAAGCGCACCCACTGGGTGAAGCCCCCGAGATTCAGACCGACTGCTGAGCAGCCGGGCCGGATCTTCCTGGCGACTTCTTGTCTTTGTTAACGCCGATGATTCTTCTTTGCCTTTGCAGAGGCCACCGCCAATTTGCAGAGCCGCGTGCACGGGCTCGAGAGCCAGCTTCAGGCCAAGGAACTGGAGCACAGCCAGGCAGCCGCGGAGCGCAATTGGCTAGAGAAGGAGCTGGTTGACTAGGCAGCCAGGCACGCGAACCAGGTCCGACAGCTGAAGGACGGGGAGGAGCTCCTCAAGGCCGAGTTCGAGTCTCAGCGCTCGGACTGGGCCGAGAGGGAGAAGTGCCAGTCGGAAGGTTATGAGGTGATCGAGGGCATGCTTGAAAGTAACTTTTCTTTCTTGCTTGGAGGCGCCGGTTGTTACTGGGAGTCGGTCTCTTATTCCTTTGTCTTCTTTTGGGCAGAGTACTTCCCGGATCACTCTGGTGCCATCGGCTAGGCGATTGAGGCACGGCGCAACCAGCGGAGGAGTGTGGGCAGGGAGATTGCGCCGGACCGGCCCCGGAAGTTGGGCGAACAGTTCCTGGGCGTTTGGCTGCGTCTTGAGCCGGTGCGCCATCTGCTCCACCGGTTTCAGCGCGCCGGGTCGCAGGACTTCGAAGGGCACTGGCCGGGTGTGCAGGTCCCCCTGACTCCTAGCCTGACCGCCGACTGGTTGGAGGTGGCGGGGAACGGCTTGACGCCTAAAAGGGCGCCGCGGCATGGGCCGGTGCCAAGGTGGCGCTGGAATTTGTGAAGCCGTGGTACCCGAGCGTGAGCCTGGCACAACTAACCACCTTCCGCCAGGAGGCGGCGCCGGTGTCGGCATTCTGGGAATGAAGGTACCCAGACTTGCCTGCCTGTGGCCCACGGCGTGGCTCCATCGATGGCCTGGTACGGCCCAGCTTCAGCGACAACAACTCAAGACCCTCGCGAGGCGGACGACACCAAGACCTCCACGAGGAGCGGCCTCCTCAGGTTGGCTCCCGAGGAGCAGAGATCTCTATGCAAGCCTCACCTCATGAGGTTCGGATGACGTAAGCCATGACGACCAAGGCCAGGCGGGCCCCAGCGGGCGTAGTGTACTAGTTTCCTCTTTGGTGCTAAAGAGGCAAGCGCAGGCGCGGAGTCCCGAGGAATCAGCCAAAGGTTTCCATTCCCGTGCAACAAGACCAAGACCGCTAGGACGGCAGGATGGAGGTCGTCACCAAGCCCACCATGACGTCATGACTAGAGGCTTTTGCAGGCGAAGACTACTTTTGTCATGATAGCATGTACTAGTTGTCTCCCTTCGAATTTGGCCATTGTGGGATCCCTTCCCGCCTTTCATTTGGGAAGAGGACCAAGGCCACTAAAATAGGACTTAGCCACCACCGTAGAGGGGATCGGACCCTCGGGTGGATCATTCAGATCACCCTCATTCCACCAGCTCACTCGAGCTCAAGAACACCTCTCCTCCTGAGGCTGTTCGCCACTGTACTAGTTCATCCTCAGCCCCTCGAGGCCAATCCACCACAAAGCAGGAGTAGGGTTTTACACCGCAAGGTGGCCCGAACCTGGGTAAACTGCTGTGTCGCTTTTCCTTATAGTTCGTCAAGCTAGGCTGTGAGATTAGCGAGTAGGCAGACTGAGGAGGACGAGTTCTTTGCACGCACCCCAGAGTTCAAACCTATCAAGGGTTTGTGGAACCCGAAATCCGACATTTGGCGTGCCAGGTAGGGGTGCGACGGAGCCTCTTCCCCGCCGGTCGATCCACCATCGCTCCACCGCTTCCATGGCTGACGCTCGTCGAGCTTGTGCTGAGCGTCGGGCCGCCCTCGCCGCCCGCGTCGCTCAGACAGCGCCTGCGGGTGACAGCTGCCCTCGCCGTCCCCCTTCTCCAGTGGCAAACGCCGCCACTAGCCCCGCGGGGCACGAGCAGCAAGCTTCGTCGCTGCACCCTTTCGTGCGGCGGGATGGGTGCACCGCCACCCCATCGTTGACTCCGGCTGGTTCGTCGTCTCATGCTCGTCGCGGGCCGGCGAACGTGCAGGCTGCGTTGCTCATGGCGCGCGAGCTCCAGCGCTACCGCCCCATCGACGACCTCTACGAAGACTGGCTGGACCGCATCGCCGAGCTTGTCAGCGCCGCCGGGGACTCTCGTGCACCGTCCCGCTCGCTGCGGCGGGTGACGTAGCCCACGGAGCACCTCCTCCACCTCCCCGTCAAGACGTCGCCCTCAGGCCAAGGCGCGAGGCCCCGCGGCACGACCCACCGCGCATGGCGCCGGCGTGTGAAGAGGAAAGCTGCCAGGTGGTGCAGCGGCTGCAAGAAGATGCTCGTGCAGTCCCAGCACCGCCACGTCAAGACCGCGCGCCGCCTGCAGCGGTGGCGCGCGAGCGCCAAGACCAGGCTCCACCTCCACGACGGGCTCCCGTGACCACAGCGGGTTGCCGCGCATTCACTTTGGAGCTACGCAGCATCGTCTGGCCGGGGAAGTTCAAGCCCAACCTGCCTCCGCGCTACGACGGCACCCCCGACCCTGCCGAGTTCCTGCAGCTCTACGAGCTAAGCATCGAGGCAGGCAACGACGACGAGAAGGTTATGGAGAACTAGTTTCCCATGGCCCTCAAGGATGGTGCGCGCTCGTGGCTCCTGAACCTGCCCGCGGGATCGATCTCCTCCTGGGACGAAATGCGAGAGCGTTTCGTCGCCAACTTCCAGGGCACTCGTGACCGTCCACCGGCTGCGGGTGACCAGCGGCGCATCAAGCAGCAGCCAGGAGAGACCTTGCAGAAGTACATCTAGTGCTTCAACAGCGTCCGCCTCAAGATTCCCAAGGTGTCGGACGAGGCCATCATCTCGGCGTTCACTGATGGCGTCCGCGACGTCAAGATGAAGGAGGAGCTCGCCATACATGAGGACCTGTGCACGGCTCTAGAGATGTTCAACATGGCAACCAAGTGTGCGAGAGCTGAGGAAGGTCGCCTCTCTCTCCTGGAGCTCCTAGGGGCTGACCCAGAAGACAAGAAGGCCAAAGCCAAGGACGTGAAGCGCAAGGGACCGGCCGTGCTCGCGGCTGAACCAGAGATGAAGCGCGGCTGCGACCACCCAGAGTCATCCAAGGGCAGGCGCCCGTTCTGCGTCTTCCACAACGTGCACAACCACAACACCAACAACTGCCAGGAGCTCTGGGCCATCCGTGATGGGCGCCTCGATTGACACCCCGAGCGCAGCGGCCGAGGCTACGGCCGCGGAGGAGGCCGAGGTGGAGGACGCTGGGACGGCCGCGACCCCCGCCAAGAATGGCGCGATCAGCCTCGTGAGGACCGCTGGCAGGGCCAGCCTCGCGAGGGCCCCTGGAGAGACCAGCCTCATGAGGACCGCCCTCAGGGCAACGCTGGCCTTCCTCCGCTACCACCACCACCAAGAAGGAATGACGACCACCACCAGGACGAGGGGGCTGGGGGCTTCCCGGAGCCTCATGCCATCGCCTGCATCCTAGGCGGCGCTCAGGCCCCTGCCTCTCATCGCATCTTCAAGCAGTTTGCCCGTGAGGTGAACGCGGCCCTCCCCAAGCTCGAGACAACGCGTCCGCTCAGGTGGTCCAAGTGCACCATCACCTTCAGCCCATCCGATCAGCTGAAGTGCGTGGCAACTGCCGGCGCTCTCCCGATGCTCTGCTCGCCTACCATCAGCAACATGCTCGTCACCAAGACTCTCATCGATGGCGGTGCGGGGCTCAACGTTCTCTCCATCGAGACATTCGACCGACTCCAGGTGCCCTATGACCAGCTGCAGCCTACCAAGCTTTTCTCAGGAGTGACCGACGGCTCCACCACCCCGATAGGGCAGATCCGCCTCCCTGTCACCTTTGTCAAGCGTGACAACTACCGCTACCTCTACGTCGCCATCGACAAGTTCACCAAGTGGGCGGAGGTGGAAGCCGTCCGCAGCATCCCAGTCGGCTCGGCCGTCAAGTTCATCAAAGGCCTCGTGAGCCGGTTCGGGGTTCCTAACCGCATCATCACCGATAATGGCTCACAGTTCACCAGCAACCTTTTCAAAACATACTGTGCTAACCTTGGAACGCAGATATGCTACGCTTCGGTGGCACAGCCCAGGAGCAATGGCCAAGCCGAGCGCACCAACACAGAAGTCCTAAGAGGCCTCAAGACAAGGACCTTCAAGAAGAAGCTCGAGGCCTGCAGCAGGGGCTGGCTCGACGAGCTCCAGTCCGTGCTGTGGTCCATCTGCACCACCGCAACCAAGCCGACGGGCGAGACTCCGTTCTTCCTCGTCTACGAAGCCGAAGCGGTTCTCCCTCATGAGGTCAAGCATCGCTCCACGTGGGTCTTGGCGTTTGACGAGGCACGCCAGGACGCCACGCGGGGGATGGACCTCGTGCTGGCGGAGGAACGCCGCCGTCAAGCCTCGCTCCGAGCGGCAAGGTACCAGCAGGCGCTGCGTCGGTACCACTGCCACAGCGTCCGCTCCAGGACGCTCAAGGTGGGTGATCTCGTCCTGAGGCGGGTGCTCTCCAGGGAGGGGCTGCATAAGCTCTCACCCATGTGGGAGGGCCCGTTCAGGATCACCCGTGTCTCCAGGCCTGGCACCGTGCGCCTGGAGATGCAGGACGGGATCCCCATCCAGAATGCCTGGAACATCGAGCACCTCCGAAAGTTCTACCCATGAAGCAAGTCATCGTGCCTATGAAGGTCTCCGCTCGTGACACTCTCACGTAATAATGAGTGGGGTTGTACACGCCCCAGAGTCTCCTGAGTGTCGCCCGCGGGCCTCACGGGGGCTCCCTCCCACATCCTAGTGGCAGCACTTAGCTCCGCGCTGGTGAGAAGACTAGACTAGGTGTCGGATGCGGCTGTTCTTTTGCTTGCTTTCTGTAGTTGGTTTGCAACTTCTTAATCGAATTTGGAGTTTTCGCGTTTCTCATTTGCCAGAGCTGGAACTTTCTTTTCCTCTTGTTCATTCGCCTCTCCAGCCTTGTCCCAGGAAGAGCGGCAGTTGCCCGTCGCTCCTCCTCACGCGTCCCACGCGCGAGGGCTAGGTAGGTGTGTGCGCTCGCCCGCGACCACACCTCACCAAAGCCCTGTCGCCGTAGAGCTTCGGTCCTTAAAGCCTTGCGAGACGCTCTCAAACGAGCTCGTGGGCACGCGTACCTTCTCAAGTCCGTGCCTCCGGGCATCGCGATGCGGTGCACCAGCCACAACCAACCCACGCTCGGGGGCTCGTGCAAGGAAGGGCATGACACCCTGTGAAGTTTTTCTAATAATTCTGCAGCTGTACAATGCCTCCTGAGGCCCGACGGCTCCTGACTTGTTAAGAAGCAAACTTCGCCAGATGTTGCTGGAGAGGTGCACCCTCGCGAGGTGGGAAACTACAGCAAGCATATCGAGCTAAGTTATGCTAACCGCACCTGATTGGAATATCGGTATCCCGGCACAATATCAAAATAACAAACATAGCATAATGGCACGAGTGCCTTGGTTCATTACATGCCCCAGCGGGGCCCTCTACTTTTTTCAAGTGCAGGAGAAAGGAAAGGTTAAACAAAAGTGGCCCGCACGACCGCAGCAGCTCCCAAGGCCAGGCTCCGGTGGCCCCCGGGCTCAGTCCGAGTCTTCCTCCCGCTTCACCGGAGCGCGGCGACGAGACGACCCGTCGCCTTCCCCGATGCGAGCCCGGCGGTGTGCTGGTTGGTCATAGCTGCCGCTGCTGGTGCTCTCGCCGGAAGAGGAGCCGTCGCTGCTGAAGGAAGCGCGGCCGTCGCCAAGGCCAAGCTCATCGTCCCTGCTGCCGTCTTCCGGGCAGCACCCCGCACGACGGCCGTCCTCCCCGAACACCCTCACGTAGAGGGTCGCGACACCGTCGTACCTGAAATGAAGGGTGTGCCTCCCGCTCAGGCCTCGTGCGCGGGCAAACGCCTGCCAACCGCGGGTCAAGACACGCTGCCCGTCTTGGTGACTTCGACCCTAACCCAGGAAGCCTTGCTGCAGCAGCCGTCAGCCTGCAACCAGAGGCCGTCAAGCCCCGCGACCGGCAGCTCACTCACGAAGAAGCGCGGGAGCAGGAGCCAGGTGCCGGTGGGCCTCTCCGACCACACGACGAACTCCGGGAGCACATCCGCCGAGTGGAAGCGCGGTCGAGGAGGCCGGGCAACCACGGCGCGCCGTCCCTCGTCGCAGGGGCTGCCTCGCCCTTGGTGGCCCCTGCCTCGAGAAGAAGCGCCGCCGCAGCCGCCCAAAGCGATGCCGACCCCCGAAGGAGTGCACCCGCGCCCCCGAGGAGCTACCGCCGGGGTCGCAACATGCCTGCGGGGACGGCCACGCCCTCTCTTGGGTAGCGGCGAACCCGGCCCCTCCTTGGGGGCCTTCCCTTTCTCGGCGCCAGAGAACCTCCTCATTGGCTCCATGGATGCTACGGCAAGATGGGGAGGCAAAGAAGAAGAAGGAGCGGGCAGCGAGAAGATGGAGATGAGTGAGGGGGGCTCTGCCCCTCCCCTCATTTATAGCCAGAGGGAGGCCAACCGCCGGCCTCCACGATCCCACGCAATGATTGTTTTTCTCTGCATGCAGCAGAGTCTCGTCAAGTCGAACGGTTGCCAAAGGAGCATGGGGAAGCGGAGACGCCCACGTCCCATCAATCGCCACGCGTCGACCAAGGCCGCAGGTGGTTAGGGCCCGCGGCGCTCCGCACTTGCCCCTTAGCTTCGCCTCGAATCCAAGTTCGAGCGCGCCTTGGGCCCGGGGGATACTGTCGGTGTTCTGGGAATGGGGGTACCCTGACTTGCCTGCCTGCGGCCCACGGCATGGCTCCATCGATGGCCTGGTACGGCCCAGCTTCAGCAACAAGAACTCAACACCCTCGCGAGGGGCCAAGCCTCGCGAGGCGGACGACACCAAGACCTCCACGAGGAGCGGCCTCCTCAGGCTGGCTCCCGAGGAGCGGAGATCTCTATGCAAGCCTCACCTTGTGAGGTCCGGATGACGTAAGCCGTGACGACCAAGGCCAGGCGGGTGCCAACAGGCGTAGTGTACCATTTACTCTTCGGTGCTAAAGAGGCAAGCGCAGGCGCGGAGTCCCGAGGAATCAGCCAAAGGTTTCCATTCCCGTGCAACAAGACCAAGACCGCCAGGACGGCAGGACGGAGGTCGTCACCAAGCCCACCACGGCGTCACGACCAGAGGCTTTTGTAGGCGAAGACTACTTTTGTGAGGATAGCAAGTACTAGTTGTCTCCCTTCCAATTTGGCCGTTGTGGGATCCCTTCCCGCCTTTCATTTGGGAAGAAGACCAAGGCCACTATAAATAGGACATAGCCACCATCGTAGAATGGATCGGACCCCCGGGCGGATCATTCAGATCACCCTCACTCCACCAGCTCACTCAAGCTCAAGAATACCTCTCCTCCTGAGGCTGTTCGCCACTGTACTAGTTCATCCTCAGCCCCTCGAGGCCAATCCACCACAAAGTAGGAGTAGGGTTTTACACCGCAAGGTGGCCCGAACCTGGGTAAACTGTTGTGTCTCTTTTCCTTACAGTTCGTCGAGCTAGGCTGTGAGATTAGCGAGTAGGCAAACTGGGGAGGACGAGTTCTTCACACGCACCCCAGAGTTCGAACCTCTCAAGGGTTTGCGGAACCCAAAATCCGACAGCCAGAACTGGAGGCGGAGCACGAGGAGATCACCATTCGCGCATCGGCCCTCGCCGAGTACACCGACGGCAGCATCTTCATCCCGGAGTGGGTGGAAAACGGCACCGAGGTGCCGCCGTCCTAGTACGGGCAGAACCCGGAGGAGGGGGAGGACTCGGCGGAGGAGATCGCCCCCAGCGACGAAGCCACGGAGGAGGATGGGGACGAGGAGGGCGATGGCGTCGCGCCAAATGATGGAGTGACCAGCCAAAATCACTCCAATCCGGCCTCAGCCGCCGACCAGACCGAGACCAACCAGCCGGAAGCCCCGCCAGCCGGCGCTACCGCCACCGCCGACTCGTCCGAGCAGCCCGCAGCGCCTCCGACCTAGGCGGCCCTTATCTTTTGGTTTTTTTCTGTCTTGTACTTTAGAACAAATTAATCATATGCAATTACACCCACTGGGGGTGTATTTTAAACTCTGATGAATGCCGGCCTTGGGCCTTTTGCAATGAAATAAATTTATTTTCCCACATGCTTGCGTGCTCTGCCGAGTTTTGACTTGATTTTGAATTTGCTTTCTTTGGCCTTTTCTTTTGCCGTCTTCCTTTGGCTGCCACCCTGCGAGCTGGACAGCCGTGCCGCGGTCTGTGGCCGGGTCAGGGACTTGGCTGTTTAGAATAGGCAAGTTACTTAAGCCGCTTAAAGCACAGCTAGTCGAGTGAGAAGCCGGCCGGCCGGCTACTGAGCAGCCGGACGGGTGGGGCGAGAGGCCGGCTTGGCCCGAATCAGCGTTCTTCCTTAGTCGTTTTTCGTGTGGACAGCATTTCCGGGCTTTAGCTCTTGCCAGCCGGACAGTCGCGCTGCAAGCTGTGGCTAGGGCAAAGAGAGGGCTTTGGCGTCGGCACACTACTTAGCCGACTTCGGGTGGCGCCAACTTAGGTCAAGGCGGCGAGCCCCCGGGCCTGCTGGCCGGACCCGGAGAGGGCGGAGAAAAAACTCATTCATAGGTGAAGCTTATCACATAGATAAAAAGGTAGCCCCCGAGTGTGCCTCGGGGGACCTGTTTTCTCTTAATACAAAAAATAGTGTGGTACATACACTGCATCAACTATAAAACGGGCGGAGAAGGTTCGCGTTCCACGGGCGCTCTGACTCTTGGCCGGCTGTGTCCCTCTTGTGTGCCCTGGGCTTCTGTGAGTCGATGAGGTAGTACGAGTCATTGCCCAGGGCCTTGCTGATGATGAAAGGCCCCTCCCAAGGAGTCGAGAGCTTGTGCTGGTCGGCTGTTCGCTGGATCAGCCGGAGCACAAGGTCGCCCTCACGGAAAGCACGCGGCTTGATCATCTTGTTGTGGTAGCGGCGTAGGCTTTGCTGATAGATGGCGGACCGGCTGAGTGCTAGCAGCCGGGCCTCTTCGAGCAAGTCGACGCCGTCTTCTCGCGCCTCCTTGGCCTCCGCCTCCGTGTACATGGTGATGCGAGGCGAGTCGAACTCAATATCTGTTGGGATGACAGCCTCGGCCCCGTACACAAGGAAGAAGGGCGTGAAGCCGGTTGACCGATTTGGCGTGGTCCGGAGACTCCAAAGGACGACCGGCAGTTCCTCGATCCAGCAGCCGGCCGAGCGCTCCAGCGGCTCGACCAGCCGAGGCTTGATGCCAGACAGGATGAGGCCGTTTGCTCACTCCACCTGGCCGTTTGACCGCGGGTGAGCAACCAACGTGAGGTCCAGTTGGATGCCCTGCGTCGCGCAGAAACGGGCACGGGCGCCTTTGATGAAATTCATGCCGTTGTCGGTGATGATACTGTGCGGGATGCCGTATCGAACGGTGATGTCTGCGATGAATGTGACGGCTGTGGGGCCGTTCAGCTTCTTGATTGGCCTTGCCTCAATCCACTTCATGAACTTGTCCATGGCAACCAGCAGATGGGTCATGCCGCCGCGTGCTGCCTTGAATGGGCCCACCATATCGAACCCCCATACAGCAAACGGCCAAGTGATGGGAATGGTCTTGAGTGCTGAGGCCCGCAGGTGCTGCTTGGTGCTGAAACGATGGCACCCCTTGCACTTCCGGACCAACTCCTTGGCGTCGTCCAGAGCAGTTGGCCAGAAGAAACCATGGCGGAAAGCTTTGGGAACGAGGGCTCTAGAGGCGGCATGGTGGCCACATTCACCTTGGTGGATGTCTCTGAGGATAGCAATGCCTTTCTCCAGCTCGACGCAACGCTGGAAGACGCCAGTCGCACTGCGCCTGACGAGCTCTCTATTGACGATCGTGTATGCGATCACCCGGCGTTGCACCTGCCGGGCCAAGACTTTGTCGGCTGGTAGCTCGCGGCTCACCAGAAAGTTGAGGATGGGCTGCGCCCAAGACAGAGCTTCCACCACTGTCATGACAGCAACCGGCATTAGGGAGGCCGGGTTGGGAGGCGGCAGGTCGGAGCCGACCGCTGCTTGCTGCGTCGTTGAAGTCCCCAGGCCGACTACAGCAGTCCCCGGGCCGGGTTTGGGTGCTGTAGCCCCTGGGCCGCCTGCTGAAGTCCCCGGGCAGACACCTGCCTGCTGGAATGGCCTGCCGGGTAGAACCAATCTCGTTGCCAAAGCTTTCCGCCATGGTTTCTTCTAGCCGACTGCTCTGGACAACGCCAAGGAGTTGGTCCGAAAGTGCAAGGGGTGCCATCGTTTCAGCACCAAGCAGCACCTACGGGCCTCAGCACTCAAGACCATTCCCATCACTTGGCCGTTTGCTGTATGGGGGTCGACTACTTCATTGTGAGCTCGTGGCACATGTAGGAACTCGCACCCATCAAAGTGTCCGTTGATCTGCTGGACGAGGAAGTGGTAGCTGGCCATGTTGGCGTCCTTGGTGTCTCAGTCACCAGAGGACTGTTTGACCCCCAGGTCCGAGTCGCCGTAGCACAGGATGCGGCGGATGCCGATCTCCTTGGCCAGCCGGAGCCCGTGGACGAGTGCCTTGTACTCGGCCACGTTGTTGGAGGCGGCAAAGTGAATCTCCAGCGTGTAATTGAGCTTGTCGCCTTTGGGAGAGGTGAGGACGATGCCGGCTCCCAAACTAGTGTGCATCTTTGAGCCGTCGAAGTGCATCCGCCAATGCGTGGAATCCGGCGCTGGCGGCAGGTACTGGGTCTCGGCCCAGTCGACAAGGAAGTCGGCCAGTGCTTGGGACTTGATGGTGGTGCGGGGCTGGTAGAGGATGGTGTGGGGAGCCAGCTCGATGGCCCACTTGGCCACCCGACCTGAGGCATCTCGGTTGCCCATGATCTTGGCAAGGGGGGCGGTATAGGCGACCGTGATGGTATAATCCTGGAAGTACTGCTTCAGCTTCTTGGCGGCAAAGTACACGCCGTAGCACATCTTCTGGTAGTGGGGTAGTTCTGCTTGGAGGCGGACAACACCTCGCTTAGGTAATAGACCGGCCTCTGGACCGGCTGAGCTTTGCCGGCTTCTGGGCGCTCGACAACAATCACAGTGCTGATGACCCGGTTGGTAGCGGCGATGTAGAGGAACAGGGGCTCTTTAGCAGCCGGAGTGGCCAAAACAGGCGGCGTGGACAGCATCCGCTTGAGCTGGAGGAATGCCTCGTCCGCCCGATTGGTCCACTCGAAGCATGTGGTCTTCTTCATCAGCTGGTATAGCGGGAGGGCCTTCTCGCCCAGTCGGCTGATGAATCGGCTGAGAGAGGCTAGGCACCCGGTGAACTTAAGGATGTCCCGCAGCCGGGTCGGTTTCTTCATCGGCTCAATGGCCTTGATCTTCGCGGGGTTGCACTCAATCCCATGCTCAAAAACAAGAAAACCAAGGAGCTAGCCGGCTGGTACTCCGAAGACACACTTCTCCGGGTTGAGCTTGATCTGAAAGAGGCGCAGGTTGGCGAAGGTCTCCCTGAGATCCTCCAGAAGGGTACCGCGCTTCTCCGTCTTCACCATTATGTCATCCACATAGGCGTGGGCGTTTCTGCCGAGTTGCTTCAAGAGGCACTTCTGCATGTAGCGCTGAAAGGTGGCGCCAGCATTCCTCAAGCCGAATGTCATGGTGATGTAGCAGAAGGCGCCAAAAGGGGTGATGAAGGCGGTCTTCAGTCGATCGGCCGGGTCCAGCTTGATCTGGTGGTAGCCGGAGTAGGCGTCCAAAAAGGACAAAAGCTCGCAGCCGGTTGTGGAGTCGATCACTTGATCAATCAGGGGCAAGGCAAACGGATCCTTCGGGCAGGCTTTGTTGAGGCTTGTGTAGTCGATACACATGCGCCACTTGTTGTTTTTCTTCAAAACAAGGACTGGGTTGGCAAGCCAGTCCGGGTAGAATAATTCCATGATGAAGCCGGCTGCCCGAAGCCGGGCGATTTCTTCACCAACGATCCTTCTCTTCTGTTCTGATAGCCGGCGAAGGGGTTGCTTGACCGGCTTAGCATCCGGCCGCACATGCAGCTTGTGCTCGGCGAAATCCTTTGGAACACTCGGCATGTCCTTGGGGGACCATGCAAAGATGTCCCGATTCTCACGGAGGAGGTCGATGAGCTCGCTTTCCTACTTGTTGTCGAGGTTAGCCCCCACGACAGCGTACTTCTCCGGGTGCGTCGGGTCCAAGATGATCTTCTTGGTTTCCTTGGCCGGCTGGAAGGAGCCCTCAGCCTCAACCTCCTTTTGGTCGGATGGCATGGCCGACTGCTCACTGGCCATGGCCACAGCCCGGTCAAGGAGGCGCTTCTCTTCGGCAATGACGAGGGACTCGGCCAACCGGGAGCTGGCCGCGGTGCACGTGAGTGACTTCTGGTAGTCACCGGCAATGGTGATGATGCCCTTGGGACCTGGCATCTTCATCTTCAGGTAGGCATAATGCGGGACCGCCATGAATTTGGCCAAAGCTGGCCGGCCCAAGAGCGCGTGGTAGGGGCTGTCCAAGTCAACCACCTTGAACCAGATTGGCTCGCGACGGAAGTGGGTCTTGTCGCCGAACAGGATGTCAATCTTGATTCTGCCGATTTGAGAACAGGAAAGCCCAGGGACAATGCCATGGAACACGGCTGGGCTGGGCTGGAGTTGCTTTTCGGTGAGGGCATCACGGCCGGGTGGTCATCGCGGCTCTAAGTGATGGGCCTCTCGGACCAGTGCATAAAATGGGGGACCTCTGAAACAACAGCATTCACCGCGCGCTGCTGCTGACGCCGACTATGCTTGTCATCGGCTTCACTGGTGAAGACGACGTAGGTGGTGTTCTCTCTGGGGAACTCATCTTGGAGCATGCCAACAGGACGGCCCGGGAGGAGGAGGCGGCAAACCCTCACCCTTAGCGATTTGGGTGAGCCAGTTGCACCGCCGGGTTGTATGGTTGGACGGCTTCGCGCCTCTGTGGAACTTGCATGGAGCGTCGAGGGCTTGCTCGAAGGAGAGGGCCGGCAGCCAGGCACCCTTGCCGCCCCGCTGACACTTGGGGCCGGGTTGACCTGCCGGCTGCTGGTGCTCAACAGTAGACACCTGCCGGTTGCTAGAAGCTGGCTGCTAGGCCTTGCGCTTGTTGTCATTCGGCTGCTGACGCCGGTTGGAGTCACCAGCCGGCGACTGGGAAGCAGGCTGGATCACCTTCCCGGACGCGTCAACCCGGTCTCCGACTTCATGGAAGAGTCGGCCGTGGCATACTTGTCCACCACAACCAGAAGCTCGTCCAAGGAAGCCGTCTCGTCGCACAGAAGCTTGTGCTTCAACAGGGTGCACTCTCTGCACCCGGCGGCGAAGTACTCGATGGCCTGCACCTCGTGCACCCCTTCGCAGGAGTTGCGCAACTCGGCCCAGCGCGTCAGGTAGTCGCGGGTGGACTCAGTCGGACCCTGAACGCACATGGAAAGCCGGCGAGGCTTGGGGCCGCTTGTAGGTGCTGGTGAAGTTGCGGACGAAGACGTCGCTGAACTCCAACCAGGTGTTGATGCTGTTGGGTTTGAGGTTGTTCAGCCATGTCCGGGCCGTGCCCTGGAGCATGAGTGGAACATACTTCACGGCAACACGCTTGTTGCCGTTTGCTATGCTGACTGTTGTGGTGTAGTCGGTCAGCCAGTCCTCTGGCTTCACGGCGCCGGTGTACTTGGGAGTGTCACGAGGGAGCGAGAACTCTTTGGGGAAGGGCTCATCGCAGATGCGGGGGCCGAAGCAGGACGGGCCGACTGTATCCTCCTCCTCTACTGCCAGGGACCGAGCAAGTTGCTCGATCTGGCAATGAGCGTCATTCTCGCTGACTGCTTCGCGGCGGCCTAGCCGGCCCCGCAAAATCAGGTGGTCAACCGGCGCCGTAGAAGCCAACCTCTCCCTGCGGGGGGGGGGGGGGGGGGGGGGGGGGGGGGAGGCGGTCGTTCATCCTGCCGGCGCCGGCCCTCTGTGTTCGGAGGAACTTCCCGACTGCCCACAACTGTCTGGTGAGAGCTCCGGCTGCGGCTGGCTGCTGGCTCCAGGTCCCGCTGGCCCCGGCTGCCACCACTAGGGGACCGGGAGGTCGCTCCATTCTTCCGGTGGGGTGGAGGGTTCCGTTCCGGGAGCACGGCATGCCGGCCGGCTCCCACCGCGTGGTTGCACGTGTCTTGCTGCATGTTCGCAGCATTGAGGAGTTCCTGGAGGCGGTCTAGCTGGCTGCACCATTTGTTGCCCTCCAGGTTCTTGAGCTCTTCTGCCGCCACCTGCGCGGCGCACAGGTTCTGCACGGGGGTGCCGTAGATCGGACGTCCGACTCCCAGCATGCTGGCGATGCCCGCGCCGCGTTGATGGATGGCGCCGGCTCGGCTGGGCTCGGCCGCAGCCGGCGTGCCGTCAGCTATGCGGTTGATCTCGCGCTGGTTGGCCTCAGCGCGGCGCTTCATGGCTGCCATCTTGGTGGTGCTGTCGAGGAGCTTGACGCGGATTTCTTCTAGCATTGCCGCGTCGGCGTTGGCTCCTACGGGAGCTGCCAGGTCCTGCATCGCTACTCGCAATTGGTCCTGGACGGCCCCGCCAGAGGCCTGGCTGTGGCCAGTGACCATCACCTCCATGAAGACGCCGGCGGCGAGCGCGTCGGCAGAGGTGATGCTAGAGATGGGAGGGAGCGGGTCATCGATCACCACCACGCCGCCGGGGAACCCGTCGGTGGCGTCTGCGTCGGAGAGGCTGAGCTTCCCGAAGAGATTGGCGAGGCAGCTCGCGGGGCAAACGGCTCCCGTGTCGGACGATGCGCCGGAGCAAGCGCAAGCAAATACATCGGGCTAGCTTATCAAGCCGGCCGCGACGTGCTCGCCGGAGAGGAAGGCGGTTCCCGTCCAGAATGTGTCTACGGCCGACGTCGTGAATGGCCCCACGGTGGGCGCCAACTGTCGTGGTATTCTCACGTCAGATGCCAGGGGGTGGCTTATCATGTTTGGAGCCAAGAGGATGTCATCGGGCCCTGGAAGCGGGAGTGAGCACGAGCTCGATCGCACATGAGACGTACCTAGGTTCGGGGCTCTCGGGAGAGATAACACCCCTAGTCCTGCTCTGCGGGGTCTCCGCATGATGACTATGATCAAGAGTGTACAAGGTTGCTCCTTGAGCTGTGTTGCTAGAGGAGGAAGATGGGTAGAGCTACCTCTCTTCTCCTAGCTATGGTGGTGTATGGGAATGAAGGCTGAACCCTTTGCATGGGTGAACCCTGGGTGGTTTTATAGGCCAACCCCCAGGGGTACAATGGTAATACGGCCGGGTGTAGGACCCGGACGTCAGTGTCTAGGGTCACCGGGTTCTCCACCGGCTGCTGGGGCCCGCCCCTGGAGGGCCCTGCCAACTGCCGAGAATCCAGCCGACAGGTAGGGCCCGCCGCCTGCGGGCCACGCTGATTGCCTTTTGTTGTAGCTTTGTAATTGATGACGGAGGCTTCGTCAGGAGTCGTATGGCTACAGTCCCGCGTTAGGGGGGTTGGTGGCCGCTTGGTCAGTGCACACTATAGCCACGCTCCGTCTTGTCGTAGCGGGTGAGTGCGGACTCCGAGGGGAGGGAAGGGTCCATCTGCCGGGAGCCAGCCCGCCCCTCAATGCCACCTTCTAGGGGCGCGCCGCCTTCTGGTAGCTCGCGGACAGGTAGGGCCCGCTGCCTACGGGCCGTACTGATCGCCTTTTGCTGTAGCATGACCCTTGCTGACGAGGGCCATGTCCTGAGTCGCATGGCTACAGTCCTGCGCCAGGCGGGTGGGTGGCCACTCGGTCAGCCTACACTGTAGCCATGCTCCTCCAGGATTCAGCGGAGTAGTTGGCTCTGCAGCCACGCCCCATCTCATCGGAGTAGGTGAGTGCGGACTCCGAGGGGAGGAGGGGCCGTCTGCTAGGAGCTGGCCTCCCCCAAGAGCCACCTTCTATGAGTGCGCCGTCTTCTGGAAGATGGCCACCTGGTCCTAGCCGGACCAAGGAACTGGCCGCATGCCCGGAAGGCATGAGGGGCTTTGGTAGACCCGATGTCTTGAAATGTTATTAGGTCCGGATGAGGCTACCCGGGGTCTATCCCCCCGACACGTGGCCACTCTGCCTGAACGTGTGTGCCTGGAGGATCTCCAGAAATCATTCGACGACCGTGCTCGCAAGCCAGCCCCAAGTTCCAGTCGACGGCAGCGACAATTGTTTCCGACTGGATCTCGAGATGAGTATCAGGTATACCGCACTCCAATCTAGAATGTTGCAGCAGCCGCGAGAATTGCAGATTCGATCCAGCCATCCCGTTCCGAGGCTAGAAGAGGCCTAGAGTAGATTCAGACGCTGCTCAGAGCAGCAGGGGAGCAGAATTCGGCTGTTTCTCAGTCGCGCAATAGGATTCACAGTAGGTCCGTCATGGCGGACACAGTCTAGTCTGCTCATAGCCCAAGATCGCCTCCGCAGTGTGAAGATCGTGGTTATCACCAGGACTAGTTCCTGGATCTAGGCCACGGGCAGTTTGATCCTAGGCATCACCGTGACGATCATCGTCGAGTGCCTACACCCCCTCCGAGGGGTGGGTCGTACACGCCCTGCCGGTATGATGACAGGCGCCTGTACGGTGACGAGCGGAGAAATCCAGTCAACCCCCGAGGACCTAGGTTTGATGCGAGGCCAGTCCTTGTGCAGGGCCTAGTCGACAGGGGCAGAGCTCACAGAGAGGGCCTGGATAGAGATCATCCGAGTGGAAGTGGTGCGTTTGTTTCCAGGCCCGAGTGTTTCAGCAGGGCTATTCGAGCCGCTAAGATACCACCCAATTTCAGATTGGCCACAGGCGTGAACAAATTCACCGGTGAGTCAAAACCAGACACGTGGTTGGAGGATTACTGAGTGGCTGTTCAGATTAGTGGAGGCAATGATGATGTTGCCATGAAACACCTGCCTTTGATGTTAGAAGGATCGGCCCGAGCATGGTTGAACCAATTGACTCCTGCCAGCATCTATTACTGGGAAGACTTGGCCCGAGTGTTTATCAAAACATTCGAAGGCACTTGCAAGCGACCTGCAGGTCTAACTGAATTGCAGCATTGCGTCCATAAGCCAAATGAAACTTTGAGGGATTACATTCAGCGTTGGACCACACTTCACCATGTGGTGGAGAATGTTTCAGAGCACCAAGCAGTCTGCGCCTTCAAGGAAGGTGTCCGGTATAGAGAGCTCATACTGAAATTTGGTCGGTCAGGTGCCCTGACCATGAACCGAATGATGGAAATTGCAACTCGGTATGCAAATGGCGAGGAAGAGGACCGCCTCCGTAATGGCAAAGGAAAGGCTGTAGACCCTGATGCTGGGGGTGGGAATCCCAGTTGGAAGCAGAAGCGCAAATCTGAGGCCTCTGGTCAAGCTGAAGCAGCAGTAGTGGCTGCGGAAGGCAAGTTCAAAAGGAAGCCCAAGGGGCAGTGGATACCTAAAAAGATGAACGATCTACCGTGTGCCATTCACACGAACAAAGATGAGGAGGGTAACTTGATTCTAGCCAAGCATACCACTCGACAGTGCAGATTTCTTATTCAACAGTTCTGTGAAGGTCAGCCAAGTGAAAAGGGCTCTGACAAGGACGAGGATGAAGAAAAGGCAGAAGATTACCCGAAGGTCAATGCCACTTTGGTGATTTTTGCTGACGTTGAGAGCAAAAGTCGACTGAAACTCATCAACCGTGAGGTAAACATAGTTGCTCCGGCGACTACAACGTACCTCAAATGGTCAAAGACTCCCATAACCTTCGTCCAGTCGAACCACCCAGCTCATGTTGCTACCCCTGGGCAGCAAGCTCTGGTTGTGGATCCAGTCGTAGGAGGCACTCGGTTGCGCGAAGTTCTTATGGGTGGCCATAGTGGTCTGAACATTCTCTATGCTGAAACCCTTAAGGGGATGGGCATTCCGATGTCCCAACTCAGTGAGAGTAGCATGCAGTTTCACGGAGTCATCCCAGGGAAAAAGGCAAGATCACTCGGTCAGATTGCTTTGGATGTGGTCTTTGGAGACTCGAAGAATTTTCGGAAGGAAAAGTTGACGTTTGAAATGGTGGATTTTCACAGTGCCTATCCTGCTATCCTAGGCCAACCGGCTTATGCTCGTTTCATGGCCCGTCCATGTTACGTGTACCTAAAGCTAAAGATGCCCAGACCCAAGGGTGTGATCACCATCACGGGGAATAGACAGAGAGCCGAGGAATGTCTCCAACAGGGATCCAAAATTGCTGATGAGCAGATGGAAGTAGTGGAACTGGAGGAATACAAGAAGAATGCCGATCCGAGTGATTTGCTTCTCTCTAAGAAGCCAGTTTCTGAATCTGCTTTTCAGTCGGCAGGAGAGACGAAACCAGTTCACATTGACCCGGAGGATCCCACGGCTACTTCGACCAATATCTCAACGACACTCGACAGCAAATAGGAAGTCGCGCTCATCCAGTTCCTCCGTGAGAACTGGGACATCTTTGCATGGAAACCATCCGACATGCCAGGTGTACCCAGGGAACTGGCTGAGCACCGTTTGCGAGTCGACTCGAAGGCCAAGCCTGTCAAAGAGCATCTCTGCCGCTCTGCTATGGAGAAGAGGAAGGCGATTGGTGAGGAAGTGGCTTGGCTCCTATCAGCTGAGTTCATACGCAAGATATACCACTCCGAGTGGCTCGCCAACGTCGTCATGGTCCCCAAGAAGGACAAGTCACTCTGCATGTGCATCGATTTCAAGCATATCAATCGGGCCTGCCCAAAAGATCATTTTCCGCTCCCCCGTATCGATCAAAAAGCTGATTCAACTACGGGATGTGAGCGTTTGTCTTTTCTTGATGCGTACTCTGGGTACCATCAAATCTGAATGTATGGGCCAGATGAAATAAAGACCGCCTTCATCACCCCTTTCGGGTGTTTTTGCTATGTCACCATGCCTTTCGGTCTCAAAAATGCTGGCGCCACATTCATGTGCATGATTCAAAAGTGCCTACTCAATCAGATCAGTCGGAATGTCGAAGCTTACATGGATGATATTGTGGTCAAGTCACGCAAAGGTTCCGACCAGCTGACTGATCTCACTGAAACCTTTGCCAACCTGAGAAGGTACGACATCAAGCTGAACCCGTCCAAGTGCACCTTCGGGTTACTAGGAGGCAAGTTACTTGGTTTTCTTGTTTCCGAACGAGGAATAGATGCCAATCCCAAGAAAATCAGTGCGATTGTCCGAATAAAGCACCCCGTGCACGTACATGATGTCCAGAAACACACAGGCTGTCTTGCAGCTCACAGTCGGTTCATTTCTCATCTTGGAGAAAAGGTGTTGCCTTTTGTTGGGGAACGTTGCATGGGAAACAAAAAATTTCCTACGCTCACCAAGATCCAATCTAGGAGATGACCATCTACAAGAGGAGAGATTGGATCTACATACCCTTGTAGATCGCTAAGCGGATGCGTTAAGAAAAGCGGTTGATGTAGTCGAACGTCTTCACGATCCAATCATGATCCGTCCGGCGAACTCCGATCCAAGTGCCGAACGGACGGCACCTCCGCATTCAACACACATACGGCTTGATGACGCCTTCACCTCCTCAATCTAGCGAGCGATGGTGAAGTAGTAGCTTGAGTCCTCCGGCAGCACGACGGCGTGGTGGCAGTGGTGGTGGAGAAATCTCGGCAGAGCTTCGCTAAGCACTACGGAGAAGAAGAGGGATGCGAGGGAGAGGAGAGGCAGCGCCGTGGTGTGGAGATGTGCTCAAGGGTTGCGGCTGCCCTCTCTCTACCTCTCTATATATAGGGGAAGGGAGGAGGGGGTGGCGCCCCTAGGGTTTCCCCTATAGGGGCGACGGCCAGGGCAGATGGGATCTCCCCTAGGGTGACTTGCCCCCCAAGCCGGGTGGAGGGAAACCCTAGAGGGGGACGCCCCACCTCTCCTGGTCACATGGGAAAGGGTGAGGGGGGCGCATAGCCCCTTAGTGGGCTGGTTTGTCCCCTCCCCTTGGCCCATGGGGCCCCCCAACACTTGTCGGGGCCCCCCAAAACCCCTTTTGGTCATGCTGGTCATCACCCGGTACCCCCGGAACACTTCCGAACTCCAATACCATTCGTCCAATATATCAATCTTCACCTCCGGACACTTCCGGAGTTCCTCATCATGTCCGGGATCTCATCTGGGACTCCGAACAACCTTCGGTAACCACCATAACAACTCAACTATACTTATATTGTCACCAAACGTTAAGTGTGTAGACCCTGTGGGTTCGAGAACTATGCAGACATGACCGAGACACCTCTACGGTCAATAACCAATAGTGGGACCTGGATGCCCATATTGGTTCCTACATATTCTATGAAGATCTTATCGGTCGAACCTCGATGTCAAGGATTTAGCTAATCCCGTATGCAGTTCGCTTTGTCTATCGCTATGCTACTTGCCCGAGATTCGATCGTCGGTATCTGCATACCTAGTTCAATCTTGTTACCGGCAAGTCTCTTTACTCGTTCCGTAATACAAGATCCCGTGGCTAACTTATTCGTCACATTGCTTGCAAGCTTCTTGTGATGTTGTATTACCGAGTGGGCCCTAAGATACCTCTCCGTCATACGGAGTGACAAATCCCAGTCTTGATCCATGCCAACTCAACAGACACCCTCGGAGATACCTATAGCGGACCATTATAGTCACCCAGTTAAGTTGTGACGTTTGGTACACACAAGGCACTCCTCCGGTGTCAGCGAGTTGCATGATCTCATGGTCATAGGAACATATACTTGACATGCAGAAAACGATAGCAATAAACTTGATAAGATCACATGCTACGTTTATAGTTTGGGTCTTCTCCATCACATCATTCTCCTAATGATGTGATCCCGTTATCAAATGACAACTCATGTCCATGGCTAGGAAACCATAGCCATCTTTGATCAACGAGCTAGTCCGGTAGAGGCGTACTAGGGACATGTTGTTGTCTATGTATCCACACATGTATTTGAGTTTCCGATCAATACAATTCTAGCATGGATAATAAACGATTATCATGAACAGGGAAATATGCTAATAACTAATTTATTATTGCCTCTAGGGCATATTTCCAACACCTTTGTACCGACTGATGAAGAAATACGATATGTTCGAGTGGACTCCTGAAGCAGAAGCAGTGTTTATTGAGCTCAAAGCCCTGCTCTCCACCCAGCCGGTGCTTGCTGCTCCGAGTAGCAAAGAGCCGCTGTTTTTGTACATAGCGGCGACTGGCCAAGTTGTCAGCACGGTCCTCATAGTGGAAAGGGAAGAAGAAGGCAAGGCCTATAAGGTTCAGCGACCAATATATTACATTTCTGAGTTCCTGACTCCCTCTAAGCAAAGATATCCTCACTATCAGAAGCTTGTCTATGGCATTTATCTAACAGCGAAGAAAGTGGCGCACTATTTCCAAGAACACTCGGTTTCTGTCATCAATGATGCCCTGCTATCTGAGATCATGAACAATCGGGATGCAACTGGTTGAGTGGCTAAATGGGCCATCGAGCTTCTTCCCTTTGACATTAAATTTGAAGCAAAAAAGGCGATCAAGTCTCAAGCACTCGCGGATTTCATGGCCGAGTGGATAGAACAGCAATAGCCGACTCAGATTCACTCGGAGCATTGGACTATGTTCTTTGACGGTTCCAAAATGCTGAATGGTTCCAGTGCTGGAGTGGTCCTGGTGTCTCCAAGAGGTGATCGGCTCAGTTATGTCCTCCAGATTCACTTTGATTCCTCCAATAACGAAGCCGAGTACGAAGCGCTCCTCTACGGGCTGCGTATGGCCATCTCACTCAGCGTCCGTCGCCTGATGGTTTACGCTGAGTCGGATTTAGTGGTCAATCAACTGATGAAGGAGCGGGACATCAGAAACCCTGCTATGACAGGATACTGCAATGCTGTCGGAGTAAATGACCACGGGTAGCCTCATCGGTCCCCCCTGGTATTTCAAGACATCGGGGCTGGCTGCGCCCCTCACACCTTCCGAAAGCACGACCGCCTTCTGGGGCCGGCTGATCCAAGAGGCCGGCTGCTAGAGGGTGGCAAGACCATGGAAGGCGGCCGCGAGGGGGCCGACTCCAGGCAGGCGGCCCCTCGTGCCCTCGAAGTTAGCGCCACATCACCACGACAGGACACGGCATGGCCACAGTGCAGCCTGCCACCCCCGAATCCAGGATGGAACATGGCCACAGTGCTGTGTACTGGGCGGACACCCTCCACCCAGCGCGGCACTATTGCCACGTAGTCCATGACATCACTAGCGCCAGAGGGAGCCATGCTCCCACGACGGGCGGTCAGTACAGACCGCAGGCGGTGGGCCCTACCTGTCCGCGAGCCACCAGAAGGCGGCAAACCTCAAGTAGGCGGCAGCAAGGGAGGGCCGACTCCTAGCAGGCGGCCCTTCTCCCCCTTAGAGTCTGTGTGCCATTAACCAGATGAGACGGGGTATGGCTATAGTGAGCACCCGCCAGGCGGCGGGACTGTAGCCATGCTCGCCTCGACAAAGCCTTCGTCATCAGGGGCGAGGCTACCGTATAAAGCAGTCAACATGGCCCACAGGCGGCGGTCCCCAGCGGTCGGTGGAGAAGCCGGCGACCAGAGACGCTGACGGCTGGGTCCTACACCCGGTTGGATTACCATTGTACCCTTGGGGGGTAGGCCTATATAAACCCCCAAGCTTCCCCATGCAGGGGACGGTTTTTGGGCTAGTTCACAGCTCCAGAGAGTACACACACGCACACGTAGAGAGTGGAGTAGAGCTAGCCTTGCCCTTCTCCCTCCTCTAGCCGAAACAGCTCAAGGAGCAAGCTTGTAGCTACTTCGTTGATCATAGTCATCATGCGGAGACCCCGTAGAGTAGGACTAGGGGTGTTATCTCCAAGGAGAGCCCCAAACCTGGGTAGGATTCGCAGGCGTATGCGGTCTCGCTCACTCCCGCTTCTAGAGCCCGCCGACGTACTCTTGTCCCCATCCACGATAAGCCACCCCCTGGCATATGTCGCACGATATCCCCGACATTTAGCGCCCACCGTGGGGCAAGGTGCACCGTCGCCCGGAAACACGTTCTGGACGAGAACCCTCTTCCTTCCTGGCGAGCGCAGCCAGCCCGGCACATCCGACGGCGTTTGCACAGACACACTGCGTGGCGTGGAAGCCGCCTACACTGCGAGCTGCCTCGCTGACCTCGTCGATGGGATCCGCCTCTCTGACGAGCCCGCACCCGACGCGGGCGCAGCCAGCTCCGGGAGCTGCCTTGTCGACCCCCTCGGCAAGCTTCACATCGCCAACGAGCCGGCCTCCGACCTGGAGTCCATTGGCTCCACCGACCCGCCCGTCAACATGGTCATCGACGCCGACGCCGCGCCTTCTGATACCTTCCCCGGTGACGTAGTGATCTTCGACGACCCACTCCCTGCTGCTGACAGCAGTGCCGGCACCAGCACCGTCGCCGAGGTGCTGGTCATCAGCAATGATGGAGCCCCCGACGAGGCCGACCGGGACCCGTTGCGGGCGGCAATGCGGGACCTGTCCGCACCCGTGGCACCCGGTGTGAACGGCGAAACACTGGAAACGTGCCGTGTTGCACTCCTCGACAACGCCAACAAGTTGGCAACCATGAGACGCCTCACTGAGGCCTACCAGTGCGAGATCGACCGCGCCGTCTGCGGGCAAACCCAGCCACGTGGGCACGGTCCGGCAGTGTGGCGCAGCCATCGCCAGCATGTTGGGGGCCGACCGCCCAGTCTACGCCACGCCAATGGAGAACTTACGCGCCGCCCAGGCGGCAACAGACGAGCTGGACCGCCTGGAGTGCTACGAGCGTCGTTGCATGACGGAGCGCATCCAGCAGCTCATCGACGCGGCCGCCGCGCAGCAAGAAGCCGGCCGCCATGTGGTGGAACCCGGCTTGCAGGCCGGGAACCTTCCCCCTCACCGAGAGCACGGCGCGACCTCCCAGACGCCGACAGGCGGTGCCCGCGACCGAGGAGACCAAGAGCCGGCTATTAGCCGCAGCCGCACACGCATCACCATCGAGCGCGACCAAGACGGCCGCCCACGAGCAGTGGAACGGCGAGACGATCGTCTGCCTCCCCCGCGCAGGGAGAGGCGCGCCTCCCCGCCGCCTGTTGAGCATCAGACTCTCGGAGGCCGTATGGCCCCCGTGAAGGAGTCGGAGAGGACGACGCCCGCCACCGGATCGACCGCTTGGCTCGATCCCTGGCATTAGAAGAAGAAGAAGATGCGATCGGCCCGCCTTGTTTCAGCCCCCGCATTCGCGACGAGCCCTTCCCCAAAGGGTTCTCGCTTCCTCGAGACACTCCCAAGTACAACGGTTCCGTGAAGCCGGAGGATTGGCTGGTTCACTACTCCATCGCCGTCAACATAGCAAACGGCAACAAGCGCGTTGCCGTGAAGTACGTTCTGCTCATGCTGCAGGGCACGGCCCAGACATGGATGAACAGCCTCAAGCCCTACAGCGTCAACAGCTGGCTGGACTTTACCAAAGTTTTCATCCGCAACTTCACCAGCACCTACAAGCGGCCGCCCAAGCCTTGCCAGCTCTCCCTGTGCGTCCAGGGCCCAATTGAGTCCACCCGCGAGTACTTGACGTGGTGGGCCGAACTGCGCAACTCCTACGAAGGGGTGCATGAGGTGCAAGCCATAGAGTACTTCACTGCCGGGTGCCGAGAGGGCACCCTACTCAAGCACCGACTCCTCTGCGACGAGCCGGCCACACTCGACGAGCTGCTAATCATAGCGGACAAGTACGCCACTGCCGACTCCTCCATGAAGTCGGAGCTCCGAGTGGACGCATTTGGAAAGATGCTCCCTCCGGCCCCTTAGACGTTGGCTGGAGACTCCAGTCGGCACCAGCAGTCGAACGACAACAAACGTAAGGCCCAGCAGCCGGCTTCCACCAGCCGGCAGGTGGCAGCAGTTGAAGACCAGCAGCCGGAAGGGCAGCCCGGCCCCAAGCGTAAAAAAGGCGGCAAGCCTGCTTGGTTGCCCGCCTTCTCCTTCGAGCAAACCCTTGATGCTCCCTGCAAATTCCACAGCGGCGCGAAGCCGTCCAACCACACCACCCGGAAGTGCCACTGGCTCACCTGCATTGCCAAAGGCGAAGGACTGCCCCCTCTGCCTGCCGACCCGCCGGCTCCGCCTCCTCAGCAGCCAGCGGCCCGCCCAGTCGGCGCAATCCAAGATGAATTCCCCGAAGAACACGGAGCCTACGTCGTCTTCACCAGTGTGGCCAACGACAGGCACAGCCGGCGTCAGCAGCACCGCGACGTGAACATGGTCGCTTCTGAGGTCCCAGAGTTCATGCACTGGTCCGAGAGGCCCATCAGCTGGAGCCGCGCTGACCACCCGGAGGTGATGCCTTCTCCGGGTTCCTACGCCCTGGTGCTGGATGCCACCTTTTCAACGGAGCGGCGAGCCTGTCGCTTCTCCCGAGTTCTGATAGACGGCGGTAGCAGCATCAACATCGTCTACTGTGACACCCAGGAGAAGTTGTGCATCAAGGAGAAGCAGCTCTAGCCCAGCCGGACTGTCTTCCATGGCATTGTACCTAGCCTTTCCTGCTCTCCAATCGGCAAGATCAGGATAGATGTCCTCTTCAGAGAAAAAGATCACTTCCACCGCGAGCCAATCTGGTTCAAGGTGGTGGACCTGGAGAGCCCCTACCATGCGCTCCTTGGCCGGCCTGCTCTGGCCAAGTTCATGGCGGTGCCACACTACGCCTACCTCAAGATGAAGATGCCGGGTACCAAGGGCATTATCACCGTAGCCGGCGACTACCAGAAGTCAGCCACATGTGCTGCTGCCAGCAGTCGGCTGGCCGAGTCCCTTGTCATCGCTGCAGAAAGGCGGCTCCTTGATCGGGTTGTGGCCATGGCCAGCAAGCAGCCGGACCTATCACCAGATCCCAAGGAGTCGGAGGCCCAGGGTTCCTTCCAGCCGGCCAAAGAAACCAAGAAGATTCCCTTGGACCCTGAGCACCCAGAGAGGTTCACTGTCGTAGGGGCCCATCTCGACAGTAAATAGGAAAGCGAGCTCGTCGATTTCCTCCGTGAGAATCGGGACATCTTCGCATGGTCTCCCAAGGACATGCCGGGTGTTCCAACGGATTTCGCCGAGCACAAGCTACATGTCAGATCAGATGCAAAACCAGTTAAGCACCCCCTCCGCCGCCTATGAGAAGAGAAGAGAAGAATTGTTGGTGAAGAGATCGCCCGGCTTCTGGCAGCCAGCTTCATCATGGAAGTGTTCTTTCCAGAATGGCTTGCCAACCCAGTCCTTGTACTGAAGAAGAACAACAAGTGGCGCATGTGCATTGATTACACCAGCCTCAACAAAGCCTACCCCAAAGATCCGTTTGCTCTGCCTCAGATAGACCAAGTGATTGACTCCACAGCCAGATGCGAGCTGTTGAATTTTTTGGATGCCTACTCTGGCTACCACCAGATCAAGCTGAACCCGGCCGATCGGCTGAAGACCGCCTTCATCACACCATTCAGAGCCTTCTGCTACCTGACCATGACATTTGGCCTGAGAAATGCCAGTGCCATGTTTCAGCATTGCATGCAGAAGTGCCTCCTCAAGCAACTCGGCAGAAATGCGCACGTCTATGTAGACGACATTGTGGTGAAGACGGAGAAGCGTGGCACCCTCCTGGAGGATCTCAAGGAGACCTTCGACAATCTGCGCCATTTTCAAATCAAGCTAAACCCAGAAAAGTGTGTCTTCGGAGTCCCAGCCGGCCAGCTCCTTGGTTTCCTTGTCTCAAAACGTGGCATCGAGTGCAACCCTGTGAAGATCAAGGCCATTGAGCGGATGGAGAGGCCCACCCGGCTGCGAGACATCCAGAAGTTCATCGGGTGCTTGGCATCCCTCAGCCGTTTCATCAGTCGGTTGGGCGAGAAGGCTCTTCCCCTGTACCAGCTAATGAAGAAAACCACTCACTTCGAGTGGAACGACAAGGCGGATGAGGCCTTCCTCCAGCTCAAGAAAATGCTGACTACGCTGCCTGTCCTGGCGGCTCCGGCTGCTAAGGAGCCCATGTTCCACTACATCGCCGCCACCAGCCGGGTGGTCAGCACTGTCATCGTGGTCGAGCGCCCGGAAGACGGCAAGGCACAGCCGGTCCAGAGGCCCGTCTACTACCTGAGTGAAGTGCTATCGGCCTCCAAGCAGAATTACCCCCACTACCAGAAGATGTGCTATGGCGTATACTTTGCCGCCAAGAAGCTCAAGCAGTACTTTCAAGAGCACTCCATCACGGTTGTCTGCACTGCCCCACTTGCCGAGATCAAAGGCAACAGAGATGCATCAGGCCGGGTGGCCAAGTGGGCCATCGAGCTAGCTCCCCACACCATCCTCTACCAGCCCCGCACCGCCATCAAGTCCCAAGCGCTGGCCGACTTCCTCGTCGACTGGGCCGAGACCCAGTACCTGCCGCCGGCACCGGACTCTACCCATTGGCGGATTCACTTTGATGGCTCAAAGATGCGCACCGGTCTGGGAGCCGGCATCGTCCTCACCTCTCCCAAAGGCGACAAGCTCAAGTACACGTTGCAAATTCACTTAGCCGCCTCCAACAACGTGGCCGAGTACGAGGCACTCGTCCACGGGCTCCGACAGGCCAAAGAGATTGGCATCCGCCGGATTCTGTGCTACGGCGACTCGGACTTGGTAGTCCAGCAGTCGTCTGGCGACTGGCTCGCCAGGGATGCAAACATGGCGAGCAACCGCTTCCTCGTCCAGCAGATCAGTGGATACTTTGACGGGTGCGAGTTCCTTCACGTGCCATGAGCCGACAACAAGCAAGCTGATGCCCTGGCATGGATTGGCTCCACCCGCCAAGCGATACCAGCCGGCGTCTCCCTCCAATACCTCCGCAAGCCGTCTAACAAGCCTTCGCCGAAGTCAGAGTCCATCTTCGTGCCGGCTACTCCCGGAATAGTCAGATCCGACTCGGGGCTGCAACAGCCGGCCTGGGGACTTTGGCAGGCGGCTCGGGGACTGCAGCAGTCACACCCGGCCCGGGAACTTCAGAACCCGGCCCGGGGGCTGCGGCAGTCGGCCCAGGGACGTCGGCAGGCGGCTCGGGGACTGCAGCAGTCGCACCCGGCCCGGGGACTTCAGAACCCGGCTCGGGGGCTGCAGTAGTCGGCCCGGGAACTTCAACGACACAACAAGCGGCGGCCGACTCCAACCCGCCTCCTCCCAACCCAACCGCCCTGGTCCCAGTGGCCGTGATGACAGTGGTCGAAGCACCATCATGGGCGGAGCCCATCCTCAACTTCCTGGTAAGCGGAGAGCTACCAACCGACGAGACCTTGGCCCGGCAAGTGCAACGCTGAGCAGCAGTATACACGATAGTGAACAGAGAGCTTGTCAGACGCAGCATGACTGGCGTCTTCCAGCGCTGTGTTGAGCCAGAAAAAGGCAAGGCAATCCTCAGAGACATCCATCAAGGCGAATGCGGCCACCACGCGACCTCCAGATCCCTTGTCGCCAAAGCTTTCCGCCATGGATTTTTCTGGCCGATTGCTTTGGACGACACCAAGGACTTGGTCAAGAAGTGCAAAGGATGCCAAAAATTTGGCTCCAAGCAACACCTGCCGGCCTCTGCACTCAAAACCATCCCCCACACTTGGCCCTTTGCCGTCTGGGGGCTGGACATGGTGGGCCCGTTCAAAACAGCATGCGGCGGCATGACTCATCTGCTGGTCGCCGTGGATAAATTCACCAAGTGGATTGAAGCAAAGCCAATCAAGAAGCTAAACGGTCCGACCGCGGTGACCTTCATCGCAGATATCACCGTTCGGTACGGCGTACCGCACATCATCATCACCGACAATGGCACAAACTTTGCCAAAGGCGCCTTGGCCCGTTTCTGTGCAACGCAGGGCATCCGACTGGACTTAGCGTCCGTTGCCCATCCGCAGTCAAACGGCCAAGTCGAGCAAGCAAACAGCCTCATCTTGTCCGGCATCAAGCCCCGACTGGTCGAGCCGCTGGAGCGCTCGGCTGGCTGCTGGATCGAGGAGCTGCCGGCCGTCCTCTAGAGTCTCCGGACCACGCCGAACAAGTCGACTGGCTTCACTCCCTTCTTCCTCGTGTACGGGGCCGAGGCCGTCATCCCAACTAACATCGAGTTTGACTCACCTCGCGTCGCCATGTACACGGAGGCAGAGACAAAGGAGGTGCGAGAACACGGCGTCGACTTGCTGGAAGAGGGTCGGCTGCTGGCACTCAGCCGGTCCGCCATCTACCAGCAGGGCCTGCGCCGCTACCACAGCCGGAAGGTCAAGCCACGATCCTTCCAAGAAGGGGACCTTGTGCTCCGACTGATCCAGCGAACAGCCGGCCAACACAAGCTCTCAGCCCCTTGGGAAGGGCCCTTCATCATCAGCAAAGCCTTGGGCAATGACTCCTACTACCTCATCGACGCACAGAAGCCCAGGGCACGCAAGAGGGACGATTCTGGCAAGGAAACAGAGCGCCCATGGAACGCAAATCTCCTCCGAAGATTTTACAGTTAATGCAGTATGTACCACGCTACCTTTCGTATTAAGAGCAAAGACATCAGGTCCCTCGAGGAGCACTTGGGGGCTACCCTTTTTTATCTATATGATAAGTTTATGCTTGCGAATGTGTTATTTCATTCCTCCGCCTGGCACCGGGTCCGACCAGTCAGCCCGGGGGCTCGCCGCTTTGTCCTATGTTGGTGCCACCTACAGTCCGACAAGTAGTGTGCCGACATCTAAGCCCTCTCTTGCCTTAAGCCGCAGCTCGCAGAGCGACTGTCCGGCTGGCAAGAGCTAAAGGCAGGAAATGGTGTCCACACGAAAAATGACTAAGGAGAAAAGCATCAACATAGGCCAAGTCGGCCCCTCGCCTCACCATCCGGCTACTGAGCAGCCGGCCGGCCGGCTTCTCACTTGACTTGCTACGCTCTGAACGGCCAAAGTACTTGTCTTCCTAAACAGCCAAATACCGGACCCAGCCACAGACCGTAGAGCGGCTGTCCGGCTGGCAGGGCAGTAGCCAAAGGAAGGCAGCAAAGGAAAAAGCCAAAAAAAAAGAGAGCAGAAAAGCAAGACAAAGTCAGAACCCGGCAGAGCACAACTTGTGCGAATAAAGTTAATTTACATAGCAAAAGCTCATAGCCAGCATTCAACAAAGTTTGAATACACCCCCAGGGGGTGGAATTGCGCGAATTTACACACTTGTTCAAAAGATTACAAGAACAGGAAAAGATAAGATGAAGTGGCCATCTAGGCCAGGGGAGCAGCAGGCGGGTCCGACGGGTTGGCGGAGGCAGCGGCGCCGGATGGTGGAGCGGCCGACTGAGGGGTCTTGGCCTGATCGCCCCCGGCAGCAGTCGGTGCGGTAGCACGCGGCTCGTTGGTCGAGGCTTGGTCGGGCTGAGGTTGGCTGTCCGCTCTGTCGTCCGGTGCGTCGTCTTCGCCGTCCTCGTCCTCTTCGTCCTCGCCCTCGTCGCTGGAGGCGATCTCTTCCGCCGAGTCCCCCGCGTCCCCCGGATTCAGCCCGAACCAGCTGGGCGGCACCTCAGCGCCTTCCTCGTCCAGCTCGGGGATGAAAACGGTGGTGTTGGCTTACTCGGCGATCGCCGCCGCACGTTGAGTAAGCGCAGGGCCCACCGCCGCTAGCTCCGGTCCAGCCTCCTGCCGGAAGGTGGCCAGCTGGGCCAGGTCCAGCCCAGGATACCACGCCTTGGCGAACTCCAAGGCCGTCCGCGCACCCGCCCGATCCGCGGTGCCCTTCCAAGCCTTGAAGCGGCCGAGCGCTACCTCCAGCTAGTCGGCAGTCTGACTGGGGGTGCATGGAATTTGAGCGTCGGGCCAAAAGGCGGTCAACACCTGAGCCCCGGCATGCTGCAAGTGGTGGAGCATCCTGTGAGCCAGCTGCAGGCGCGTCTTGACGGCTAGGAGCTGCTCACCGAGATTCCGGGGCGCGTTGGGCGCAATGTCCGCGCCCGCCCTCCTCCGCACGTTGCGACGCGCCTCGATGGCCTGGCTGACGGCGACGGAGTTACCAGGAAAGTATTCTGCACAAGAAGAAGATCAAAGATTAGAAGCCAGAAGCCGACTCCTGCGGGAGTCGACGGCTGTTCAAAAGAAGAAGTAACTTGCCATCAATCATGTCCTCGATCTCGCCATAGCCATCGGTCAGGAATCTCTCCTTCTCGGCCCAGTTCGAGCGTTGAGTCTCGAACTCGGCCTTAAGGGAGTCTTCCTCCTCCTTCAGCTTCTGGAGCTCCGCCTTGTGCCGCTCCACCTGGTCCGCCAGCTCCTTGGCCAGGCGGTCGCATTCCTGGGCCGCCTGGCTGTGCTCCTGCTCCTTGGTATGGAGCGCGGACTCGGCCTCGCCCAGGCGCTACCGCAGATCTGCGGCGGCCTCTACCAAAACTAAGAAAAAAGAAAACCATCAACACTAATGGAAAGTAGTTGCTGGGAGATCCGGCCCGACTGCTCAGCAGTCGGCCCGAATCTCGGGGACTACACCCAGTGGGTGTGCTGATAAGCCCCCGCGAGGAAGAAGACCAAATACTTGCTTCGGATCTCCGCCAGATCGGCGGTCCGCTTGGTCAGCTCCTGGACCTGAGAGTTATAGGCGGCCGCACGGATATTGTGGTAATCCTGCAACAAAGACAACAGAAGAAGGTAACGAGTCAGCACTCGGAGCTTAACTTGAAGTTTCGGGCTGCCTGCTCAGCAGCCGGCCCGGAACTCGGGGGCTACACCCAGTGGGTGCGCTGGCGTGCACCCACGGAAGATTACAAAGAAACGAAAACAAGAAACGCACCCGGACGGCTGCCCGCGTCGCCAGGAGCTCCTGCGTGGATTGCTGGAGGGCGGCGCCTTGGGCGTTGAACCGGGCCAGGACTTCCTGCGAGGCCGCGTTTAAAACACCCGTACCGCCCCCAGACGCCCAATCCGGTGGGGCGGCGCTGGTAGCCTCGGCGTCGGGGGCCGATGAGTTAGCGGCGCCGATCTCCAACGTCCGCGGTGCTGAGGCCGCCCTCCCCGCACGCCGGCGCACTAGGGTACGGATTGCAGGAGTCGGACCCACCACCAACTCGCCGTCGGCTGGCGGCACCAGCGACGCGTCAGGCTGACTGCCCTGGGCGTCGGCAGCTGCGTGCGCGGGGGCACCTTCGCCTCCGGGACAATAGGGTCCCCTCCCCTTTCTAGGACCGGCTGGTCATCGCCGGCCCCTCCAGTTGGAGCCTGGCCCTCTAGCACCACAGGCTCCGCAGATTGCGGACCGGTGGACTCCGGAGCACGGTTGCGGGACGCCTCCTCCGCCTGCGCCTTGGCGGCCGCGTCCGCCTGCTCCTTGGCCGTGGCGTCGGCTTGAGCCTCGGCCGCCGCGTCGGCCTCCGCCTTCTCCCGGGCCGCAGCCTCCTGCTCCTCTCGCGCCTCCCGCGCGTTCTTCTCTGTCGTCTCTTGGAGGGCGGCGAGCGGATCCACGCGGCGGGGGCCCGTGAAGCTGTCTGCCGCCCCGATCACCGAGCTAGACGGGGCTCGCGACAAGGAAAGTGAGGCGCTACGCGCCAAAGGAGGAAGAGAATAAAAAGATCGCAATGGTAGAAGAAAAGCAAACGCAAAGCAAGATGCAAGAAAGGACAAGGCGCTTACGCGGACACCAGCGGGAGCCGCTTTGGGGCCTTCTGGAAGAGGGCCACCTTCGCGGCAGCCTCTTGCCGCTTGGTCACGGCGACTGAGGTCCTGGCCTTCTTGGGCCGGCTGCCGAACAACCCGGCGTCGGCCCGGCGCTTCGGCGCGCCGGCTGCTGCAGTCGGCACGGCCGAGGAGCTGGCACCCGCCCTGTCAGCGCCATGGGCATGGCGCGGCTCTTCGTCCTCCTCGTCGTCATCCGGCCAATCCCCGAGGCCGCCTCCTAAGGAGCCGCCTGCTCCCTCGCCGCCACCGCCTGTGGCGTCGTCCTCCTCCTGACCGGCCGCCCCCAAGTCGGGATCGTCCACGTCACTCACCGCCCGGTCCGCCATGTACTGGTGACCTGTGGCCGGCGCGTCAGTAGCCGTCTGGCCCGAAAAGCGCTGCACCAAGGCCAACTGGTCAGGCGGCAAGAAAGGACCCGGGCGAACAAAGGAAAAAGGAATTAGAAGACTTACCGGAGGCGGCGGGTTGGCCCGGCTGTACGGCGGCTTGCCGAATCACCACTCCATCTTCGACAGCTTGCAGTCGAAGAAGAAGTTCACCATGCGGACCACCTCCATGTCCGGCATCACCTCGGTGGACAGCCGGCATGGGTCCCGGCGCCCGCTCATGTCACTGATCAAGTGAGGCCAGGCTTGAAGGGGCAGCACTCGGCGCTTCACGAACGCGGCCAGCAGGTCCGAGGCCTGAGGCCCTCCGACACCGTCATCTCCTGGAGCTGGAGGAGCGCGGTGAAGCATGCGGCCAACAGCGTTCTCGGCCAGAACTTCCAGTTGGTGCGAGGCCCAACAGGCGGGCTGGCTGCGTAGGCCGGCAGGTTGACGTAGTCCCGCGTCGAGTGGATACTCTCGACGTAGAAGTACGACTTCTGCCACAGTTTGGCCGACTGCAGCAGGGCGAGAGCTGGGAAGCGGACCCCGGATCCCGTGCGCCGCACCGCGACGCAGGCTCCGCAATGGGCCTCCTCGTTCTTGGCGGCGGTGCCGAGCTTGAGATAGAAGAGCTCTCCCCACAACTCGAGCGTGGGGAGCGTGCCGAGGTAGCCCTCGCACAGGGTGACGTAGGCGGAGAGCAGCACCACTGTATTCGGAGTGAGGTGGTGGGGCTGCACTCCGTAGAAATCCAAAAACGAGCGACGGAACCCGCTCGCCAGAAGGCCGAAGACACGAAGGAAATGCGACCGGAAGACGACGCGCTCGCCGTCTTCCGACGCCGGTGAGATCTCCCTTTCGGGGGGGACACACACCTTGACGTTCGACGCATGGGGGAGCCGCTACTTCTGGCGGAGGAACTCCAAGTGCCCGTCGTGGACATTGGAGCTGTCCCAGTCGCCCACACGACCGCTTTGCGCCATGGGCTCCGTGCTCGGCGGCGGCGCAAGGTGGCTGCGGTGCAAGGAGGTCCGGCAACGGCGGGCTGCGGCTGCACCCCGACGAGAGGAGAGGCCACGGCGGCAGCAAGAAGAAGAAGGAGAAAGGCAAGACGAGGGGAGAGGAGGGCGCGCGTACGTTCTGCCGCCCCCCTCCTCCCCCTACTTATAGACCCCAAGCGGCGGAGCCGAGGGGGCGAGACATGGGGGGGCGCAAGAGTAACTGCGCCCACTCCCCCACCCAACGACCCCGATTATTGCGCCGTAATGGCGTGTATTAACCGTGCCTAGGAAGCGCAACCGCGCGCCTCGGCTGCAGTGGATCCGCGCGCGTGCCGAGGCCCTATAGTGGCGGGCCCAGGCCTGCGGCGACGTCCCATCGCACGCGCGGGCTGGCAGGCCGGCCTGGCCTGCTGGCGCCGCATGGCGAGTGAGCAACGGGCGGCAAGCCTATCATCCGGCTAGCACTCTACCTGGCCTCCACCACGATGATTCGAACTCGGCAGGCGGCCGGCCTGGCCATGGCCGGCTCCTGGCAGTCGGCCCCTCCAGAAGACGGACGAAGCCCAACTACCAGACCACTCAGAGTAGGAAGCTGCTGAGGCTCCTCGTTTTTCAGCCGCGGTGCCTCACCAGCTTCGGGGACTACTGTCGGAGTAAATCACCACGGGTAGCCTCATCGGTCCCCCCTGGTATTTCAAGACATCGGGGCTGGCTGCGCCCCTCACACCTTCCGAAAGCACGACCGCCTTCTTCGGCCGGCTGGTCCAAGAGGCCGGCTGCTAGAGAGTGGCAAGACCATGGAAGGCGGCCGCGAGGGGGCCGACTCGAGGCAGGCGGCCCCTCGTCCCCTCGAAGCTAGTGCCACATCACCATGACAAGACACGGCATGGCCACAGTGCAGCCTGCCACCCCCGAATCCAGGATGGAACGTGGCCACAGTGCTGTGTACTGGGCGGACACCCTCCGCCCAGCGCGGCACTGTTGCCACACAGTCCGTGACATCACTAGTGCCAGAGGGAGCCATGCTCCCACGACGGGCGGTCGGTACGGCCCGTAGGCGGCGGGCCCTACCTGTCCGCGAGCCACCAGAAGGCGGCAAACCTCAAGTAGGCGGCAGCAAGGGAGGGCCGACTCCTAGCAGGCGGCCCTTTTCCCCCTTGGAGTCTGTGCGCCATTAACCAGATGAGACGGGGTATGGCTAAAGTGAGCACCCGCCAGGCGGCGGAACTGTAGCCATGCTCCCCCTGACAAAGCCTTTGTCATCAGGGGCGAGGCTACCGTATAAAGCAGTCAACATGGCCCGCAGGCGGCGGGCCCCAGCGGTCGGCGGAGAAGCCGGCGACTAGAGACGCTGACGGCCGGGTCCTACACCCAGCCGAATTACCATTGTACCCTTGGGGGGTAGGCCTATATAAACCCCCCAAGCTTCCCCATGCAGGGGACGGTTTTTGGGCTAGTTCACAGCTCCAGAGAGTACACAGACGCACACGTAGAGAGTGGAGTAGAGCTAGTCTTGTGCTTCTCCCTCCTCTAGCCGAAACAGCTCAAGGAGCAAGCTTGTAGCTACTTCGTTGATCATAGTCATCATGCGGAGACCCCGTAGAGCAGGACTAGGGGTGTTATCTCCGAGGAGAGCCCCGAACCTGGGTAAGATTCGCAGGCGTATGCGGTCTCGCTCACTCCCGCTTCTAGAGCCCGGCGACGTACTCTTGTGCCCATCCACGATAAGCCACCCCCTGGCATATGTCGCACGATATCCCCGACAAATGTAGTAAGGAAGTTAGAGAAAAAGTTTGAGGGTTTGGAGCTTCACCACATCCCCTGAATCAAAAAATCAAGCAGCCGATGATCTGGCAAAAATTGGTTCCACTCGGAAGGCTATCCCTAGCAATGTGTTTCTTGAGCACCTCCATTACCGGTCAGTGCAAGAGGATCCTTTCACTGAAGAGCCTCCCCAAGCCATAAGTCCTCCCGATCCGACTGAAATCGAGATCCCCGCAGTCATTAACTTGGTGATGGAGATTCTAGTAATTAGTCCCGACTGGACAGTGCCATACATTGCATATTTGCTCAGGCAAGAATTCCCAGAGGATGAAGTCGAGGCACGTCAGATCATTCGCGGGTCCAAAGCTTTCACAGTGATAGATGGGTAGCTTTACAGAGAGAGTGTCACCGGCGTGGCTCAACGATGTATTTCTCCGGAAGAGGGTCGACTGATTTTGGAAGAAATCCACTCGGGGACCTGTGGTCATCATGCATCCTCCCGGATAATTGTGGCCAAGGCATACTGAGCTGGATTTTACTGGGCGCGGGCCAATGAAATTGCAAAGGAGATCGTTCAGCATTGTGAAGGATGACAGTTCTATGCGAACATGTCTCATAAGCCCACGTCTGCCCTGAAGACCATCCCACTCGTCTGGCCGTTTGCTGTGTGTTGGTTGGACATGGTTGGACCGCTCAGGACCGACAGAAGTGGCTTCACTCATCTGCTTGTAGCAGTCGACAAGTTCACCAAGTGGATTGAAGCCAAGCCTATTAAGAAGTTAGATTCAAAGACAGCTATTAGGTTCTTGAAAGAGCTGATATTCAGGTACGGTGTCCCACACAGTATTATCACAGATAATGTCTCAAACTTCCATTCGGAAGAGTTCAGAAACTTCTGCGCCACCCAAGGCACTCGGGTAGATTACGACTCCGTTGCGCACCCGCAGTCGATTGGGCAAGCAAAGAGGGCGAACGGCCTTATCCTTCAAGGGTTGAAACCACATCTCATGCGTGACCTTGAGCATGCAGTTGGAGCCTGGGTGACTGAACTGCCATCCGTTCTATGGGGCTTAAGGATGGCTCCTAACCAGTCCACTAACCACACTCCTTTCTTCATGGTATATGGAGCCGAAGCCGTGCTACCTAGTGATCTCTTCCACAATTCTCCCTGAGTGGAACTCTATTCGAAAGCTAAAGCGGAGCAGGCTCGACAGGACGCCGTTGACCTTTTGGAAGAAGAACGAGAGATGGCCCTGATACTGTCGACTGTTTATCAGCAAGACCTTCGTCAATTCCACGCAAGGAACGTCAAGGGTCGAGCATTTCAAGAAGGAGATCTTGTGCTCCGAGTGGATCAGCAACGTCCACACAAACTTGCCCCCGCACGGGAAGGCCCCTTCGTCATCACCAAGGTGTTGCACAATGGGGCCTATCACCTCTACAACCTCGCGAGAAGATTGACGAGCCGCATGCCTGGAATGCAGATCTTTTTCGTCGATTCTATACTTAACAGTCGGGTTGTCGAGATGTAATAAGAGCACTTTTATATTATTTATCAAAGACATGACTCCTGCAGTCCTACGATGATTTCTCTTGCATAAGCACATGTTCAAAACCCCCAGTGAGAGCATCCCTCCCACTCGGGGGCTTAGCCGCAAGCCAGTCCTCACCTAAGTTAAAAAACTACTCCGAGTGAGAGCATCCCTCTCACTCGGGGCTTAGCAGTGAGCCCGTCCTTGCCTAAGTTAAAAAACTACTACAAGTGAGAGCATCCCTCCCACTCGGGGGCTTAGCCGCGAGCCAGTCCTTGCCTAAGTTAGAAAACTACTCCGAGTGAGAGCATCCCTCTCACTCGGGGGCTTAGCAGCGAGCCCGTCCTCGCCTAAGTTAAGAAACTACTCCAAGTGAGAGAATCCCTCCCACTCAGGGGCTTAGCCGCGAGCCCGTCCTCGCCTAAGTTAAAAAACTACTCCGAGTGAGAGCATCCCTCCCACTCGGGGGCTTAGCCGCGAGCCTGTCCTCGCCTAAGTTAAAAAACTACTCCGAGTGAGAGCATCCCTCTCACTTGGGGGCTTAGCAGCGAGCCCGTCCTCACCTAAGTTAAAAAACTACTCCGAATGAGAGCATCCCTCCCACTCGGGGGCTTAGCCGCGAGCTAGTCCTCGCCTATGTTAAAAACTACTCTGAGTGAGAGCATCCCTCCCACTCGTGGGCTTAGCGGCGGGCCCGTCCTCGCCTAAGTTAAAAAAAACTACTCCAAGTGAGAGCATCCCTCCCACTCGGGGGCTTAACCGCGAGCCCGTCCTCGCCTAAGTTAGAAAAACTACTCTGAGTGAGAGCATCCCTCCCACTCGGGGGCTTAGCCGCGGGCCTGTCTTCGCCTAAGTTAAAAAACTACTCCGAGTGAGAGCATCCCTCACACTCGGGGTCTTAGCCACGAGCCCGTCCTCGCCTAAGTTAAAAAAACAACTTCGAGTGAGAGCATCCCTCCCACTCGTGGGCTTAGCCGTGAGCCAGTCCTCGCCTAAGTTAAAAAACCACTCCGAGTGAGAGCATCCCTCCCACTCGGGGGCTTAGCCGCGAGCCCGTCCTCGCCTAAGTTAAAAAACGACTCCGAGTGAGAGCATCCCTCCCACTTGGGGGCTTAGCCGCGAGCTAGTCCTCGCCTAAGTTAAAAAACCACTCCGAGTGAGAGCATCCCTCCCACTCGGGGGTTTAGCCGCGAGCTAGTCCTCGCCTAAGTTAAAAAACCACTCCGAGTGAGAGCATCCCTCCCACTCGGGGGCTTAGCCGCGAGCTAGTCCTCGCCTAAGTTAAAAAACCACTCCGAGTGAGAGCATCCCTCCCACTCGGGGGCTTAGCCGCGAGCTCGTCCTCGCCTAAGTTAGAAAAACCACTCCGAGTGAGAGCATCCCTCCCACTCGGGGGCTTAGCCGGGAGCCAGACCTCGCCTAAGTTTAAAAAAATCCGTTCACTCGGAACATGCAATAAACTGTAAAACAATATTCGAATAAATCCATCAAGTTCAGAATAACAAGTAAAAGTACTCGGGCAACAGGCCCGAACGAGTTTAACGGCTACAAAATCACTCGGCATACCGAGGCAAATAAGTTCCGACTGGAAGATAAAGTTTTCTTTCAGGCACCGGTGGGACTCGTTGGCTCGATGAAGGTGTCCAGGTCTATACCATCTGCAATCTCAGTCACCGCCTCAATGAAAGTCTCCATGAAAGATTTAAATTGGAGTTTCTTCGTGTTTGCCACCTGAAGGGCCTTCAGCTTGTCTTCCCTGGCTTCCTTACAATGAACACGAACAAGCAAGAGCGCCACATCGGCTCCGCAGCGGGCAACTGATTTCTTCGAAGCTTGCACTCGACTAGGAATCTCATTGAGCCGAACCATCAGCGACTCGAGATCGCGCTGGATCGCATCTTCTAGCCACAGTTCTTTGTCTATTCTTGTCAGTGCAACCTTCAGCCGAGCGACATACCTCAAGACACTATCAAGGCGAGCTTCAAGTCGCAGCACGTTCATAGCAGCAGCATCTTTGACGAGTGACTTGGTGGGGTCCAGATCTGTTTCAATTCGCTCTATCTCTTGCTCGAAGTTCTGGCAGAATTCTGCACAAAGAAGAAAGAGTGAGTTAGCAACGGCAATGTTTTTGAAACTCTTAAGAATCCACTCGAACAAAGGAAGATACCTTCAAGCATGATGTACATTTTCTTTGCAAGGTTCCCCAAATACTCCTCCAGCTTGTCCCTCTTTTGGTTAAGCTGGCCCACCTTGTCAGCCAAGACAATCTTCTCCTCCTTAAGTTGAGCAGCTACCTTCTTCACCTCCTCAATGGCAGTCTTTAGTATTGGATTCTCCTCTTCAAGCTTGCCGACTAAAGCTAGTCTCGCTTCAGAAGCTTCAGTCTTCTCCTTAGCCACCTTCTGGGCGCCCGCAAGTTCCTCATCCTTCCTTTCCAGGGCCTGCTTCATAGTGTCTAAAGAAATAACATTCTTGAGTCGTGCTTGGAGTTGGCGGTTCTCATTACACACATCTATTCGAGTGAAATCACTCGGTTCAAAAGACGAAAATAAAGAACAACAAAACACTCAGTCAGCGAAGGGTTACCTCCCATGGTCTTCACCTCCTCCTGAGCTTGCTTCAAGTTCCTTTTCGCCAGGTCCAGATCCAGTTGAAGTTGCGCCTTTTCCTTCTCCAGAGTAACGTACTGGGCACCGACCTCACAAGTCTTCTGAAGATCAGCAAGGAAACAATTCAGTCGACAATGATCAAGATTTTCAAGTTTAACTCCACTTCCGAGTAGAAAGAGCAAATTCGGGTGCTACAAACAAACGGGAAGACTTCTCAGACCCCCACCGAATCAAACATTCGACGGTGGTCTCGGGGACTACACCTAGTGGGTGCACTCAGCGTGCCCCCACAGGATTCATTTCCACTCGGATCTAGCCTGACTGACCCGAGTGAAGAGCTTCAGCTAAACACATTCAAGGACCCCCGCCGAATCAAAAATTCGATGGTGGTCTCGGGGACTACACCCAGTGGGTGCACTCAGCGTGCCCCCACTAGATAAACTATCACTCGACATGGCCTGACGAGACCGAGTGGTGAGTTACAGAACAAACAAACTACTTCCAAGTGACAAAAACACCCACTGGGTGTATAGAGTCAAGTCGAACAGGAAAAATTCAATCGGAAATCAACTTACAATTGCACTTATTCGGACATTCGCCTAAAGGGCTATGCTGGCGTCATAGGCTGCCTTGCTGCCATCATACACCTCCTTTAGATGCTGCATCATCAGACCAGCCTGGAGCATAGCTTCTTTGCTGGCTCCGGCCTGGTCCTCTAGAACACGATGCAGAGTGAAGACATGAGCCGGCGGAGTTGGTAACACAGTCGGAGGGACCAGGGCTTGAGATTGTGCAGTCGGTCCTGAAGCAGGAATAGTCGACACCAAGGGCGGAGCAGTTGACAGTGGAGCAATAGAAATAGCACCAACTTGAGATGAACCACCAAGCTCTTGAGGCGTAGCAGCATGAGGCACTTGGAGTGTTCTACTCGACGACACTCTCCGAGTGAAGCTGCGAGGAGTGTTCAAGGTTGCACCTTCATCACCCGCACCCTTCTGAGGCTCGTCTTCATCATCATCGCCAACATGAATGACATCTGTTGGCTCTCTGTCATTCAACAACAATAGTCCGTTCAATCGACGAATCAACTAATGAATAAAAATAGAGGGCAAGTTTGTCGTACCTCGCCGAGAGGTGGCTGCGTCCGTGATATCCGCATCCGCGTGCTCCTCATCAATTCGCATGGGCGACATCACCGAAGTGGCGGCCCTAACACACGATTTTCACTCGGTCAGCAATAGCACAAAGTCCTGAAGCAGAAAGAAAAGGAAAAAAGAGGAGTACTCACGTCGAAGCAATGGGCACCGTGACCTTGATCCTAGGGAGAGCCTTCCGAGGTTTCACCGGTGTGACCTTGGGTTGCTTCGCAGATTTTTCAATCGGGTCTGGCATCGTAGTCCGAGTGTGTTTGGAGTTCTTGGCACTCGACGCCACGACCTTGCCCTGGCCAGCCACCGAATCTTGGGCCTGTTTGGATATACGCTCAGTTCATGGAGGAGACTCGACGTCATCGCTCTCCTCTGAGTCATCACTGCTATCTTCCCTATCGTTGGCGTAGTCGATGCTTGCACTACCCCCTTCGCTCTCATTCCCCTCAATGAGTTGTTCTCCATTCGGCACAGGCAAATACATCTTTGTGAATGCCTGCAGAACACAAATATCCAAGTCAGTCGGTCCTCGAAACCAATACACAGTGGAAGCGAAAGATAATACACTCGACAAATTAAGTCTCACCTCTCCTGGAGGATGTTCGGAGTCGAATGGCAGAATTCGTTTTGATCCGCGTGGATTATCACGGGCCCCGGTAATGCCCTTGAGCCACTACGCCACGGTCTCCCCGTCGACTTCCTCCGGGTGGATCCGAGTGGTGTCATCTGCACCTGAATACAGCAACATAGGGTGGTCATGGGCTTGCAGAGGCTGGATGCGTCGACTGAGGAACGCCTCCAACAGATCCAAGCCCGTCACTCCACCCCGGATCAACTCGACTACAGCATCCACCAAGATCCCCACCTCAACTTTCTCGTCTTCCTCCATAGTGAGCAAGCGAGCAGAATCGACTCTTGCCAATGAGAAGGGAGGAAGGCCAGTTGACGAGCCGGGAGTTGGAACGTCTTTGCAGTAAAACCAGGTCGATTGCCAACCTCTAACTGACTCGGGGAAAGTCATGGCAGGGAAAGCGCTCCTACCTCTCATTTGGATTCCTAAACCCCCACACAACTGAATCACATGGGTCCTCGAATCACTCGGATTCGCTTTTTTAACCGACTGAGAACGACATGTGAAGATGTGTTTGAACAAACCCCAATGAGGACGACATCCCAAGAAATTTTCACACATGGATACGAAGGCTGCGATGTATGAAATGGTATTCGGAGGAAAATGGTGGATTTGGGCACCGAAGAAGTTCAAGAAACCACTGAAAATTGGGTGAGGGGGTAAGGAAAAACCTCTCTCCACATGAGTGAGGAGGAGAACTCATTCGTCGGGCTGAGGCGCAGGCTCGGTCTCCCTCACCGGCACTCTCCACGAACCGGGCGCCACCAGTCCATCGGCGGTTATCCCCTCGAGGTCCGCCTCTGTGACCGTCGAGCGGAGCCAATCGCCTTGGATCAGGCCCGGCGACAGAGCGGCCCGGGAGCTCGGCGCCTTCTTCCCCGCAGCCCCTTTCTTGGCGCGCTCGAGCTTCACCGTCTTGTCCTTCGTCATCCACGGGATGGTCGACGGACTTGAGCGGGACGGCACGGCGCCGGAATGGAAGCAGTGGAGAGACTGGACGGAGGGGGAAAAGTAGAAGGAACTATGGCCCGCCTTGGTTGTGTCGTCTTATATGGCCTCACACCCGAGTCACTGACCTGCAGGCCCGCGAAATCCCAGCACATCCCACGACCGGCGCTCGCTTGATATGTGGCAATAAAGGGGGCACGATAATCTAGGAGTCCCCCCCCCATTTGCCCCGCTTACCACACTGCAGTTAGCCCACGCACTTCTCCAAAAAATTTCAAATCCCGCAAAATCCGGGATCTGGCAGAACAATCGATTGCACCAGAGGTACCCACAATCATTCGGATCGGATCCCACATTCTACGATCCGTAGTTTTTTCTCACTCGGACATTTGACAAGCCAGAATCGATCGAGGCGACTGGCAAAGGATGAATAGCTCAGATACCTATGGACCATTAAGAAATGCCTCTAAGGCATTAAGTCTGATCCGAATCAGCTTCAGTCCTTTCTCACTCGAACCCCGATCCATTCGGGGGCTAATGACGATGACATGTACCCAGGGTAGGGTCTTAGGCCTGACCTACGGGACCTACCCAAGAACACCTCATTCAAGGATTCAAGATTTACACAGTTAATCTAAGGATATGTCGATTGGAATGGTCACAGCTTGCAAGTCACTCGACGACAGTCCCACTCGGTCGCTACCCCACCACTCGACTGTCATGATTCACTCGGAGTACCTGATATCACTCGGAGTAGAAGACCTAAGGCCACTCGAGGATGGCTACAGTCGGGCGATCAGTTCGTCCCTGTAATGATTATTAATTGTATGTGTTTCCAGTAACGCTCGCACCTTTACTGTGACATTGAACCCTTGCGTTATGGAGGACAGCGAGGGGTCAGCGGACTCTATATAAGACACCCCCCTCTTACACAAGGGTTCACACCTCCTGTAACTCAACACTCCAATAAACAAAGCTCCCGCTGCACCGAGACGTAGGGCTTTTACCTCCTCCGAGAGGGGCCCGAACTCGTAAATCCAAGTGCACAATCTCGCCGTAGCTAGGCTCTGCCCTCTCCTACGTACCCCCTACCTCTACTGTCAGATCCATTCCCACGACAGATACTGCTCCCCCCGTCACCGGCCGCTGGACGGCCACGTCCACCTATGACGTCTACATTCGAAAGGTGAAAACAGCAGCCCCGGGGAGGATAACGGCATGCCCAGCGAAGAGCCACTAAAATGCCACAAATAGCACCGCCACTCCAAGGCACGTCGACGCCATGCGAGCAACACGGATACCGGAGAAAACGGCACCCCGGACAACCTTGACCCCGGCGCCGACGAACAACCACAAGACGCCCTTGAGGAGCATGAGGGCCCGCTCAATCTTGAAGACCTTAATGACTCCGAAGATAGTAACTACCTGCCCCTTTACGAAGAGGAGGTCATTTTGGGCGATGAAGATTTCATCGTCCCCGAAGACCCGTTGGATCAAGAGTGGTTCAAACGGCAGCTCATTGCCACCGCGCGTAGCTTGAAGAAACAGTGGCAAAAAATAAAAGCCGAACAAGAGACCCTCAATGACAGATGGACTAAGGTCCTAGCTACCGAAGAGGAGTACGGCTATGAATGACAGACCAAGAGCTACCTGAAGCGAAGACTACTGCCGCAATTTGATGACGAGGCCATAGAGCAAACACCTCCAAGGCACACTTAGGCAGAACAGCCAGACCGCCCCCTCGGGGACGGGACATGACAGCTGATAAAGCCGAACAACCTCCCGCCCAACCTCGCCATCAAGGCAAGGAGCCATTACGGCCAGTTTATGAGTAGGACCTATGCCCCGACCTGGACGCTCGGGCAGGTCTGACGAGGTCCATCTATGGACCCAAAGGAAATCCCCCCATCAGACGGGACGGATACCAAGCATGGCTAGACCGAAATGACAGAGCTCGGGAGATGCAATGAGCCCAGATGACAGACAATCTCCGGTGCGACGTAGCCCGAGTCAGGGGCGCCGCTCACCCTCTGTGCTTCACAGATAGGGTTATCCAGCACCAATTCCTGGAAGGATTCAAACCTGTGAATATCAAACCATACGACGGGACAACAGATCCGACCGTATGGATTGAAGACTTTCTGCTACACATTCATATGGCACGAGGACACGACCTCCACGCCATCAAGTACCTACCGTTAAAGCTCAAGGGTCCAGCTAGACACTGGTTAAATAGCCTCCTCGAAGACTCCATAGGATGTTGGGAGGAGCTCGAGGATGCCTTCCGAGCTAACTTTCAGGGCACTTATGTCCGGCCCCCGGATGCCGATAACCTGAGCCACATAATCCAGCAGCCCGGCGAGTCAGCCCGGCAATTTTGGAACTAGTTTTATACCAAGAAAAACCAGATCGTTGACTGTCCGAACACCGAAGCTATAGCCGCATTTAAGAATAGTATTCGAGATGAATGGCTAGCACGTCAGCTCGGCCAGGACAAGATGAGGATGATGGCAGCGCTTACCTCCCTGATGACCCACTTCTGCGCCGGAGAGGACAGTTGGCTGGCTCGTAGAAGCACCAACCCAGAAGCCCCCGAAGACGGGAAGCCACGATGGAACAAGAACAAACGTCGCCACAACGACGGCGAAACCGATGAGACGGCAGTAAATGCCGGATTCCGTAATCCGAAGTCCGGATCACAGAAAAAGCCTTCTAAAAGCAACCAGGACGGACCAACCTAGTTGGATGCAATCCTGGACAGGCCTTGCCAGATACACGTAGGCACACCTGAGAAGCCCGCCAACCACACCAACCATAACTGTTGGGTGATAAAACAAGCTGGCAAGCTCACAGTCGAAGACTCTGGCAAAAGTCCTTGGAAAGAGGATGATGAGGAGCCCCGCAGGCCGAATAATGGAGGCAAAAACCCCTTCCCTCCTGAGGTCAAGACGGTGAACATGATCTATGCCACCCATATACCAAGAAAGGAGAGGAAGCGCATGCTACGAGATGTTTACACCGTCGAGCCCGTTGCGCCAAAGTTTAACCCATGGTCGGCTTGCCCAATCACCTTCGACCGCAGTGACCATCCGACCAGTATCCGTCATGGAGGATCGGTTGCCCTAGTACTCGACCCCATTGTCGATGGGTACCACCTCACAAGATTCCTTATGGACGGAGGCAGTGGCCCCAATCTGATTTATGTAGACACTGTGAGGAAAATGGGGATCGATTCATCAAGGATCAAACCCAGTAACACCACCTTCAAGGGGGTTATCCCGGGCGTAGAGGCCCGCTGCTCAGGCACGGTGACTCTGGAAGTGGTATTCGGCTCACCAGAGAACTTCCGCAGCGAAGACTTGATCTTCGATATTGCCCCGTTCCATAGTGGCTACCATGCCCTCCTTGGCCAAACGGCGTTTGCCAAATTCAACGCCGTCCCTCATTACGCATACCTTAAACTAAAGATGCCTGGTCCTTCGGGCGTCATAACGATCAACGACAACATGGAGCGCTCACTCCGGACCGAGGAACATACTGCGGCCCTGGCAGCCGAAGACCAAGCCATCGCCAATGGGCCTAGGTATCAGCCAGCCGTAAAGGCCAGAGATACAACTAAACGGGCTCGAGCCTGGTCCCCATCATGCGAGCCCGCCCGCGTTCATCGCAAAATAGGGCCACGCGCCCCACGGCACGCCAAACATAGTCGCGCTCTACATGCCTTGTCAGCACAACTTCACCCTCAAGATATCATGGGTAGCCGTGAGGCCTATGTCAAACAACAGCACCACGTGTTCGACTTAATTGAACTATGGGATTACCGTGTCCTCGAACGATAACGGATATGACTCCAAACTCGCCCAACATCTAGCTGTGACTATACGGCCACCTCTCAGGGTTCCTATTCAAGGCCCCCCCTCAGCGGCATGCGTTTTTCTACACGGACGTCCCCCTTACCCAGCAGAAGCAAAGGCGCAGATGTGCAGCAGGGCACAGTTGAGGCTTCGACCCATGCATCAAGGCCCCGCGTAAACCTTCTCTGTAAAATTTTCTTTTCTTACTCATCATAAACACCTCTGCAGTTTGAATTATATGGATAGACGCCCAGAGCTTCTGGAAAATAAAAACACCTTTTACGGTGTTCGGGCATTTGTATTGTCTAGCCCTTTTTTCTTTTTCTTTTTCCCACTCTTCGAACAGCTGGGCATGCACACATTGTGTAACAAATACAAATCGGTTAATTGACCAAGAGCTTGATCTCTTCATCAGCTCCACGTACCAAGTTCGGCATCGCTTTTCGCTCTGTGTTCGGCGTCTTGGATATTGCACTATATGCATCAGTTCTGAACTATGTCTTGGGTCAAAGTTGGGTTGCCCGGCTCCTGTGCTTACCTTCTTACATTTCGCATGTTCGACTAAGAAGGTAAAGGGAGAACCCCTGTGATTGTACTTCTGGCTAGCCCAGCTAAGCACCTCAGGGGAGAAAGTCGAAAAATGATTGTCATAGTAAGCGTGAACTGGTCGGTGATCCGATGACAAGTGTTAAACTAAAAAAATCATTGGTGATTTATCCGTGTCATACGCAGGGTTTGTCCTAGCACAAACCACGTGATTACAAAGGTACACGCCTCGGCTGCCCCGTACATCACAAAGCATTGGGGGCTAGTCATTAGCTCCCGCAATCAAGCTCCTATGGCTAAGTGAAAGCAATAAAGCCGCATAGTCTGATTGCCTAGTCTCTCTCATGCACCACCACCTTCGGGCACCGAGACGTTGGCTAACGGTAACAGTGCGGAGATGAAACACCCCTCATATTATTCGCTTGGGGGCTGAGACCGACGACTGGTCGCTTTCAGAATAAACAAACCGCCGCACAGGAGTCAAAATAAAATTACCATAGTATAAAACATGCAAACGGGCCGCATTATAAAGCATAAGGTCCAGTTGACAACTTAATACAATCAGTCAATGATTACATCTTTGGAACACTGGCCCTCTATCGCCTGAGCACCATCCATAACTTGTGCAAAGTACAGTTCGGGGCGGCGGTGCTCTTTTCCAACCGGCGGGGGACCAGTGGCCATGTCCATTGGTTGATCCTAGGCCAATGAACCATGGTCTTCGCAAAGGCCAGCCTAGCTCCCTCGAGGCATGTAGAACACTTCACTGCATCAATCCGGGGCGACACGTCATGCAGCTTCTACACGAGGCCAAAGTAGTTGCTCGGAATCGGCTCTGTTCAGCGAAAATGCCTGCGGAGCGCCAGACCCGTGTCAGCAATGCGAACCTGTTGCCGCAAAATACACTGTGCAGTAAGTATGGCTTACCGTCTACGATCTGCCTCACTTGGCAGAGCTCCTCTCGGGCACCCAGCACTTCGGTCCTGGCCTCCCGGAGCTCTTTTTCCACCTTGGATAGCTCGAAGGACTGCTCTTTCTATTTTTGCTCAAGGTCCTCACATTTCGTGAAGGCATCCTTGAGCTCCATTTGCACTTCAGCCACTCGAGCCTCGTGCTTCTCTCCAGCGGTCTTCACCGTCTCGAGTTCGGCCACCGCCTTTTCGGTAGCGACTTTCTTTTCGGCCGCCTCGGCCTCGGCCTTCTTCAGCGCAGCCTTGAGGCCCTCGACCTCCGCAGCGGCAGCTGCAGTCACCAAACACCGTGTGCTCGGCATACAATCTAGAATGTAACTATCCGGCGGTGTTAACTATGCACTTTGATTGGAGCTTACCTTGCGCCTCATCAAGCCGTTTGTTGACAAGGTCAAGCTCTTCATCGGAGCATTTAAGCTTCCGATCCATCTCCTCCAGCGCCGTGGCATTAGCGGCCGCCGCCAAGGACGATGCCTGCAATATCAATTTAATCATGATGCCTCAAATACTGGCCTACGGATATTCGACCCTCTGTAAGGTTTTTTACAAATCCTCACAATGTCTCGGGGGCTGTTATGCACAAGGCCTACTCAAACTCTAGCTAAAGGCTAAATCTGTTTTGCGGAGAAAGAGCATTACTTGACTCACCTCGAAGCCTATTTAAAGGCCTCGGACAGCATCGTTCAGTCCGGTGTCGATGGACCGAACACCCTGTAGAACCGCACCCATAAGGGCGGAGTGCTCGTCGACGATAACGGAGCTGTTCACCAACTCCTCCATCATGTCCGGCCAGCCCGCCGCCACCTGGTTGTTGGTGTTCGGCGCGGGCGGCGGGACCTCAACCCCCCCTTCGTCGGAAGGCGGGACAGGCACCTCCGAGGGCCTTGGGGGCTCAGGTGCGGCTGGCTGGGAGGTCCCAGATGGACCGAACTCGCCTCCCATGTTCGTCAGGAGGGACACATCCTCCTGGTCTTTGGTGACCGAGGCATCGGCCTCGGCCATGATTGCGTCGCTGCCCTCCCCCGTGTTCGGACGGGAAGGGGTCCTTCGGGACAGCACCTCCCCGGCCTCTTCAGGGACCACGGGAGGCATGGAGCGCGACACTAATCCGCTGTCCGCCAGCTCGGCGGGTGGAGAGGTCCCCTTCGAGGTCTGCTCGGCAGGGTGGCCACGCGGTGGGCTGTTATATCACGCTATCAACTTCTATCGGTAAAGGACTAGTATAAATGAAGTGAGTATGAAATGTTGAGGTTCATACCTCATGGCGGGGGGCTTGACCCTGGGGTCCTTCTCCGGGACCTCTTCGGAAGCCGCGGACTCCTCATTGGAGTCCGAACTGTCGAGCAGGACCAACTTGGGTCTGCACTGCCTCTTCTTGGCCCGAGGGGGTTACTCCTCCTCGGCGTCCTCGGACGCTGCCCTCTTCTTGGAGTGGGAGGAGGTACTTTCCTCCTCATCTTCTTCCTCCTCCCCGTCTTGGGCAGACGGGGCTGCAACGTCTCCAGCCTTGGTGTCCAGACGACCTCTTCGACGGAGGCCATCCCTGGCCTCCGGCTGATCTTTCTTCTTCTTTCCCTTCCTCTCCGGCGTCTCGTAAGGTGCCACGACCAACAACTCCTCCAGTTGAGCTGTCTGGGGCGCTTCGGGCAGCGGAACCGGACTGTTGATCTTCTTAGCCTTCTTGAGCCAGCCATATAGAGGCAACAAAAAGAAACTTAGAATGAACTTCGCACTGTGCAAGCGACAGCTCATGAAACGGGCAAAAGCTCAATTACCTTCTTCGGGGGAGTATTGGCGTCGAGGCTGATGTCTTCTTCCTCGGCCGGCCATTCCTTCTAGGGCTTAAATAGCAACTTCCACATCTTGTCGTGGGTAGTGCCGAAGAAGTACTGCACGATGGCCGGATCCTCGATCTTGTAGGCCTACATCGGAGCAGCGCTCTACTGACAGGGGAGGAGGCGGCGGCCGAGCATTATCTGGACCACATTCGTCAGCTTTGCGCCGGTCTCCATCACATTGGAGATGCATTTTTGCAGCATCTTCACCTCATCGACGGACCCCCAGTTAAGACATTTCCTGGTCCACGAGGTCAATCTTGTACGGGGTCTGAATCTGAATTCGGGAGCCACTGCCTAGGTCGCCTGCCGTGGGTCTGTGATATAGAACCATTCCTTCTGCCAAATCTTGACGGCCTCGATGAATATGCCCTCTGGCCATTGAACTCAGGTGATCTTGCTGATCATCGCTCCACCGCAGTTCGCCTGGGTGCCACCGACTACCTTTGGCTTAACATTGCACACCTTCAGCCACAGGCCGAAATGTGGCTGAACTCACAGAAGGGCCTCGCAAACAATGATGAAGGCTGAAATGTGGAGGAGTGAGTTGGGGGCTAGATCATGAAAGTCCAGCCCATAAAAGAACATCAAACCCCGAACGAAGGGGTGCAGAGGAAATCCCAGCCCCTAGATAAAGTGGGGGAGGAACACCACCCTCTCGCCTGGCTTGGGCGTGGGGACGACCTGGCCCTTCTCGGGGGCCCGATGAGCGACGTTGGCCGACAAGTAGCCGGCTCGCTTCAGCTCCTCAATGTCGCTGTTGGTGATGAGGAGGCCTCCCACTTGCCCTTGGCACTGGATCCGGCCATGGCCGAAGCTGAGAAGAAGCTGGGAAGGAACTCTTCGTGGAGGATTAAGGCAGGGCGCTAGAGCTCTGGAGATTGGAAAGGTTACAGTGAGAGGTGGAAGAAGGCATAGGTTGGTAACTGCAACTATTCCCCTTTTATGGGCCGCGGAGAGGCCAAGGGTTCCTTTATCCCCGCCGCAGGCCTCTCCACTTCCCAATATGCTCGCGACATTATGCGTGGGCGAGTTGATCGAAATCATTGATCATATCCCCTAAAAAGCGAGGCACGATCTCCACCTTGATAAGACATGCCAATGGAGGGGCGGCCTCGAACTACGCATCAAGAACTTCCAGCTGTTCGGTGTTATGACCGGACGCGACCCTTCGTCAAAAGGTTGTCATGCGTGGGCACTGTTCACATTGGAACACTTTGGCCTTCAGGGCTAAGCAAAGACCGACGCTCCGGATGCCAGACACTACTCAACTCCGAACACACATAGGACAGAATGGAGAACTCGCCTCGCAAGCCAAAGACTATGGGATATGCGGATGCCGATAACAAACCCTGGCATTGGAGGCTAGTTCGAGGGCTACTGAGGGAGTCCTAGATTAAGGGGTCCTCGGGCCACCGGCCCATTGCTTATGGGTCGGACTGATGGGCTATTATGGAGCCGAGCCAGGGCGTGGACCCGTAACTAGATAGGAGATCTTCGGATCCGTGGTGTGCCCTCCAAGTCAAGATTTAGCGTGATCTTTCCTTTGTTGTAACCGACCGTATATAACCCTAACCCTACTGGTGTCTATATAAACCAGAGGTTTTAGTCTTTAGGGCTAGAGCAACATCCAATCCCTCATCAACCTAGGGTTTAGCTCGCCTGATCTCAAAGTAGATTGACTTTGTAATCATACCATACACATCAAATACAATCAAGCAGGACATAGGGTTTTACCTCTTAGAGAGGGCCCGAACCTGGGTAAACACCGTGTTGTTCATCCCTTGTTCCCCATTGATCCTAAATCCACAGCTCGGGACCCCCGACCCGAGATCCGCCGGTTTTGTCTCCGACAGGAGGTCCTCCGATCCCTTGGTTGTTGTCATAGTGTGGGCGGATCCGACATCCCGCCCCACCTAGCCACACCCCGACAAACTTCATGTATATCTTCTTTCAAAACCGGCCTAGCTCTACTTCCCTAGCTCACTACATCGCTGCATGTGCATCATTTTCTACCTCTCAACCCCCCACATAGCTAGGCTCGATCGGATTGTCCAACGCCACCTAATTTTTTTCTATTGTTAGAGGTAAAGGTACTTCATGGAGTCGAATCTTGTACTTTGTTCAAACAGGAAAGAAAGGGGGAAAAGATGTAGTATGTACATAGGACTTGGTACAAACAGGAAAGAAAGAGGGTGACAGTAGTACAAACTGGCCATCCAACCGGTCTCTTGGTCGAAAATGAAAATAAAGGGGAAACGATGTACACACCGGTATGACCAGGACTAGATTTGCTATCCACACATACGAATAGGTGGCTAAGATGAACGAAAATAAGACCAACCCAGATATGTTGCTTGGATGTTTGTTTCTCGAGGCAACAAACTCTGAACCCCCACTTTATGCCCCAGTTTAGGTACATGGTGCTGGACTGCTGGTGCACTCACTATCCCAAGCCCTTATAGCAACTATTTAGCTATTCTTAATCTAATGCCCCTGGTAAAATGAAGCCATGCCACTGTTATAAGTCATGACAAGTTTAACCAATTGTTTTTGCCAGTAATTGTTTCAGACTCTGACTGTTTCCTTTGTAGCTCTTTGTGCAAACAGGAATATCCATTTCACCTCATTGCTATTACGACCTTTTGGTGCACTACACAAAACACTTCTTAAAAGAAATGGTTTTTGTGCAGTTTAACTGGAATGTCACACCGGAACCGTTAGTTGATTTCAGTGGAACTACACAAACGGAGATCTGTGTTCCAATCTTCATCCTCCATATTGGCACCCTAACCTTCCCTTAGGTAAGAATGATATTTAATGCATGTGTTCACCTCTATTTTGCAACTGCCATGAGAAAATAATGCTATTGTTTACTAGTAGACTTGTACTCCCTCACTAACAAAACCAAATCTGAGATTAATGGCCAATCATGTACTTGGTTTGATGAATTGGTGAAGAGAAAGAGAAATAGAGCAAGAAGAGTAAGACGGAGAAGAAGAAGAAGGATCACACACTCGTACTGTCCTATTTTATCCTGACATCTTGCTGGTGGTATTCTATTGTTGTGTTGCTACTAGTATCAATTTACTTGAAGAAATGCACTTCTAGTACGTAGGAGAGTAGTACTTGGCTTGACGACACATCATACTAATTAACTGGATTCTGGATGCATGTGTGACCCAGCCCTACATGATCAACTATGCCAAGGTGATCTTCCTGAAGCCGAAGCCTCAGTCGAGGCCATTCAAAAGGGCTCTGGTAACATCTGCCTCACAAGTGGGATGATCCGCCAGGAGCCCTTCCACTTCTGCTGCCTCTCCTGCAAGGTCATTAATCAATTAGGAGTACTTAAGCAGCACTAATTAATCTCTGCCAAATTTTCCTGTCGGAGTTAAACAAATCTTTAGTAGCACCCCTTGCTGAATCATGTATGTGTGTGTGTGTGTGTGCGTGTGTCTGTCTGTGCAAGTGGACCATGTGGTGGAGCCGGGAGGGGATCTTGGTAGTGTCATGAGATAGTAATTCTACTGTTTTGCATGCCAATTTATTGCCACTGTTTCAATGAGCCAATGTTTTGCTACTGTATTTTCATCATGATTTGATGCTACTGTTAAAGTAATATGCTATTGTCTTTCTATCCTTCCTCGCTAAGCTAATGAAGGTTTCACCTTGTTCCTACTTGTGCAAACAAGGATCATGTTGTGTCAATCGTAATTTAGTGGAACTGCACAAGACGATACAATGAACTATATCCCAGCTAGTGCTTTAACTCTGCTGGAAGTTCTTGATAATCTCTCGATATAATCTCACCACTGGTAAACAAGAGTGATGTCAACCGTATATTGGAAGTGCACAAAAATATATACTATTGAATGATTCTAGTCAATGCTTTATCTTCTTTTCTGGGACTACTTGAATAAGCTTCCTTGCTCAGGTTGGTACCAGCCTAAGGCCTGCATCCAGATTAGTGTGCTCTCATCTCTATTTGTATCATGCTACTGTTTTGCTACTGTCATGAGGAAGTCCTTTATCTTTGCATGTTAAATCTTTGCAACCTATGATACATGGCAATGCTTTGAGTGTTGAGCTAATTGACACTGATAAAATGAACTAATACCTCTCTTTAAGCAAGGCTACTATGTAGTTAACTTTGCCCATTAAAATAATGAGGATGCTTCTATTTGTTAGTGTATGTTTCATCAACTAGTGCCACTATTACAGTAATCTCACTTTCTCAATATGTGTGCCAACAGGGATGCTCGATTTCAGTGGAACCGCACAAAAACTTTGGGTGGTTCATTGCCTCGACTGCTTCCTTCCTTTCCTGTCAGTCACTTATCTCGGCTTCCAGTCAAAGGAAGCACTAATTGATATGCTTCCTCACACAGGTTGGTACCGGTCTTCATCCTGATTATTGTGCTTGTCATATCTATTTGTAATTTGGTATTGTGCTACTATTGGCCGATTTCATAAAGGAGTAACTTGGAGCTTGAACTCGCAGGCAAATCGTTACATTGGCCGATTTCAGTAGAACTACACAAAAAGATCAGATGGACAGATACTTATGTTGCTACTATGTACTCCCATGTTCACTCACACAAGCATTGATGTTGACAAGAAGAAGTGCCAGAGTGAATGCTAACAATATTGCTTGGTGCATAGCCCTGAAAAATGCAGTCCAGTCTTTGGTCCCAACTTGCGCTTTTTGGTGATCGGCGTGTATGCCGGTATCGAACTATATGCCATGGAGTCTAAAGATCCCAGACAAGTTGGTAGACGCGTATATTCATATGGCACTTAACCAGTCTGCATGCCTGGGATGCTCAATTTTAGTTGAACTGCACAAAAACTTTGTGTGGTTCATTTTGTCGACCGCCTCGTTTGTTGTCTATAATGTAGAATTTTGGTGAGGTACATGACAAAGATGGGCTAGTGAACTAGTTGGATGAAAGTAGTGGCCAAGTTTCTCAACCCTCTCGCGGCATCAAGGCCACTATCATGAGGATAAACCTACAAGCAAAGTTCATATGGTCTGTGCTGCCTCTTATGTACTCGAAAGTTAGCTCAGACAAGCATTGATTTTAGCAAGAAGTACCACCGAGTGAACACCACTTACCAGTCTGTACCCTAGGTAATTAAAGTGTGTTGATGGATGATATTGGTTGTGTTCTCTCAATCATTTGGATGTGTAAACATGCTGAACTTGTGTATATCTGAATCTTTTTGTGAATGTTAGCTATGAATATTGGCTTGTGATCTATGAATCATTTGGATGCATAGACATCCTGAACTTGTATATACATGAATCTTTTGAGTTGTTGATTGTGAATGTTGGCTATGAATATGAACGTATCCTGTGAACCTGAGTTTGATCTGAATTTTTACCTTTTCTTTTGTACTTGTGTGTGAACTTGTTAGAATGTATATTGTGGGATTCTGACGTGTGAGTGTCACACAGCACACCCTCGTCCCGAGTAGAATGGCACCTGCTTGTTAGGGTAGCAACGGCGCATCAGCTCTTTTTTATCTTTTTGCTCAGTCTTCCCCCTTCCGCGCTCAACCCCCGCCATATTGTTTTCGGCCTAAAAAACATACTACTGCACTATTTTTGGGCCCTGATGAAAAATCAAGTGGTGCTTTCTGTAGGTGGGCCCGCCCAGCAAATGGGTTGCTGGTCCGCCACGGACTGGGAGGCTAAAAATACAAGTTATATCGTGCAGAGGCAAGTAAAAAAATACGCCGTCGAGAGCCACCCACTAAAAAAAATCGCATCTGATGTGCTTCTTCAGTCTTCCCTCTAGTTGTTCTCCCACCGCCCAAACCAGCAGCGCGGCCAGACGCCTGCTGCCTGTCAGGGGCCGGCGGCACTGCCTTGCGTCGTGCCCCCGGTCCTCTCTTAAATACAGTTCGCTCCATTCCCCAACCGCCAACACGGGACAGAAGTTTCATCTTCTTCCCCCTCGCGCTGCCGGGGGATTGAAGAAGCATGACATCTAATCCGCCACCGGCGATGGCTGCCTGTCCAAGTGATTTTCAGAGAAGAAACTACAAGTTTCAGTTTCAGATAAGAAACTGCATGTTTCATAGGCAGAGCATTTAAATCAACACACACTTTTCAAACATGGATAACAGAATGTTGGAAATTTTAGTCATCGTAAAAAATGGAACTAATAACAAGTTAACATCATGCTTATCAACATTCATGTATAGCACATCTTCATATGATGCACAGTAAAAAAGATATGCTATTTTCAAAATGCCAAGACAATGTTGAGTGTGCGAAAAACTGGGTAAACTAGGGACAAAATTTTGGCAAGTGGTGGAGGTGGTGTGTGTAGATGACATGGCATGACCCACATGTTAGTAATAGCTGAAGCAAAAATTAGATACATTTTTCAACTGCACCAGTTGGAATTGAACCCAGACAACACAGATTTTGGGTGAGAGGGCTGTATCCACCAGGCTACTGCGGTATGTTTGAAAGAACGAAGGCGCGCTTTTTCACTACTCTAAGGCGTCTTCCCCGGCTCCGGTTCATTCCTGTTCATGTCCACTACGTCATCCTCCGGTTTGTGCATTCGCCACGCCGACGCGGTCTGCTATTGTCAACATGCTCAACAAACGAGAGGAATCTAGAGAGGACTGTATGTTGGGAGGCTGACAGTCGGGCCCCACCAGGTCCATGGCTGTACGAAAGCAAGTGCCTCATTGGAAAAAAGGATTCCTCCTAATTGTATACTGATGTTGGGGCCCACGGGTTTGTGAACCTAGTCAATAAATGAAAAAAATTACAATGAAGACTGTCATCGAGGAGCTTTTTTTAGGGGTATCGGGGATCTAGCAGGTATCATATTTTTCAGAGGGCGAACAAGTATCAGCTCGGCCTAGGTTTTGTTTTTTAACATGTGTAGCCCACGACATACCGTCACCGTGGTTTCAACTTATTTTTTTGAGGTCCGTCATGTATGTACCGGCCCATGGGCCTCCCAGCCTAGGTTTTATTTTTTCTTAAACATCGGCATCCCAATTTATCTTTTTGTAACAAAACACAAATCTCTGTTCTATTATTCTGTATATAAGAATAAGAATGTCGGGTCCAATTTATTTTTTTCCCTTCTTACCACATTATATATATATTTATATTATTATTATTATTATCGTATATTTAATAGAAACTTATATATACATTATAAAAACATCCCACGTCTTATTAACTTATAAAATAAATGTTTAACAAAAGTTGGCAAGGAAAATCCGAGTTGTTTTTGACTCGAACGCAACAAAAAACCTGGTGATTGTGCACAAAAGCTTGCGAAGATTTAAGGACCAACGAAATAATAATGCGCTCATTTTTTCTTTTGAGCAATAACTTGCTAAGTAGCTAATTTTATATATAATAAAATGTCCAGCTCCGGTTTATTTTTTGACACTAATTTCTCCACCTAACCTAACATTATATTTACAACAATCCCAGCAAATTCGTGTATTTTAAGAAAGTGCAATTGGCTTGTGATTTCTTAAAACAAAATTAAATGGGTCGCATTGATGCTACATTATTTGTTCACCCATCCCATCAAATTGACTGTAAATTTTAGAAAACATGGATTAAATATGTTTCTCTCTCAAAAAAATGGTTAAATATGTTCCACATTTTGCAAGCTGACATGTGGGCCACTAGGTCGAAGCCTGCGCAAGGCGATGTCAACTTAGTCAACAAATGATTCTGACATCCACAACCATTGGATTTATATCCAACGGCCGGCATGCATCTTCAATCTATCGTCTTCTTCCTCCAGCGCCGCCGGGACGGCCTGCTTCGGCCTCCGGCGGCTAGCGGCTTTGCTTAGCATGCATCACTGCGAAGCGCTACCTGATACATCTCCGTCGTATCTATAATTTTTTATTGTTTCATGCCAATATTATACAACTTTCACATACTTTTGGCAACATTTTATATGATTTATTGGACTAACATATTGATCCAGTGCCCAGTGCGAGTTCCTGTTTATTGCATGTTTTTCGTTTTGCAGAATATCCATATCAAACGAAGTCCAAATGCAATAAAAATTTATGGAGAATTATTTTGGAATAAATGTGAATTTTGGGAGGTGCAATCAACACAAATAGAGACCGACAGCCTCCACGAGATACCTGGGCGCGCCAGCCCCCCCCCCCCCCCCAAGCGCGTGGTGATGGGTGGTGGCCACCTCGTAAGGCGGTTGCTGCTCTACTTCGGGCGCAAGGAAGCTTATATCCGGAAAAAATCGTGTTAAAATCTCAGTGCAATCGGAGTTATGGATCTCCGGGAATATAAGAAATGATTTTCGGCCAGAAAACAGGAACGCGAAACAGAAGATAACAGAGAGGGAGATCAAATCTCGGAGGGGCTCCTGCCCCTTCGCCGCCAGGGAGGCCATGGACCAGAGGGGGATTTCTCCTCCCATCTAGGAAGGAGGCCAAGAAACAAGAAGAAGAGGGGGCTCTCTCCCCCTCTCTCCCGGTGGCGCCGGAGTGCCGCCGGGGCAAGGATCGTGACAGTGATCTACATCAACAATCTTGCTACCGTCAACACCAACTTTCTCCCCCTCTATGCAGCGGTGTAACCTCTCTATTCCCGCTGTAATTATCTACTTAAACATGGTGCTCAACATGATATATTATTATCCAATGATATGTGGTTATCCTATGATGTTTGAGTAGATCTGTTTTTTCCTATGGGTTGATAGATGATCACGATTGGTTTGAGTTGTATATTTTATTTTGGTGTTGTCCTATGGTGCCCTCCGTGTCGCGCAAACATGAGGGATCCCCATTGTAGGGTGTTGCAATACGTTCATGATTCTTTTATGGTGGGTAGCGTGAGTGACAGAAGCAAAGACCCAAGTAAGGGGGTTATTGTGTATGGGATAAAGAGGACTTGATACTTAATGCTATGGTTGGGTTTTTCCTTAATGATCTTTAGTAGTTGCGGATGCTTGCTAGAGTTCCAATCATAAGTGCATATGATCCAAGTATGGAAAGTATGTTAGCTCATGCCTCTCCCTCATATAAAATTGCAACAATGATCATCGGTTTAGTTATCGATCACCGAGGGACAAACAACTTTCTTGTGTGAGAAAAGCTCTCTACTAAACAACTAACTTTTATTATCTCGCAAAGTACTCCTAGTTTTATTCTTGCAAAGTAGTTCTAGCATCACACCTACAAAATAGTTTCATACTTGTTTTAGGTAAAGCAAACTTGAGGGAATATTTGTTCTACCTTTAGCTCCTCGTTGGGTTCCACACTCGTATTTATCGAAAAAGGCTACAAACGACCCCCTATACTTGTGAGTTGTTATCAAGACCTTTTTCTGGCACCGTTACCGGGGAGCAATAGCCTGGGGTGAATATTCTCGTTTGTGCTTGTTTGCTTTATCACTAAGTAGTTTTATTTTGTGCTCTTGTTTTGTATCTTTAGATATGGGTAGGAAACATAAAATACCAAAAAAATAGTTGTACCTACTAAACCAATTGTTGAAGAACCACCCAAAATCTATCATACTACTGAAGCTTTCTACTTGGATCATCTTCGATCCCTATGTGCTCGTGCTGAAACCCCAACTAGCTTAGTTGAGGGAAAATCATTAAATGAGGATGCTTATTTTGTGCGACACCGCTTATCTCAAAAAGGGAAACTTTTATGGCATCAAATTAATACTATGCAATGCTATGCTTGGAATTTATGTGAATTATATGATTTTACTTGTTGTACTAAAGACCCTAAGAAACACCTTCCGTACCAATGTGAGTTTAGTGATAATGGAATCTTATCTTCTTATGCCAAGGGTGTTTATAATTACTATGATGTTGAACAAATTGAAGGATTTGTTGCTTTTAAGGGTGCTTATGAAATTGCTTCTTTGATTGAAAAGTATGATGCTACTCTTTACAAATCTGAAAATTTTGCCATACTTAAATATTGCTATGAAAACTATGCTTCTAATGCTTATGTTAAACCATATATTGAGGACTCCTCCGCTGTCCAGGAAGAGACTAATATTTTGCAGGAATCTATGGAAGAAGAAATTGATGAAACTATGAGCTCATTGGATGAAAAATATGATGAGGAGAGTGAAGAACAAAAGGAGGAAGAGTGGATTAGCTACCCGTGCCCACCTTCTAATGAGAGTAACTCTTCAACTCATACATTATTTAATTTCCCTTCATGCTTATCGAAGGATGAATGCTACGATAATTGCTATGATCCCATTGATTCTTTTGAAGTATTCCTTTTTGATGAACTTGATGCTTGCTATGCTTGTGGCCAAGATGCCAATATGAATTATGCTTATGGAGATGAACTTGCTATACTTCCTTATGTTAAGAATGAAATTGTTGCTATCGCACCCAAACATGATAGACCTATTATCTTTTTGAATTCTCCCAACTGCACTATATCGGAGAAGTTTGCTCTTATTAAGGATTACATTGATGGCTTGCCCTTTACCGTTGCACATGATGATTTTGATGAATATAATATGCATGTGCTTGCTGCTCCTACTTGCAATTACTATGAGAGTGGAACTACATCTCCGCCTCTCTATGTTTCCAACACGATAAAATTGAAAGAAACTGCTTATGCTATGTATTGGCCTTTACTTGATGTGCATGAATTCTTCTTTTATGACATGCCGATGCATAGGAAGAGAGTTAGACTTCGACATTGCATGATATATGTTGCTTTGTGCTCACTACTAAATTATAAATCATTGCTAATTAAAATTGGCTTTGATATACCTTGGGATCCGGGTGGGTCGATTGCTTGAGCACTTTATGCCTAGCTTAATGGCTTTAAAGAAAGCGCTGCTAGGGAGACAACCCGGAAGTTCTAGAGAGTCATTTACTTCTATTGTGCGCTTTTATAAAGTTTAAAAACAAAAAAAGAAGCGATCAAAAGGTTATGCATTGGAGAAGTGAGGGTCGACCTTGAACACTTGTGTTCATGCTCATGGACACAATGTAGAATTTTTCATGGAAGTTTCTCACAAAAATAATTATCCCCTTGTACAAATTCATTGTATTATAAAAATAATGTGCCAAGATTTGCCTTTTGGATGATTAGATTGCTTGTTGGTATGTGCGGTGCAAAAACAGAAACTTTGGCTGTAGTGCGTGATTTTACATTTTTTACCGAAACATCAAAAGTTTCTGAAATTTTTACAAAATACTTCTATACAAATTGTTTATTTTTTTTCCTAATGTTTCAGAATTTTTCGAGTTACAGAAGTATGGTCAATGTTCAGATTACTACAGACTTTCCTATTTTTGACATATTCTATTTTTGATGCATTGTTTTGCTTGTTTTGATGAAACTATCGATTGTATCAGTGGTATAAGACATGGAGAAGTTATATTACCATAGCTATAATGCAAAAACAAAATATTAATGGGTTTGCAACAATATTTAAAGTACTGATTTGCATTATTATACTAACGGATCTCACCGAGCTTTCTGTTTAGTTTTGTGTGGATGAAGTGTTCAAAGATCGAGGAGGTCTCGATATGAGGAGAAGGAGGAGAGGCAAGAGTTCAAGCTTGAGGATTCCCAAGGCACTCCAAGTAAATATTCCAGTAGACTCAAGCGTCTAAGCCTGGGGATGCCCCGGAAGGCATCCCATCTTTCTTCAAAAAGTATCGGTATGTTTCGATTTTCGTTTCGTTCATGTGATATGCGTAGATCTTGGAGCGTCTTTTGTGTTTAGTTTTCGCTTTTATTTTATGCACCATGCTTGTATGAGATAGTCCATGGTTGATTTATAGAATGCTCATTGCGCTTTACTTAAATCTTTTGAGTATGGCTTTATAGAATGCTTCATGTGCTTCACTTATTTCATTTGAAGTTTGGATCGCCTGTTTCTCTTCACATAGAAAACCGTTATTTGTAGAATGATCTTTTTCTTCACTTATATTTATTACAGCATGGTCTTTTGTATAAATAATTAAACTCTCATGCTTCACTTATATCTATTTAGAGAGTCGACAGGAACTGGTTATTCGCATGGTTAGTCATAAAATCCTACATAAAACTTGTGGATCACTGAATATGATATGTTTGATTCCGTGAAATAGTTTTGTGATATAGAGATGGAATATGTGGGAAGTACTAGTAAATGGTTGTGGTTAGTAAGAATATTGGTGTTAAGGCTTGTGATTCCCGAAGCATGCATGTATAGTCTTTCGTCGTGCCATGAAATTGGAGCATGATTTATTACTGATTGTATTCCTTATGAGTGGCGGTCGGGGACGAGCAATGGTCTTCTCCTACCAATCTATCCCCCTAGGGGCATGCGTAGTAGTACTTTGCTTCGAGGGCTAATAAACTTTTGCAATAAGTATATGAGTTCTTTATGACTAATGTGAGTCCATGTATTATACGCACTCTTACCTTTCCGCAATTTGCTAGCCTCTTCGGTACCGTGCATTGCCCTTTCTCACCTCGAGAGTCATTGCAAACTTCGCCGGTGCATCCAAACCCCGTGATATGATACGCTCTATCACACATAAGCCTTGTTATATCTTCCTCAAAACAGCCACCATGCCTACTTATTATGGCATGTCATAGCCATTCTGAGATATATTGCCATGCAACTTCCACCGCTTTCGTTTTGATGACTTGAGCATTCATTTTCATATTGCTTTGCATGATCGTAAGAAAGCTAGCATGATATTTCCATGGCTTGTCCTTTTTTGATATCCTTGCTACGCTAGATTATTGCACATCCTGGTACACTGTCAGAGGCATTCATATGGAGTCATACTTTGTTCTAGGTATCGAGTTGTAATATTGTGTTGTAAGTAAATAAAAGTGTGATGATCATCATTATTCATTATTAGAGCATGTCCCAGTGACGAAAGGATGATGGAGACTATGATTCCCCACAAATCGGGATGAGACATCAGACAAAAAGAGAAAAAAATAAAAAAAATAAAAGAAAAAATGAGAGAAAAAGAGAGAAGGGGCATGCAAATACCACACTTGGGCTTCAGAGTAGCACCATGTTTTTCATGTAGAGAGTCTCCTATGTTGTCACTTTTATGTACTAGTGGGAATTTTTTATTATAGAGTTAGATGCACACCCACTTAGTTTCCAGTTCGAGCTTTCATATACTTATAGCTCTTAGTGCATCTCTTGCACGGCAATCCCTACTCCTCGCATTGATATCAATTGATGGGCATCTCCATAGCCCGTTGATTAGCCGCGTCGATGTGAGACTTTCTTACCTTTTTGTCTTCTCTATGTTTACTCCTATCAACATACTCTATTCCACCCATAGTGCTATGTCCATGGCTTGCGCTCATGTATTGCGTGAGGGTTGAAAAAGCTGAAGCACGTTAAAAAGTATGAACCAATTGCTTGACTTATCATCAAGGTTGTGCATGATGAATACTTTGTGTTAACAAGATGGAGCATGACAAGACTATATGATTTTGTAGGGATAGCGTTCTTTAGCATTGATATTTTGAAAGATATGATTGTTTGTTGGGATGCCTGAGTATTGATGTCTTTATGTCAAATTATAGACTATTGCTTTGAATCACTCATGTCTTAATATTCATGCCATGACTAGATATATGATCAAGATTATACTAGCTAGCATTCCACATCGAAAATTATCTTTTTTATCATTTACCTACTCGAGGACGAGCAAGAATTAAGCTTGGGGATGCTGATATGTCTCCGTGTATCTATAATTTTTGATTGTTTCATGCCAATATTATACAACTTTCACATACTTTTGGCAACATTTTATATGATTTATTGGACTAACATATTGATCCAGTGCCCAGTGCTAGTTCCTGTTTGTTGCATGTTTTTTGTTTTGCAGAATATCCATATCAAACGAAGTCCAAATGCAATAAAAATTTACAGAGAATTATTTTGGAATATATGTGAATTTTGGGAGGTGGAATCAACGTAAACGGAGACCCACAGCCTCCACGAGACACCTGGGTGCGCCAGGCCCCCCCAGGCATGTGGTGATGGGTGGTGGCCACCTCGTTAGGCGGTTGCTGCTCTACTTAGGGCGCAAGGAAGCTTATATCCGGAAAAAAAATCGTGTTAAAATCTCAGCACAATCGGAGTTACGAATCTCCGGGAATGTAAGAAACGGTTTTCGGCCAGAAAACGGGAACGGAAACAGAAGAGAATAGAGAGGGAGATCCAATCTCAGAGGGGCTCCCGCCCCTCCACCACCATGGAGGCCATGGACCAGAGGGGGAACTCTTTTCCCATCTAGGGAGGAGGCCAAGGAAGAAGAAGAAGGAGGGGGGCTCTCTCCCCCTCTCTCCCGGTGGCGCTGGAGTGCCGTCGGGGCAAGGATCGTGACGGCGATCTACATCAACAATCTTGCTACCGTCAACACCAACTTTCTCCACCTCTATGCAGTGGTGTAACCTCTCTATTCCCACTGCAATTATCTACTTAAACATGGTGCTCAACACTATATATTATTATCCAATGATATGTGGTTATCCTATGATGTTTGAGTAGATCTGTTTTGTCCTATGGGTTGATAGATGATCATGATTGGTTTGAGTTGTATATTTTATTTTGGTGCTGTCCTATGGTGCCCTCAGTGTCGCGCAAACATGAGGGATCCCCGCTATAGGGTGTTGCAATACGTTCATGATACTTTTATGGTGGGTGGCGTGAGTTACGGAAGCACAGACCCGAGTAAGGGGGGTTGTTGCGTATGGGATAAAGAGGACTTGATACTTAATTCTATGGTTGGGTTTTACCTTAATGATCTTTAGTAGTTGCGAATGCTTTCTAGAGTTCCAATCATAAGTGCATATGATCCAAGTACAGAAAGTATGTTAGCACATGCCTCACCCTTCATATAAAACTACAACAATGATCACCGGTTTAGTTATCGATCCCCTAGGGACAAACAACGTTCTTGTGTGATAAAAAGCTCTCTACTAAACAACTATTTTTATTATCTCGCAAAGTACTCCTAGTTTTATTCTTGCAAAGTAGTTCTAGCATCACACCTACAAAATAGTTTCATACTTGTTTTAGGTAAAGCAAACGTCAAGTGTGCGTAGAGTTGTATCGGTGGTCGATAAACCTTGAGGGAATATTTGTTCTACCTTTAGCTCCTCGTTGGGTTCGACACTTTTATCTATCGAAAAAGGCTACAAACGATCCCCTATACTTGTTGGTTATAACTACCCCACCGCCGGCCTCCCTCCACCACTCCACACCTCTTGTTATTCTCCATCGACTGCAGCCCCACGCCGCACCAGAACCAGTTGAACCTCGTACTCATCTCCGTCTCAGACTCCACTGTCGCATCTTCCCATCTCTGGCTCATTCCCATCTGGAGCCTCGCTGTCGTCCACCACCTTGGTGCGCTCGGCATTGCCTGGTCAATGTGGTCAACAAATGAGAGTCATCGGAGGAGGACAATATGTGGAGAGGCTGACAGTGCGGACGCACCTGTTCATGGACGCACCGATGCAACTGGCTCCTTATTATGCAAGAAAAATATTATTCCTCCCCCTGACAGCTTGGACCCACCAGCTACATCTTTGCAAGCAAGGAAGTGCGTCCTTTTTACGTGGAAAAAATGTTTCCTCTCCCTGACAGCTCGGACCCAGCAGCTACATCTTCGCATGCAAGGAAGTGCCTCCTTATTATGGGCAAAAAAATTTATTCCTCCCCCTGATAGCTAGGACCCACCAGCTATATCTTCACATGCAAGGAGCCTGACATGTGGTCCATTAGGTCACCTACGGAAGGTGTTGTCAAATTAGTCAACAAAATGATTCGGACATCTATAGTCGTTGGATGTACTTCCAACGACCGGCATGCATCTTCATTCTCTCGTCTTCTTCCTCCAGCGCTGGTGGGACCTCCTACTACCGCGTCCGGCGGCCCGCGGAGCTGCTTCACATGCCTCGCTGCGAAGCGCTACTCCACCACCGGCCAAGCCATCCCTCCACCCCTCCTGTTATTCTTCGTTGACTGTAGCCACAAGCCACACTGAACTAGTGAACCCTCGTATGTCGTACTCCTCTCTGGTTGCGACTCCACTGCCGCATCTTCCCCATCTCCGGGTCGTTCCCGTCTGGGGCCTCACCATCGTCCACCACCTTGCTGTGCTTGGCGCGGTGTGGTCAACAAACGAGAGTCATCGGAAGAGGACTGTATGTGGAAAGGCTGACAACTTGGACCCACGAGGTCCATGGTCGCACGCAAGGGAAGTCCCTCCTTATTAAGCGAAAAAAAATGTTTCCTCCCCCTGATAGCTGGGACCCACCAGGTACATCTTTGCACACAAGGAAGTGCCTCCTTATTACGCGCAAAATAATGATTCCTCCACCTGATAGTGGGGACCCACCGGAATGGCCTCTGTATTTCGCAAAAAATGTTTCTCCCCTAATAGCTTGGACCCACTAGCTACATCTTCACACGAAAGGAAGTGCCTCCTTACCCCCTGACAGTTGGGACCTACCAGGTCAAAGCGTGCGTAGCGTTATTTGTCTGGTCGCAAACATGTACGCACATAGCGATTGATCGATCTCTCTGCAGCGATGAACCGTGGCCGGGTAAGGAGCGGCACGTGTCGTAGTAGAACCACCGACGTAGCATGTCACACCGTCCCGTCTATATCGTGTACACATACATACAACCACGCTGCAAGAAAGTAAATGCGGCTACACATGTACATACGAGCAGGCTCTCGAACATGTATAGCACGGCGTCCTGTTCATCGGCAGCGAACCGGCTGGGTCGGAATGGAGGAAACATCGTCATAGTCATCGGGAGGCAACCGACTGGGTCGGAATAGATCATGTTCATCGGGAGCCAACCGGCTTGGACGGAACAGCTGAAAAGAGGTCTGGCGTACCACAGAACAGAGGAAATGACCTTTTGTTCGGCCGACTATGGTCGAAACGGGATCCTGTTCATTTGGGGGGGGGGGGTCTGGCATACTGCAAAACAAAGGAAACAGACTTCTCTCCAACCGCCTATGGTCGAAAAGGGGGTCCTGTTCATCGGGAGGGGTGTGGCGTACCATAAAATAGAGGAAACAGACTTCTCTCCAACCGCCTACGATCGAAACGGGGTCCTGTTCATTGGAGGGGTGTGGCGTACCGCAAAAAGGGACTCCAAGGGCCACTGTTCATCCACCGTCAACTTCCTCCAGCCTCCAGCTTCTACTATTCATCCACCATCGACTTCCTCCAGCCTCCAGCTGCCACTGTTCATTCACGGGCTACTGTTCATCCAGCCTCCACCGGCTACTGTTCAACCAGCCTCCACGGGGTCTTGTTCATCGACCCCCAACTGGCTAGGGTGTGTGGCGGCCTCCTCGGAGTCCTCTTCATCCAATGGCAACCGCCTACTACCACGGGTCCTGTTTATCCAGTGGCAACCGCCTACACACGGCGGGGTCCTGTTCATCCAACCCACACCGGGAACTGTTCATCCACAGCCAACCAACCGGCTGGACTCACCACGTCTCGACTTGTTCTACGTATCGCGCGTGCGGCAGCAACGAGCACTGTTCAACCAGAGGTAACGCAACCGGCTAGCTACGTCTCGCATGGGGGATCGATCTACTTCAGTAAGCAGCAACAGCGATCGATTGGGTTCAGTTAGCAGTGAAGGAGTCGGTCGGGTCCAATTAGCAGTGAAGGGATCAATCGATTGGCTTCAGTATGTAGCAGTGCGATCGCTCGGGTTCAGTTATAACGAACACGGCTTGCACCACTCGCGCGTATGAGAGAGAAACACGCAAACCACACTGCATCACTCGGCCCCAACTACCCATCGTAACCGGGAACTCCGCAAAAATTTCCTCGCCCTCACTTCTACCATGATTTTTTATGTCATGGACTGCCCAAAGAATGACATGCAGGTGCGTCCCCGGCCCGCCCAGGACGAAAAGCCCATTTTCTATCATGATTTTTTTTCATAAAATTAGGAGTGCACCACATCTATGATGAAACGTGTTTTTGTTACAATTATCGTCATAGAATGATGGAAATTTTTTCATTCGGGCCATAATGTCACGGATGTGTCTTTTTTTGTAGTGATAGGTGTTATTATTGATATGAAAGAAGGAAACATAAAATTCCAATTTCTATTAAACAAAGGGATGGAACACTTCCCTAGAAAGGTAATTAAAGCACCATATGAATCTATTATGAGGGACACTTATGAAATTAATGTGAAAGATGACAATACTTGAAACAATGCCTTACGCCTAGCTGGGGGCGTAAAACAATAGCCCTTGTTGGGAGGCAACCTAGTAGTTATCATAATTTTTTTGCTTTTACTTTCTGTTTTGGTGTGTTGACTCAATTATTGCTACTGTTATGATTGTTTTTTATGTTTTAATTAGTGTTTGTGCCAAGTAAAGCCTTTGGGATGATTTGGTTGATAGTTGACTTGATTCTGTGAAAAATAGAAACTTTTGTGCCTAGTAATGAAATTATTATAATTCAATATAAGGTGATAAAATTCTGAATTTTTTACACATCATTGATAAACAAATTGCCTAGGTTGTCCTAATTTTTCAGAATTTTGGAGTTCTAGAAGTATAATGTTTGTTCAGATCATTACAGACTGTTTTGTTTTAGACAGATTCTATTTTTTATTGCATAGTGCGTTTCTTTTAATGAGGCTATGGATTATATCGGGTGGTATAAGTCATGGAGAAGTTAGAATACAGTAGGTATTATGCAAGAATAAAAATGAATTAGTTCGTAACAATACCTAAAGTTTATGTTTTGCTTATTGTACTAACGGATCTCGCGAGGTTTCTATTGAGTTTTGTGTGCTGAAGTTTTCAATTTTCGAGTGAGATCGCGATGGATGAAGGAATAAGGAGTGGCAAGACCCTAGGATTGGGGATGCCCAAGGCGTCCCAAGGTAATATTAAAGGAAGACACAAGCATCTAAGCTTGGGGATGCCCCGGATGGCATCCCCTCTTTCGTCTACAATCCACCGGTATATTACTTGGAGCTATATTTTTATTGATCACATGATATGAGTTTTGCTTGGAGCATCTTGTGCCATATTAGTTTTTGCTTTGTTTGCTTTTTAGTTTGCCACAATCATTGTTTGCGGTAGACATCGCGGGACACGCATTTATTCGTGATTTGTTAGAATACTCTATGTGCTCACTTATATCTTTTGAGCTAGGCAGTTGCTCTAGTGCTTCACTTATTTCGTTTATAGCATGAGGGTGGTTATATTTTAAGGAAAAAGTCACACTCTCATGCTTCACTTTAATCTTTTTGAGAGTCTAATAAATAGTAATGGCAATTTACACGGGTTATAAGACTAGTAAATAAAGGATAGGTATTCAAGAGGGATATAGTAAAAACTTTCATGTAGATCACTTAATATGATATGTTTGATTCCCTGCAATAGTTTTGCGATATTGAGATGGTAAAATTTGGGGGTACTAGTGGATGATTGTGGTTTAGTAAGAATATTGATGTTAAGGTTTGTGATTCCCCAAGCATGCACGTATGGCCTCTATTTTTGCGATGAAGTTGGAGCATGATCCTTATGAGTGGCGGTCGGGGACGAGCGATGGTCTTTTCCTAATAATCTATCCCCCTAGGGGCACGCGAGTAGTACTTTGTTTTCAGGGCTAATAAACTTTCACAATAAGTTTGTGAGTTCTTTATGACTAAAGTGAGTCCATGTATTATACGTGCTCTTACCTTTCCAAAATTTGCTAGCCTCTTCGGTATCGTGCATAGCCCTTTCTCACCTCGAGAGTTGGTGCAAACTTACGCCGGTTCATCCAGACCCCGTGATATGATACGCTCTATCATACACAAGCCTCCTTATATCTTCCTCAAAACAGCCACCATACCAACCTATTATAGCATTTCCAGAGCCATTCCGAGATATATTGCCACGCAACTTCCACCATTACGTTTTCATGACATACATATTCATTGTCATATTGCTTTGCATTATCATATAGCTGACGTAGTATTTGTGGCTCAGCCAGCGTTCATCGTTATCATACATGTTATGCTAGCATCATTGCACATCCCGGTACACTGCAAGAGGCATTCATATAGTCATATTGTTCTAGTTATCGAGTTGTAAGTAAATAAAAGTGTGATGATCATCATTATTAGAGCATTGTCCCAGTGAGGAAAGGATGATGGGACTAAAATTCCCCCACAAGTTGGAATGAGTATCCGGACGAAAAATAAAATAAAAGAAAAAGAAAAAAGGTAGTCCAAAAAGTGCCCAACAAAAAAAGAGAAAAAAGAGAGAAGGAGCAATGTTACTATCGTTTACCACACTTGTACTTCAAAGTAGCACCATGTTTTTCATATAGAGAGTCTCCTAAGTTGTCACTTTCATATACTACTGGGAAATTTTTCCTTAGAGAACTTGGATTGCATATTCCGATGATGGGCTTCCTCAAATGCCCGAGGTCTTCCTGGGTAGTCAAGTTGGATGCACACCCACTTAGTTTTCTTTAAGCTTTCATACATGTATAGATCTTAGTGCATGTAGCGACCTGACCAGAAAACGGTCAAGTCTCTATGTATCTGTACCATCCCAAGATCATGCTGGCACACACAGTACATTGATGCAAATATCAACGTTCAAAAACACCTGATTTATTACACGAATCTCATATAGAGTCTTTATTACATCAAAATAAATTCGGCCGAAGGCCAACTCATGAGATAAAACTAATGCAGAAGCGTAGATGAAAAGCGAGTCCATCCAACTCCAAAGGGCAATCATCGAGCATGGATCGTAGCCTCACTCCTGGTCAGAATAATTCTCTGCAACATAAGACGCTGCAGCCGTGTAGGTCAGCATTTTGAATATGCCGGCAAGTCACGGAGAGAGAAATAATAATAAAATGCTATCACTAAATGCAATTTTGGCTGTGGGGCTCTAAGTTTAAGTTTTTGTGAAAAGTAATTTTTTCGTACAACAAAGGACTTGCTTGCAATTACTACAAAATATTTGTTGTTATTGAGAAGGTTCCGCCAACCAGTGTCTCATAGCCGAAATCATTAATAACCCCTCAATTAATTAATTATGTTTGGTGTTGAGAGTTCTCTAAGTAAAAAATAAACTTACACGGTGGTGACGAAGGTCGTATAATTCAGACCTACCTCAAATGAACTACTAGGTAAAAGCATAGCCATCCGACATAAATTCCTAATATGCAATCCTACCACAAAGGACTAAGTGTATATATAAATCATAGGTAAATAAAAGTATGGTCAAATGTGAACTTGCCTTGGTACTACTGGTTCAACTCTAGAGAAGTAAAGTACTCTACCTCGCACTCCGGACAATCTATCGCATAGTAAATAAACATACATAAGCAATCATTTCAGAGAACCAAAATAACATGCAAAGCAAAAAGGCTCGAAGAAACCAAATGAACATACAACACACCTAACTACCACAAAAATATTCTAGGTGCAAAACAACATATGACATGGGTTAAAAAAATGTCATGTGAACTATAGTGCATACTAGGCACACGAGTAAAATATTCATGGATAAATCCTAGTTGTGTGAAAAGTTGCATGATAAAGTTCAGATCATAGGATTCGGCTACAGTGACATAGTGCAAAAAGAATTAATTCAAACGGAGTTACAGTTTAGAAGATATGGCCAATTAAAGATTGAATTAAAATCTGAATAAATGTCAAATTTGAAATTATCAAAAGTTTGCAAGGATGGGTTCACTGGATAGATCTAATCAATATGAAGAATTTAACGTTGGTTTCATCTAATTTGGATCTACGGTTAAAAAGATACAACTACTCGAAGTTTAGGGACTAATCTGAAGAAAAAAAAACTACTACAGATAAGTCCTTGTCCACATGGAAACACACGAGTGGCCAGAAGGTGTCCGCTGCCTAGCTTAAACGGCAGACGGCCGATAAATAAAGAAAACGACGGCAATGACTAAATTAAAAGAAAACCAGAGATCAGTCAAATTAAAACCACGTGGTTTAATAAAAACCACGGTTAATTGGTACCGTCTCGATCTAATAAAAAAACTAACAAACCTAATCTATGCGGTTGATCTGCGATCTAACGGACGGGAAAGGGCGGTGGCTTACAGCGGTCATCGGCGGCGAGCAGAGGATGGCAGGGCGGCGTCGGGTGATGTTGGGGCGGCGGCTACGGCGGGTTCCAACGGCGGGGAAGTAGACGGGGAGGTCCGACATGTCGAGGGCGTCGCGGACATTGTGGCGGGGTCCTCGGGGGCATCGGGGTCAACAAGGCGAAGGCGGTGGAGCTCTGGTGCTCCGGCGAGGGCGCGACTCCGGCGGGGCGTCGACTTTGGCGATCTAGGGAGAAACAAATATGTCAAAACGACGCACATTGACATGAGCATATGATTGACGAAGAAAACAAGCCTCTGTTCGGCTTACGGACGATGAAATGCTCCGGCGAGGAGCGTCGGTCGGAGGAGATCCAAATGGCGAGAGCGGCAGCTGCGAGTGGCGTGGAGAGATGCGAGACGGCGGGTTTGAACAAGGGGGTTCGGGGGCATTTGTAGGTGCGCTCGGATGAGCACCGCGCCACTCCGCCTGCAACCGCCGGTGAAGCCCCTTGGAATAGGGCTTATCACTATAAAATAGCATAGGATGAGTTGGCAACCCCAACTCCATCCATTCCCAAAGTTTATTTAAAACCCAACTGTTTAAATTAAGGGCGATGAGATCACCCGGCATTACCACTACTAAAAGCTCAAATTGTCCATAACCGGGGACACAAATAATCAATTAGATTGACACTCTGCAGAGGTTGCACACTTTTCCCCACAAGACTCGACCACCTCCATGATCGGAAGATCGAGACATAGTCTTTTGAAAGTATTTCCCCTTAACCCACGGATAGGGCGGTACACCTACATATTCTACACCAGCTAGCCTATCCCGGAAGAGGTCACACTATCTACTCAACTAAGACAGAGCCCATAATGGCTTGTGGATGCACAAGTAAGCTTCTAGACATGAAAATACGTTTAACCCCTTTGATCCTGAGCGAACAGACCACTAGTGGTGCACCACCATGGATTTCCGATGCATGCTCCCACTGTACTTCACGACCATTCAAACCAATTTGCGCCCAGGTCGTTCATTTAAAAGCCTTGGTCCTGATTACTACTTTGTCACTCAAGTCTCGCCATGAACACTCCCCAATCCACGTCTACATTAGCGAGGCAAAAATAAACTTACATGATGGTGACAAAGGTTGTATAGTTCAGACCTACCTCAAATGAACTACTTGTAAAAGCATGGCCATCCGGCATAAATTCCTAATATGCAATCCTACCACAAAGGACTAAGTGCATATATAAAACATAGGTAAATAAAAGTATGGTCAAATGTGAACTTGCCAGTACATTCAATGTACTGACCTATATGGCTGCAACTTATCACGTTGCAGATATATCCGATGAGGATTAAGGTGCGATAGGTCGATGTTCTACACTCAGCTTTTGCTCGTGGAGTTGATGGACTCATTTACTACTTTGCTTCCGTAGCATTTTTTTTATTTAGCCTTATGCCATATATTTGTAATAAATTGTATTTCTCCTAGACTATCGATGTAATAAAGAGATGTGCGTTATTTCTGTTATTACATCAAGTACCGTGTGTGCTAGCAAGTCGATCCAGGGACTAGCACGGTAAGCACAGAGACTTCGATCCTTACCGGGTCGGGTCGCTACAGTGCATATGTTGCATGGCAATCCCTACTCCTCGCATTGATACCAATTGATGGGCATCTCCATAGCCCGTTGATTAGCCGTGTTGATGCGAGACTTTCTTTGTTTTTGACTTCTCCTTATTAATCTCTACCACCGCATTCTATTCCACCTATAGTGCTATATCCATGGCTCCTGCTCATGTACTTTGGGGGGGGTGAAAATGGTGAAGCGCATTAAAAGTATGATCCAATTGCTCAGCTTGTCATTGGGGTAGTTCATGATTAATATCTTTTTGCTAGGAAGACTAAGCATGATGGGCTATATGATTTATTAATGTATTTATATCAAATGATAGACTATTGCCTTGAATAACTTGTATCTTAATATTCATACCATAAAAGAGATTACATGATACACATGTGAGGTAGCATTTCACATCAAAAATTCTATTTTTACCATCTACCTACTCGAGGATGCGCTGAAATTAAGCTTGGGGATGTTGATACGTCTCCAACGTATCTATAATTTTTTATTATTTCTTGCTATTATATTATCAATCTTGAATGCCATATATGAATTTTTATGCTATTTTATATCATTTTTGGGAACCAACCCATTAACCCAGTGCCTAGTGCCAGCTGTTGTTTCTGCTTTTTTTTGTTTTCTAGAAAATTAGTACCAAACAGAGTCCAAACGCTATGAAACTTTTTGAAGATTTTGTCTGGACAAAGAGACCCTAGAAGCTTCGGGAGGAGACCAAATGACGAACGAGGAGATGGCAAGGCAACAGGGTGCGCCTAGGGGGGCGCGTCGTGTAACCTTGTGGTCCCCACGAGGCTCCTTCTGACCTAATTCCACTTCTATAAATTCCAATATCGGGAAACCCCCAGAGAGCCACCTGAACACTTTTCCGCCACCGCAAGCTCCTGTTCTTCCGTGATCCCATCTGGAGGCCTTTTTCGGCACCCAGCCAGAGGGGGGAACCGATTACAGAGGACTTCTACACCATCCTTGCCGCCTTCCGATGATGCGTGAGTAGTTCACCACAGACCTACGGGTCCATAGCTAGTAGTTAGATGGCTTCTTCTCTCTCTTTGATCTTCACAATACAAAAGAAGACACATCCATGACATTTTGGTCGGAACAATTTTTTTTTTCTGTCATGCTTATGACACTTCGATGACGATAATTGTGACAAAACCACGTATCATCATAGATGTGGTGGGCTCCTACTTCTATGACAAAAAATCATGAAAGAAAATGGGCTTTTATTGCTGGGCGGGCCGGGGATGCACCTGCATGACATTCTTTGGGCCGTCCATGATGGAAAAAATAGTGGTTGAAGCGAGGGTGAGGAAAATTTCGGGGAGTTCCCGGTTACGATGGGTGGTCGGGGCCGAGCGATGCACGGAGGTTTATGTGTTTCTCTCGTACACGTACGCGCGTGTGTGCGAGGCGTTGGGCTCTACCTGAACCCGAGCGAGGCGTTCGCTTACTGAACCCGAGCGATTGCACTAGCTACGTTACTGAACCCGAGTGATCGATCCCTTGGCTGTTAACTCAAACCGAGCGATTCCTTCGCTACTACTGCTAACTGAAGCCGATCGAACCTGCTGCTGCTGCCTCTTGATGAACAGTGACCGTTGTTGGGGGTTGGATGAACAGTTCCCGGTGGAGGTTGGATAAACAGGACCCCGTGGTAGTAGAGGCCATTGCATCTGGATGAACAGGACCCCGATCGAGGAGTCCGCCACACACCCGAGCCGGTTGGGGGTGGATGAACAGGACCCCGTGGAGGGCTGGTTGAGCAGTAGCCGGTGGAGGCTGGATGAACAGTAGCTCGTGGATGAACAGTGGTTGGTGGAGGCTGGAGGAAGTCGACGGTGCATGAACAGTAGAAGGTGGAGGCTGGAGGAAGTCGACGGTGGATGAACAGTATCCCGTGGAGGCTGGAGCGAGGCAGTAGACGGTGGATGAAAAGTAGCTCGTGGAGTCCCGTTTTGCAGTACGCCACACCCCTCCCGATGAACAGGACCCCGTTTCGACCGTAGGCACTCCAACACAACTCCGTTTCCTCCGTTTTGCGGTACGCCACACCCCTCCCGATCAACAGCACCCTGTTTCGACCGTAGGAGCTCGAACACAAGTCCGTTTCCTCCGTTTTGCGGTCCCCAGACCCTGTTTCGGCTATTCCATCCAAGCCGGTTGGCTCCCGTTGAACAGGACGCATTCCGACCCAGTCTGTTGCCTCCCGATGAACAGGACGTTGTTTCTTTGTTCCGACCCAGCCGTTTGGCTGCCCGATGAACAGGACGCCATTGCTGCCGTCCGTTGCCTGTCCATGTACACGAGCCCTGGGCGTCCGTATGCGCGAGTACGCATTCGAGACCCCGCCTGTATGTACGTACACGGCCATATTTTTTGCCCTGTGGTTGTACGTACGTGTACACAATTTAGACGGGACTGCCTGAACTGCTTCGTCGGGTGCTCTACTATGACACGTGCCGCTACTTACTCGGCCACGGTTCATACTTGCAGAGAGACCGATCGACCAGTACGTACGTACATGTTCGCGACTGGACAGACAACACTACGTACGCCTCGACCGGATACATCCCAGCTCTCAGGGAGGATAAGGAGGCACTTCCTTGCGTGTGAAGATATAACTAGTGGGTCCCAGCTTTCAGGGGGAGGAATTATTATTTTTGCCCGTAATATGGACGCACTTTCTTGCGTGCGAAGATGTAGCTAGTGGGTCCATCTGTCAGCCTCACCGCGTACAATACTCTTCCAATGGCTGTCGTTCATTGACCACGCCGCGCGGACAGCACCCAGGCGGTGGACGACGATGAGGCCTAGGAAGGGAATGACACTGAGCCAGGGAAGACGAGGTAGGTGGATGCCCACGCGGAGGGCAGTACGAGGGTTCACTGGTTCGGCTACGGTGTAAGGCTGCCATCGCCGGAGAATAACAGGGGGTGTTGGTGAGTAGAGGGAAGGCCTGGCTAGTGGAAGTATGGTCGGGCGGTGAGGCCTGCGCGGCAGCACAACCGGCCACGAGAGGCTGGAGCAGGCGGTACGGCGGGCGCTGGTTTGGGCAGCGGGAGCAAGAAGACCAGAGGTTGAAGATGCAGCTCCGCAGTTGGATTAACATCCAACGGTCACTGCAGCTAGAATCATTTGTTGACTAAGTTCACAAAGTCATGCATACGCGTCAACTTAGTAGAACCACAAGTCAGCCTCCAAATCTGGTGGGTCCCAGCTTGTAACATCCCAAATTTTTAATTTGGAATGTTATGCATTAGATCATCATTGCATATCATATTTTAATGCATTCTGTTTTGCGATCCTCGAAATCCTGAGCAACTCAAGGACCACGGAGAGAGTTGGGGATTTCACCGTTTTCATATTTGAATTTTCTCAAATATTGAAACAAGGATCAATTTGGTTTAATTATTTTTCTCTCCGAAAATATTTCATATAAAAAATATATGAGAGGAGATAATATGACTTCTCCAAAATAAATGGGATAATGGAGGAAAAATATTAAAATCAAATAAATAGTTTATTTGGATTTTTATTGCAATTTTATTTGAATTTAGAAAAAATATGCATTTTTCAAAATTGCATTAGAGTCCCAAATAAATGTTTACCTTGTCCGGTAGATTTTTAGAGGACGGGGAAAATTTATTTCAGGATTTTTGGAGTCCGTTTAGTATTTCTTTTCTTTATTTTTCTGCGTCAGGATTTATTTAAAAAAAAAACTCCGCCGGACCGTACTGGGCCGAGGCCCAGCCGCCCCGCGCCGCCTTCCCGTCCCGTGCCGGAGACGGACTCGCCGGAGGAGTCCGACGCCGTCTCCGCCTCGTCGCCCCCTGCCCCAAGCCACCCCGCCCGGCCCCCCCCCCTTAAATAGCCGCCGCCCGACCCCCTGAAGCCGAGCGCCGCCGCCGAGCCGCCGCGCACCCCGCCGCCGCCGCCGCTGCTGCTGCGCTGCGCCGCTCGCCGCCGCCGGAGCCGCTGCCGCCGCCGCCGGACGCCGCCGCCGACGACCCCGCCGCCGGAGCCGCCGCCGCCGCCGCCGCACGTGCTGCTGCCGCTGCGCCGCTCGCCGCCGCCGCGTCCCGCCGACCGCCGGAGGTAGCCGCCGCCGCCGTCGGTTTTCGTGAGAAAAAACCGATCGGTTTTTTTTGAAACCCTAGATGCGTTTTTTTTATTTTTTTTCGGTTCGTTCGGTTTTCCGTCGGTTTAAATTATCCAGCGGACGTTCGTCCGTACGTTCGTTTTAACGAACGGTTTTCACCGTTTAACCACAGACAGCGAACGTTCGTTCGTTAGCCTGTTCGTCAGTTTTTCTTTTTCGCAATTATTTTCGATCGCGATTTCTGATCCGATTTTCGTTTTAGTATAACTTTTCGCTCGTTTGTCGGAATCAGGCGATTCAAGCGCCTAGATCTTCGTCTCGAAGCCTCTTTCTGTTAACCAACTTAAACAAGTTTTTGCACTGTAAAATTTGACTTTAGTCCAGATTGTAATCAAAGCTTGTTTCTTTCGCAGTTTGAGTTTCGTTGCTTTGTTTGATTTGATTCTTTTTGCAAACCAGAGTTCTTCAGTTGAACTTTCTGGTTAGATCTTCTTATCTGGGTTTTACCCATGCATCTTCGCTTGATTGCTTATGTATGCTATTGGGTTGTTGCGATAGAATTCCCGGAGTGCGAAGCGTGCTACTACGAGTCTAGGATTTGCAGATCGTCAGCAAGGCAAGTAACACATTGATCATACTTCTTCGTTACCCAGTTTTTATGCATTAGTTTCGACCCTCAAAATTGCATGATTAGGATGTGATAATGGTGGGTACTGGGAAGTAGACGATGAGGTAGAACCTATTGCCTTTTAATAACAAACCTTGGGAGTTACTTCTACGCTATGCTTATGCCATGCTATGCTCGTAGACGTGGATTGGGTTTGAGTGTATCCATGACAGATGTGAGATTTTTTAAGGTTCAAATTAAGAGGGTGGGCAACTTTAATACACATCTGGGTGGATTGCTTGTTTGGGCACCTGGGGATATACCAGTGTTGTCCTAGGAGATCCCGGGGATATACCGTGTGATCCTCCTACGGTCCGCCACCCAGGCTCAAAGGGATCATAAGATTATTCATGCTAGAAACTTCCGTGTGCAGCCACAAGCTATTATGGGCTCTAGCATAGTTGAGTATGTTACATGACCTCTTTCAGTGGTAGGCTAGCAGATGTAGGGGAAAGTAGGTGTAACTGTCTACCCAGAGTAAAGAGTAAATGTTTCTGAAAGACTGTGTCTCGGTCATCCGTTTCTCAAACACCATGTAGTGCGAGAAATCCAACGGAGGAGATCGAGTCTTGTGGGGAAAAGTGCACAAACTTCTGCAGAGTGTACAAACTAGTCATGATTAGCCGTGTCCCCGGTTATGGACATCTTGAGTATCTGGTTCTTGGATTATCATATTGAATCCCATCACTCTAAATTAATTTGTTGGGATTAATGATTACTTTTAATTGGGATTGAGAGGGGGTTTTACCTTCTCAATGTTCAACAACCACCATGATAGTTAAATAAAATATATTCCTTTGTTGTAGGGAAAAATTGGCTTTTCGCAAAACAGTATAACCCTAGAGCTTTTCCACCAGCCAAATATGCATGTAGTATTAGCATTTATTCTGTTCATTGCTCTACTGTGTTATATTGCCAGCATATTCCATGTGCTGACCCGTTTCGGGCTGCAACGTATCATGTTGCAGACTTTTCAGACGAAGAGTAAGGTGTGCTAGGTCGTTGTCGTGCACTCAGCTATGCCGTTGGAGTTGATGGACTCACCTTATCTTCCAAGCCTTCCGCTGTTATCTTATTTAGATGGCCTTAAGCCATATTTATTGTAATCAGTTCTCTTTTGAGACATTCGATGTAATAAGTGTGTGATTGCTACTCTGTTATAAATCCCTCAAGTACTGTGTGTGTCAGCATTACCGATCCAGGGATGACACTTGAACACAGAGATTCGATCCATTCGGGTCGGGTCGCTACACAGCTAGAAAGGGGAATCATTTTTTTGCAAGTAATAAGTTGGCATTTCCTTGCGCGCGAAGAAGTTTTCTGGGTTTTTTTATTTCTTCTTTTTTGAGTTAGAATAAAAAAAATTAGCATATTTGGTACAGTCTATATTTTCATGAATCGGATCATAATAAAGCTGGTGGGTCCCAGCTGTCAGGGAGAGGAAACTTTTTTTCCTGCGTAATAAAGGAAGCACTTCCTTGCATGCGAAGATGTAGCTGGTCGGTCAAACCTGTTAGTGGGAGAAATCAATTGTTTTCGCATAATAAGGGGGCACTTGTTGCGTGCGGCCATGGGCCATGTGGGTCCCTACTGTCAGCCACTCCACGTACATGCCTCTTCCGATGGCTGTCGTTTGTTGACAAAGTTGACCACGTCTCGCTGAGAGAACCAATGCGATGAACGATGGCGAGGCCTAGGAAGGGAACGACCCGGAGCCGGCGAAGACATAATAGTGGATGCCCACATAGAGGGGAGTACGAGGGTTCACTGGTTCGGTTGTGGTGTGAGTCTGCCATCGCCGGAGAATAACAGGAGGTGTTGGTGAGTAGAGGAATGGCCTGGACGGCGATGGGAGTAGGGTGGGCCGGTGAAGCCTGCGCGGCAGCACAGCCGGCCACGGGAGGCGGTACCGCCGGCGGTGGTTTGGCTGGCTGAAGCAAGAATATCCGAGATTGAAGAAGCACTACAGCCGTTGGATGGACATCCAACGGCCACTGCTGCTAGAATCGTGTGTTGACTATAAGTTCACAAAGCCTTCCGTACGCGTCTACTTACTAGGCCCACAAGTGAGCATCACACCTGTGGCAAATAACATATAGCCCATTTGCGATTTCTAATAATGTACAACCCATTTTTGAATTCTAATGGAATTTACTACAGCCCATTTACAGTTTGTTAAAATTACAACCCATTTTCTAGCCAGGACAACGATTAATAATTTCAACCAACCGCTCAAAAAAGAATTCAATAAAATTTCCCACATTTTGATGGGATCCAAAATATTTTTAACCCAAAATTTCGAGTCAGATTAAATATAATTACAAAATAAATTTGTATTAGGTAAAAATCCAACAAAATATTGAGCGCGCAACAAGTAGTGAAATAAAAAATTTCAAAATCCAATAATAATATTTTTTTAACTAATTACGTGTTTGGTGCATTTTTTTATAGTTACAGTCCAGTTTTTATAATTACACCCCATTTATTATTTCTTAAAGCCCATTTTCTTGTTAAGCCTAATGCATCCCTCCTAGGAAAGATTTGCAGCCCAGCAGGGCGGAGAATAACAAGTTGACCTGGGCTGGGTATTCCTCAAAAAAAAGTATAGCTGGGCCAGCCATTTTCACCTTGAAAAAAAAATATATCTGGGCTAGATATTTGGTTGACATAAAATAATAGCCTAGGCCAGATGGGCCACAGCCCGCCCGGTTGATACACTGCTCCTCCGAACAACAACAAAAACATCGCTCAAGAAAAACTCTGCTCACACCTCAAAAACACAAATATTGCTCGAGCTGCTGGGTCCCAGCTGTCGGCCGCTCCTTTGTGCAATTCTCTCATTTATTGACTATATAGGTTGACAATGGTGTGGGACCGTGATGTCAGGAAACCAGGAGGAAGCAAAAAAATTATAGTTGTATATAATAAGGAGGCACTTGCGTACGTGCGGCTATGGCCCTGGTGGGTCCCCACTGTCATCCTCTCCAAGTAAAGTCATCTCCTGATTCCTCATGTTCGCTGACCATCTTGACAACACGAGACGGCGACGTCACGACGAGCGCAACAACTCGAAGGACGACGGAGAGGGCCTCGCGGGCCCTACGGATGGTCTGATACAGCGCCCGCTGGTCGTTAGGAAGCCAGGATCATCAAACCCCTATGAGCACCTTCGAGAGATCGAGCCAGCATGAAACGGTAAGGCCGCGCTTGGGAGCTCTGGATTGTTTCACACCTGTATTAAGGATACAAGTGTAATTTACTCCTCACCGGAAACAATGCGTAAAATACAGGCGTAATGAAACCGACGGCCCGAGGTTTGTAACAAAAACTGGCGAGTTACGCGTGTAATTTGAGAAACCAGTGTATATTTTACCAGTCGAAAACGACCAACCAAGTGCTTCACCCAAGACCATCTGCTTTTATTTACAAGCGTCAGTCTTACAAGCGGTTTGGGTTGGAAAACGACGATCCAATCACGGCCTAAGATGATGAGTTTGTCTAAAGATCATATGGTTTCACCTCTAACCTACCCGAGTTGTCATATAGGCTATGAGTGAAACATAACACGATGAACTTCTTAAGCACAAAAACAACAGAAGAGGATGACCTTCTTAACATGCAAATCACTGGCATTAGATCAACATGCAAAACAACACGAAGCATTATTGTCAGGAGGCATGGTGAACAGCTCGTGATGCTGCATGCCATAGTATTCCAAGCTCAACTTTGTAATCAAACTCACAAGGCCTGGCATTTCATAGAGAACATTAAGAACAAACTCTTAAAATACCTTACATAAGTCAACATTCATGACTATGCATCTCATCAGAGTAAATATTTACTTCTGAACTGAACACATGAATAGGAAAAAATGATCGACGCTGCTCATAGCAAAGGGCGTCCCATTCCAAAATATCAAATGCATGTCTTCTGGCTAACATCAATGAGCAAACTTTGACAAGGTTTTCCAATTCCAAAATATTAAACGAATGTCTTCTTGCTAACATCAATGATTAAACTTTGACAAGCTTTTCCCATTCAAAATATGTAATGCCTATGATTGTGGAACGAGCATGGTTTGTCATCAGTTTGCACATTGAAATGGCACATGGAGCCGGATTAACCAGCGTATCTTTTTCTGCAGTTCCACTGAAATCAAACAATGTCTTGCGTAGCACGGTGGATTTTGTCACCAGCGTCTACTAATACTCTAAAGCTTCTTGATCATTCCTTGTGTAATGTAGCGCAAACAGTGACTGCTTCTTTCTGCAAAGTGGAAAGACCAATTGGGCCCAATAATGCAACAGTTTGCCTTAAACACATTGGCTCCTTTTGTATAGCTCAACTAAAATCAAAGTCGAAATAGAACCGAGCAGAAGTTTTGATATCCCTATATGCACAAATAGGTATAAAGGAAGCAATTACTGAGAAATAACGGTTGATGACTTATACTCCCAGAAGAAAAAACATCTACCTTGTCTTAATGGGAAACGAAGCAGGACAATAGAAATTCTCAAATGGTGTGTTTCATTCATATTAACTGAGACATTATCGTAACAATACCTTGTTTCAACATGTATAAAGAACGACAAAGCAGAAAAGTACCATTCCTAAAACAGTGCAACTGATTCATATTAATAGAGACATTATCTTAACAATACCTTGGTTAAACATGTAGAAAGAACTACAAAGCAGGATAGTACCATTTGTAAAACACTGTAACTGATATATAATAATAGAGACATTATCTCAACAATACATTTCTTAAACATGTACTCCCGCCGATCCCTAACAGAAATGGTACTCCCACCGATCCCTAACAAGTGTTCAGTTTTGAACTAAGATTCAGTAGTTAATTCTAAGAGTGGCATTGCTTAATTTTACCAGTGGCATTAGATTAACAAAAAGCATAAACAGATCCAGGGGAGAGTGGGCGCAAAAGCACTATGTGCTTCCATCTACTTGTAAAGGGGGCGATGCAGAGTTTGTTGTAACAAAGCAACAAGCATCATGTCTGGGTTGGTCCCATTTTTGTTCACTTAATGGGAAAAGACATCAATACAATAGATTCAATTCAACATTTATTTAAAATAGGACCACTACAAGTAGCACAGCATCTCAAAGCACACTGCACAATCATGTGGATGAAGGCCGGTACTGACCTTTCATGAGGCAGACAAGATCAAATACGAATCTGCCAACATGAATAGGAAATCCAATGTGTAGTTCAACTAAATCAAGGAAAGTTGTCGATGTGACATTTAAGTTGAACTGCACAAAACACTCTTAAAACAAAAGTGTTTTGCGTAGTGAAGCAAAAGGTCCCAATAGCAACAAGTTGAATAGATATCCCTATTTTCAGAGGTAAAAAAAGAAACAATTACTGGCCGATAAAGGAGGATGAATCATATGGCCACAAAAAGAAGCATCTACCTTATCTTGATGGAAAACAAAGTAGGACAGTAGCATTTCTACAACGGTTGCATTGATTCATATTAATAGAGACATTCTCTTAAAATAACATTCATTAAAAATGTAATTTACTTTTAACAGTGGCATTGCTTCAATTTTCCAGCGGCATTCTTAGATTAACAACAGAAAAATAGTTGTATGGGACATGCCAGCACCATGTGCGTCCACACGTATAAATGGGTGATGCAGAGTATGTTGCCAAGCAGCATATCTGTGTTGGTCCCACATTTGTTCTCTTTGAACCTTTTTCCTATGTGAGGGCAGCAAATCTAGTCCTGCACAAACTACCCAACCCCCCAGTTTCTTTCCTTTTTCAACAAAGAGATCGGTTCCTTACAGATGTGTGTGCTGGGTTACCCCCTTTTTCCTTTTCGACCAACAGAGTGGCTGGATAGCCAGTCTATACTACTTTCCCTCCCTCCTTTCCTCATTGAACCACATCCTAGATTCATGCTCCACCCCACCCCACTTCTTTCCTCTTTGAACCAAGACCCAGATTCGACTACAGAATCGAAAAAGATCCGCATGCAGCTAGAGCAATGACGGTTTCAAAGAAAGTTATACCTTAGGGTCATCGGGATGTGACTAGGCGTGCGGCGGGAGGCCGGATCTGCCCACACTACGTACGACAGCAAGGAAGAAGGGGTCGGAGGCCCTCCCGCACCGGTGCTGGATGAAAGAGAACAGCGCAGCCGGCAGTGGAATGCCTCCGTCGCCGAAGGCGACAAAGTGACAGCTGCACCTCCTCCCCTTCCCGATGCGATGGGATCCGGACGGCTCCTTCACCAGCTGTGAGGGGGGAGAGAGAGAGGCCAATGCAGTATTGTTTAGATATGATGAAGAGGGTGAGAGATTGTGAATAGAGCAAACCCTAGCAAAGGAACGTTGAGCCTCCAGCATGTATATATATGTAGTGTAGCGAGAGTGTCAAGAGTGCAAACCCTAGCAAACAAGCGCTGAGGCTCTAGCTTATATAGTACATACTCATGTATAGTACTAATATAGTGGAGTGGTTTTCTCTTTCTCTCTATAACAATCGCTTTAAATTGTGTACGAAATGAAACTCTTTATTTAATGTGCCAGTGAAGAAAACTACGATCAACTAACGATCCACGCATCCTGGTCCCACTTCCTGTCGTTCACGTGCGGTACACTACCCTCCGTTAAGTGAACAACCACACACACGCCAAATTATCGAAAAGGTGTGAGAGTGTGTACAAATAAAGAAATTTAATTTCAGTTATTTTGTATGTACAGTTTGGCCTCTCTTAATAATTATGGTTTGTTGTGTTCAGCCAAAACTTGGTCAAACTTTACAAAGTTTGACTTCAGTCAAATCTAATATGCAGAGTACATAAAAACTGAGGGGTACTACCTCCATCCGGGTTTTTAGTCCACACCGTATTTTTAATCAAAGTCTTACCACATATTTAGTTAAAAGTTGGACAAATAAAATTATAGGGTAGCTGAAGACAAAGTTGTGAGAAGGCTTAGAAATCAATACAAAACTTTTGCTCTTAGTACCAACGTTGATGCTTCTTCGAGGAAACATTTGGTTCATATCCAATTGTGTGATAAAATTGCACCAACGTAAATGACTGCTCCAAGATGAACTCATGAAGGATATCGTCTTTGTGGTAACAAGCAAAGAGCACTGATATAAGATATCCCGTTCTTCATTGAACATCGATCAGCTTCACCAGCCGATGCAACCATGAGACGCAACCATGAGCATCGATAGGTCATCGTGGTGATGCATCATCGATTTTGGCATCAAGTTTGGGTCAGGCACCAATGAAGTTTGATAATCCTCACTGTGGTTTGTTTCTTCTCGGTAATCAAGCTCGAGAAAGGAAGAACAACTTGGCAGAGGACAGTGAGGCTGAGCAACAGTGGACATCCAATTTTGGGCAGTTCCACTGAAATTGAGAAAGACATGCCCGAGTATGGAGATACGCATCCCTTTTTGCAAAAATATAAAAAAAATGATATTTAAGTAGTGTCGTTACTTTGTTTTAGCAGTGGAACAAGATTAACAGCGGCATCTTAATTGTCAGTAAGAATTAATGAAACGTACACCAAAAAATAGAAGCATCATGATTATCTTGATGGAAACTAAAGTAGGATACCAAAAAACAACTAAAGCAGAACACAAGCATTTATCGATGCCTCTACATGGGCATTGCTTCATTTTACCAGTGATAGTTTTAGATTAGCAGCAGCAATAGGAGCATATGGACAATGACCGCACAACCACCATGTACTTATTGTCGGGAAAAAACATGTATACCTCCCCCGATGCATAAATGATAAACCAGGACAACTTTTGGAGTGGCCTTTCCTCTATAATAGTACAAAATAGGTGATGTTGGACCAGCCGACGAACCCTAGCTACTGTACATGGGGAGCTGGGGAGTAGTGGTATAGAAGAAAACCTGCATGCAGAGTATAATGAAGCATGAATCCAAAAGAAGTTATACCTCAGGTGGGCAAGATGTGGCTTAGGCGGGCGGGCGAGATCTGCCCACACGACAGCAGCGAACAAGGGCGCGGAGGACCTTCGTCCGCACCAGCGCCGGCTCGGAGAGGACCGTGTGCATCAGCTTCCTCCATCGCCGACGGTGACAACTTCAACGCTGGACCTTCTCACCTCCCGCAGCGGACGGGATCCGGCCGGATCTGTGACCATCGGCGAGGAGAGAGATAGAGTGGACACTGTCATCTTGTTTAGATATGGAGAGGGTGAATGAGAGAGACACGAGAAACCCTATCAACTAAGAGGCTATATATACAATGGAGTAAAAAAATCTCCATAACAGTGGTTTTAAATAGAATACGCGTGTTCCCGGAAAAAAGAAACGAAAACTGACGAACAAATCTTTTTTTAACGTACCAAGAAAGAAAACTCGATCAATAACACGCCCCCGCTTCCAGGTCGCAGTTTGTATCCCTCACGTGTGGTCCCTGACCCTCCATTATTAAGTAAACAAATTAAAGGGTCAAATTATTACGTATGTAAGCTGCCTCTTCATGTACAAATGCGCTCCATCGTGTACTCGCGGGTATGTCGGAGGCAGAGTGATTGTGTGTACATTTCTTCTTGTACGTAGTACTCCATTTATCTCACTTCATATTGTTTCCCACTCCTATGATATTCCTATCCTAAGAACAAAATGAGGCGGTACTAAGTTTGTGTGTGTGTAGGGAGAACGAGACATCGATGATGTGTACGAGTAGTTGCGAGAGTCATCACTATATGTGTGTGTGCGCGCACACACACATAGACATGCATATCCGTGTTTACGTAAAATTCTTACTTTCATCTTCATCTCCATTTCCAATCATATTTGTCCAACTGGCACATTATTTATGTTATTAATTACGCAGCAATATTTACGTGCGTCCAGCATCTCTCGTTTGCGGGCGTCCGGACAGCTGCCACGCCCGCTCCTGACCGCCCTGGCCAACGGAAACCCTCTTTATCACCCGCGCGCGTTTCCCGCCCGAGATGGTCAGTGCCGCATTCATGCCCAGCCAGAGTGGATGCAACCTCTCACTGGCGCTGGCATTGAAGTGGCACGTCGGCCGAGAGAGCGCTGCCCGCGCCGCTTCCCGGAGCACGCGACTACTCCGCGTTCAAACATCACCACGGCCAGCCGCGACATGCATGTAAAAAAGTTCTTGGGAGTCCGTGCTACAGCAAGCTGTCCTCCCCCTCCTCGTCTATCTCTTCCAGTAGTCCTAGTACTCCATGGCGCGATCCATCGACAAGCAGGCAGGAAAGTTTGCGTATACTCGGTTTGCAGTGAGTGGCATGCCGAGCGACCGTGTGGGGTGGAGGAGGGTGAGACACGAACGCGACAGACATGATTTAAACATTGGTTTTGCTCGATGGCGCGATCCAACGAAACGAAACGTTGGATTCGAAAAGAATAGTGTATGCATGAGGGAGAAGCGGATTCAACGAAGTGTGATGGTTTCCTTCTTCTGTCCAACTAACTACCGGGTCTATGTGATTTGACGGCTCATTGGTCATTATTACTGCGTCGTAGAGCGTCTGCACTCTTATTTATTTATTTGGTGATAAAACTAACATTCTCCACTCTTACACCGAAGGAGTACGAAACACGGCAGCCCAGTGACTACATGGCCCACCTCCCACTATCACCATATTCCTTGGACAGCCCACATGCCAAGAAAAAATTACTATACTCTCACATACTACCTCCGTCCTGGTTTATTAGTCCCACCATACATTTTACCACATGACCCACCATGTATAGTAATGGGCTACAAGAAAGTACTACTACATTTTACCACATGACCCACCGTACACTCTGACATACTACCTCCGTCCTGGTTTATTAGTCCCCTATGTAATTTATGCATGATACTAGTATATGATACTCCCCACTATGAGTAGCCTTATACGCATACAAAAAAGGACCGGAGGGAGTACGAAGCTTTCAGATTTTGTTTCATGTATTTATCCTGACTCCAAGGTTGCCCCGTTACAACATTCCATCAGATACAAAGAAAAACTACCACGCATGCTGATGCATCTCAATGATTCACAGATCATAGCCAATATTTACTTCACAACTAAAGACAAAAGTTGTGAGAGTGTACAAAAAAAACTACTGATGGGGTCTCTAGGCCTTAAACCCTAAACCCTAAATAGGATTTAATTTACTGGCTAGGTAGAACCTGTCGAAGGAAAGAAGCCTGGCACCCTCGGATCATACGATGCTTTTGTGCAGTTCCACTAAAATCGAGCTGAGCATCCCTGTTGGCAAAGATATTGAAGAAGTGTGATTAGAATAATAGTAGTGGCACTAGTTCATGAGACATAAACTCATCACAAATAGAAGCCGGTAGAAGTAGAGAAAGATCCACATGGAGATGGAGCTACGTGGGGAGCTGCGGCAGTGGAGCAAGCCGGCTCCAAAAGGAAGTTGTACCTGGGATGTCGGGGTGTAGCTAAAAGGGCGGTGGGAGGTGGCATCAGCCCGTACCGCGGGGGACCCCCGATCGGCACGCACCGACAGTGGGGTTTCTTCCTCGCCGCTGTTGACCGTGTCTACGCAGAACATCGTCCGCTTCCCCCGGTGGCAGGATCATGCCGGATCTATGACCAGCGGTGTGGCCACCGTCGTTCTATGCTTGTGAAGAGAGCAACCCAAGCAAGCAGGCTTGTAGCTTAGGCTCCTTCTAGAGTATATATAGTGGAGCGGTTTTCTTTTTCTCTCCATATCAACCTTTTTATATTGCGTACGTGTCATTGAAGAGTGAAATGATGGTTGCTTCGTCCGACTAACTTACTGTGTGATTTGACTGCTCCTGAGTGGCCCCTGCAGGTACTCCCCCTACGTGTATGACCGTTCCTGAGTCTCACTTGTACTTATCTCTATTTTCTTGCATGACACGTAGATAGGATGCGCATAGAGGAAATTTTTTACTGTACGTTGTTACGTACCTACTCCCTCCTTCCGGTTCACTACTAGTAGTCCCTCTATCCTGGTTTATTGGTCCCCTTTGTACTCAATTCATGGGCTCATTTTCCTCAAGAAATTGTCTTTACCAACGTATTAATATCGGGAATGCATGCGTGGACAACGAATGATTAAACCTTGCATACAACGTTTTGACAAAGCATTGACATATGAACATGTGAATGTGAGGGACTAAAACCTCGTGCATGCATGCAAGAGTCACGCGTACACATGCACGCAAAAACGCGCATGACGCCCTAATGCATGCATGTCCGAGCACACGACGGAACATACACGGTCATGCTCAAGTGCTCAACCTACACTTGCATGCACACACATGCTCAGCCAGGGTGAGCTAGTGACCATATAAACATTGGAAAATGTATATATTGCCCGCAATGAGCGTATTATGAAGTCCACTGACCGTATTTTTACAAATATACAGTGACAACCAGTTTATTTATCTCGTTTCAAATTAAGCCATACTAACCAGAAGTATGGACTAGCATTACTTTGTTGTGTCCCGTCAACTTGCAGAACGAGGAGAAGCTTGCACGTGGTGGCTCACAGGACAAAGGAGAAACTTTTGACTAATGCAAGCTCTCCCTTGCTCAGGCGGTGGACATGCAACAGTTAATTCGTTGTCAGGTTGCCAGAAGCATGCACTATACTAGCACCATCATTGTTCGACTTCCCGAAGAGGTGAAGAGCGAAGCGCAAAGTTTACTACAGTAATACTCCGAGTAGTATTACATAGTACTACTAGTACTTCTAGTACTTAGTATACATGTACTACTCGGAACCACATGGTGGAGCTTCTGCACTCTTATTTTATTTTAACTAGCACAAATGCCCGTGCATTGCAACGGGAGGAAAAAAAATCCCTAACCCAATGGCTCAAGAACTCCCCCTCCTACTCCTCCTCCCATGACCCACCCCCAGACATGATGACATCAACAAACTATTTGAAATCCTCCACATTGCCACGAAAAGATGTGTTGCACTAAAACATAAACGCAAAACAATTTTCGTAAGTGTACTGAAGGTTTGTGCAATTTAAATCACAGAAATATCTACCTCATTGTAAGTATCTCTTCACGCCGTTGTTGGCATTGCTTAGTGATGCCCAATAAATATCGCATTATACTGAAAATAGTAAAGTTCATTTTTTTGAAGCTGGAAACATAACTTTTGTTAACCAGTGGATCAGCAGAATCGCTGGCAACCAAAGCTGACACAAAGTCAGGGCTAGAACCTAGCCAAAACATACTGGCTGTAGCCATATGATACCCATTTTGCGCAAGCGCATGGGCAACCGAATTACATGACCGGCGATAGAAACTAAATTCATATGTGTCAAAAGTCATCATGCAAGCACTCCTCGCTTCTGTAACATCCCAATTTTCCTAAATTAGGGAGTTATTAGATCATTCATATGCATCTCATATTTTTCAATGCATTATTTGCTTTTCTGGAATATTCTCTTCATTATGCAACTCAAGGCAATTTATTGGAGTAGAGATAACATGACTTCTCCCCTGTTTTAAAAATGTTCATAATGTCCAGAATATTATTTCCTGTTCATTTCATATGTTTTGCTATTTTTTTATAAGCTCCAAATATTTCATTTGAGTGTTTTATTGTTGTTTGTGTGGCCTATTGCATAAAATTTTATTTTCAAAAATTGCATTAGGTGGGGAACTAGTGTTCCTGTAGTTTATATTAGTAGTGTTATTTTTACTGTGTGTATATATTTTTTTAGGTTTTATTATGTTGTTTTTATTTTAGTTATTTACTACTGTTGTTTTTGTCTTTTTAAAAAAACACAGTGCGCAGCGCGGCCCAGCAGAGCACCGCAGCCTCGCCCTCAGCCACTGACTGTGGGTCCTGCGTCGCAGGGCTTCTCCTAGATCGAGCCGGACACAGCCACGCCACACCACCCGTACCCGAGCACGCGAACCCGTGCCCGATTCGAGGGCACGATCGATCCCGTGACCCCCCAGGACACCTAAGCACTCGCAGTATCCCCCCCCCCGCATCCTCGTTTTGATCTTTCCCCGCCGCCAGAGGCCTACATCCCTTGCTTCGAAACTCACAGAGGAGCTCAGGTCGCCGTCGACTCTGCCGGTCTGCTCCGTCAATGTAAGAGCTCATTCCACCACCGTGTTGGCCTTGCTCGACCCCCCTTCGACCCCGCATCTTCCTGACGGGCTTGTTTTGGCCACAGAGCACGGGAGCGAGGTAGCCGAGCCGCCGAAGTTCGTTTGGCTTTGGAGCAGCCGCCGTCCATCCTCACCGTCGCCGACGCCCCGCCGCTGTTGAACACCAGCACCACCTTCGCCACTCTACGCCCGACCCGTCCGTCCCTTCGCCCTCGCCGGAGACTCGCCGGAGAGCTACCGCCGCCTACGCCAGAAGCCACCGCCATTTTCCTCTGCTGCAGGTGAGCACGAACGCACGAGGAACCTCTTCGGCAAATCACGAACTGACACGTGGTAGTTGCTACAGTACTGCACAGGAGCTGCTACAGTACTTACTGTTCAGATGTTTTCTATCGCTTTTTGTTTTGTTTCAGATTTTCAACCAAAACTTCAAATAGCTATAACTTTTAGCCTATATACTATTTTTAGGTGATTCTTTTTCCTATGCACTCACAAAAACCAGCACTTTATCACAGTACCAAAATCTCACATGTTTGCACTTTTCAAATTTGAATTCATTTGAATTTGAATTAAACCTTCCGAAGGCCATAACTTTCAAACCGTTTGTCTGTTTTGAGCGTTTCTTTTTGCGTTGTGATCTTAGTGCATTGTAGATGATTTGTACATCCTTTTTATGCTACTGTTCTTGAATTTTTAAAATGATTTTCTTGTTGTTGGTTTTATTTGAGTTTCAGTGATTGATTTGTTGATTGTGTGAAACGTGTTGATTGTCCGGAGTGCGACGCGAGCTATTGTCAAGAGTGTGACTTTTTGAACCAGAATCAAGGCAAGTTACATGTTGAACATCCTTTACCTATTGTTTTCTATGCATGTAGTATATATCACACTATGATTTTATGCATGTATAGGAGTATTATATATGTTGGCTATGCTGTTGAGCTATCTTCCCGTCATTGCAGATCGTGGTAGTTGTAGTTGCTATGCTTTGTAGACGGGGGTAGTTCGTGTGTTCATTGAGCTTATGTGAGGATTATATATTTAACAAATTGAGTAGTAATTCAGGATTTAACTCACCTCTGGACGGAAGTGGTATTGCTTGGTGTTGAGGGAAGGCATCATGGGGTCTTGCACCTTCTCTAAGGCCTTGCGCCCATGAGATTGCACCCTAAGTGGAATGCCGCCCAGGTTCAAAAAGATCAGACAGACTTAGTGACTAGTAGCTTCCATGTGCGGCCACTGGCTATATGGGCTCTGGCTTAGTTGATCAGTTGTTGGAACCCTTGCCCAGACAGTGTCGACAGATGTAGCATATGTAGGTGGGATGTGGCCGTCAGGTGGTTAAGGGAACCTCTTCTGAAAGACTTCGTCTCAATCTTCAGATTGGGTCCAATGGGTAAAGCGTACTAAACTCTGTAGAGTATTAAAAACTAATCATGATTAGCCGTGTCCCCGGTTATGGACAAATTTGAGCCACTATGCCGTTACAGTTGTTGGATGATCTTGACAGATGTGACACTTAATAATATTTGTGGGCAACTTAATAAAGGGTAGGTTGGAGTTGATTTTCCCAACTCAACCTTGTGTATATAATTGTAGTAATGAAAGAACTAAATAAAAATTTGACTATTAGGTAGTTATGAGGACAAAATCAGCTTTCTACAAAATAAACCCCAAGCCTTCCTTTTGTTGTACTATGCATATACGTGTAGGTCTGCTTTATTATTACTCATGTGTAACTTACTAATACATTCAAAGTATTGACATATATGGCTGCAACGTCTCATGTTGCAGGATATTCAGACGAATAGTAAGGTACCGTTAGGGTCGTGAGTCTGCACTCAGCATCGCCAGTGGCTATGATGGGACTCATCGTTATTTTGCTGCTACTTTTCGCTGTTTGATTGAACAAAGCTAGCCAAGTGCTATGCAGATTGTTTTATTTTATACATTCTAGATCTTACGCTATAATAAATCATGCACTTGCTTTTCTGGTATTCATCTATACTGTGTGTGCTAGCAAGTTCGATCCAGGGACTAGCACGGTAAGCACAAAGACTCAAATCCTTCGAGGTTTGGTCGTTACAGATGGTATCAGAGCAAGTGTGTTGACTGTAGGACGTGACCCTAGAAAATGGATTAGAAAAGCCATAGGAGTGAAAATTAATTTATCAACTAGTTATACATCTTGTTGTTTATTAGTTAACCCCCTCAAGTATGTTGAACAATTAAGTAGGAACTAGTGCTGAGACCACCATTTATGCTTGTTTTATATTGCAACGTTATCATGTTAGCTTATCTGATTATGCCCACTTTCGTGGTATGAAGATACTAGATTGTTTGCTTGATTGGTAGTTTGTTTGTTAAATTATATCTTGTCGAAATTATTCGACTATATATATATATAATATTATCATATTGTTTGTTATTTGTTTGTTGGTGTTATTCGTTGTTGTGTTTTATTGCCTTGATCATATTATGCATATGGGTAGAATATATTTATGTATACATAGTCTTTGGCCATATTATATCTATAACTCTTCTATTCTTGCCCACCAGATGCCACCGAGGCGTGATACTAGACGCACTGCTGCAGGAGGAGACAACAATGGCAATGACGTACCGCCATACATGTAGCAGCTGCTTCAGGGACAGGCTCAGTTGATCCAGTGGCTTGTACAGAACCAGAACAACAACAACAACAACAACAACAACAACAACAACAACAACCCACCACCTGTGGATATGCTTACCAGGTTCTTAAGGTTGAATCCTCAGAGGTTCTCCAGTTCCCCTGAACCTATTGTGGCTGATGATTGGCTCCGTGCAGTCAATAGTAACCTGGAGATGGTTGGATGCAGAGAGGGTGAGGTTTGCCTCACATTTGTTGGAGGGTCCTGCCGCAGCTTGGTGGGACAATTACTTGGTCACTTATCCCATTGCTACTATCAACTGGCCATAGTTTCAGGCCGCTTTCCGTGCTACACATGTGTCTGCTGGTGCTATGAGTCTGAAAAAGAAGGAGTTTCGCAGTTTGCGCTGAGGAGGTCGCACAGTTAATGCGTATGTGGAGGAATTTAATAATCTTGCATGTTATGCTCCTAATGATGTTAACACTGATGCAGCTAGGCAGGAGAAATTCTTGGAGGGCCTAAATGATGAGTTGAGCATTCAGTTGACAGTGGCCACTTTTAATAATTGCTAGGAGCTGATTGATAAGGCTATTGTGCTGGAGGGGAAGCATCAGGCCATAGAGAATCGCAAAAGGAAGTACAACAACAATAACAGGTATAATTCAGGACCACAGCAGAAGCCACGCACTTCATATCATGGTAATGGAGGCAATGGACATAATCATCATGGAGGTAATGGATATAATCATCATGGAGGTAATGGGCATCATAATCATCATGGAGGGAATGGCCACAACCATAATGGCCACCATCATCATAATGGGCACAAGAGTAACAATGGCAATGGCAGAGGTAATGGTAATGGCAATGGAGGGAACAATAACCAGAACCACCAGGTTACACGTGCGCCAAGGGATTTGAGTCAGGTGCAGTGCTTCAGGTGTAAGGCTATGGGGCATTATGCCACAGATTGCCCGGGGGCGAAGAACCCAGGATCCAGCAAGCCAAACCCCTTCCAAAAGGGTCATGTCAACCATGTTAATGTTGAGGAGGTCTACAATGAACCTGATGCGGTGATTGGTAAGTTCTTGATTAATTCAGTACCTGCACTTGTTCTTTTTTATACTGGTGCATCACATTCATTTATTTCGAGGGTATTTGTTGATAAACATGGATTGCCAACCAAAACCCTTAGTATGCCTATTAGAGTGAGTTCCCCAGGAGCTGAGATGATAGCAGGTGTTGGTTGTCATCAGTTGACTTTGTCTATTGGGAAGCATGAGTTTCCTACAGATTTGATTATATTGAAAGTCACAAGGTCTGGATATTATTTTGCGTATGGATTGGTTGCAGTTATATAAAGGTCATATTGATTGTGCCAGTCGATCTATTACTCTTAGTGCACCAGGAGGGAAGAGGATCAAATATGTATGTAAGTATAAGCGTAATCAGGTACAGGTGAACTCTCTTAAGGGGGGTAGCCTGGAAGAGGTGCCAGTTGTGAGGGATTATCCAGATGTGTTTCCAGAGGAGTTGCCAGGTATGCCACCAGATAGAGATATTGAGTTTCTTATTGATTTGATACCAGGCACTGGACCAATTGCAAAGAGACCGTATAGAATGCCTCCTCATGAGTTAGAGGAATTGAAGAAGCAGATAAGAGAATTGCAGGCATAGGGATTTATTCGCCCAAGTTCATCACCTTGGGGAGCTCCAGTTTTGTTTGTGGAGAAGAAGGATGGGACCTTGAGGATGTGTGTTGATTACCATTCTCTGAATGAGGTAACCATTAAGAATACGTATCCTTTGCCTATGATAAATGATCTATTTGACCAGTTGGAGGGAGCTACTGTGTTTTCTAAGATTGATCTTCGTTCTGGTTATCATCAATTAAAGATTCATGAGCAAGATATTCCAAAGACTGCTTTTACTACGAGGTATGGGTTGTAAGAATATACTGCTATGTCATTTGGATTGACTAACGCCCCTGCATACTTCAAGAATATGATGAACAAGGTGTTTATGGAGTTCTTGGATAGCAATGAGGCATAGTACAACGTCTTTGCTTCACTATGGAGGCCACACAAATTTCCATGAACCAGTGTTGGCTAGGTTTAGGGACTGTTAAGCATTGCACTAATCATATTCAATGATATTATGAGCGTTGTACAAAGATCCTCCATCCATGGCTAATATAAGATAGAAAACTCTGGAGTTTGTGTCGCACACAGCGGGGACTCTGAGTCCGACTCTTTGTGCTTTGGTGAGGGGCGAAAAAAGCGTAAAACTTGTAAAAGTTGTTAGTTTTTCTTGCTTTTTACATGTTAATGCTACTTGTATGAGGTGTGTAGATGATCTGAAAATTACGGCTCCTTTGGCACAAAGATATAAAAAAGAAGCTTGATTCAAGTATGAAGGAAACGTTTGGCTAACTTGGAGATCCTGTTTGTAACGACATAAAAAATGATGTGTATATATTTTTAGACGGAGTCAGCCCTTATGTTATAAATCAATAGTTGCACGCAAGTCTACAGTCCCATTTGAACACAGGCATTTGAGAAATCCTCTTTTTTAAAGCAGCAATGAAGCACCTGTTTTTAATCGGGGCTCTATTTTTCATTATAATTCTCAGAAAAAATATTGTGATTTAGACATAGCATTTAGTTTTTGCAGGTCTTTTCTATTCCTCTCTTTCTACTTCTTTTCCTATTTTTCACTTTCTCTTTCTCTTTCTTTTTCCTTCTTATTATGGGATACCAGCTTCCCACTTTCCCTCTATTTTCTCTCTTTCCTTTCATATTATGGCTTCCCACTTTCCTATTTTTCCCTATGAAACCTGAAATCCCCTCATTTCCTTCTTTATCTGTTGAATTTAGTACTCCTTTTATCCGTCCTTTAATCCTTCCTTGCATGGCGGCCCCCATAGTCCTTTCCTTTCCAAAGCTAAATTGGACCCGCACCTCACCCTCTATTCATTATTCTTTGTAGGTGTTTTTTTTTATTTCGTGACAACTCGCGGGCTATACAAAATTAATAAAATATCATGTAAAAAAGCAATATGGGACTATTAAATGCATAACGAACCATAAAGTTAATAATCACAAGAGCTAGCCTAGTTTGTTGTGGCCTTAGTGAGGCAGGAGCAGGTGATGTGTTCGATCCTCACTCCGATAGACATTTTTTTTTGCGCTTCTTTTTTCGAAACCCAGGAGCAGGCCGTGGGCCAGTACGTCTGTGACATACACGAAGGAAAGGCCCAGAGTAGCGGTAGCGTATATAAAAAAGGCAGCACTAGCGTATGTCAATTGTTTTCTGTAAAAAATTAGTACCACCTTGGATAGTAAAAATTCAACAAAAATAATAAGGGTGAACGGATGAAAAATTTGGTGAAACGCACCTTGCTTTATTAGTAGGTATAGATCTGTGATAAAGCAATCTTCAACACATTTGCTTCTCTTTGAGGGTTCTCGCATGTGATAATGGAAGTTGATTGCATGGAACACTCGCCACAATTCTCGCTTAATTCTGGCTCCTATCCTGTTACAAATAGGAGCGCTCAGTAATATTTTCTCTTTTTTTGTTATTCAGCATGTAAACTGGTCAGCAAACCTTGCGACGCATCTTTGTGCGAACCGTGCTTGCTGCGCTTTGAATGTGACAGAGAGTTGGCTTGATGAAACACCTGGCTTCCTTTTTTTGCGGGGTACCTTGCTTCCTAGTGACCGGTCTCTTGGCTGATTGTCCTAAGAATGCTTATATATGAATAAAGCTCTCTCGTTTACCCGCAAAAAAGATTCCATATTAACCGGAAAGGAGGCAGTATGGACTAGCACTACTTTAGTGTGCCCCGTCAACTCGCAGAATGAGAAGAAGCTTGCAGGACAAGGTGAAGCTTGCTTACGCCCTCTCTGTCTAACTCAAGCGCGGTGGCTCGCAGGACGAGGAGAAGCTTTTGACTAATGCAACCTACCCTCGCCCAGGTGGTGGACGTGCAACAGTTCATTCAGTGTCAGATTGCCAGAGGCATACACTGTAGTAACATCATTATTCGACTTCCCGAAGAGGCGAAGAGCCAAGCGCAAGGTTTAGTAGTACGTGTAGTACAGTACTATTAGTATACAGGTACTAGGAACCGCATGGTGGAGCGTCTGTACTCTTATTTTATTTTAATCTCTGATAATTTATTTGGGAGAAGTGCGGAAAATGGCAGCCCAATAGTACTATTAAAAAACATTGAACATGTAATGATGACATCGATCAACCATGCTCGAATATATCTTGGCCTCCGTGCGACACCTAGCCCGTCTGTGTTCTCGCTCCTCGTCTCTCTCAAGGAGCGGCGGGTTGGCCATTTTGCCATCCAATGAGATCGGTTTGCTCACACTCCGGTCCCACATGTCAGCGATATGCCAAGAGGAAGCACATTGACCGACAGGCCATACGCGGACTTGGTTTTGCACCTTCATACGTACTAGTATGAGCAGATTCAAAGAAGAGCGTATTGATGGTTGCTTCTTCCGAGCAACTTACAGCGGGAAAGGTGGGGCTTATGATTTGACTGCTCATTACTCACTATTAGTGCGGCGCAACGACCAGGTTGAGTCTCCCATGCGGTTGTGCACTCTAATTTGGTGCATGGCACATGGGCCTGGATGCTGAATGGCTTCTGGCAATGCTACCAAGCTTCCAACATTTGTTTACATAATTGACGTATACAAATAATTTTCTAGCGACATGAAATTGTACAATGCTTTGAAGCTTTTAGCTTTTGTTTTGTGTGTCTTGCCAACTGGAAGGTTGTCTCGTTACAACTTCAATCAAATACTAGAAAGGAAACTAACATCCATGCTCTTTCGGAAAAAATAAAAAAATAACTTCGTTGCTAATGCATCTCAATGATTAGCAGATCAGAGCTAATATTTACATCACAACTGAAGACAAAGTTGTGAGAAGGTGTTAAATTAAAATAGATCCATGCTTTCATTGGCAGCAACTTCCCTCCAGCTCCGTCTAAATCAACAAGGCATGTTGGGGAAAAAAGTAGCTATCAGGAGCATGCAACATTCCGACCATTTGTGCAGTACCACTAAAATAGAGTTGAGTGTCCCTGTTCCAAAGATATTGAGTAAGTGTGATTACAATAATAGAGGACTGTTGATGACACAACAAACACACAAATAGAAGCCGGTCACCTTTGCAGTCTCTCTTAAGACTAAATAGTTGGAGAAGAATAAGCAAATAGTGGGAGAACATTAGGCTCGGAGTTGGATGAGGAGGATAGAGCAAAACCAATCTCCCTTTGTGCAGTCACACTGAAATGTAGAGATGTTGCCCGTGTGACATTTTAGTAGAACTGCACAAAACACTCTTAAGAAAAAAGTGATTTGTGCAGTTCACCAAAAGGTCGCAATAGCAAACGAGGTGAAATTGATAGCCCTGTTTGCAAAAAAGAGGTAGAAAGGAAACAATTACTGGCCAATAACAGTTGATGACACATACAACGACAGGGAAGATAACAGCATGGTTGTTTATCTAAAATGGTGTGAGGACGAGATTGCAATATGGAAAGTACGTCGGAGGAGCTACATTTTGGGTAAAGAACTAGGGAAGATCCACATGCAAGATTTTCCACATGCAGCAATGTGGGAAGTTGCGCAGTGGAGCAAGGCCGGAGGGGAGGAAGCTGTACCTGGGGGTCGTCGGAATGTAACTAGGAGGACGGCGGTAGGCGGGATCTGCCCATACTGCGGTAGTGAACAAGTGGCGAAGGCCCTACCGCGCCGGAGCTTGGTCAGAGAGAACAGCGGGTACCGCAGATCGGGATGTGCTGCCTCGATGCCGTCGAATGGAGAAACGATGCATATCCTCCCCTTCTGCCGGCGGACGGGATGTAGCCGGATCAGTGACCAAGTGTGAGAGAGAGGGGCCACCGCCGCCTTGTGTGAGATAGTGTGACGAGAGACAAACCCCGGCAGGCAGGCTCCACGTATATAGTGGAGCAGATTTCTTTTTTCTCAATAACAATCATTTTATATTCTGTACGTGCTATTGAGGAATATAACTTTATTTAAAACTAACGCGTCAAGTCAAACTTTGTTCTGTGTACGCGTGGTACACGACCCTCCTTCAAGTAGACAACCGCTACACGCGTCAAATTATCACGTGGGCTGCCTTTTCGTATAGAAATGAGCTCCACCGTGTACTCGCGCGGCTGAGGCCAGGAACGAGACGTGAGTACGTGCGTCGTGCGTGCACCTCTTCTCTACGTGCAGGGACCCCACGTACGTGGGTGTGTGTGAGAGAGATGGGGTTTTTTTACTAAAAAAAGATGGTTTGTGTGAAACAGAGGCAATGTGTCGATGATATCTCAAACAAAAAAATGTAACATATGCAATGTGTGTGAAACAGAGGCCTGGATATATCATATATAGAGGGAGCGATCCACGAAAAGAGAGTGGAGGGATCATCGGCGTGAGACATCGATAGAATCAAAGAGAGGGGTGATGTATGTGGGTGCGCGATCGATAAAGAGTGCCATTGAATTTGTGTTTGCCCACGTCAAAGATATAGGGCGTCTGGCCTACTGGAATGTGAGACGGGAGAGGTGCATTTTGTATCTGTGGCATGGATACCTACCTACGATGTTCGACTATCGGTGTGTGTGTGGGGGGGGGGGTGCAGAGACCTAACTATAGAGAGGTAGATCGGCTGGTATATGTGTGGAGAAGAAGAGAGACCTAGATATGTATTGAGGGAGGTCGATCGGCATCCATGCATATGTGTAGCAGAGGAATAAGGTTCGAAGAGAGACAAAGCTAGAGTGTCGGAGGGTTGGTGGTGGAGCTGCTTCTCACAAATGGCGGGAGAGGCCTGCTAGACAAACGGAGGGTACGACTACAATATCAGTAAGAGAGGGGATGCGTGCCTGTCTGTGCACGTGCATGTGAGAGATGGGTCGGGAGGCATGCAAGCACTACTAGGGAAAATCTTTTACACAGAACCTTACTAGCAGCACGGTTCAAAACTAGGCGCTACTGCTACTTATCAGTAGCACGCTTAAAAAAACTGCGCTACTACCATCCTCGTAGCAGTAGCGCGTTAGAAAAAAATAGCGCTACTACTACAAATGCCACGATGTTGCCGCCGGAGTAGGTTTAGTAGTAGTGCCTGTTTTCTAAGAGCGCTACTGCTATTGATCTTAGCAGTAGTGCTTTTCCCTAAAGAGCGCTACTGCTAAGGCAGCGCGGTTCTTCTCCGCCCGGCCGCCCGCCCCTCACTCTCTCCCCTCTCCACTCCCTCCTCCACCCCGTCGTCTGCCGCCGCCGCATTGCCGCCAGCTGCTGCCGCCGTCGCCCCCTCCCTCCTACATCCCCTCCCTCCTCCATCCCGCCACCGTCGCCCTCTCCCTCCCTAGCTAAATCCCCATACAGAAACAATAGCACCTCCCTCCCTAGCTCCCTCTCCATCCACTCCTCCTCCATCAAGGCGCGTTTCGCCCCCCCCCTTCCAGTCGTCACCGCCACGAGGTAGCTCCTCTCCCTCCCCCTCCTTCCCGCCTCCTCCCTCCTTCCTCCCTCTTCCTCCCTCCTTCCTACCCTCCTTCCTCCCTCCTTCCTACCCCTTCTCCCTCCCTTGTCTCTGTTCTTGTAGAAAGTAGTAATTTAAATGTAGATTTTAGAATGTAGACATTGTAGAATGTAGTTTTTTTAATAGAATAATTTTTTTAGGTGTTTTGAATAGAATAGGAAATTTTAGGTCTTTTGATTAGAAACTTTATTTATAGTAAGTGCTTAATATAACTAGTTCTGTTTATAGTAAGTGCTTAATATAACTAGTTTATTTATAGTAAGTGCTTAATAGAACTAGTTTATTTATAGTAAGTGCTTAATAGAACTAGTTTATTTAGTAAGTAGTTAATAGAACTAGTTTATTTAGTAAGTGCTTAATAGAACTAGTTTGTTTATGCAGAAATTAAGTATTTGCCCCTACCTCATCCCCGCAGTCGTCCCCATCGCCGACCCCTTAAGACCTCTAGGTGAGAATAGCCAGATCCCCATGTTGTTGATATAGATGATAATGTGTTGTAAATGTCGATGATGAAAATGCTAGTGCTAGTCGCCATGTCATTGATGTCGATGATGATGCATTCTGAATATAGATGATGATGATGATGATGCATTCCGAGTGGCCTATGTTTTGCCGGAATGTTGATTCGTTACCGTCCCAGCAAATTTCAGGCGCTCGATATGTCCTGTCTTTAGCAAAGGTCATGCTGAAATTTTTCATGAATTTTACGATGACTTGTGCTACAATGTAGGGCATATCGAGTGCTTGTGATTTGCCAGAATGGGAATTCAATGATATTTCAGCAAAACAAAGGGCATTTTTTCTGTGTCATTGCTCGATATATATGGAACATGTTGACTTTAGGTCTGTTTCGGCTCCTTGTGTGTCTTTCAGTGAGGGAGAGTGTCCACCATATATATATATTTGAGAGAGGAAGAATGCCGATTGTTGTCATGGGGGTTGCTTCTCCTTCTTCTCTTTGTGCTAGACCTTTGTTACGCACTAGGGGAAGAAGGAGTAGCGACCATCATCGATGGTCGAAACGGTGAGGGAGTGTCCACCATATATGAGAGAAGAAGAATGCTGACTGTTGTCGTGGGGGTCGCTTCTCCTTCTTTTCCTTGTGCTAGATATTTGTAATGCACTAGGGAAAGGAGGAATAGCGACCATCACCGACGGTCGCAATATCAGAGAGGGAGTGCCCATCATATACGTGAGATGAGAGTTTAGGAAGGAAGACTCGACAGACCTAAAGTCAACCCGTTGCATATTGAGTAATAGTGATCTGTGTGTTGAGTTTCCTGGTAGTTGCCTTCGATCGATTTTTGATTAATGTTTCAACTATGAACATTGGAAATGTCTGACGACGAAAAGGATTTCGGTATGTGCGAATACTGTGAAGACGAGCGCGGCATGTGCGATAGAAATTTCTTAGTTGGTGGTAGGTGCTTCAGCATCAAGCTGGATGAGACCTTCGAAGTGGATACAGTAAGTCACAACGACAAGTCTTTTTTCGTAATTAAGCATGACTTCTGCTTCTTTTGCTTTAACTTATAATTTTAATTTTTTACTATTCTACTAGCGTATCCCCTGCCATGCAAGAATTTATGTCTTGGATAAGATTGATTTCAGTCCTATGGAAACTATGGAGGTAAAGAGAATTCACTTGAGGACCGAGCATGGTTATACTTTTGCCGCAAAATTATACAATGCAGACACCTACACCTATTTTGAATGCAAAAATTGGAGATCACTATGCAAGGCTTATGCATTTGAGCCTGATATGCTTATCACCTTTGATATTCATCCGGAAGATGATATTGAAGGTAATATCGACATCCGGGTCGATGTGCAGATGCCTCTAGTTCTACCATTATGTGAGGTTATCAACCATATTTATGTCTTGGATATTGTTTATTCAAAAATTGTTGACAACTAATTTCTATTGATAGCTTATTTCCATTCAAGCAAACATGTCCGGTGCTTGGTAGATATGACCTACTACTGTCCCGGGGCTGAACTAAACTGCGAGGAGATAAGTCATTATGTTTCATGGCTTGAGGATCTTGATACTGTCAAGACAAATTATTTTCCTGGACTTGAAAATCTTAGTACTCAAAACATGCGACCACTAGCGTGCATATTGAACTATGGTCACATCTATTTAGGAAAGATGGTAAGATTTTTACTATTTGTCCTCAGTGCATCTTTTGCATACATTATTTTTTAAGCTAAACTTCATTGCTAAGTACGTTACTACGATGTTCTTCAACAGGGACTCCCGATGATAGTTGTGCCTCATTGGATCGAGCCTAAACGTCACATGGCAATGGTTAGCTTACGGCCAAGACATCCTACATTGCACATGAGTGCATTCAGGATTTCTAAAAGCGAGCAAGTCTTAATAGTCAAAGACTGGAGCAAAATTGTGAAGGATCGCAGAGAAGTACTAGGGGGCAGCAATCAGAAGCGCAGCCCACAATTAGGAGACAGGTTCATCTGCATGCTCCAATATGATGAAGCATGAGTGCTACACATGTTCTATGCTATTTTACCTGAGAGAGAGCAGTAGGAGTGATTAGCTATCTAGAATGAGTTTGAAGATGATGATGTGCTACACTATGACTATGATGATTAAATAGCTAGTGTTGGTGGTAATGACTATGATGATTATTATTAGCTAGTGTTGGTGGTGATTAGATAGCTACACTATGACTATGATGATTAAATAGTGCTGGTGGTAATGACTATGATGATTATTAGCTAGTGTTGTTGGTGATGATATGATGCAAGAGTTTTTATATTAATATGATGATGATGATGATGATGAGTTATTATATCATTGGGTGAAAGAACCGCGGATTAGTTTCAAGTGGATGGATCCTAAGTGACCAAGTCATGGATTATCACGATAATCCATGACTTGGTCACTTAGGATCCATCCACTTGAAACTAATCCGCGGTTCTTTCACCTAGTGATTTAATAACTCATTATAATGTAAAAACAATCTCTAAATTGCTACTTATGAAAACTTGTATAAAGGTGTATGAATACGACATAAAATAAAAAAGAAATAGAATACGGAATAATAGTAGTAGCGCGGGCATTGGGACGCGCTACTAGTAATTACCAGTAGCGCCTTCTAGAGGAAGCGCTACTACTAAGTGCATATTGCAGTAGCGCGGGTTAACCAACACTACTGCTAACCTTTAGCTGTAGCGTCGTAGCAGTAGCGCGGTCACCCGCGCTACTGGTAGGCCAAAAACCCACACTACTGCTAGGCTTTTCCCTAGTAGTGAAGGATGATGAGGGGGGACGATATGGCTAGGGGGCGATATGGTTGTGGTATGTAGATTTAACTATATAGGAAGATCAATCGTCGTGTGTCGGAGAAAGGGAGAGACATAACTAGTGATCAGGTACGTCGATTAGTGCATGGGGAAAAAGAGTTATACTCGACCTAGCTATATGTAGGGAGATCGGTAGGTATACATGCATGCATGTGTTAGAAGCAAATAAGGCTCGGAGAGATGGATAGAGTGAGAGGGATGCGGCTAGGAGGTGGTGCGAGAGGCTGACTATGTCGAGGGGGGAGGAGTGTGCGAGTATGAGATCGATGAAAAGAGGGGCGGGAGTGTGCACGTGCGTGGAACTGTATTAGACAGAGGATGGCATGGACGGTGGGAAGAGAAGAGGGAAAGCGTGTGTTTGTGGTATGTTCGCCTGGCTAGAGAGGTATATCAATCGGTGTGTGCTAGAAAAAAGGAGCTGGAGGGCCTACACACACCGTGGGTGAACGACCTAAAGAGAAATAACGAATGTGCGCGATGGAGAGAATGCCGAGGGAGGGTGAGAGGGAGGTGGGCGTGTGCATGCATGAGCGAAAGTTAGCGCTAGCTACAAACAGAAGAGGATTGTGTGGGTGTAAAAGACGATCAGATATCATAATTCATTATAAAAGTGGATTCAGATATTTGAACAAGAGATGATAGTGTTTTAAACCGACGCATATGCATGAATATAATGGTTATACGCATGGTGTGGTCATGAACATGTTATACTACGTATACATATAATTTTTTTTGAATTTGTGATAATGTGTGGCTTTTGCAGCTCAGGGCTAAATACTTGTCATAATGTAGGGGGCGGGGCACTATACTTTGTGTGATGAATATGGTGTACATATGAAACATGGTTTAGATTATGAAGATCTAGCTAGTACTTCAAATGTACTATTATTTGGAATTAACATCAAGTGTATTCAAAATTTTGAATTCGGGTTCATATATATAGTACACATAGTTCATATCTAACTCTATAGTAATCATGTGGTGTGTTGTTAAGGTAATATACAAATGATGGTTTAACTTGGCAACGATCATGGTTGTAGATTCTTATTCAAATAGAGAAACAAATTCAAATATAGTTTGAATTGCAGCAGTAGCATATACATTTGGAATGCACTAAAATGTTCGTATGAGTAGGTTACATGCATTATAGAGGTAGCAAAAAAATTTAATTGGACATAACATGGATTCATAGTCTTGAATAGCATTTATACAGTAAAGCAGGACAAGACTCTCCCTTTGTGTGGTGCGAATAGTTTTTATTTTTGTTTTTTTCATCGAGGGAAGTGCGAATTGATTTTTTTTAGGATAGTGCGAAATTATTTGGTACGTACATTATTACACGTTGGGCTTGTCCCGAAATTTCAACTTGCGCCTTGTTATCCCGAAAATTCAGATATCGCTTTGTCTCTTTGTGCTCCGAAAACTCGCGCCTTCACAATCCGCGCCTTACTATCCCGAAATTACAACGCGCGCAAAAACTCCCTCCAGCTGCCAAATCCCGACACGCGAAATCCCCCTTCTAACCCTGAGCTGAAATGGCCGCTAGTTCAAATCGGTGGGGGTACCGTAACACACCCTACATTTTGGACAAGCGCGTCCCTAAGTCATGTTTCCCCCCTCCATCACCTCCTTTTTGCCATTCAAAAACCCAGGCCATCATAACCTCTCTGCTCTAGCCGCGAAACCCCACCCTCCGTCGTCCGCCACTCCACCGCGACCCAGCCGAAGCCTCTTCCCCGACGACGTCGTCCACCGCAATAGCTCGACGTCCCTCATCCACCGCCCAAGATAAGGACCCATCGTCGATCTCGTCGTCCCGCCGGTTCAGCCGCCCCGTCCTCCACCTCCAAGGAGCTGCTCCGACGATTGCCTCGTCTATCACGGCTGCTCCATCCCCACAGCGCCGCCTTAACCTACTCCACCTGAACCGCAGCATCCTCACCAACTCCTCGGATGAAGCCGAGGCCTACTCGGCGCCACCAAAGAGGTTGTACACTCATCGCATCACACCTTCTCCTTAACTTGACCTCCCGGCGCCGCCGGTGCTCGATCCCGCTCCCCCATGGCATGGCTAACTCGTAGTCGGTGCCGCCGGTGACATCTCCACGGCGGCTCTCCCCCAGTGTGAGGCTCCCTCGGCGGCGGTGTCCATACCAGCTGGAGCTGCTGCTACTGCTCCGGCTCTCGCTCGCTCGCGCTGCTACTCTGCTGCTGCTACTACGGCTCTCGCTTGCTCGCGCTGCTGCTCTGCTCTTCCCCTCGCTCGTGCTGCTGCTCTTCTTTTGCTCTCACTCGCGCTACTTATGCTGCAACACGGGCTGGTGCAGCTACACGAGTTGCTGCTCTGGCTCTAGTTCACGCTGCTGCTCCAGGCGCTGCTGCTCCGGCTTCTATCTGCTACTGTGTTCCCTATCGATCGTCTGCTGATTTAGATAACTCTTTCTCTACTACTAGTGCTCGAGCGGCCTAAACTACATGTGAAGTGCATCTCTGCTACCAGTGCGTTCAGTTTTGACAGTTAAGTTCAGAGTCAACAGTTTTTACCTCATCTGTTGTAGTCAGGTGTTTTTTGGTGATGTACATTTTACATCTACCACTTTTTGGTAATGTATTTTACATCATCTATTGGAGATGCTATTAGAATCCCACTTGAGATTAACGATGTCTGTCTTGTGCTGCTTCAGCCTCGACGTCTTACGGCTCGCTGAAGCTGCTCCAATGACGGAACCATCCATCACAACAGAGTAGTACCCTGGACGCCGTCTACAGACGCCTCAAATCTTCCACCACACCTCCGATAGCCACCTCTGCCACAACTTCTTCAACGACCAACCCAATGATGCTGAGGTCGACACGGCTACGCCAAAGAGGTTGTACACTTGTCACATCACTTATTACTCTACATTCATGTCGATCCATTAGGGCTATTTTGGTTCAAAGGAAAAAGTGAAGGAAAAACATAGCAATAGGAAATTTTCCTATGGTACTCTAATATTCAATTATTCATGCATTTGGTTGAAAGGAATGGAGCAAAACATCCACCTGGAGCTACTTTTCCTATGCATGAAAACAAGACTATGTGCATTAGTGGCAGAATAACATTCTAACTGTACACACTTTCATATGGTTTCACTTTAATTTGGCCATGTTTCTTTGCATTCCTCTGCTCTTCCAATTCCTGTGAACCAAACACCCAAGTTGACAGAAATCATGTGTTTACAAATGCTCTGTTTCCACGTGCATTCCTATCCTATTCCAGTGTTTTTCCTATCCCTGCATTTTTAGAATCCTACAAGCCAAAGGAGCCCTTACAGAATTACTTCAGTTATAGAGAGGTGTCGAAGAAAACTTTGTGTGGTTTGTCCTGCTCCTGCCGCGATGTCGTCCACCACACCTGAGCTGCTCCATCGACAGAAGCATCCACCATACCAGACATCACGACTCCCGACCTTCTTTCGCCGCCTCAGATCTCCTTCCCTGCTGCTGGCACCCACCGCAACTGCATCACCATCATCGACTCAGCAGATGAACCTGAGGAGTACACGGGTCCACAAGAGAGGTCGCACTCTTTTGTTTCTGCTTATGGTATGCATTGCTTAATATTACCTGCTACTTTATCATCTTATTCACCTCTTAGACTCCAAGTCAGGTCCGAATTAATGTTCAAACTTGAGTTTTAAAATGCTTGTGGGGCACATATCGAGGCAGTAATGAATAGTATCTTTGTCTATTATCTGGTTCACCTAGGGTATGTCTATGTTGTTCATCTTGGGTGGGAAACAAACAGTAAAGCAATCATCATCTGTCTTTTTATTAAAGTAAAGTTATCATCATCCTACTATCATTATTTTTGGATCTATCCACTGGTTGTTACCATCACTCTAGATTTCTGCATGCTCTCCTTACATAATCTCACTATATTTTTTCGTATGCATGTCAGATATTGTACACAGTCATGCTGAAAATGTAGAGAAAAAGAGAAGAGTTTTGCGCGGCAATACAATGTCATGCAGACATCGCTCCATGGTGGGTGCAATGGCAAACCCTCCCCCCTCCAGATTGTAATCCTGAGGAAGATATCTGTTCTGAGGCGGATTCAGACGGAGCTGACCACTCCTATTTACCCCCCAAGGTGTTTGCTCTAACTTGGCATGATGATGTTGGCCATATCATGCATATGTTGCCTTGCAGTGCCTACTTTCGACATCATATATGTCATCTTCTTAGTTTAGACATGTACTGTAATGCCACCTGTTTAGTTTCTATATCATATATGTGAATTATGCAATCTCATCTCTTTTAGCCAGCCATAATATATGTGAAATATGCAATGCCATCATGTTTAATGAGGCATCATATATTTGAAATATATCTTGCGAATCCTTTTTCTTCATTACATTTCCATTTGTCAACAATGTTTGTACATTCAACTACTCTTCCTGTGAATCAGCCATTTGAGTGGGCGATGGAAAAATCTAGAGTGAAAACAAGGTCTTCAGAGCAGATAGTGCTACATGTCGAAGCAGATCTCTTGCTAGGTCCCGATAGCTCCTCAGAGATAGATGACCAGTCCTATTCCCCCACCGAGGTGTATGCTCTAACTTGGCAGAGTTATACTGCTCATATCATGCATATGGTGTGTTACGTTGCATAGTTTAGACATCATATACACAATATTCAACACCATGTTCTTAATTCAGACATCATATATGCGAATGCCCTCTGCTTAGTATATAAATCACACGTGTGAATTATATCATGTGATCCTGATTACTTAGATTACATGTATGTGAATTATGTCATGCCAACCTATTTAGTAAAGACATCATATAATTATCTCATGCCATCTTGTTTAGTTAGTCATCATGTCTTTGAATTATGTCATGCTATGCTATCCAGTTTAGATAGACATCATATATGTGAAATTATGTCATGCTATCCTTTTTAGTTAAACAATATACATGTGAACTATTTCATGCCCTCTTTTTTCCACACTATCTATTGCATCTGTCTCTCATACAAGGTATGACATTCAACTACTTTTCTTGTTTATCAACCATTTGAATTGGAGGGGGTGATGGCAGTATCTAGCGGAGTAAAAACACGGTCTTCAAATAAAACAGTGCTACCTCTTGGTGGAGATAGCACCTCGGTTGTACATGCACGAGAACCAGCCCTACCACACATAACCCAGACTCTCGCAGATTGTACCCCTACTCTGATGGACACAGAACCAGCTTCACCCAATCTAACCCCAACCATAGCAGATAGTAACCTAGTTCCAGTTGACACAGTACCATCTCCAGCACAGAGCTCCCAAACAAGAGCAGTTAGTATGCCAGCTCCAGTGCCCAAAGCGCCAGTACTACCACGGCGAACCCCAACTCCACCAGTTAGTACACCTATTCCTATGGAAGAAGCACAACCAGCCATTCGTAGTTTAGCATCTATCACATTTGATGTTGTTAAATCCTATGTGCGTATCTTCCCATCATGGAAATATTATACTGAAGATGAAGGAAAAAGCCGGTTGCAGGTGTTCGTCCATGAGTTATGTGTAAGTAATGTTATTCATGGCAAATACTTTGCTTTGTCCCATACATTCTACCTCCATGCTGGTTATAATACAGCAAATGTTCCCATTTTTCTCTATAGAGAAGGACCGATTTGGAAACTCGGGATGAGGTAACCTGTGCTAATACCTCTGCTATCTTCAAGAATGCTTGGTGGCAGTATCGGAATTACCTGAAGAAAACGTACTTCACTGGCAAAGAAACTCATCAAATTCCCTTACTTTCTCCTGAGACACATTTACGGCACGATGACTGGGAACGCCTTGTTCTGTACTGGTCCCGAACCAAGAATGTGGTAAGGTCTATGAGCTCATTTTTTATTGTGAAGTACTATATGCCTGCGTCTTACTGTACTTTGTTCGTGTAGAAGAAGTGCTTAAACCTGAAGAAGAATTGTTCTCATTTAAGATTCCATTGCTATGGTGCATACTGCTTTGCTCTTGTATCACTGTATTTACTCATACAAACTTATTTTTAAATTGAAGGATCCAATCGAAACTCCAATGGCACAACATGTATGTTTAAACATGTTTCTTTAATAGGTTTGCTCTTCTAAATTGCTCTGTTGATTTCAATTTCAATTGTGTATATAGTTGACTTCTCATATCATGCACATTACTAGCATCACAACAGAGCCAATAGTGTTGTTGTACATGTATACCCGTGTTGCCCATCTGAAATCTTGTTGTGCCGTGTAGTTTCCCACACTTGTATTCTTTCAATGCTGCTTTGTCTTGAACTGATATGATTTGAACCGTGTCTCTATTTTGATTTGGCAAGACAATGTAGTGACCATAGGACATAGATATATGATTGTTTGATGCTTTTATTATGTACTTACTACTTGGCAATAGAAGACTTGGTAGTTTGATCCTGTCCACCTTACTACTGAACTGGTTCACCGAAATGAGTTTCATATACTACATGCTAAACCTGTTACGTGTCTGCTTGTTTCTTCTTTTAGAATGCTGACAGAATATTTGGGAAGAGTACCTTATTAAGCGATGGTAAAGGAAGTAATGCAGATAAGGTTGAGGATAGTGAGACATCCTTATTGGTCTCCAACAAAGCTGATAAAATAGCTAAGGAAAACTATCTTGAAGACAGTGAGACAACCCCAAAGTCCTATCTTGATGTAGTGTTCGAGTTACTGGCCACTACCGCTGGCACAAGCTCTTCGAACTCACTGTCTGAATCAGTTCGGTTTCTTGAGTCTCAAATACAAGCTGAAAGACATCGATCAGCTGTGCTGCGACAAGAAGCCGAAGGACTGAGGATGTCCCTGGAGAATTCAGATGCATACTTTCTGGTGCAACAGCAAGCATTGGAGGATTTTAGCGCCAAACAGGAGAAAGCTAATAAGCTTGCTAAGCTTATTGCCAGCATGGTGGATACCCAGGATAATGTTTCTTGAGCTCTTGTGAAGTTGTTTCAGTTATGGACTTGTTTTGCTGCCGCTCGTTTATTTGCACTGGTGGCCAATTTAGACGCCCAGTGTATGTAATATGCTGCTTTGTTCCCTATATTTGCACTGGTGGCGAACTTTGATGCCCAGTGGATGTAACGTGTAATAGCCGTAATAGCCTAGCGTAAGTTGCTTGCTTATTTATTTCCTTATATTGTCTTTTTTATTTGTTTGGTTGTAGTCACTGCAGTTCTTTTTCCGCAGTTTGCTAGTGGCAACAGTAAAATATTTTTTTAAACTAGGTCGTAATAACCATGAACCGTTATGTAGTGACCATGGGCCTCCTACGGGCCGTACGATCAATGGGCCTTGTGCGGGCGTTAGAATCAATGGGCCTTCTATGGGTCGTACTATTCATCGACAAATAAAGGACCGCAATATGGGCCGTAAACGGGCTAGAGTGGAAATTGTCTGTTTATGGCCCGATCATAACGGGCCGTTAATAGCCGATATGTATAATGGGCTTAAACGAGCCGTATTTGATGATGCTAAGAAAACAGCCCAATGGATTAACGGGCCATAAACGGGCCGACTATAACCACGGGCTGAATTTGGCCCGCAAGCGGAACAGGCCAGTAATGGACCGGAAGTAATCGAATGCTGGAAATGAGCCCAAGAATAAATGGGCCCTTAGAAGGCCGAAAGACCACACGGGCTGGAAAGGGCCCAATGGAATAATGGGTCATTAATGGGTATAAAGCGATACACTGGTCATTATGGGCCAGTGTCACCACAGGCCGTTAATGGGCCAAGAGTTACATAGGGCCTCATATGGGCCAAAAGACGTCATGGGCCATACATGGGCCGGAAGTTACAACGGGCTGGAGTCATATTGGACGGACCAGATGCTGGTACTGGGCCTAATTCGGATAGGCCATAACGGGTCGTGAGTTAGCGGGCTGTAAATGGGCTATATGTGAACACGCCGTTAACAGGCTTTCGGTGGGCCGGCCCGCTACCTTTTGACCAAGTCAAACGGGCCGACCTTTTCACCTAAATGAGCCACTGTTGGGCCATGCCATGTGTCGACGTATCATAGGCACCTCCTGTCCAATGAGTGGATGACATCTGTCCCAACGCTGAGCAGACAGGTGGATACTCTGGCGAATCAGAATTTTACACGTGGAAAATCCCCATTGGTCCGGGCTGTTAACGGGTTATCGGATCCAAACCGGAACCCGATAGTTTAACGGCGACCCGTTACGGTGGATGCCACGTGTCGGTTACCCTTGACGAAAGGACTTCCATGATGCGCCATTTATCTTCATGGAAGTGGACACTTCCGTGATGATAATTTTGGTATTGTCATGGAACACTTCTACGACAGCACATGTATGACTATCTTGATTCTGTCATAAAATCATCATGGATGTACATGCATGACAGAAAACGTGAAATACTGTGACAAACACGTATCATCGCGGAAGTGTATTTTTTTGTAGTGTCAATACCATGTTCTCCTCGAACTTATTGAAGTTCTATCTGGTGTAATCTTCTTTGGCGGTGTGTTTGTTGGGATCCGATGAATTATGGGTTTATGATCAGATTATTCATTGAAAGCGATTGAGTCTTTTCTGAACTTTATTATGCATGATTGTTATAGTTTGTATTTGTCTTCAATCTATCTGTTTGGTTTGGCCAACTAGATTGATTTATCTTCAGTTGGAGAGGTGCTTTGTAATTGGTTCAATCTTGCGGTGCATTGTATCCCAGTGACATAGTAGGGGACAAGACACGTATTTGTATTGTTGACATTAAGGGTAAAACGATGGGGTTTACTCATATTGATTGGGCTTACTTTGTCTACATCATGTCATCTTGCTTAAGGTGTTACTCCGTTTTTCATGAACTTAATACCATAGATGCACGCTCGATAGCGGTCGATTGGTGGAGTAATAGTAGTAGATGCAGGCAGGAGTCGGTCTACTTGTCTCAGACATAATGCCTATATACATGATCATTGACGTGAATAACATCATACTATGCGCTTTTCTATGAATTATCGAACAGTAATTTGTTGTCCCACTTTATGCTATGTATTCGAGAGAGAAGCCTCTTGGGAAAACTATGGTCCCCGGGTCTACTTTAATCATATTATAAAATCCAAAAATACTTTGTTGCAATTTATTTACTTTTATTTTACTTTGCAATTTATCCATCTACCTATACAAGATTTAATCCTTGCAAGTAACGAGTTCAAGGGGATTGATGACCCTCTTGCCCGCGTTAGGTGCAAGTATTTGCTTTTGTGAGTGCACGTGCCAAAGACGGGAATTTGCGTGGTTCTCCTATTGGTTCGATAACCTTGGTTCTCACTGAGGGAAATACTTATCTCTACTGTACTGCATCTCCCCTCCTCTTCCCAATGCAGTTAACAAGTAGCAGCGGCGGTCGACCCTGTGCCAGCTAGAGACGCCAAAGCGGCAAAAAAACTGAAGTCCCTGTTGGTGACGGCGAGGACACCGCTCGGGTCGCTCGGGAGGCCGCAACGGCGGGCCGCTAAGAGCGTCTCGCCTCGAGAGGCCCACATTCTTGAGGCCACATGAGGCTTCGGGATCCTAGGTGCTGACCTGATGGAGCATGGTGGTGCGGCCGATGGTACTTGATACGTCTCCGACATATCTATAATTTTTTATTGTTCCATGCTATTATAGTATCAATCTTGGATGTTTTATATACAATTATATATCATTTCTTGGGACTAACCTATTAACCTAGTGCCCAATGCTAGTTGTTGTTTTTTGCTTGTTTTTGGCTTTTCAGAAAATGAGTACCAAACGGAGTCCAAACGCTACTAAACTTTTTGACGATTTTTTGTGGACTAGAAGGGACCCTAGAAGGTTTGGGAGAAGACCTGAAGAGTCACGAGGGAGCAACAACCTTGGGAGGCACGCCCCCCAGTCTTGTGGCCCCTCATGGCACCTCTTGACCTAATTCCACCTCTATAAATTCCCAAATATTCCCAATACATCTGAGAGCCACCTAAAATACTTTCTCCGCTGCCGCAAGTTTCTGTTCTTCAGAGATCCCATCCGGAGGCTTTTTCTGGTACTCTGTCGGAGGGGGATTTGATCACGGAGGGCCTCTACATCAACCTTGCTACCCTTCTGATGATGTGTGAGTAGTTTACCATAGACCTATGGGTCCATAGCTAGTAGCTAGATGGCTTCTTCTCTCTCTCTCTCTCTTTGATCTTAAATACAATTTTCTCCTTGATGTTCTTGGAGATCTATTCGATGTAATCTTCTTTTGCGATGTGTTTGTTGGGATCCGATGAATTGTGGGTTTATGATCAGATTAGCAATGAATATTATTTGAGTCTTTTCTGAATTCTTATATGCATGATTATTATAGCTTTGTATTTCTCTCGATCTATCCGTTTCGTTTGCCAACTAGATTGATTTGTCTTGCAATGAGAGAGGCACTTTGTAATGGGTTCAATTTTGCGGTGATCTATATCCCAGTGACAGAAAGGCAAAAGACTTGTATTTGTATTGTTGCCATTAAGGGGAAAACAACGGGTTTTACTCATATTGGTTGGATTTACTTTGTCTACATCATGTCATCTTGCTTAAGGCGTCACTCCATTCTTTATGAACTTAATACTCTAGATGCATGCTGGATAGTGGTCGATGTGTGGAGTAATAGTAGTAGATGTAGGCAGGAGTCGGTCTACTTGTCTCGGACGTGATGCCTATATACATGATCATTGCCTTGGATATCGTCATAACTATGCGCTTTTCTATCAATTGCCCAACAGTAATTTGTTTACCCACCGTATGTTTTTTGTTCGAGGGAGAAGCCTCTAGTGAAAACTAAGGCCCCCGGGTCTACTTTACCATATATTGCAATCCAAAAATACCTTGCTGCAATTTATTTACCGTTATTTTATCTTGTGTTTTTGTTTATCTATCTACCATTATCAGACTTGATCCTTACAATTAACCACCGAGGGGATTGACGACCCCCTTGATCGCATTGGGTGCAAGTATTTGTTCTTTTGTGTGTAGGTGCTATTCACGAGGTCTTGCATGGTTCTCCTACTGGATTGATAACCTTTGTTATTAACTGAGGGAAATACTTATCTCTACTGTACTGCATCATCCTCTCCTCTTCGAGGAAATCCCAACGCAGCTCACAGGTAGCTGTACTACCCCGGGTAGAGGGGGCATGGTCACTCCCGCGATGGAAGAGGTTGTCCAGGAGGCTCTGCTCATCAGCAGCTCCAGCTGCGCCCTAGGGCATGTGCTACGCCCGGGGAGTGTCGTGTGGGGCCTGTGCTCCGCCCGGGGAGTGCCGTCGGCGGTGATGCGCCCTCCCGGAGGCTTCTCCATTCGGTGCATCAGGCATTCAACCGACTCGAGATCGGTCTGGCGGACGAGAGGGTAGCTCTCGCCCAAGGAAGCCAAGCTCTTATTGACGCGTGGGGGTTTTATTCACCCAGTCCACCCGTGCCCGGCAAGAGGACGAAGACGCGCGGGGGCAGGTCACTCAAGTCTTGGTGGAGGCCAAGGCGATCTTGGACTGGGCGACGGATGAGGCTCGCGAGAAGGCGGCCGCCGAACTAGCGCAGGAGCATCGAGTGCTGGAGGCGGAGAATGTGAAGGTCCACGCGGAGTCCCTCTAGAAACAGAAGGATGAGGCTCATGAGGAGTTTCAGCGGCGGCAGGACCAAAATCTTTATGGGATGTGCTAGGCCTTCATGATTTGGATGAATGGTCTCTTAATTTGCACTTATCGGATTCCACTATTAAGAAACCTTTGGCTAGAATAAATGTCATGCTTATTCTTGCAAATAGAAATTATGTGCCCGTTGATTTCATTGTGCTTGATATTGATTGCAATCCGTCTTGTCCTATAATACTTGGTAGGCCTTTTCTACGAACCATAGGTGCTATTATTGATATGAAAGAAGGTAATATAAGATTTCAGTTTCCACTAAAGAAAAGGATGGAACACTTCCCTAGAAAGAGAATTAAGCCACCATATGAATCTATTATGAGGGCCACCTATGGAATTAATTTGAAGGATAACAACACTTGAAACTATGCATTACGCCTAGCTAGGGGCGTAAAACAATAGCGCTTGTTGGGAAGCAACCCTATAGCTATCTTTATTTTTCTTTTTTTTTTCTGTTTTTTTGTGTGAACACAATTATGCTACTATTATGGTTGTGTTTTTGTGTTTAAAATTAGTGTTTGTGCCAACTAAAGCCTTTGGGATGATTTGGTTGATAGTTGATTTGATTCTATGAAAAAACAGAAACTTTTGCACCCAGTAGCAGAATTGTTTAAATTCACTGGAACGTGATAAAATTCTGAATTTTTACACATGATTTATATAGAAATTTCCCACGTTGTGCTAATTTTTTAGAATTTTTGGAATTACATAAGTATGGTCGTTGTCCAGATCATTACAGACTATTCTGTTTTTGACAGATTCTGTTTTCATTGCATTGTTTGCTAGTTTTAATGATCTATGGATTGTATCAGGGGGTATAAGTCATGGTGAAGTTAGAGTACAGTAGGTATTATGCAATAATAAAATATGAATGGGTTTACAACAATACCTAAAATTTATGATTTGCTTGTTATACTAACGGATCTCACGAGTTTTCTGTCAAGTTTTGTGTGTTGAAATTTTCAAATTTTGAGTGAGATCGCGATGGATGAAGGAATAAGGAGTGGCAAGACCCTAAGCTTGGGGATGCCCAAGGCACCACAAGGTAATATTCAAGGACACCCAAGACTCTAAGCTTGGGGATGCCCCTGATGGCATCCCCTCTTTCTTCTACCAACCTTCGGTAAATTACTTGGAGCTATATTTTTATTCATCACATGATATGGGTTTGCTTGGAGCATCATGCATTATATGACTCTTTACTTTGTTTGATTTTTAGTTTGCCATAAACATCTTTGCTGGAAACACCTTTTTGAGTGGGACACACATTATTCGTGATTTGTTAGAATACTCTATGTGCTTCACTTATATCTTTTGAGCTAGGCAGTTGCTCTAGTGCTTCACTTATATCTTTTAGAGCAAGGCGATGGTTATATTTTAAAGAAATAGATATACTCTCATGCTTCACTTATATCATTTTGATAGTTTGATAAATAGTAATGTCAATATGCACGGGTTATGAAATAGGTCCTAATATGATAGGTATTCAAGAGGGATATTATATAAACTTTCATGTAGATCACTAAATATGATAAGTTTGATTCCTTGCAATAGTTTTTCGATATAAAGATGGTAATATGTGGGAGGTACTAGTGAATGGTTGTGGTTTAGTAAGAATATTGGTGTTAAGGTTTGTGATTCCCGAAGCATGCACGTATAGTCTCCCGTTATGCTAAGAAGTTGGAGCATGATTTATTATTGATTGTCTTGCTTATGAGTGGCAGTCGGGGATGAGCGATGGTCTTTTCCAACCAATCTATCCGCTAGGGGCATGCATAGTAGTACTTTGCTTTGAGGGCTAATAAACTTTCGCAATAAGTATGTGAGTCCTTTATGACTAATGTGTGTCCATGGATTATACGCACTCTCACCTTTCCGCAATTTGCTAGCCTCTTCGGTACCGTGCATTTCCCTTTCTCACCTTGAGATGTGGGTCAAACTTCATTGGTGCATCCAAACCCGATGATATGATACGCTCTATCACACATAAGCCTCTTTATATCTTCCTCAGAACATCCACCATACCTACCTATCATGGCATTTCCATAGCCATTACGAGATATATTGCCATGCAACTTCCACTGTTCTGTCATTATGACAAACGTAATCATCGTCATATTGCTTTGCATGATCGTATAGCTGACATAGTATTTGTGGCTTAGCAGCCACTCATCATTTTTTATACATGTTACGCTAGATCATTGCACATCCTCGTACACTGCTAGAGGCATTCATATAGAATCATATTTTATTCTAGTATCGAGTTGTAACTAAATAGAAGTGTGATGATCATCATTATTCATTATTAGAGCATTGTCCAAAGTGAGGGGAAAAAAAGAAGCCAAAAAGAGCCCAAAAAAAAGAGGCCAAAAAGAGCGCACCAAAAAAAAATGAGAGAAAAAAGAGAGAACGGGCAATATTACTATCGTTTTCCACACTTGTGCTTCAAAGTAGCACCATGTTTTTCATATAGAGAGTCTCCTATGTAGTCACTTTCATATAACTTGTGGGAATTTTTCATTATAGAACTTGGCTTGTATATTCTGATGATGGGCTTCCTCAAATGGCCGAGGTCTTCTAGAGCAAGCAAGCTGGATGCACACCCACTTAATTTTTCTTTTGAGCTTGCATACACTTATAGCTCTTAGTGCATCCATTGCATGTCAATCCCTACTCCTTGCATTGACATCAATTGATGGGCATCTCCATAGCCCATTGATTAGCCTCGTCGATGTGAGATTTTCTCCTTTTTTGTCTTCTCCATATCAATCTCTACCACCGTATTCTATTCCACCCATAGTGCTATATGCATGGCGTGTACTCATGTATTGTGTGGGGGTTCAAAAAGCTGAAGCGCGTTAAAAAGTATGAACCAATTTCTCGGCTTGTCATCGGGGTTGTGCATGATAAATACTTTGTGTTAAGAAAATGGAGCATGACAAGGCTATATGATTTTGTAGGGATAGTGTCCTTTAGCATTGATATTTTGAAAGGCATGATTGTTTGTTGGTATGCTTGAGTATTGATGTATTTATGTCAAATTATAGACTATTGCTTTGAATCATTCAGATCTAAATATTCATACCATAAAAGAAAGATTACATGATGAACATGTTAGGTAGCATTCCGAATCAAAAATTCTATTTTTATCATTTACCTACTCGATGACGAGCAGGAATTAAGCTTGGGGTTGCTTGAACATCTCCAGCGTATCTATAATTTTTTATAGTTCCATGCTATTATAGTATCAATCTTGGATGCTTTATATGCAATTATATATCATTTTTTTAGACTAACCTATTAACCTAGTGCCTAGTGCTAGTTGTTGTTTTTTGCTTGTTTTTGGCATTTAAGAAAATCAGTACCAAACAGAGTCCAAACGATACGAAATTTTTTGACTATTTTTTCTGGACCAAAAGGGACCCTAGAAGGTTCGGTAGAAGACCTGGAGTATCACGAGGGAGAGACAAGCTCAGGAGGCCCGCCGGGAGGGTTGGTGCGCCCCTAGGCTTGAGGGCCCCTCGTGGCACTTCTTGACCTTCCACCTCTATAAACTCCCAAATATTCCCAATACATCAGAGAGCCACCCAAAAAACTTTTTCCTCCGCCACAAGTTTCTGTTCTTCGGAGATCCCATCTCGAGGCCTTTTTCGGTACTCTGCCGAGGGGGATTTGATCACGGAGGGCCTCTACATCAACCTTGCTGCCCTTTCGATGATGTGTGAGTTGTTTACCATAGACCTACATGTTCATAGCTACTAGCTAGATGGCTTCTTCTCTCTCTTTGATCTTCAATACAATGTTCTCCTCGATGTTTTGGATATCTATTCGATGTAATCTTATTTTGCGGTGTTTTTGTTGGGATCCGATGAATTGTGGGTTTATGATTAGATTATCCATGGATATTATTTGAGTCTTTTCTGAATTCTTATATGCATGATTATTATAGCTTTGTATTTCTCTCCGATCTATACGTTTGGTTTGGCCAACTAGATTGATTTATCTTACAATGGGAGAGGTGCTTTGTAATGGGTTCAATCTTGCAGTGATCTATGTCCTAGTGGTAGAAAGGGACAAGACACGTATTTGTATTGTTGCCATTTAGGGGAAAACAATGGGGTTTATTCATATTGGTTGGATTTACTTTGTCTACATATGTCATCTTTCTTAAGGTGTTACTCCTCTCTTTATGAACTTAATACTCTAGATGCATGCTGGATAGCGGTCGATGTGTGTAGTAATAGTAGTAGATGCAGGCAGGAGTCGGTCTAGTTGTCTCGGACGTGATGCCTATATACATGATCATTGCCTTGGATATCGTCATAACTATGCGCTTTTCTATCAATTGCCCAACAGTAATTTGTTTACCCATCGTATGTTTTTTGTTTGAGAGAGAAGCCTCTAGTGAAAACTATGGCCCCCGAGTCTACTTTACCATATATTGAAATCAAAAAATACCTTGCTGCAATTTATTTACCATTATTTTATTTTGTGTTTTTGTTTATCTATCTACCATTATCAGACTTGATCCTTGCAATTAACCACTGAGGGGATTGACAACCCCCTTGATCGCATTGGGTGCAAGTATTTGTTCTTTTGTGTGTAGGTGTTGTTCATGAGGTCTTGCATTGTTCTCCTACTGGATTGATAAACTTGGTTATTAACTGAGGGAAATACATATCTCTACTGTATTGCATCATCCTCTTCTCTTCGAGGAAATCCCAACGCAGCTCACAGGTAGCAGTACTACCCCGGGTAGTGGGGGCATGGTCACTCCCACGGTGGAAGAGGTCATCCAGGAAGCTTCGCTCATCAGTAGCTCATGCTGCGCCCTGGGGCCTGTGCTACGCCCGGGGAGTGTCGTGTGGGGCCTGTGCCATGCCCGGGGAGTGCCGTCGGCGGTGATGCGCCCTCCCGGAGGCTTCTCCGTTTTGTGCATTAGGCATTCGACCGACTCGAGATGGGTCTGGCGGACGAGAGGGAGGCTCTCGCCCAAGGACGCCAAGCTCTTGTTGACGTGTGGGGTTTTTCTTCACCCTGTCCACCTGTGCTCGGCAAGAGGATGAAGACGTGTGGGGGCAGGTCGCTCAAGTGTTGGTGGAGGCCAAGGCGATCTTGGACTGGGCGACGGACGAGGCTCGCTAGAAGGCGGCCGCTGAACTGGCGCAGGAGCATCGAGTGCTAGAGGCGGAGAATGTGAAGGTCCTCGCGGAGTCCCTCCAGAAGCAGAAGGACGAGGCTCATGAGGAGTTTCAGCAGCGGCTGGACTCCAGGGAATCACGCTTCTCTTGGAGAAGGGAGTTCTTGAGGCCAAATGCACATCATTGGAGGAGCAGCTCAAACTGACAAAGGGTTCTGTCGAGGACGCTGAGTCTTCAGCGGCTGAAAGTGAGAGAGCTCGGATTGAGGGCAAGAAGAAATGGGGGAGCTTTAGGAGGAGCTGAAGCATCTCGAGGGGTTGTACGCCCAGCTGGTGGACACCAACGACAAGAACGAGAAGGCAATACGCCAACTCGAAGGGCAGCGGAAGCTGCAATGCAAGGTCTTCAAGAAGGTCTACGACTGTATCTTCAGCATTGATGGGTGTTCGGAATGACTCTCTCGGGTTCCCTCAACTTCTAGGCGGGCGATATGAGGAGCTACGCCTTGTTCTTTGAGAAGTTTGTCGACAAGCTGGCGGAGGCTGCAAGGGACTTCCACCGGACCATCGAGAAGAGAGCACGGAGTTGCCGACGCAGGTCGGCGAGCATGTCCTTGCCAACCTTCACCTTCCAATCTGGGAAAGTCCTCACGGGCGCATGCTTCTCAGGCCATCGTGTCTGGTTACGTGAATGAGCTGGTCAACTTATCCGTCCATGGAGATGAGGAAACGAGGCCCTAGAAGACCCTGCACCAATCGGTGGCCTTTCTGACGAGGACGCTGATCCTAGGGCCGATAATTAGATCGGTCCGCCCTTCTTGTAGTATATGCTTTACGTCCTTCCTTGTGGGGTGTATAATGTTTCTTTTGAACTCTTGTACGAATATTTTTGCATTTTCGTTCCGCCTATTTTGCTTAAGGGTCCTTATTGTCGGGGAGGGTGCAATATTTTCGTCTGGGAAAATGAGGTTTAACCTTCGCTGTGGGCCACCTGGTCTTGGGCCTGTGGACACTAAGCATAGCCCGAGCTCAGCTGGCCAGGGAGAGAAATGTGACCCGGCAACCTGGGAAAGCATTCGCACGAGAGAGATCCCGATAACTTTTCTATCACGGTAGGCGTGGCGCATTGCTGTGACATCACCACATGGGGTGAGAAGGAGATCCCTGTGGCCTGGGGAAGGCAGTTCGTGTGGGGTAGGACCCGAGAAATTTTCCCCTCGCGGCAGGTGGGGAACGCTTTTGTTACTCCGCTGCATGAGGTGACGCCAAGGCCATAGCGTTTTGGAAAGAGGCTCATACGGGACAGGTCCCAAGAGTATTTCCGTCGCATGGGACATGGCGCTCTTCTGTGACTCTGTCGCATGGGAGAGAAGCAGGGGCCTGGCGGTCAGAGGAAAGAGGTTCCTACAGGATAGAAACCAAGAACATTTCCATCGTGTAGGCGGTGAGGCGCTGCGACTCCACCGCCGGGGTGGAGAAGTAGGGGCCCAGCAGCCTGAAGAAAGCGGTCCGCGCGGGAGAGGTCCTGGGAACATTTCCATCGCGACTGGCGCGTCACCCCCAGTTATCGAGCTCTTGCCTCGACTGCCAGGTGGGTAGAGATCCCGGGAATGTGGCCCCATCTTGAACGACAGGGAGTTCTTGCCATTGTGGACCAATGTTCTCGTCCAGGAAGTTGGGATTTGATCTTTGTCGCGGGCCACCCGGCTTCAGGCTTGTGGACACCCATTGCAGCCCCCGGCCCATCCCATTCGAGAGACGCACGAGAAGGTGCTGGAGGGGTGGGGCCCAAAGTCCACAGAGGTTGGGCACGCGACGCTCACTGCACCATGCTACTTGTGAGCTGCATTGGGATTTCCCCGAAGAGGAGGGGATGATGTAGTACAGTAGAGGTAAGTATTTCCCACAGTTATGAAACCAAGGGTATCAATCCAGTAGGTGAACCAAGCAACGACTCGTTAACTGCAGCTGCACACAAACAGCAAATACTTGCAACCCAACGCGTAGAGGGGTTGTTAATCCCTCAACGGTTACAAGCAAGATTAAATTGTATATTTTTTGATAGATAGATCAGACAAAGATACAAAATAAAATAAATAAAAGAAAAATGCAGCAAGGTATTTTTTTTATTTTAATATATGATAAAATATGGACCCGGGGGCCGTAGTTTTCACTAGAGGCTTCTCTCAACAAAATAGCATACGGTGGGTAAACAAATTACTATTGGGCAATTGATAGAAAAGAAAATAATTATGATGATATCCAAGGCAATGATCATACATAGGCATCACGTCCGAGACAAGTAGTCCGACTCCTGCCTGCATCTACTACTATTACTCCACACATCGACCGCTATCCAGCACGCATGTAGTGTATTAACTTCATGGAAAAATGGAGTAACGCCTTAAGCAAGATGACATGATGTAGATAAGATAAACTCACGTATGAATAAACCCCATATTTTTACCCTTAATAGCAACAATACATATGTATCATGTCCCCTTCTGTCACTGGGATTGAGCACTGTAAGATCAAACACATTACAAAGCACCTCTTCCCATGGCAAGATAAATCAATCTAGTTGGCCAAATCAAACCAATAAATCGAAGAAGAAATACGAAGCTATAGTACTCATGCATAAAAGAGTTCGGACAAAACTCAAAAAATATTCATGGATAGATCTGATCATAAACTCACAATTCATCGGATCCCAACAAACACACCGCAAAAAGTCATTGCATCGAATAGATCTCCAAGAACATCAAGAAGAGCATTGTATTGAATATCAAATAGAGAGAAGATGCCATCTAGCTACTAACTATGGACCCATAGGTCTGTGGTAAACTACTCACACATCATCGGAGAGGCAGCAAGGATGATGTAGAGCCCCTCCATGATTGAATCCCCCTCCGGCAGAGTGCCCAAAAAGGCCTCCAGATGGGATCTCATGGTTCTGGAACTTGCGGCGGCGGGAAAAGAATTTCGTGGACTCCTCTGTTAGTTTCACGATTTTAGAGAATTTATAGAGGCGGAGTTGGGTCAAACGGAGCCACGTGGGCCCCACGAGCCACCAGGACGTGCCCCAAGCCCAGGGCGCGCCCTGGTGCCTCGTGGGCCACTGGTCCATCTTCTCGTCCCCTCCCGAAGTTTCCAGGATCTATTATGTCCAGAAAAAAATCACCAAAAAGTTTCGTGGCATTGGACTTCGTTTGGTACTGATGTTCTGCAAAACCCAAAACAAGCAAAAAACAGCAACGACACTAGGCACTAAGTTAATAGGTTAGTTCCAAAAAATGAAATATATTTGCTTGAAAGTGTATATAAAACATCCAAGATTGATAATATAATAGAGTGAAACAATAAAAAATTATAGATACATTGGAGACGTATCAAGCATCCCCAAGCTTAATTCCTGCTCGTCCTCGAGTACGTAAATGATAAAAACATAATTTTTTTATGTGCAATGCTACCTAACATATTCATCATATATTCTTTTCTTTTGTAGCATGGACTTTTGGACTCGAATGATTCAAAGCAATAGTCTCTAATTTGACATGAAAACTTGAATACTCAAGCATATCAACAAGCAACCATGTCTTTCAAAATATCAACGCTAAAGAAAGCTCTCCCTAGCCCATTATACTCAATCATTGATCCAGCCATGAAACACACTCAAATATTAGCTACATCCAATACACAAGTATGACAATAGTGTTCCCTAGTTGGTGCTTTGTAAGAGAAGATGGAGACTCAAATAAAAATAAAATTGCATAAAAGTAAATAGATAGGACCTTCGTGGAGGGAAGCAAATATTTGCAGAGGTGCGAGCTCAAAGCTTAAATCTAGAGATAAAAATATTTTGAGAGGCATGCTTTTCCTGTCAACGCTACGACCGAAAGTTCCCAATATCTTCCATGCTAGACACATTATAGGAGGTTCCCAAACAAAAATAAAATTTATTTCTTTTCCACCTTTCTTTTCACAAGCCATGGCTAGCCGTATCCATGGGTGCCTTCCATACCAACACTTTCCTAGGAATTTATTATTATCATCATATTATTATTTTTCATTTCGAGACTGGGTATCCCTATTACCTGCCACACTCTCGTGCAATGATAAATGAATAAACACTCATCATGAGAGTAACCCGCCTAGCATAGAAAACGTTGGCCACCCCCTGCCGCCACATGAGCAGTACAGGCACAAAAACGGAAATTTGTTTTGAATGATTAGAGTTGGCACATGCAAATTTACTTAGAACGACATGGAAATACCACATATAGGTAGGTATGGTGGACTCATTTGGCACAACTTTGGGTAAAGGAATTGAATGCACAAGCAACATTCCCGCTTAGTACAAATTAAGGCTAGCAAATAGACTGAGAAGCGACCAACCAAAAGACGAAAACGGTCATAAACGTACATTAAACATAACTAACACTGAATAATGCACCACAAGTAGGATATAACTTCATTGCATAACTATTGACTTTATGTGCTTGCATAGGGAATCACTAACCTTAACACCAATATTCTTACTAAACCACAATTACTCACCAACATGACTCATATATTATCATCTTCATATCGCAAAACTATTGCAAGGAATCAAACTTTTCATATCCAATTATCTATATCAAACTTTTTATTATATCAGTCTCGGATATCCATCACTTTGGGACCAAATTCATATCTTGTGCAAATTACCTTTGTTATTATCAACTCTCAAAAAGATGTAAGTGAAGCATGAGAGTGCAATTATTTCTTCAAAAAAAACTAAACTCTCAAAATAATATAAGTGAAGCATGAGAGCGCATTTCATTAAAATATAACCACCGCCGTGCTCAAAAAGATTTAAGTGAAGCACTAGAGCAACTGCCTAGCTCAAAAGATTTAAGTGAAGCACATAGAGTATTCTAACAAATCATGATAAGCGTGTGGCTCTCTCAAACGAGTGTATTCAGCAAGGATTATTATGACAAACTAAAGAATTAAAACAAGCAAAGACTCATATGATACGAGAAGCTCCAAGCAAAACTCATGATATGTGATGAATAAAAATATAGCTCCAAGTAAAATTACCGATGGTTGTTAGAAGAAAGAGGGGATGCCTTCCGGGGCATTCCCAAGCTTAGTTGCTTGGGAGTACTTGAATATTACCTTGGGGTGCCTCGGGCATCCCCAAGCTTAGGTCTTGCCACTCCTTATTCCTTCATCCATCGTGATCTCACCCAAAACTTGAAAACTTCAATCACACAAAACTTAACGAAACCTTCGTGAGATCCGTTTGTATAATAATGCAAATCACCACTTTAAGTACTGTTGCAACCCATTAATATTTTATTATTACATTATACCTAGGTGTATTCTAACTTTACCATGGCTTATACCCCCCCCCCCTTACAATCCATAGATTCATCAAAATAAGCACACAACGCAACGAAAACAAAATCTATCAAAATAAAACAGTCTATAGTAATCTGAACATTGACCATACTTCTATAAGTCTAAAAATTCTAAAAAATTAGGACAACGTGCAAAATTTGCATATCAATTATGTGTAAAATATTCAGAGCAAAATCACGTTTCTGCGAATTTACAAAATTCCAGAACTGGGCGTAAAAGTTTCTGTTTTTTAACTGAATCAAGTCAACTATCACCCAAACCATCCTAAAGGCTTTACTTGGCACAAACACTAACTAAAACATAGAAAGCTCAATCATAACAGTAGAATAATTGGGTTGCCTCCCAACTAGCGCTATTGTTTTATGCCCCTAGCTAGGCATAATGCATAACTTCAAGTGTTGTCATCTTTGGTTTTAGTTCCATAGGTGGCCCTCATGATTCACTCATATGGTGGCTTAATTCTAGATCTAGGGAAGTGTCCCATGCCATTCTTTAATGGAAACTAAAATTTAATATTCCCTTCTTTCATGTCAATAACGGCACCTATAGTTCGTAAGAACGGTCTACCAAGTATTATGGGGCAAGACGGATTGCAATCAATATCAAGTACAATAAAATCAACGGGCACATAGTTCCTATTTGCAAGAATAAGAAACTCATTAATTCTACCCAAAGGCTTTTTAATAGTAGAATCCGCCAAGTGCAAATTGAGAAAACATTCATCTATATTGGTAAGACCTAACATGTCACATAGAGATTTTGGAATGGTGGAAACACTAGCACCCAAATCACATAAAGCATTGCACTCATAATTTTTAATTGTAGGTTCCCACTCATCATATAATTTTCTAGGAATCAAAATCTCTAGTTCTAGCTTTTCTTCTAAGGCTTTCATCATCGCTTCTACAATATGTTCAGTAAAACCCTTATTTTGCTCATAAGCGTTGAGTGAATTTAGCATGGATTGCAAAAAAGAAATGCATTCAATCAAAGAACAACTCTCATAGTTAAAATCTTTGTTATCCAAGAGAGTGGGCACATCACTAGTTAATGTTTTTACCTCTCCAAACCCACTTTTATCAATTTTTCATCAAGTTTTTCACCCTCCGAATCATCGGGACGCCTTCTAGATAAAGTTGACTCTTCTTCAATCCCCTTATCATAAATTTTAACAATATTAAACAAAGAACCAAAGAAGAAACAGCAATCATTTTAACCTCTTCATCATTGCAATGAAAAAAATCATGTGGAAACGCTTTCTCTAAAAGTTCTCTTTTAGCTCTTAGCATAGCGGTTCTTTTCTTACTCTCATCCATGGAGACATATAAAGCTTTAATTGACTCATTAATATCAACCTTGGGTGGAAAAATTTCAGTCTTAAGATTTTCCACATTATGAATAATTCTATCAATGCTCCTAGACATATCATCAATTTTACTCAATTTTTCTTCTATCGTAGTGTTGAAAACTTTTTGAGCATTGATAGATTCTTTAATATTACTTTCAAGATTAGAGGGAATCCTATTATTATTATAAGAATTACCATAGGAATTGCCATAATTATTAGAGAAATTTCCAGGGAACGGTCTAGGATTAAAATTACCTCTATAAGCATTACTAATAAAATTGTTTCGTGAGACAAAATTCATATCTACGGGGTCATTATTTTGCTCAATCAAAGTCGACAAAGGCACATCAATAGGATCAACAGGAGCATTTTTACTGGCAACCTAATTTCATAAGTGCATCAACTTTATCACTCAAAGTACTAATTTCTTCAACAGAATTCACTTCTTTACTAGTAGGAGCTCTTTCAGTATGCCATTGTGAATAATTTTCCATAATGTTATCAAGTAATTTAGTAGCTTCACCCAATGTAATCTCCATAAAAGTACCACCCACGGCGGAATCTAAAATATTTCTAAAGACAAAATTCAATCCCACATAAAAAAATTGTTTGATCATCCACAAATTTAAACCATGAGTAGGGCAATTTCTTATCATTGGTTTCATCCTTGTGCAAGATTGTGCAACATGTTCGTGCTCAAGTTGCTTGAAATTCATAATTTGATTTCTAACTGAAATATTTTTTGCGGGAGGAAAAATACTTAGTAATAAAAGCATCTTTGCACTTATCCCAAGAATCAATACTATTTCATGGCAAAGATGAAAACCAAATTTTTGCACCATCCCGCAAAGAGAACAGGAATAATTTTAATTTCACAATATCATTGTCTGCATCCTTTCTTTTGCATATCACACAATTCTACAAAAGTGTTTAGATGGGACGCGACATCCTCATTAGGACTAACGGAAAATTGTTCTTTCATAACAAGATTCAACAAAGTGGCATTAATATCATAAGATTCCACTAGCGGCGGGAGGAGCAATCGGAGTACTAATAAAATCATTATTAGTAGCATTAGAAAAATCACATAATTTTGTATTTTCTTGAGACATCGTGACTACGCAAACAAGATAACAAGAAAGCAAAGAAGCAAACAAGAAAAAGGCAAACGGAAAATATTTTTGTATTTCTGTAAAAACATTTTAGAAGTGGGGGAGATAAGAATGATAGGCAAATGGCAAATAATGTAAATGCAAGGAGATGAAAGTTTATGCGTAGGTACCTGGTAGTTGTTGATGATGTCTCCCCGGCAACGGCACTAGAAATTCTTCCTGCTATTTGTGAGCTACGTTAGGATTTTCCTGAAGAGGAGGGGATGATGTAGTACAGTAGACATAAGTATTTCCCTCATTTATGAAACCAAGGTTATCAATCCAGTAGGAGAACCAAGCAACGACTCGTTAACATCACCTGCACACTAACAACAAATACTTGCAACCCAACGCGCAGAGGGGTTATCAATCCCTCAATGGTTACGAGCAAGATTAAATTGTATAGTTTTTGATAGATAGATCGGACAAAAATAAAAAATAAAATAAATAAACAAAAATTGCAGCAAGGTATTTTTATTTTAATATATGATAAAAGATAGACCCGGGGGCCATAGATTTCCTACAGGCTTCTCTCAAGAAAATAGCATACGGTGGGTAAACAAATTACTGTTGGGCAATTGATAGAAAAGCAAATAATTATGACGATGTCCAAGGCAATGATCATACATAGGAATCATGTCCGAGACAAGTAGACAGACTCCTGCCTCCATCTACTACTATTACTCCACACATCGACCGCTATCCAACATGCATCTAGTGTATTAAGTTCATGGGAAAACGGACTAACGCCTTAAGCAAGATGACATGATGTAGACAAGATAAACTCACGTATGAATAAACCCCATCTTTTTACCCTTAATAGCAATGATACATACGTGTCATGCCCCCTTCTATCACTGAGATTGAGCACCGTAAGATCGAACCCATTACAAAGCAGCTCTTCCCATGGCAAGATAAATCAATCTTGGTGGCGCCAAGGCGGTGGGCCGGTGGAGCGGTGGGGTGGTGGGTGGCAGCGGGTGGTGGGGGCGGCGGTGGTCGTCGGGGAGGAAGAGGAAGAGAAACAGAGAGAGGGGGACGGGGTGGGGCGCGGCCATTAGTTAACTTAAACGTTTGTCGTCTGCCCCGCCTTTGCCGTTTGCTGTTTTGCTCTTTGCCGTCTGCTAGCAGACGGCAAAGTAGGGGCCGTTAGGGTTCGCTAGTTAGTGGGCCAACCTCCCTCTTTGCCGTCTGCTAGCATACGGCAAAGAACTGGCTGATGGCAAATATGATCTTTGCCATCTGTTTTTTGCAAGCTGACAGCAAAGCCATCCTTTGCCGTCTGCTAGCAGACAGCAAAGAAGTGGCTGATGGCAAATCCTCTGATTCTAGTAGTGTTAGCATTTTTATTCTGAAAGGCATGATTGTTTGTTGGTATGCCTGAGTATTGATGTCTTTATATCAAATTATAGACTATTGCTTTGAATCACTAGTATCTTAATATTCATGCTATGATTAGATTATATGATCAAGATTATGCTAGGCAGCATTCCACATCAAAAATTATCTTTTTGTCATTTACGTACTCTAGCACGAGCAGGAATTAAGCTTGGGGATGCTAATACGTCTCTATCGTATCTATAATTTTTGATTGTTTCCTGCCAATATTCAACAACTTTCACATACTTTTGGCAACATTTTATATTATTTTTGGGACTAACATATTGATCCAGTGCCGAGTGTGAGTTCCTATTTTTTGCATGTTTTTTGTTTCCAGAATGTCCATATCAAGCGAAGTCCAAACACGATAAAAATTTACGAAGATTTATTTTGGAATATATGTGAATTTTGGGAGGTGGAATCAACGCAAACGAAGGCCCACAGCCTTCATAAGGCATCAGGGCACCACCACCCCCTGGTCGCGCTGGGTTGCCTTGTGGGCACCTCATAAGTCAGTTGGGGTCCTTCTTGGGCCACAAGGAAGTTTATATCGAGAGAAAAATCGTGTTAAAATTTTAGCCCGATCGGAGTTACGGATCTCCGCGAATATAAGAAAGGGTTTTCGGCCAGAAACCAGGGACGCGAAATAGAAGAGAATAGAGAGAGAGAGAGAGAGAGAGAGAGAGATCCAATCTCGGAGGGGCTCCTACCCACGGGGAGCCATGGCAGCCGTGCACCAGAGGGGAAACTCTCCTCCCATCTAGGGGGGGTCAAGGAAGAAGAAGAAGGAGGGAGGCTCTCTCTCCCCTCTCTCCCGGTGGCGCCGGAACGCCACCGGGGCAATCATCGTGACAGCGATCTACACCAACAACTTCGCCACCGTCATCACCAACTCTCTCCCCCTCTATGCAGCGGTGTAACCTCTCCCTTCCCACTATAATCTCTACTTAAACATGGTGCTTTATGCCACATATTATTATCCAATGATGTTTTGCCATCCTATGATGTTTGAGTAGATTTGTTTTGTCCTATGGGTTGATTTATGATCGTGATTGGTTTGAGTTGTATGTTTTTTTGGTGCTGTCCTATGGTGCCCTATGTGTCGCGCAAGCATGTGGGATTACCGCTGTAGGGTGTTGCAATACGTTCATAATTCGCTTATAGTTGGTTGCGTGAGTGACAGAAACATAAACCCGAGTAAGGGGGTTGTTGCATATGTGAGTAAAGAGGACTTGTTAGTTAATGCTATGGTTGGGTTTTACCTTAATGATTTTTAGTAGTTGTGGATGCTTGCTAGAGTTCGAATCATAAGTGCATATGATCCAAGTACGGAAAGTATGTTAGCTCATGCCTCTCCCTCATATAAAATTGCAATAATGATTACCGGTCTAGTTATCAATTACCTAGGCACAATCTTTCTCTTTGTGTTACAAAAGCTTTCTATTAAACAACTAACTTTTATTATCTTGCAAAGTACTCCTAGTTTTATTCTTGAAAAGTAGTACTAGTTTTATCCCCGCAAAATTGTTTCATTCTTGTTCTAGGTAAAGCGAACGTTAAGTGTGCGTAGAGTTATATCGGTGGTTGATAGAACCTGAGAGAATATTAATTCTACCTTTAGCTCCTCGTTGGGTTTGACACTATTACTTATCAAAAAGGCTACAATTGATCCCCTATACTTGTGGGTTATCATGAGCACCCTTTGCTCGGTCAGCTCTGCGCAAACTCCGATGCTGCAGACATTCTCGAAGAATGCTGCAATGACAGCGATCTCGGGAATACCCCAGGACCGTCCATGCATCTGATGAAATGGTTGATGAAGCTCCTAAGGTCCTCCCCCAGTGTCTGCCGGAGGCACCGGGGGGAGATGTATGTGGGCCTCGCCTGCCAATGGTTCCTTGGGAGCAGGGCACCCCCGCCAGTGCCCCCTTGGCCACACGCTGCCCAGGTGGGCATCGCGCCACCCTGGCATCGTGAAGGAAGGACCAGCCCAGAGCTGGTACACGTGGGTGCACCGTGGCCTGAGCAAGCCTACCCCGCACCATCCTTCTTGGATACCGGACTAGCTATTGGAGAGCGCTTGAGGAAGCGGGAGACACAGACCAAGGCAGCTAGAAATGCCTTAGCCCCCTACCTGGCGCGCCAAATGTTGGAATCTAAGATCCGGACATTGTGCTATTAGCTACTACACTTTGAGAGTTCGGCCAGGGCCTGAACACGTCTAGCTTCCTAGGTCATCAGTGGTACATCGAGCTGCTATACAAACGGTTTTAACCCCTTTCTGCGATGGCATTTTAAACCATCGCCTTGACAGTGTGGGCGATAGGGGGGTCCTTCCCACATGACCTAGAAACCATCGGGGAGAGGCCCTCCGATCACACACGCTGGGCAAAATGAGCTTGGGCTAGCCATCACATACAATTATACATGCCCAATCATTTTTGTTCGTAAGTACATCCCACACAGTGAATCCCAGAGAAATGTTTCCCTTCGTATGTATATCCCACACAGTGAATCCCACACAAATGCTTCCATTCGTCTACACATCCCACGCAGTGAATCCCAGACAAACGTTTCCGTTCGTCTGCACATCCCACACAGTGAATCCCAGACAAACGTTTCCGTTCGTCTGCACATCCCACACAGTTTGATGCATAGCCTCATGTGTGATAGGTGTAATGATCACACACGCTCTGCCTCCATTAACCATTTGCTTTATTCAACTATATCACACACGATTTGATGAAGAAAACAATATGGTATTGGGCTATCCATCAGACATGCTTTTACTGCTGTCGGATTCAAGGCTCCGCAGACCCAAGAAGGTTCAAACTCTGGGGCGCATGCAAAAATGAACACGGCCTAGCCTCTCAAGTCTCAAGCTCGCCACCCCACAGCCTAGCCTCGTCGGATTCGCGCGAGCGGGGAAGAAGATGAACACGGTAGTTTACCTAGGTTCGGGGCACCTTGTGGTGTAAAACCCTACTCTTGCTTTGTGGTGGATTGGCCTCACGAGGGGCTGAGGAAGAACAAGTACAGTGGATGAATAGCCTCGCGAGGGCTATGGTGGAGAAGGTGGAAAGGATCTGATCTAGGGTCCTCCCCATCTACGGTGGTGGCTAGCCTATATTTATAGTGGCCTTGGTCCTCTTCCTCCAAAACTTAGGTGGGAAGGGATCCCACAACGGCCAATTTGAAAGGGGACAAGAAGTACAATCTAATCCTGATGAAAGGTAGTCTTCTCCTGCAAAGCTTCTGGCCGTGACGCAGCGGTGGGCTCGGCGATGACCTCTGTCCTACCGAGCCTGTGGTCTTGGTCTTGTAGCACCGGAATGGAAACCTTTGGGAGGCTCCTCGAGAACCCGCGCCTGTCCTTGCTCCCTTAGCACCGAAAGGGAAACAGCCTCCTCTGCGCCCGCTGGCACCCGCCTGGCCATGGTCATCATGGCTCATGTCATCGCAGCCTCGTGAGGCTGGGTACTGATAACCCACAAGTATATGGGATCATTTGTAGCCTTCTTTGATAAATAAGAGTGTCGAACCCAACGAGGAGCTAAAGGTAGAACAAATATTCCCTCAAGTTCTATCGACCACTGATACAACTCTACGCACACTTGATGTTTGCTTTACCTAAAACAAGTATGAAACTATTTTGCAAGAATAAAACTATGAGTACTTTGTGAGAATAAAACTATGAATAAATTGCAAGGTAATAAAAGTGGATAGCTTTTGTCAACAAGAAAGTCATTTGTCCCTAGGCAATCGATAACAAGTACCGGTAATCATTCTTGTAATTCTATATGAGGGAGAGGCATGAGCTAACATACTTTCTCTACTTGGATCATATGCACTTATGATTGGAACTCTAGCAAGCATCCGCAACTACTAAAGATCATTAAGGTCGTGAAACCCAACCATAGCATTAAGTATCAAGTCCTCTTTATCCCATACACAACAACCCACTTACTCGGGTTTAAGCTTCTGTCACTCTCGCAACCCACCATAAGCGAATCATGAACATATTGTAACACCCTACAGCGGGGATCCCTCACATTTGCGCGAGATGGAGGGCACCGTAGGATAGCACCATAAATAAAATATACAATCATACCAACCAAGATCACGATTAACCCATAGGAGAAAACGGATCTACTCAAACATCATAGGATAACCATAGATCATTGGGAAATAATATATGGAGTTGAGCACCATGTTTAAGTAGAGATTATAGAGGGGAAGAGTGGTGTTACACCGCTGCATAGAGGGGGAGAGAGTTGCTGTTGACGGTAGCAAGATTGTTGATGTAGATCGCCGTCATGATCCTTGCCCCGGCGGCACTCCGGCGCCACCGGGAGAGAGGGGGAGAGAGCCCCCTCCTCCTTCTTCTTCCTTGGCCTCCCCCCTAGATGGGAGGAGAGTTCCCCCTCTGGTCCATGGCCTCCATGGCAGTGGAGGGGCGGGAGCCCCTCCGAGATTGGATCTCCCTCTCTGTTCTCTTCGGTTTCGCGTTCCCAGATCTGGCCCTTCACTGTTTCTTAAATTCCCGGTGATCCGTAACTCCGATTGCGCTGAAATTTTTACATGCTTTTTTACCATAAATTATATTTCATGTGCCAGAAGAAGGGCCCCAACCAGCTTTCGAGGAGGGCACAAGATACCTAGGTGTGCTAGGGGGTGCCCGGCACACCCTGGTGGGTTGTGGTCACTGTGGGCCCCCATTTGCCTTGATTCCACCTCCCAAAAATCATGAATATTCCAAAATAATTCTCCGTAAATTTTTATCGTGTTTGGACTTCGTTTGATATAAATTTTCTACGAAACAAAAAACATGCAACAAACAGGAACTGGCACTGGGCACTGGATCAATAGGTTAGTCCAATAAATCATATAAAAAGTTGCCAAAAATATGTGAAAGTTGTATAATATTGGCATGAAACAATAAAAAATTATAGATATGACGGAGACATATCAGGTACCTGCATAGAAATCTCCGCTCCTCGGGAGGCAGCCTGAGGAGGCCGCTCCCTTGGAGGTCTTGGTGTTGTCCCCTCGCGAGGCCAGGGGGGCCTCGTGAGGGTCTTGTCTCAGAGTTGTCGCAGCTGGGCCGTACAGGGCCGTCGAGGGAGCCACGCCATGGGCCGCAAGCAGGCAGGTCTGGGTACCCCCGATCCCAGAACATCGATAGTAGCCCTTGGGCCCAAGGCGCGCTCGGGCTGGCTTCTAGGCAAAGCCAAGGGGCAAGGGTGAAGCGTCGCGGGCCCTAACCGCCTGTGGGCCAGGGTCGATGCGTGGCGCCTGACGGGACGCGGATGCCTCCGCTTCCCCACGCCACCTTGGCAACCGCTCCGAATTGACAGCAGCCTGGTGCATGCAGCGGTGCCATCATCTCTCAGAACATGGAAGGGCGCCGGTTAGCCTTCTTCCGCCTATAAAAGGGCGAGGGGGTGGAGCCCCCTAGCCCATCTTCATCTTCTTGCTCCTCATCCCGCACTCTTGTAGCAGCATCCATGGTGCCGGTGAGGACGTTATCAGCGGAAGAGAAAGGAAAGCCCCACCAGGAGGGGCAAGGGGTGCCGCCGCCTAAGAGGGGGCGCGGCCATCCCCGCAAGTCTGCGGCCGCACCGACGGTGTCATCACGGGGGCGCGGGCGCCCGCCTATGTCGGCCCGCATAGGCGCCAGCAACCGGGGAAAGGGCCTCTCCCATGGGGGCGGCTGCGGGGGTCCCAGCAGCCGCGGCCAAGAGGGAAGGCGCGCCATGGCCGTCCGGCCACCGCGCCCGCGCGCCCGCTCGAGCGACACAGCCCACGAGTTCATCGTGCGGGTGGAAGGCCCTCCTGGCACCTGGCTTCTGCTTCCAACCTCCTTCGCGGAGGAGCTGCCGGCAGTGGGACCCGTTGGGATGTGGCTGCAGCCTGACAGCTACTGCAACGGGTCCTCGTGGGCGGAGGTCGAGGTCACCTCCATCAGCCACGTGTTTCTGACCCGCGGATGGCAGTTGTCTGCCCACGCCCGTGACTTGAATGGGAGGCGCACCCTCCACTTCAGGTACGACGGGGCGGCAACGCTCTTTGTCAAGATCTTCGGGGAGGACGGCAGTCGCCTGGGGTGCTGCCCAGAAGGTGATGATGATGACAGCGACCGCCCCTCCGACGACGATGGCCAGCGTGGTGGCGGCATCCTCGGCGGTGAACTTGCCCTTGGCTGCTGCACATCCAGCAGCAGCGGCGCCTCCTCCGGGGGAAGCTCGAGCGACGACGACTATGATGAGCTGCCCCGTCGCCGCGCCCAGACCCAGGAGGGCGGCAAGCCGCCATGCCGCCTTGCTCCTACTCAGGAGGACGTCGAGCCGCCTCACCACCGCACCCCCATCAAGTAGGAGGAGGACTCCGATTAAACGTGGGCGGCGGTGGAGCCAGGCGTCAGGAGCAGCGGTCCTCGGGAGGCCGCCTCTTCATATTTTTATCTCCTGCATTAAGAACTACAGAAAAGGCCCCGCGGGGGCATGTAATGAACTGTGGCGCTTGCGCCCCTATATAAGTATTTCCTGCTTGTGTTCCAGCATTTATATCATTACTGATCGAAACCGTTGCGATTAGGATAACTTAGCTTGGTGCGTTCGTGATCCTTGGCGGGTTCCTACGCCATGGGGGAGCATTCCTCCGGAGCCTTGGGTCTCACGCAGGTGCCTTTCTCGTGATGATGCGGTTAGGGTGCTAGAGCGGCCTCGGGAGCTTGTTGAGGGGGTCTTCCTTTTCGTGACCCGATAGCTCTGGAGCCTCAAGGGGCATGCCGCCCGCGAGGTGCCGGGGCGTGGTTTACATAGGGTTTCTTGTCGATGAGCTAGGCCATGACTGTCGATCATCCTGAATCTGGAGCCCCCGAGTGAGGGTGGACCATCACCCGGCAAGGCCAGGAGGTGAGCACTCTTGAGGCCGGGGGTCCGATGGCTCGCTTGAGAGCGTCACGCGAGGACTCGGTCGCCAATGTCTTGGCGAGGTGCGCGCATGAGCGGGCTTGCCGCTAGCATAGCCTAAGCTGGCTCAGGCATACACACCGTGCCCAGCCCCCGCTCGCGAGACGCGACGGAGGGAGCCACGGGTGGTTGCCATACTTCGCAAAGACGGAAATCAAGAGAGGAAGCACTGCAAGAAGAAAAAGGAAAATTCCCCCTTTTTCGAATAAAGACGCGAGAACTTCAAATTTCATTCCAAGAAATAGAAAATTTGGGTTACAAGAGAAAGCAAAGAACGGCCGCGTCTGGCGCCTATACTAGTCTTCTAGTCTTCCTGCCAGCACGGAGCATGGGGCTTCCACTAGGCGTGGGCATAGTCGCTGAAAGACTGTGTCGTCCGCCAGTGCGGAGCATGGGGCTTCCACTTGGACATGGGTGGGAGCCCCCGTGAGGCTCAGGGGCCGCGCTCAGGAGACTCCGGGGCGTGTACAGCCCCACTCATTATTATGTGAGAGTGTCATCGGTAGAACTTGCGGAGGTGCTGAATGTTCCAGGCATTCTGGATGGGGACCCCATCCTGCGTCTCCAGACGTATGGCGCCGGGCCTGGAGACGCGGGCGATCCTGAACGGGCCCTCCCACATGGGCGAGAGTTTGTGGAGGCCCTCCCTGGGGAGGACCTGCCTCAGGACGAGGTCCCCGACCTCGAGAGTCCGGGAGCAGATGTTGCGGCCATGGTAGCGCCGCAGCGCCTGCTGGTACCTCGCCACGCGGAGCGAGGCTCGGCGGCGTGCCTCCTCCCCGAGCACGAGGTTTGTCCCCCGCGCAGCATCCTAACACACCTCGTCAAATGCCATGACGCGCAGGGAGCGATGCCTGACCTCGTGCGGGAGGACCGCCTCGGCCCCGTAGATGAGGAAGAATGGGGTCTCGCCGGTGGGTTTAGCCGCGGTGGTGCGGATGGACCACAACACAGACTGAAGCTCACCGAACCAACCCCATCTGCAGGCTTCGAGCTTTTTCTTGAAGCTCCTTGTCTTGAGGCCCCTCAGGACCTCCGCGTTGGCGCGCTCGGCCTGGCTGTTGCTCCGTGGGTGTGCCACAGAAGCGTAGCATATCTGCATTCCAAGGTTAGCACAATATGTCCTGAAAAGGTTGCTTTTGAACTGAGAGCCACTGTTAGTAATGATACGGTTGGGGACACCAAAACGGCTCACGAGGCCCTTGATGAACTTGACGGCTGAGTCGGCGGGGATGATGCACACGGGCTCCACCTCCGCCCACTTGGTGAACTTGTCGTTGGTGACATAGAGGTAGCGGTATCCGCCGGCTGCCCAAGGGAACGGGCCCAAGATATCTAGCCCCCAGACCGTAAAGGGCCATGAGAGCGGAATGGTTTGGAGTCCTTGCGTGGGCTGGTGAATCTTCTTGGCATGGAACTGGCAAGCCTCGCAGGATCTCACCAGCTCGGTGGCGTCGTTCAGCGCCGTTGGCCAGTAGAACCCGCTGCGAAACACCTTGCCCATGAGGGTGCGCGATGAGGAGTGGTGCCCGCACTCTCCGCCGTGGATGTCGGCCAATAGCTCGCGCCCCTGCTCCTTGGATATGCACCGCAGCGTGATGTCGTTGGGACGCTTTCGGTACAACTCGCCGTCCTGCAAGCAATAAGCAGTAGCCTGGCGAACCACGCGCTCTGCGTCCTCCTCCTTCTCAGGTAAGGCGCCACGGAGAAGGTAGGCCTTGAACTCCTCAGTCCAGCAGCCTTCCTATGGCTCCAATGCCAGGAGTAGGCAGGCCCCCGAGGTCAGGCCACAGGGTGGGGCGCCTGAGGTCGGGGCCAGCGGTGGCTCTTCCCGGAGCAGCATCGGGCCTGCGACTGGCGGCGCCGCCGATGGCTTGAAGAGTCTCTCCTCGAAGACGCCAGGCTTCTGAGGCTCGTGGCGAGATGCCCTCTTGGCGATGTCATCTGCTTCCTTGTTCGCATCGCGCGGGACGTGCTGCAATTCCAAACCCAGGAAACGCTTTTCAATTTTACGTACCTCCTCTAGGTAAGCTTCCATGTGCTTGTCCTTAGGTTTGTACTCCTTGTTAGAGAAGTTGACAAGGAGCTGGGAGTCGCCTTTGATGGTGAGGCACCTGACCCCCAGGGCGGCCGTGGCCCTGAGGCAAGCAATCAGGCCCTCGTACTCTGCGATGTTATTGGAGACCTTTTCACCATGCTGAAAACAGAGCTGCACAGCGTAGTAGAGCTTGTCCTTGGCCGGTGAGATGAGTACGACTCCAGCCCCCGTGCCCTGCCGCGCGAAGGCACCATCAAAGTACATGACCCAGCCATCAGGCGCCTCGTCACCGGGTGTGAGGGATTGGCCTTCGGCCAGCCCCCGGTCGGGAGCATCCATCCACTCTGCCACGAAATCAGCGAGGGTCACGCCCTTGATAACCCTGGTGGTGCTGAACTCCAGCTGGAAGGCTTGCAGCTCCATGTTCCACTATGCCACCCTTCTAGCAGCGTTGGGGCTGCAGAGCACCTTCTCTAGGGGGTACGCGGAGACGACCTTGATGGGGTGGCCCTGGAAATAGTGACGCAGTTTCCTAGAGGCAATGAGGAGCGCGAGCAGGAGCCTTAGTTCCATGGGGTAGCGTGCGTGTCACGCAGCACAGTGCTGATGAAATACACTGGGTGCTCGATGAGAGGCGAGGTGCCAATGGCTCTCCGCTCCTCGTGGGGCGAGTGGGCCTTGGGAGCCTCGCCGTCTGGTGAAGTGATGGGACACTCAGGAGCGCCTCCCTGAGGTGGTGAGCACGGCGCGACCTTTCGCGGGGCGCCTCGCTTTGCGCCCGCGCCGGTGTGCTCCTCCCTGACCGCCACGAGTGCTGTGCTGGCTAAGTGGGGGGTGGCCGCCAAGTAGAGCACCAAGGGCTCAAGAGGGCGAGGTGCCACCATCACGGGCGGGCTCGTGAGGTACCTCTTGAGGTCTTCAAAAGCTGCCTCGGCCTCCGGAATCCATTCGAAGGGGCCCTTCCTCTTCATCAGCTTGAAGAAAGGGAGGGCGCGCTCACCAAGCATGGAGATGAAGCACCCCAGCGTGGTCACGCACCCCGCGAGTTTTTGCATTTCCTTGAGGGTCTGCGGCGGGCGCATCTTTTCAATTGCCTTGATCTTCTCGGGGTTAGCCTCGATCCCTCAGTGCGATACGAGGAAACCCAGCAACTTGCCAGATGGGACCCCGAAAACGCACTTTTCTGGGTTGAGCCTCAGGTTCACTTGGTGCAGGTTGGCGAAAGTTTATTCCAAGTCCTCGATGAGGGTCCTTGCTACTCGTGACTTGACCACAATGTCATCGACGTATGCCTTCGCATTTTGCCCCAGCTGCGACCCCAACGCGATGTGCATCAGCCGTTGGAAGGTCGCCCCGGTGTTCCGCAGCCCGAAGGGCATGCAGGTGTAGCAATACACACCGCACAGGGAGATGAAGGCTGTCTTCTCAACGTCCTCCATCGCCATCTTGATTTGGTGATACCCTGAGAAGGCATCCAAAAAGCACAGCAGATCGCACTCGGTGGTGGAGTCCACGATCTGGTCGATGCGCGGGAGCGGGAAGGGGTCCTGAGTGCAGGCCTTGTTGAGGCTCGTGAAGTCGACGCACATGCGCTCCTTCCCCCCTTTCCTGGGGACGATCACGGGGTTCGCTAACCAGTCCGGGTGCTGCACCTCCCGAATGACGCCGGCCTCTTGCAAGTTGTGAACCTCTTGGACGATGAACGCTTGCTTCTCTTGTGCTTGACGCCGCGCCATTTGCTTCACCGGGCGCGCACCGGGGCACACCATTAAGTGGTGCTCAATCACCTCCCTCGGGACACCAACCAGGTCGGATGCCTCCCATGCAAATACATCTTTGTTGGCCCTCAGGAAGTCAACCAATGCCTCTTCTTGGTCCGGAGGGAGGCCGGCACCTATGGTGAAGGTGGGGCCGATGCCCCCACTGTCAATAGGCACCTGCTTCGTCTCGGCCCGATCCTGAGAGAACAACTGATTTTTCTTCGCGGGCGTGGCCTCCAGAGCCTCCGAGGCGCCCTTGGCGTCGGGACGCGAGGCCGCCGCAGCTTTGTAGGCGAGCCTGAGGGTCCGAACCACATCCTTTGCGTCCCCAACCATCGTGATGACGCCGCTGCTGCGTAGCATCTTGATGACGTTGTAACCCGGAAGGGTCGTTGCCATGAACTTGGCAAGGGCTAGATACCCCAGGATGGCGTTGTACGGAAGGCTAATGCGGACCACGTCAAAGTCGATGAGCTCGGTGCGGTAGTTATCGCGTGTGCCGAAGGTAACAGGGAGGCGTATCTGCCCCAGGGGTGGTAGAACCCTTGACCACCCCCGAGAAGGGCTTGGTGGGCGCGAGCTGGTCGTAAGGCACCTGAAGTAGGTCAAAAGCCTCCACGGAGAGGACGTTGAGGCTGGCGCCGCCTTCGATGAGGGTCTTGGTGACGGCGACATTGCTGATGGTGGGCGTGCATACCATGGGGAGCGCACCGGTGCCGACCGTGGTTTTGGGGTGATCCCTGGAGTCGAAGGTGATGTCGGTCTCAGGCCCCTCGCGGCCTCGAGAGGCCTCATTCCACGGCCAAGTAGCTCTCGCCTGACGAAAGAGCTGCTTGACGTGGCAGCCTGAGGCAGGCGCCTGCGACCCGCCGATGATGGACACGACTGCATGTGGCGTTGGTGCCGCAAAGCGCGTGATGAATCGGCCACGAAGCTCCTCCCAGGAAGACACCGAGGCCTCAGGGAGGCCGCGCAGCCAGGAGCGCGGCATCTCCATGAAGGCCATAGGGAGCCAATTTGCCATGGCCTTGTCACCGCCTCCTACCGCCTGGATGGCCTGCGCGTACAACTGGAGGAACTCCTCGGGGTCCGCCGCGTCGTCATACCGCGGGGGCAGCGTCGGCTTGAACCTCTTCGGCCACTGCACCCCGGCGGCCAGGTCGGTGGGGCAGCACCCGCCATGGGAACCATGAGGCGAGGGCGGAGCGCGGTTGGTGAAGAGGCGGAGCTTCGACACGCCCCTACCTGGTGTGCCAAATGTCGGATTCAGGGCTCCGCAGACCCAAGAAGGTTTGAACTCTAGGGCGTGTGCGAAAATATCAACCTCTCAAGTCTCAAGCTCACCACCCTACAGCCTAGCCTCGTCGGATTCGCGCGAGCGGGGAAGAAGATGAACACGGCAGTTTACCCAGTTTCGGGCCACCTTGCGGTGTAAAATCCTACTCCTGCTTTGTGCTGGATTGGCCTCACGACGGGCTGAGGAAGAACAAGTACAGTGGATGAACAGCCTCGCGAGGGCTATGGTGGAGAGGGTGGAAAGGATCTGATCTGGGGTCCTCCCCATCTACGGTGGTGGCTAGCCTATATTTATAGTGGCCTTGGTCCTCTTCCTCCAAAACTTAGGTGGGAAGGGATCCCACAATGGCCAATTTGAAAGGGGACAAGAAATACATCTAATCCTGACGAAAGGTGGGCTTCTCCTGCAAAGCTTCTGGTCGTGACGCAGTGGTGGGCTCGGCGGTGACCTCCGTCCCGTCGAGCCTGTGGTCTTGGTCTTGTAACACCAGAATGGAAACCTTTGGGAGGCTCCTCGAGAACCCACGCCTATCCTTGCTCCCTTAGGACCAAAAGTGAAACTGCCTCCTCTGCGCCCACTGGCACCCGCCTGGCCATGGTCGTCATGGCTCACGTCATCGCAGCCTCGTGAGGCTGGGTAACTGCATAGAAATCTCTGCTCCTTGGGAGGCAGCCTGAGGAGGCCGCTCCCTTGGAGGTCTTGGTGATGTCTGCCTCGCGAGGCCAAGGGGCCCTCATGAGGGTCTTGTCTCGGAGTTGTCACAGCTGGGCTGTACAGGGCCGTCGAGGGAGCCACGCCGTGGGCCGCAGGTAGGTCTGGGTACCCCCGATCCCAGAATGCCGACAACTTCTAGAACCGTTTGTAAAGTTCCATGACGCATTTAGCAGGTTTATTAGTTTACAATTAATAGTTCCAGTATTACGCAAAATCACATTTCATATCGAACAACTGTTTGCCAATTTCATATCAGACACATAAATATATTTTAACATCACAGTACGCTAGCTACATGACAACAGCACAGTACAACATATAGCTAGTTCACCTTCATAAGCACAATATTAGAACAATATATTCATTTCCCTAATCGACTGATGCATGATCTGTCGGATTTCGGGTTCCGCAAACCATTGAGAGGTTCGAACTCTAGGGTGCGTGCGAAGAACTCGTCCTCCCCAGTCTGCCTACTCACTAATCTCACAGCCTAGCTCGACGAACTATAAGGAAAAGAGACATCAGTTTACCCAGGTTCGGGCCACCTTGCGGTGTAATACCCTACTCCTGCTTTGTGGTGGATTGGCCTCGAGGGGCTGAGGATGAACTAGTACAGTGGCGAACAGCCTCAGGAGGAGAGGTGTTCTTGAGCTCGAGTGAGCTGGTGAGTGTGTGGGTGATCTGGATGATCCGTTGATCCGATCCCCCTCTACGGTGGTGGCTAAGTCCAATTTATAGTGGCCTTGGTCCTCTTCCCAGATGAAAGGCGGGAAGGGATCCCACAACGGCCAAATTCGAAGGGAGACAGCTAGTACATGCTATCCTGACAAAAGTAGTCTTCGCCTGTGAAAGCCTCTGGTCGTGACGCCGTGGTGGGCTCGGTGATGACCTCCGTCCTGCCGTCCTGGCGGTCTTGGTCTTGTTGCACGGGAATGGAAACCTTTGGCTGATTCCTCGGGACTCCGCGCCTGCGCTTGCCTCTTTAGCACCAAAGAGGAAACTGGTACACTGTGCCCGCTGGCGCCCGCCTGGCCTTGGTCGTCATGGCTTGCGTCACCCGAACCTCACAAGGTGAGGGTTTGCATAGGGATCTCCGCTCCTCGGGAGCCAGCCTGAGGAGGCCGCTCCTCGTGGAGGTCTTGGTGTCGTCCGCGTCACGAGGCTTGGCCCCTTGCGAGGGTCTTGAGTTGTTGTCGCTGAAGCTGGGCCGTACCAGGCCGTCGATGGAGCCACACCGTGGGCCGCAGGCAGGCAAGTCTTGGTACCCCTGTTCCCAGAACGCAGACAGTAGCCCCCGGGCCCAAGGCGCGCTCGAACTTGGCTTCGAGGCGAAGCCAAGGGGCAAGGGTGGAGCTCCGCGGGCCCTAATCGGCTGCGGCCTTGGTCGACGCGTGGTGATTTATGGGACGTGGGCGCCTCCGCTTCCCCACGCCGCCTCGGCAATTGTCCCTGGCTTGACGAGACCCTACTGCATGCAGAGAAAAACCATCATTGCGTGGGATCATGGAGGCCGGTGGTTAGCCTCCCTCCAGCTATAAATGAGGGGAGGGGCAGAGCCCCCCTCACTCATCTCCATCTTCTTGCTGCCCGCTCCCTCTTCTTCTTCTTTGTCTCGCCGTCTTGCAGCAGCATCCATGGTGCCGATCAGGAGATTCTCTACAGCGGAGAAGGAAAAAACCCCTCGGGAGGAGCCGGGGCCACTTTTGTTTAACCTTTCCTTTCTCCTACACTTGAAAAAAGTAGAGGGCCCCGCTGGGGCGTGTAATGAACCAAGGCACTCGTGCCATTATGCTATGTTTGTTATTTCGATGTTGTGCCGAGGTACCGATATTCCGATCGGGCGCACTTAGAATAACTTAGCTTGATATGCTTGCTGTAGTTTCCCGCCTCACGAGGGTGCGCCTCTCCAGCAACATCTGGCGAAGTTCTCTTCTTAACGGCTCAGGAGCCGTCGGGCCTCAGGAGGCACTGTACAGCTGCAGAATATTAGAAAACTTCACAGGGTGTCATGCCCTTCCTTGCGCGAGCCCCCGAGCGTGGGTTGGTTGTGGCTGGTGCACCGCGTCGCGATGCCCGGAGGCACGGACTCAAGAGGGTGCGCATGCCCATGAGCTCGTTCGAGGGCGTCACGTGAGGATTAAGGCGTCGAAGCTAGGGTACTGAGGCTTTGGCGAGGTGTGTTCGCGGGCGGGCCCCAGTGCACACACCTGCCCAGCCCCCGCGCGCGGGACGCGCGAGGAGGAGTGACGGGCAACTGCCACTCCTCCTGAGGCAAGAGCTGGAAGAGCGAACGATGCAAGGAGAAGAAATTTCCCAACCCTCAAACAAAATGCGAAAAATGTCAAATTCCATTCAAGAAGTTGCAAAACAACTACAGAAAGCAAGCAAAAGAACAGCCGCGTCCGGCACCTAGTCTAGTCTTCTCACCAGCGCAGAGCTAAGTGCTGCCAGTAGGACATGGGAGGGAACCCCCGTGAGGCCCGCAGGCAACACTCAGGAGACTCCGGGGCATGTACAGCCCCAACCCATTATTACGTGAGAATGTCACGAGCGGAGATCTTCACGGGCGCATGGCCTTGGTCATGGGCGAGTTGAGGAACACTCCCCGCCCCCTGGGCAGGAACCCCACTCTGCGTATCCCCCGGCCACCGTTGGGGCGTCCGGACACCAGGACAGGACCAAGGGGTAAGGGGCCACGTGAGCGGTGGCGAGGGGGCTGTGGGCCTCCTCCGGGGGAGAGGGCTCGCCGGCGCCTACCCCAGGAGAAGACCCGCTTCTGGCTTGCACACACCGGCGAGTTGAGGAACACTCCCTGCCACCTGATCAGGAAATCCGCTCTGCGCATCCCCCAGCCACCGTTGGGGCGTCCGGAAACCAGGACAGGACCAAGGGGCAAGGGGCCATGCGAGCGGTGGCGAGGGGGCTGTGGGCCTCCTCCGGGGGAGAGGGCTTGCCGGTGCCTTCCCCAGGAGAAGACCCGCTTCTGGCTTGCACACACCGGGGTGGGGGTGGCGCCGCTCGTAGTCTGACTCCGAAGGTTCCTGCGAGTTAGTCGAGGGAAGAGAACATAGCACATAAAGGCGCCTGTTGTCCTGTCGTTGATCTTTCCGCGAGAAGACGAAGGCACTGAGGATCTGGTGAGGTGACATGCGCGGGGTGGGCCGCGAGCCAGAGCTCGATCTCTCAGGTTTATCAGCGCTGCAGGGACGGGCCCGAGCACAGGTGCCATGCCAGCAGCCCCCGTTGCGGGGTGAGCAAAAGGCAGGTTAGCAACGCGCGGAGGTCGCGAGGGGCGACTCCATAAATAACGAGATAGCAGAGGTAACGTCGATAACAATAATAGCACAAGTGAGCATACTGGTCCGGGGCACATGAAATAAAATGGTGCGACCGCGGGCCTGGCCCTGGCAGCTTGAGGATAATGCAGCCCGAGGGGCGCCCCCAATTGAACAAACCAAAAAGCGTGCCACCTGGCATCGTTGCTGAAGAAGTGTTGGAGTAGCTGAAGATGTGCGCTGCAGAAGTCGTTCCTCACGAGCCATCCAGGTCCTGAGCCTCGTAAGGCCCCGGGGGCCCCGGGGGCTCGCGAGGATCCAGCGCCTCCTCCGATAGGATCGCCTGGTGCCTGGCCTCGTGAGCCGCCAAGATGATCCACATGTGGCGCTGGAGTGCAGCAGCTGCGCTCGACAAGCCCAAAGGCATGTGAACATAGCTGTGAGGGGGACCCTCGCACCTGCCAGCGCGGGACAGCTAGAAGCGCTCCTGAGATGCGGCCCTGTTGAGCCCTGGGATGTTGATGCAGACACGCAGCTCGCTGTCCTCGCCGGGACAAGGAGCCGCGTCGGGTGGTGGGCGATGGTTGCCTCGCATAGCTCTTGCCTCCAGAAGCTCCTCGATTGCCTTGGTGATGAACTCCTGAGCACCTGGCACCTCGCACCTTGTACCCTCCTGGCGAAAGTGCGCGCTGAAGCAAGCCTCCACATGGTGCCCGAGCGCCTCCCTCGTGACATTGGCCAGGTCAAAGGCCCTCCAGAGGAGAGCCCCCGAGCCCAGCCTGAGAGGGGCGCCCCGTTAGTGGGTGCTGGGCCTGAGGTGGTGCCTCTGGACACCCCGCCCTCCTGAGGTCCTTGGCGGAGCAGCTGCTTCTTCTTCTTGGGGACAGCCTCAGGAGGGTACACGGCACCTTCATCGTCTGGGTTCTCGACTGCCGTAGCCTGGTAGGTGCGCTCGAGAGAGCACACTGCGTCCTTCTCCTCGCAGGCGACCGTGATGACGCCGCAGCTCCCTGGCATCTTGAGGACATTGTAACCATGATGAGTCACCGCCATGAACTTGGCCAGGGCCGGACACCCAAGGATGGCGTTGTATGGAAGGCGAATGTGGGCGACGTCAAAGTTGATGAGCTCAGTGTGGTAGTTGCCGCGCTTGCCGAAGGTGACAGGGAGGCGGATCTACCCTATCAGGGTGGTGGAGCCGTCGGTCACTCCTGAGAAAGGCTTGGTAGGCTGCAGCTGGTCATAGGGCACCTGGAGTCGGTCAAATGTCTCGATGGAGAGAACGTTGAGCCCCGCACCGCCATCGATGAGTCTTGGTGACGAGCACGTTGCTGATGGTAGGCGAGCAGAGCATCGGGAGAGCGCCGGTAGTTGCCATGCACTTGAGCTGATCAGATGGGCTGAAGGTGATGGTGCACTTGGACCACCTGAGCGGACGCGTTGCCTCGAGCTTGGGGAGGGCCGCGTTCACCTCATGGGCAAACTGCTTGAAGATGCGATGAGAGGCAGGGGCCTGAGCGCCGCCCAGGATGCAGGCGATGGCACGAGGCTCCTGGAAGCCCCCAACCACCTCGTCCTGGTGGTGGTCGTCATTCCTTCTTGGTGGTGGCGGCAGCGAAGGAAGGCCAGCATTGCCCTGAGGACGGTCCTCACGAAGCTGGTCCCTCCAGGGGCCCTCGCGAGGCTGGCCCTGCCAGCGGTCTTCACGAGGCTGATCGCGCCATTCTTGGCGGGGGTCACGCCGCGGGGCCTCGCGCCTTGGCCTGAGGGCAACGTCTTGACGGGGAGGTGGAGGAGGTGCTCCGTGGGCTACGTCACCTGCAGCAGGCGGTGGGTGAGGCAGCGAGCGAGACGGTGCGGGAGAGTCCCCGGTGGCACTGACAAGCTCGGCGACGCGGTACAGCCAGTCTTCGTAGAGGTCGTCGACGGGGTGGTAGCACAGGAGCTCGCGCGCCATGAGCAACGCAGCCTGTGCGTTCGCCGGCCCGCGACGAGCAAGAGACGATGAACCAGCCGGAGTCAGCGACGGGGTGGCGGTGCGCCCATCCCGCCGCACAGAAGGGTGCAGCGACGTAGCTTGCTGCTCATGCCCCGCGGGGCCGGTGGCGGCGTTCGCCACTAGAGACGGGGGACGGCGAGGGCAGCCATCTCCCGTAGGTGCTGTTTGAGTGACGCGGGCGGCGAGGGCGGCCCGGCGCTCAGCGCGAGCTCGACGAGCGTCGGCCATGGAAGCGGTGGAGCGGTGGTGGATCGACCGGCGGGGGAGAGGCTCCGACGCACCCCTACCTGGTGCACCAAATGTCGGATTTCGGGTTCCGCAAACACTTGAGAGGTTCGAACTCTGGGGTGCGTGCGAAGAACTCGTCCTCCCCAGTCTGCCTACTCACTAATCTCACAGCCTAGCTCGTTGAACTGTAAGGAAAAGATACACAACAGTTTACCCAGGTTCGGGCCACCTTGCGGTGTAAAACCCTACTCCTGCTTTGTGGTGGATTGGCCTCGAGGGGCTGAGGATGAACTAGTACAGTGGCGAACAGCCTCAGGAGGAGAGGTGTTCTTGGGCTCGGGTGAGCTAGTGAGTGTGTGGGTGATCTGGATGATCCGTTGATCCGATCCCCCTCTACGGTGGTGGCTAAGTCCTATTTATAGTGGCCTTGGTCCTCTTCCCAGATGAAAGGAGGGAAGTGACGATGACATGTACCTAGGGTAGGGTAATGGGCCTGACCTAGACACCCTTCCCAAGGACACTGTCCTACATTCAAAAGCATCCAAAGAATAACATCATTCACCGACTAAAATCACCTCAGAGTGCATCCCACTCGACCAACAGTTCCACTCGGATAACCCAATTCCATTCGACCAAGTATACTCATTCGACCATATCAGAAATCACTCAGAGTACAGAAGATCTAAAGTCTCTCAGGATGGTAACGGTTAGGCGTTCACTCCGTAGTCTTAATGATCATTTATATGTCTTTATTGTTGGTGTTACCAGTGACGCCTCATCTTTATGTACATTAAACCCTTTGTAACGTGGGCTGGCCGGGGTCTTCGCGCACTCTATATAAGCCACCCCCCCTCCACTGGCACAGGGGTTCGCACCCCCTGTAACTTCACGCATAATCCAGTCGACCGCCTCCGGGCACCGAGACGTAGGGCTTTTACTTCTTCTAAGAAGGGCCTGAACTCGTAAATCTTGCGTGCACAACCTCATCATAGCTAGGATCTTGCCTCCTCCTACGTACCCTCTATTCTACTGTCAGACTTACTCCCACGACAGTTGGCGCCCACCATGGAGTAGGTGTCTTAGCGACTTTCCAGTGAGGTTGCGATTTTTTCCGATTCCCATCATCATGGTTTCTGGCAGCAGTTTGGCTGAGGGCCACGAGATCCATCTTGGTGCGCATCGCCGACGACTCCGCCTGGCTCCAGGAGGCCCCCCTCAACGTCGAGACGCTCCACGTCCGCGGGGCTACACACTTTCACGCATGCGTCCGTGGCGTCCTTCTGCGGCAGCCGTCGACCCAGTATCGGTCGGCTCCCGTGGCATCTTCGCTCCCCACTGCTCGTCGCCGCAAGCGGTCCGGTCGGTCGCGACTTCACCGGTGGGTGAAGCATGAGGTGGCCCGTCAGTCGGCCACCCCTCAGGTCGCGGCAATCGAGCCCGACGAATCTCTTTACGGGTTGTTCGACCTGTCGAATGGCTCCGTCGAGACCCTGTTCGAGTGTGACAGTAGTGACCCTGCGGCAGAAGTCCTGATGGTTAACACGCCGCGCAGCCCGCCTGGTTTCCGTCGCGATGACGGCGGCGATGGCGGCGGCGATCCATCGCGTGTTCATGAGGAATATCATTCCGAAGCCCTCACTTCGCAGCAGAGGGAGGAGTTGCACCGCCGCAACATGGAGGCCCTCCACACTCCCATCGTCGGGGAGACCGCCGAGGCCCGAGCCTTGGAGGCTGCGCGCCTGGCCACTTTGGGTGAGCGCGCACGGCTGGAGAACCTTCAACATTCACTCGACGAGTGCGCTCGGCAGCAGATTCCCGAATCCAGTCGACGGCGACAGTTGTTCCCGCCTGAACCTCAGGTATACCGCACACCGATTCAGAATCTTACAGCTGCGGCCCGAATAGCGGAGTCGATTCAGCCGTCCCAATCAGAGGCTGGAAGAGGTTTGATGCAGATTAGGGCGCTGCTCCGGGCAGCAGGAGAGCAAAACACAGCTGTTTCTCAGTCTCGCAACAGGATCCACAGCAGATCTATGGTGGTTGACATAGTTCAGTCGGCTCACAGCCCAAGATCGCCCCTGCGGCGTGAGGGACGTGAGCATCGCCAAGAGCAGTATTTGGGTCGGAATCACGAGCAGTATGATCACCGATTCGGCCGCGATGACCGCCGTCGAGTGCCTACGCCCCCTCCGAGGAGCGGGTCATATGTGCCTCGATAATATGATGACAGGCGCCTGCACAGCGAAGAGCGGAGGGTCCCAGTCGATCCAAGAGAGCCAGGGTTTGATGCGAGGTCAATCCTTATTCAAGGTCTGGTCGACAGGAACAGAGCACACAGAGAAGGACTTGACAGGGGTCGTCCGACTGGCAGTAGAGTTCATGTCTCCGGACCGGAGTGTTTCAGCAGAGCCATCAGAGCTACTGAGATTCCCCCCAACTTTAGGTTGGCAACAGGAGTGAGCAAGTTTACCGGTGAATCAAAGCCTGACACTTGGCTGGAGGATTACCGAGTGGCTGTACAGATCGGTGGCGGTAATGATGAGGTGGTAATGAAGCATCTTCCTCTGATGTTGGAGGGTTCGGCCAGAGCATGGCTGAATCAGTTGGCTCCAGGCAGTATATTCAGTTGGGAAGAGTTGGCTCGAGTGTTTGTCAGGACATTTGAGGGCACATGCAAACGACCTGCAGGGTTGGCAGAACTACAGCATTGCGTACAAAAACCGAATGAACCTTTAAGGGATTACATCCAGAGGTGGACCACTTTGCATCACACAGTGGAAAATGTGTCTCAGCACCAAGCAGTTTGCGCCTTCAAGGAGGGCGTTCGGTACAGGGAGCTTAACCTGAAATTCGGTCGGACAGGAGATATGACCCTGACCCGAATGATGGAGATAGCCACTCGGTACGCTAACGGCGAGGAAGAAGATCGACTTCGCAGTGGCAAGAGCAAACCAGTCGGCCAGGACACCGGAGGAGGGAATTCCAGTCGGAAGCAGAAACGCAAGGCTGAACCCGCAAGACCTGGTGAGACTGCAATTGTGATCCAAGGAAAATTCAAGGGAAAACCTAAGGGGCCCTGGACCCCCAAGAAGGTAAAAGATCAAGCAGGAAATGATGTGCTAGATTTGCCGTGGCATATTCACACCAAGAAGGATGAAGAGGGAAACCTGATTTATCCCAAGCATACCACTCGACAATGTCGACTCCTTATCCAGCAGTTCCGAGAGGGCCCGCCCAGTGAAAAAGAGAAGGAATCTGATAAGGATGAGGACAAAGAGGAGGATGATGGTTTCCCCAATGTCAATTCCACTTTAGTGATTTTTGCTGACATCGAGAGCAAAAGTCGACTGAAAGTTATCAACAGAGAAGTGAACATGGTTGCTCCGGCAACAACGACATATTTGAAGTGGTCACAAACTGCAATCACATTCGACCAGTCCGATCACCCAGCACGCGTTGCCACTCCAGGGCGGCAAGCGTTGGTAGTCGACCCAATTGTTGGAGGCACTCGACTGACCAAAGTATTGATGGATGGTGGCAGTGGTTTGAATATTTTCTACGCTGAGACCCTGAGAGGGATGGGCATTCCAATGTCCAAGCTTAGTGAGAGCAACATGAGGTTCCACGGTGTCATCCCTGGAAAGAAAGCTGATTCACTCGGGCAGATCACTCTTGATGTGGTTTTCGGTGATTCAAAGAATTACCGTAAGGAGAAGTTGACATTTGAAGTTGTGGATTTTCAAAGTGCCTATCATGCTATTCTGGGCAGACCTGCATATGCTTGTTTCATGGCTCGACCATGTTACGTGTACCTTAAGCTGAAGATGCCTGGTCCCAGAGGCGTGATCACAGTTACTGGTAATCGACAGAGAGCCTCCAGAAGGGCTCAAAAATTGCGGACGAACGAATGGCAGCAGTTGAAATGCAAGAATACCACAAGAACGCAGATCCGAGTGATTTGTTGCGTGCCAAGAAACCTGCCTCGGATTCTGCATTTCAGTCGTCCGGTGAAACAAAGCCAATTCACATTCACCCGACCGACCCCAATGCTGCTCCGACTCATATCTCAACAACACTCGACAGCAAATAGGAAGAAGCGCTCATCCAGTTCCTCCGTGAGAACTAGGACATCTTCGCATGGAAGCCGTCTGACATGCCGGGTGTACCCAGGGGACTGGCTGAGCACCGTTTGCGAGTCGATCCAAAGGCAAAACCCGTTAAAGAGCATCTCCGTCGGTCCGCCGTGGAGAAGAGAAAGGCAATCGGCGAAGAGGTGGCTCGGCTTCTAGCAGCTGAATTCATCCGCGAAATTTACCACTCCGAGTGGCTCGCCAATGTTGTCATGGTCCCCAAGAAGGACGATTCACTTCGTATGTGCATTGATTTCAAACATATCAATCGGGCCTGCCCGAAAGATCATTTTCCTCTCCCCCGCATCGACCAGATTGTCGACTCAACTACGGGGTGTGAGCGTTTGTCTTTTCTGGATGCATATTCCGGGTACCATCAGATCCGACTGTATGGACCCGACGAAATAAAAACAGCTTTTATCACCCCATTCGGGTGCTTTTGTTATGTTACCATGCCCTTTGGTCTCAAGAATGCTGGTGCCACATTTATGCGCATGATTCAGAAGTGCTTGCTCACTCAAATCAGTCGGAATGTGGAAGCATATATGGACGACATCGTGGTCAAGTCAGGTAAAGGTTCCGACCTACTGACTGACCTCGCTGAAACCTTTGCCAATTTGAGAAGATATGATATCAAGCTTAACCCGTCAAAGTGCACATTCGGAGTCCCAGGTGGAAAGCTGCTCGGTTTCCTCATTTCCAAATGAGGGATCGACGCAAACCCAGAGAAAGTTGGAGCGATTCTCTGAATGAAAAGCCCTGTGCGTGTGCACGACGTTCAGAAGCTTACTGGTTGTTTGGCTGCATTGAGCCGATTCATCTCTCGTCTCGGTGAAAAGGCACTGCCCCTTTACCGACTGATGAAAAAATCTGACAAGTTCGAGTGGACTCCTGAAGCCGAAGCAGCGTTTGTAGAGCTCAAAGCCCTGCTTTCCACCCAGCCGGTGCTTGCTGCTCCAACCAGCAAGGAGCCTCTACTACTATACATTGCAGCCACTGGACAAGTTGTCAGTACAGTACTCACGGTCGAGCTGGAAGAAGAAGGTAAAGCCTACAAGGTTCAGTGCCCAGTATACTATATTTCTGAAGTCTTGACTCCATCCAAGCAGAGATATCCGCATTATCAGAAGCTTGTTTATGGAATTTACTTGACCACGAAGATGGTTGCACATTATTTCTCAGATCATTCGATTACAGTCGTCACGACACTCCATTGTCAGAAATTCTGAACAACAGAGATGCAATTGGTCGAGTGGCAAAATGGGCAATTGAACTCCTTCCATTGGATATCAAGTTTGAGGCAAAGAAAGCAATCAAGTCCCAAGCAATAGCAGATTTCCTCGCCGAGTGGGTTGAGCAGCAACAACCGACTGAGATTCACTCGGAGCATTGGACTATGTTCTTGATGGATCCAAGATGCTGAATGGTTCTGGTGCTGGGGTAGTCCTGGTATCCCCCCGAGGCAACAAGCTCAGTTACGTTCTCCAGATTCACTTTGATTCCTCCAACAATGAAGCTGAATACGAGGCACTTTTGTATGGGTTGCGTATGGCCATTTCACTCGGCGTCCGTTGCCTAATGGTTTACGGCGACTCAGATTTAGTGGTCAATCAAGTGATGAAAGAGTGGGACATCAGGAGCCCAGCCATGACTGGCTATTGCAATGCGGTAAGAAAGTTAGAAAAGAAGTTTGAAGGGTTAGAGCTCCACCATATACCCCGACTGAAGAATCAAGCAGCTGATGACTTGGCGAAGATAGGTTCTAAGAGGGAGTCCATTCCCAGCAATGTGTTCTTAGAGCATCTTCACACACCGTCAATTCAAGAGGATCCTTTCACAGAAGAGCCCCTGCAACCGAAAAGTTCTACCGATCTGACTGAAGTCGAGATCCCAGCCGTGGTCGACCTGATCATGGAGGTTTTGGTAGTCATCCCCGATTGGACGGTGCCATATATTGCATATCTGCTCAGAAAAGAACTTCCAGAAGAGGAAGATGAGGCCCGTCAGATTGTTCGTCGATCCAAAACGTTCACCGTGATAGGTGGACGGCTTTTCAGAGAGAGTGTTACTGGAGTTGCTCAGCGATGCTTCATGCCAGAAGAAGGTCGAATGATCCTCAATGATATCCACTCGGGGACCTGTGGACACCATGCGTCCTCTCAGACCATCATGGCCAAAGCATACCGAGCGGGATTTTATTGGCCACGAGCAAATGAGATGGCAAAAGATATAGTCGACAAATGTGAAGGCTGTCAGTTCTACTCCAACATGTCCCACAAGCCTGCATCAGCCTTGAAGACCATTCCACTTGTCTGGCCATTTGCTGTTTGGGGATTGGATATGGTTCGGCCCCTGAGGACCAGCAGAAGTGGTTTCACTCATTTGCTTGTAGCATTCGACAAGTTCACTAAATGGATCGAAGCCAAACCCATCAAAAATCTTGATTCAAGCACTGCCATCAGTTTCATCAGAGAGCTGACATTTAGATATGGAGTCCCTCACAGCATTATCACGGATAACGGCTCCAACTTTGATTCTGATGAGTTCAGAGCATTTTGCGCTTCCCAAGGAACTCGGGTCGACTACGTGTCTGTCGCGCATCCACAGTCGAATGGGCAGGCAGAGAGAGCAAATGGTTTGATCCTCCAAGGGCTGAAACCCCGATTGATGCGGGACCTCAAGCATGCGGCTGGTGCTTGGGTGGATGAGTTACCATCAGCCCTTTGGGGATTGAGAACAACACCAAACTGGTTGACTGATCAGACTCCTTTCTTCATGGTCTATGGGGCTGAAGCCGTGCTGCCGAGTGATCTGCTTCACAACGCACCCCGAGTAGAACTCTTCTCAGAAGCTGAAGCTGAACAAGCTCGACAGGATGCTGTTGATCTTCTAGAAGAAGAAAGAGAGATGGCCTTGATCTGGTCGACCATTTATCAGCAAGACCTCCGTCGATTCCATGCCAGAAACATGAGAGGTCGAGCATTTCAGGAAGGAGACCTTGTGCTCCGAGTGGACCAGCAACGACCTCACAAGCTTGCTCCTGCTTGGGAAGGTCCCTTCATCATCACCAAAGTACTCCACAACGGAGCATATCATCTTTACAATGTGGAACACAAGAAAGACGAACCACGCGCTTGGAATGCAGAGCTGCCCCACCATTTTTATACTTAAACATTCGGTCTGATGAGATGTAATAAGAAGTACCTTTCAGTTTGTTTATCAAAGACACAGTTTTACAGTCTATTAAATGATTGTTGCTACATATGCCTGTGTTCAAAAAAACCCCAGTGGGTGGCTTAGCCGCGAATCCGATTCGCCTAAGTTTCAAAAACAAACTCCGAGTGAAGAGCAACACTCTCACTCGGAAACTTAGCCGCGAACCTGATTCGCCTAAGTTTAAAAAAAACCAGTGGGTGGCTTAGCCGCGAATCCGATTCGCCTAAGTTTCAAAAACAAACTCCGAGCGAAGAGCAACACTCTCACTCGGAAACTTAGCCGCGAACCTGATTTGCCTAAGTTTAAAAAATCCTACCGAGTGAAGAGCAATCCTCTCACTCGGGGGCTTAGCTGCAGTCCCGTACTCGCCTAAGTTTAAAAAATCCTACCGAGTGGAGAGCAATCCTCTCACTCGGGGGCTTAGCTGCAGTCCCGTACTCGCCTAAGTTTAAAAAATCCTACCGAGTGATGAGCAACCCTCTCACTCGGGGGCTTAGCTACAGTACCGTACTCGCCTAAGTTTAAAAAATCCTACTGAGTGAAGAGTAATCCTCTCACTCGGGGGCTTAGCTGCAGTCGCGTACTTGCCTAAGTTTAAAAAATCCTACCGAGTGATGAGCAATCCTCTCACTCGGGGGCTTAGCTGTAGTCCCGTACTCGCCTAAGTTTAAAAAATCCTACCGAGTGATGAGCAACCCTCTCACTCGGGGGCTTAGCTGCAGTTCCGTACTCGCCTAAGTTTAAAAAAAATCCTACCGAGTGAAGAGCAATCCTCTCACTCGGGGGCTTAGCTGCAGTCTCGCACTCGCCTAAGTTTAAAAATCCTACCGAGTGAAGAGCAACCCTCTCACTCGGGGGCTTAGCTGCAGTCCCGTACTCGCCTAAGTTTAAAAAAACCTCCGAGTAAAGAGCAATCCTCTCCCTCGGAGACTTGGACACACTCTCCGTCTTGATCCGCAAAGACGATGAGATGCAGGTCCTCCGCGACCCTCTCTTCGGAGCTGCGCCACAAATACAATGTGCGCTCCATCCCGATTCGCAAGGACGACGAGGTGCAGGTCGTTTGCGACCCTCTCTTCGGAGCTGCATCACGTGTACAAAAGTCTGTTCCGAGTGAAGAAACAAGTTCCACTCGGAGACAAAGGCAAGCATATTCAAGGAAAAACCAAGTTTAGATAAATCCCACGAAGTTCCGAACCGCAGATAAAAGTACTCGTGCATCAGGCCCGAAGGAGTTTAACGGTTACAAAATCACTCGGCATTCCGATGCAAATTTAATCAAGACTTAAAGTTTGTTCACTCCGCGGGAGGAGGGCTGGCAGGCTCGACGAACTCATCTAAGTCGATCCCATCCGCAATACGGGTGGCTGCCTCGATAAAGGTCTCCATGAAAGACTGGAAGTCAAGCTTCTTGGTATTGGACACTTTGAGTGTGGCAAGTTTATCTTCCTTGGCCTCCTTACAATGGATGCGAACCAGAGACAGAGCCACATCGGCACCACATCGGGCGGATGACTTCTTCCATTCCTGCACTCGACCAGGGATTTCATTAAGTCGAGTCATCAGAGACTCGAGATCATTCTGGAATGTCACCCTTGGCCAGAGCGCCGTGTCAATCCGCGACACCGCCACCTTCAGTCGTGCAAGGTAGTCCATGGCGCCGGCAAGGCGAGATTCTAGTCGGAGCACGTTCATGGCAGCTTCGTCCTTAACAGGGGAGTTGATGGGGTCCAAGCTCGTCTCAATTCGCCCAGTCTCTTCCTCAAAGTTTTGACAGAATTCTGCACACACAATAAAGCGACGAGTCAACAGCTATATGATGAGTCGACAACCGCAAATCAGTTGAACAGGGGAACACACCTTCAAGCATAAGGAACAACTTCTTGGCGAGTCCTCCCAGATAAACCTCCAGCTCGTCTCTCTTCCGAGTGAGATCTCCAACTTTGTTGGTCAAAGTCGCCTTGTCCTTCTTCAGCTGCACAACTTCCTTGTTGGCCTCGCCGATCGCAGTCTTCAGTTTGGCGTTTTCTTCTTCTAACTTGCCGACTGAAGCCAGCTTCTTGTCAGCAAGTTCGGTTTTTTCTCGCGCCATCTTCTGAGCTGCAGCAAGGTCAAGGTCCTTCTGTTCCAGCGCCTGCTTCATTTTTTCTAAAGAAATAACATTCTTCAGGCGAGCTTGGAGTTGTCTGTTTTCACTACGCACATCTGCTCGAGTAGTGTCACTCGGTGCAACGAATGAAAAGAAAATATGACAAAGCAAACCGTCGACAAGTCATTACCTCCCATGGCAGTGGCTTCATCCTGTGCCTTCTTTAAGTTCTCCTTGGCTAGTGACAGGTCGAGGTTGAGTTGGATCTGTTGTTTCTGCAAATCAGCGAACTGGCCCCCGAAGTCACAAGATTTCTGCGGTCAATGAATAAGACATGTCAATCGACTAGGGAAGAGATCAATTGCTTCCGAGCGAAAAAGATACAAGTTCAAGTCATTACAGTAAAAGAGTTCTAAGACCACTCCGAATCAAATATTTAACAGTAGTCTCGGGGACTACACCCAGTGGGTGCACTTGGCGTGCCCCCACTAGTTCTGCTTTCCACTCGACGTGACCTAAAACCCAGAGAGAGAGAAGTGTGGCAATACTTGTTCTCAGACCACCGCCGACTGCCCGCAGTCGACCGCGGTCTCGGGGACTACACCCAGTGGGTGCACTTGGCGTGCCCCCACTGGCCTGGATCCCACTCGGCACGACCAGTCTAAACCGAGTGGAAGAGCTGTAAAGTGATATTTTTGTTAAAGACCCCCGCCGAATCAAACATTCGACGGCGGTCTCGGGGACTACACCCAGTGGGTGCACTCTGCGTGCCCCCACTGACTTAAAGATACACTCGACACGACATGGTCGACTCAAGTGAAAGAATTATACAGCAAAAGTTTAAACACCCAATGGGTGTACAGAGGCAAGGTGCAGACTCATGATAGATGCACATTAAAAGTTTCAAGATACTCATCCACAGACATCTTACGAATAATAAAGCAGCAGTTTTTCGAGTACCATGTCCTAGCAGAGCAAGAGTCAAGCCGGAGATCAGTCGGAAATCAACTAACCTGGACGTTAGCCTGGAGGGCTGAACTGGCGTCATAAGCAGCTTGGCTGGCATCATGCACCACCTTCATCTGCTCCATCATAAGGCCTGCCTGGCGTATGGCTTCCTTAGCGGCACTTACTGGATCCTCCGGGGCAGGATGGGCAGCGAAGAGTGAAGCTGTTGGAACAGTCGAAGCTGTCACAGGATCTGAGGCATGAAGTTGTATGGACGAAGCAGGGACTTGAGCGGTCGACGCTGAAGGACGAGCAGTCGACACAGGAGGAGCAAAAGAAACGGAAGCCCGAATCGGATCTCCGGATCGCTGGATCACTGATTCCGGCTCCGATGTCGACTGAGGCACCTTGCTGGTGGGCACCTTCCTGCTCAAAGTCCTGCTTTTCCTCCCTGTGGTCTTCTGGGGCACATCTTCATCGTCGTCCGGTAACTCAATGACGTTTTGTGGCGCTACAAATAATTCGACCATAAAGGTTCAGTTGACCGATGGATCAATCAACAAGATAAAGACGAATTTACAGAGTCATACCTGCTTTAGAAGTGGCTGCGTCTTCAGTTTCCTCGTCATCTCCATCCTTGTAGATGTCCATGGAAGTCCCCGAAGTGGTAGCACTGCAAGTTTCAGAACTCGCTCGGTCAGGCGGGTGAATGAATCGGCAACAAGTACAGGAGTACCTGAGCAAAAGGTGAAAACAAAGCACTTACGCAGAGGCAATGGGAATGTTAATCTTGATCCTAGGCAGGGCCTTCCGAGGCTTTGGAGGCTCAACCTTGAGCTGCTTCGCGGCCTTTTCAGTCAGAACAGGAGAGGAAGTCCGAGTGCACTTTGAGGTCTGTGCAGTTGCTTTGCCACGGATACTCGCCGGATCATGGGTTTGCTTGGAGCGTCTTTCAGAGCGAGGTGGGGAGTCGACTTCTTCACCATCACTTGAGTCTTCGTACTCCTCCTCGTCTTCTTCATTGGATTTCCCCTCACCGCTTTCACCTCCGCTCGCCTCTCCTTCCTGGTCCTGCTCTCCATTGGGCATCGAGTACATCTCAGTATAAATCTGCAAGTCAAAGAATCGCATAAACATCAGCCGAGCACAAAGACAGTTACAAATCAGAGCAAAAGACACTCGGCAATAAATGTCAAACCTTGTCTGGTTCGTTGGAGGAGTCGAATGGTTGAATTCTCCTGGACCCCCTAGGGTTGTCTTTGTTTCCTGTGATGCCCTGCAACCACTGCTCCACCGTCTCCTCGGTGACTTCCTTCGGGTGAATCCGAGTGGTGTCCTCAATGCCCGAGTACATCCACATAGGATGATCGCGAGCCTGGAGTGGCTGGATGCGTCGACTGAGAAACACCTCCAGCAAATCCATGCCAGTCACGCTGTCACGGACTAATTGGACTACTCGTTCAACCAACATGTTCACCTCTACTTTCTCTGCTAAAGTTACTTTCAATGAGGAGGGCTGCCGTACCTGCTCCATGGAGAAGGGAGGAAGACCAGTCGACTGCCCAGGAGTCGGTTGGTCCTTACAGTAAAACCAGGTCGACTGCCACCCTCTAACTGAATCGGGAAGAGTCATAGCTGGAAAAGTACTCCTGCCCCTCATCTGAATCCCTAGACCTCCGCACATCTAAATCACGTGCGTCCTCTCGTCACTCGGATTAGCCTTTTTCACAGACTGGGAACGGCAAGTGAAGATATGTTTGAAGAGACCCCAATGCGGTCGACAACCCAGGAAATTCTCACACATAGACACAAATGCAGCGAGATATATGATGGTGTTGGGGGAAAAGTGATGAAGTTGAGCTCCGAAAAAGTTTAGGAAACCCCGGAAAAATGGATGAGGGGGCAAAGAGAAACCGTGGTCAACATGGGTCGCGAGGAGGACGCACTCACCCTCCTGCGGCTGCGGCTCGGTATCGTTGCCCGACAGCCTCCAAGTTCTGCAGGCAATCAAGCCCCCTTCAGCCAGATCCTCCAGATCTTCCTGCGAGATCGTGGACCGGATCCAATCGCCCTAGATCCAGCCGGGCGGCAGGCCGGTCCTCGACGATGACCCCCCGACTCGCTTTCTTGCCCTTCGCCGCCGCCGTCGCCTTCTTTGCACGCTCCAGAGCCGCCGTCTTGTCCTTTCCCATCGCAGCGGGCTACGCATGGATGGGGCAGCAACGTCGAGAGTGGAGGCGGTCGCGGAGGGAAAGCTGAGGAGGAAGAAGGGGAATGGGGAACACTGTGCAGAACGCATCGGCCTCGATGCCTTATATAGGCCCATTTCCGAGTGGCTGACTCGTGGGCCCCAGTGATCCTGTCAAATCCTGCAACAGTCGTGCGCTGGGCACGTGGCGAAAAAGGCGGCATGGGAATCGAGGCGCCCTTGCCTAGTTCATTCCATTTACTGCGGTGCCCTCTGCCCCGCGCGCTTCCCCAAATTTCAAATTATGTGAGATCCGGGAACGGCAGTACAACCAATCGCGCCGAAGATTTCATACCACTCCAACACTCGAAAACATATCAGCATGAGTTTACTCGACAGACTCTGAATGGATCAAGGTGACTGAGAATAAAGTTGAAGTTTCAGCATGGTTCGCTAGCCCAGGAAAAATGCCCCCGGAGCATAAGAATCGGGTAGGAACCACCTTCAACTCCATCCTCACTCGGGCCCCGAACCATTCGAGGGCTAATGACGATGACATGTACCTAGGGTAGGGTAATGGGCCTGACCTAGACACCCTTCCCAAAGACACTGTCCTACAGTCAAAAGTATTCAAAGAACAACAACATTCACTGACTGAAATCACCTCAGAGTGCATCCCACTCGACCAACAGTTCCACTCGGATAACCCAATTCCATTCAACCATATCAGAAATCACTCGGAGTACAGAAGATCTAAAGTCTCTCAGGATGGCAACAATCAAGCATTCACTCCGTAGTCTTAATGATCATTTACATGTCTTTATTGTTGGCGTTACCAGTAACGCCTCATCTTTATGTACATTAAACCCTTTGTAACCTGGGTTGGCCGGGGTCTTGGCGCACTCTACATAAGCCACCCCCCCTCCACTGGCACAGGGGTTCGCACCCCCTGTAACTTCACGCATAATCCAGTCGACCGCCTCCGGGCACCGAGACGTAGGGCTTTTACTTCTTCTGAGAAGGGCCTGAACTTGTAAATCTTGCGTGCACAACCTCATCATAGCTAGGATCGTGCCTCCTCCTACAAACCCTCTATTCTACTGTCAGACTTACTCCCACGACAGGAAGGGATCCCACAACAGCCAAATTCGAAGGGAGACAGCTAGTACATGCTATCCTGACAAAAGTAGTCTTCGCCTGTGAAAGCCTCTGGTCGTGACGCCGTGGTGGGCTCGGTGATGACCTCCGTCCTGCCGTCCTGGCGGTCTTGGTCTTGTTGCATGGGAATGGAAACCTTTGGCTGATTCCTATAGACTCCGCACCTGCGCTTACCTCTTTAGCACCAAAGAGGAAACTAGTACACTGCGCCTGCTGGCGCCTGCCTGGCCTTGGTCGTCATGGCTTGCGTCACCCGAACCTCACGAGGTGAGGGTTTGCATAGAGATCTCCGCTCCTCGGGAGCCAGCCCGAGGAGGCCGCTCCTCGTGGAGGTCTTGGTGTTGTCCGCCTCGCGAGGCTTGGCCCCTCACGAGGGTCTTGAGTTGTTGTCGCTGAAGCTGGGCCGTACCAGGCCATCGATGGAGCCACGCCATGGGCCGCAGGCAGGCAAGTCTGGGTACCCCCGTTCCCAGAACGCCGACATGATCAGCCAAGTTTGTCTTCTCCACCTCTGCTTTCAGTTCAGTAAGAACCTGTTTTGCACTGACCAATTGGGAAAGTGCATCCTCCTTTGCCAACACCATCTTAGCAAAGTGTAATTCAAAAAATTGGAGCTCATTCTCCATCTTCCTCTTTTTTCCCGCATCTTGAAATATTCTTGAGCGTTGACAACACTTTCTCTAAGCCTATCTCTGTTATCTTCCTCATACATGCTCCAGAGCTTTGCTAGGCACATCTTCAAAGACTGTGGCCACTCTTGATCAACCTACTCCGGGTAAGAACACTTTCGTTCATCCTATAATATTTAAAACTATATCAGTAACAATTGTAGGGAAAATGGGTTTCTAGCAACATAGAAAATCAGCACATACATATTTTGAAAAACTAAAGAAACATGTTAATTATGACATATCTTCCAAAAAAGATCGGATTTCTTGTAAAGTTATTTCACAGCTAAATTCGTGTTTTCCTCGATTTAATAGAAAATAGAAAGACTTCATGATGAGCAATCATCAGGTTAAGATGGATCTAAACCAATCCATTTTTTTCCGAAAACATATCTTGTGGACGGCCTAAAGCACTCATGGTATCATTATGAATGTACAAGCCAAAACTGTGAAAACCTAGAAATATACATACCCAGTTAAGGTGGGATATGATTGCATCGCGGTGTCTAAGGACGCACTGATCGAGCGCCCTTGCGCTGAAGATGAACGGGGCTAAGCGGTCTGCCAAAGCTGTGGGATGTCAAAATGCATCGGTAGGGGAGCGTTCCGCCTTAGAGGGAAGCAACCGCGAAAGCGGGGGTCGACGAAGCGGAAGCGAGAATGTCATCTTGAGTAATGAAAACATTGGTGAGAATCCAATGCCCCGAAAACCCAAGGTTTCCTCCGCAAGGTTCGTCCACGGAGGGCGAGTCAGGGCCTAAGATCAGGCCGAAAGGCCATGGATCAATCAGTTCAAGGAATTTACTCCTAACAAATTCTTATAGGAATTCTGGTAGAATTAGAGAGCATTCCTTTTCGGGAGCGATTCATCCTTCCCGAACGCAGCATACAACTCCCCGTTGTACTGCGCTCTTCAAGTGTGCTTCTTCCCCCTTCTCCCTCTTATGCTTTGGAAGAAGCTTGTACAGTTTGGGAAGGGGTTTTTTGAGAGAAAAGAAGAATCTACTTCAACCGATATGCCCTTAGGCACGGCCATGCATAACATAGAAATCAATGTCTTACTTCGTAGATTCGAGAGAATAGGAGAACAGTAGCCTGACAAACAGTCGGTTCAGTCCGATTCAGGTGCCAATTCAGGTGCCTAATCAAATAGAACCCTTATGGATTTCGCGGGCGAATATTTACTCTTTCCTGTCTTATTTGTTAATTTATAAGAAAAGCATTCCACGACCTCCCAAGGGGCAGTTAAAAAAAAGAAAGCTCTTCCTTGAATTTACTTTATTTTTATTCCTTTTTCGAACTCCAACCAAAGTAGATTCGAAGACGAGTCACTGTTTATCAAAGAAAAATTCCATTATCAGCTCACTCTTCATCAATCCCTAAGGATCGATCTAGCAATCATGGAATCTATATTCTGTTTACTGAAACACATGAAATTCTAGGGAACTCCACATCGTTGTTGTTCTTGTTTCTTTAGTCCCCTTAGTAATCCCTATACCGGTCATGTTTCTTGGATTATTTACAAGCGGTATTCAAGCTCTTATTTTTGCAACATTAGCCGCAGCCTATAGTTCACGAACTAATAAGGTTATCAAATGAATTGTAATCACAATTGAAATCATTGAGAAAGAGAAAATTATTCTAAGAATAAGGAAAGAGTATAAAACAAATGGAAAATGTGTGATATGCCTTGAATAGTTCCGTGGAAGAAAGTTCGATATATTTCTTGCTGAAAGTATCCCTGATCCCACTGATAACGAGTAGGCCCAAATAATTCGATTGGGGTCGTTGCTGACCCATACCACATAGTTCCAGCAACTACGAAAGCTGCAAAAAAACAGCCTGCACTTGTCCTATCATACCTTTTTCGTGTATACGAAATAGTGGACTTGACTAACTCAATTCTTAGGAAATCGCGAATAAGATAATTTCTGTAAGTCCTCAAAATGGGATGACGAAAAAACTTTTTGTCCAAACACTAATTGGTCGTGTATTAGCAGACGATATATATATCGGTTCACGATGCATTGCCGCGCGAAATCAAGATATTGGTTAATTCCTTTTGCATTTCTTCCATGATTAATTGGAATTCCAATTAATTATTTTGGCTGACTATTTTTACATAAATAATAAGTAAAAAAGCAGTAGGAACTAGCACAAGGAAAGAGCAATAGGCCAAACCATCCTACAAAAACGAAACGGTCCCTTCGTAACCAGTCATCCATAGTATCATTTTCTGTATAACAGGATTCTTAGTTTCTCGTTGGGCTTCTTCGGGACATTTTCCATTAAGTAATTTATATGAGTCATTGATCTTCCTTTCATGGGCTCTGTATATTCTTCATACCATTCCTAAAATAGATTATTTGGATCGCTCCTATTATTACTAACCAGGGCGAAAATAGATAATGAGCATGAGGTAACAATTCCATGTTGATCCGAATCAATGAATAACATATAGCTTACCTATAGAAAAAAAAGTAATTATGTTTCGGAACCAGGCAAAACCAGATTGACTTCTTACTTAAATGAAATTATTTTATTCTTTTAGTTGGAGTTGGTGGAACCTTAGGTGGTTCTCGGAAGAAGATAGTGAAAAAAATTATCCCTAAAGTCAAGTTTAGTAATAAGCATAACGGCCCTATTGTTCCGATGGAGAGAAGAACCTATAATTAGCTTTTCGGGAAATTTCCAAACGAACAATTTCAATGAAATCTTTCAATTTCTCATTTTATTATGTTCAACTTTATGTATTCCTCTATCCGTAGAGTACATTGAATGTACAGAAATGGCTATAACAGAGTTTCTGAATGATATAAATACTACTGTTGCTTTAGCTTTACTCACGTCAGCGGCATATTTTTATGCTGGTCTTAGCAAAAAAGGATTGAGCTATTTCGAGAAACTGAGATTGTAGAGCAGGTACTAGTATCGTGGATTGATGCATTTCAATTAAAAGACCCGACGAGCAGTATGGGCTAACGAGGCCTGGGGATCCTATTGGAATTGGGATCCTAAGGAAACTTGGGCATTTATTACTTGGACCAATGAGTCTACCGCTTACAAGAAAAGATCTCATGATAGTCAATATGGGCCCTCAACACCCATCAATGCATGGTGTTCTTCGACTGATCGTTACTCTCGATGATATTTATTCCTTTTTCTAATCAGAATTAGCACGCCCTAATCGACCCCCCGGAGGAGTATGCGCTTCTAAAAGATCTTTAATACTGTGCCCAATTCCGAAGTGTTTTTTTATACTAATTAAAACTTGCTATCTATGGAGCAATATGGATAAAAGAAAGTAAGTATTTATCCGGGAAGCCTCCGCCAAGATCCAATTTATTTAGGAGAAAGTTCATGACACTGAGCCGTTGGTACTTCTACTTCGATCGCTCGCCTTTACTTTAGGATTTAGATAGCCCCTCTGGTCTATAAAATAAATCTTTTCTTACCATGCTAATAGCGCCTGAACCAAATGTATTTATTTTGATTAGGATCCTATTCTACGGTTACGACTACAATAATCATTATTTACTTTGCGAGGACGTAAGTGTGTCAGACTGCCCGCGAGGATATATAGCCCGGAGACGACGAACAAAAATGCGTTCATTTGCCTCAAACTTTAGAGGGGCTCATTTAAGACTTAATCGTCCATGATATAATATAACCAAATTGGATAGATCTTCCACCAGTTTAGCTAAGAAAGAATAGATACAGAGGTGGATAATAGATCGAACCTTTATTATAAATGGAATATACCAAATTGTGATCAATCAAATATTGCTAAGTCCTGGTATTTACTACCGCTCGGAATTAGATCATAAGGGAGTGAGAAGCAAAAATGTTCTGATAAAGACGTTCTTCAGTAATATCATCATGACTTTCGAAATCATGTGCGGTAGCAATACCAAACCAAATACGACGAGTAGTGGGGTCCTGAGCTAAGCCTTGGCTAAGCCTTGGCTAAACCTGGGCCTGGTCACTGCGACCCCCTTTTGTGAGGGGGCACCCCTTCTCCCGAAGTTACGGGGCTATTTTGCCGAGTTCCTTAGAGAGAGTTGTCTCGCGCCCCTAGGTATTCTCTACCTACCCACCTGTGTCGGTTTCGGGTACAGGTACCTTTTTGTTGAAGGTCGTTCGAGCTTTTCCAGGGAGTATGGCATCGGTTACATACTTTAGCGCCGTAGCGCCTGAAAAAAATCCAAAAGGGTTTCTATTTAATGATGAAATTAAAATGGATAAATAGAAAAGGCTTTTTGGATTTTTTAAAAATTTCTAGAATGAAAGTCTAATGTGCAAATGAATTAATTGCTACTAAGATAACAACCAAATTTAGAAACATCACAAGCTATAATTAACTGCAAAGACGCTACAAGTTCTTAGTCATGTACTATAAATAACAAATTGAACATTTTATGAGGAAGCTAAATATAACTGCAAAAGCATAGCGATAGTGTTTGGATGGCCTCAAATTGATACTAACAGTTGTGTACATGCACAAATTTAGTAATATAGAACTAATAGAACGAAGGCCATCCACTATGTATGCCAAAACCGGTGTCAAGACAACTCTTGCTACATTTGGCACCGGTGCCCTGCACTGCCGAGCTGATACCAGAGGAAAAATTCAGGGAACCGGACTCCGAAGCACCCAGTTGCTCCGATGCCCAGTTCCTTCGTGCCATAAAGTTTTAGTATTTTACTGCTTGGTTGCTCGGATGTGTGGAGCAAAGTTGGCTGCACAAACTGCTGAAGCGGTGCCAAATAATTTTCTATTGGCACCGCTGATGAGATGGCAACATTTTTAGATACTAGGTAGAAACTATGACACTGTCTTAATCACATCCAGCATAACATAGCACAGTGAGAGTGTCTGAATCACATCTAACAAATGATTTGTAACAACGGAAGTGGGGCTAACCTTCTCTGCACATGACAGAAAATTCCTCCCACTGTCCACGGATTCAAACGCAACTAGCTTCACATATGGAGATTGATGGTGATAACGAGCAGGCAGATCTTCAGCCACCCCGCTCCATTCGTTGCAAGTGATGGTCCTAGGGAGCTACAAGAGGAAGAAATGACTCAAATCGGCCGCCAGGTTAAAATCCTTAATTCCAAATCATAACCTGGGAGAGAGGAGAGAGGCATACCCGGGTGGTGAAAGAGTTGTCGGAGGAGGAGGAACCGCTGGAGAGGTCATTGAAGAAGACCATGGCAACCGCGGCGCTCGGATGCGAGACGGCGAGAGCGAGGAAGCGGCTATAGCTTGGAAAGGAAGGAAGGAGGAAACGGGGGAAATGTGACTTATGGTCGGGGAGAAAAGGGGGTGGGGAGGGTGGGAAGAGTTAGATATTTCGGCGGTAGCCAAAAATTTCGAAAGGTGGAGGGAAACTTTGCGCGCGGTGCCGCCGGACACCATTCACTTTGAACGAATGTGTGCATCTCGAATTATTCTTCTGCTTTACACGCATGCGATGAGTTTGATCATTCAAATTTTGGTTGAAATTTCCCTGGGTACTGTGCTCATCCATGTCATTGCATAATTTAACATCGCTTGCTAATTTTCGTACACAAAAGAGCCTACAGCACACAGACCACACTTACTGAATCGAGCAATTTTAGTAATTAAATAGAGCCAGTTAACCTAAATATTGCTCTAACAAAATACCAGCGTTATAAACAAAGGCTAAGTACACATAATTTTAACAGAGCCGCCGGTGCGATGATACGTCCATTTTGCATCATGTTTACCTACTGCTATTTATAATGTTTTTATGCATAATAATGCTTTTGGGAGTAATTCTAATGCCTTTTCTCTCATAATATGCAAGGTTTACACAAAGAGGGAGAATACCGGCAGCTGGAATTCTGGACCTGAAAAAGCACGTCAGAGCTACCTATACTGCACAACCCCAAATAAGCTGAAACTTCACAGCGATTTTTTTATGGATTATTTAAGAATTAATGGAGCAAATAACTACCAGAGGGGGCCCACCAGGTGGGCACAATCCACCTGGGCACGCCAGGGAGCCCAGGCGCGCCCTAGTGGGTTGTGCCCTCCTCGGCCCACCTCTGGTGCCCCTCTTCTGGTATATAAGTCATTTTGACCTAGAAAAAATGAGGGGAGGACTTTCGGGATGAAGCGCCACCGTCTCGAGGTGGAACTTGGGCAGAAGCACTTTTGCCCTCCGGTGGAGCGATTCCGCCGGGGGAACTTCCCTCCCGAAGGGGGAAATCATCGTCATCGTCATCACCAACAACTCTCCCATCTTTGGGAGGGCCATCTCCATCAACATCTTCAACAGCACCATCTCCTCTCAAACCCTAGTTCATCTCTTGTGTTCAATCTTCGTACCGGAACCTTAGATTGGTACTTGTGGGTGACTAGTAGTGTTGATTACATCTTGTAGTTGATTACTATATGGTTTATTTGGTGGAAGATTATATGTTCAGATCCATTATGCTATTTAATACCCCCCTGATCTTGAGCATGATTATTATTTGTGAGTAGTTACTTTTGTTCTTGAGGTCACGGGAGAAGTCATGTTGCAAGTAATCATGTGAACTTGATAAGTGTTCGATATTTTGATGATATGTATGTTGTGATTCCCTTAGTGGTGTCATGTGAACGTCGACTACATGGCACTTCACCATATTTGGGCCTAAGGGAATGCATTGTGGAGTAGTAATTAGATGATGGGTTGCTAGAGTGACAGAACCTTAAACCCTAGTTTATGCGCTATTCCGTAAGGGACCTATTTGGATCCAAAAGTTTAATGCTTTGATTATATTTTATCTTAATACTTTTCTCGTAGTTGCGGATGCTAGCGAGGGGGTTAATCATAAGTAGGAGGTTTGTTCAAGTAAGAACAACACCTAAGCACCTGTCCACCCACATGTCAAATTATCAAAGTAGCGAACACCAATCATACCAACATGATGAAAGTGATATGATGAAATTCCTGTGTACCCTCAAGAACGCTTTGCTTATCATAAGAGACCATTTTGGCCTGTCCTTTGCCACAAAAGGATTGGGCTACCTTGCTGCACTTTATTTACCGTTACTATTACTTGCTCGTTACAAATTATCTTGCTATCAAACTACTCGTTACCGACAATTTCAGTGCTTGCAGAGAATACCTTGCTGAAAACTACTTATCATTTCCTTCTGCTCCTCGTTGGGTTTGACACTCTTACTTATCGAAAGGACTACGATTGATGCCCTATACTTGTGGGTTATCACGCGACGCCCTATGCCTCGCCGCTGTAAGATGAGACGTCGATGACTTGTCCTGGCGACAAGCCGCCATTGGTGGACTCCGTGTCCCCTAGGCTGAAGTCGACCACGTCGTCGTCATCGTCCTTGTCCTCAGCGCCACCCTGAAGGTTGTAGTACTTGTAGTAGTGGCTGCGCCAGAGCTTGCATTGGTACTCCACCACCAATTCCTCGACGGACAGGCTCTTCTCTACCTCCTCCTCAGCCACGCACAACTCCACCTCCCGGCGCTCCTGGATCTCCGCCGCCTCCTGCATCTCCAGCTCCCACTCGGAGATCTCATGAGGAAGCAGGTGCTCCATGGCCTTCGCCGCCTTTTTGGACGTGGGTTCCGAGGAGGCCTGGAATATCTTGGCGTGGGCGTCCTCGATCTTGGCGTGGATGGCCTCGACCCGGTCCAGGGCGACATCGGCACCATAGACGGCTGCTCGAGCGCTCTAGGCGCTTGCAGCCGCTGTCGCAGTAGCTGCTGCAGCCGTCTCGGCTGCTACAGCTGCCCTGTCGGTTGCCGTAGACGCCCTCTCGGTGGATGCGGCCGCACTCAATGCGGTTGTGGCCGCGCTCTCGGCGTAGGCGGCCGCGCTCTCGGCGCGGGCGGTAGCGCTCGAGGAGGACGCGGCCACCGTACGGGCCCTCACGAAGCGTCTCCACGGCATCATTCTTTGCAAGAAGGGGTTGGGGAATGGGGATCGGGGAGTCGTGGATTTGGGGGTGACCGGCACTAGAGCAGATGAAGCCGGCGAAGCTTATGGAGTAAGACTTAAATAGACCCATGAATTTTTCATCGCAAACGGTTCATACAACAAACTGTGTGTGATGTTGTTGATTTTTTGTAATAGGTGTGAAAGACGAATTTGGAGTATAGTGGCAGCAGATGGTGTTTTAAATGTACAAGAAAATTTTGTACCGTTAAAATATACTAATACAACTGTCATGTTAAAATTTGGAAATTATAAGGGTTCATTTGACATTTTTAAGACATTTAAATGATTTTATAGCCATTTAATGACCGTAATACAAATTTGCACTACATGTACATGCAATAGCTAACCATAACGGTTTGAAAAATCATATTTGTGTACTTCTGTGCGAGTTAATTCCATGTGCAGTAAATTGGAAGGAATTTTTAAACATATTGGTGTCACGGCTTGGACACAAGCATTGAGTGCCATGGCATTTAAATTCCAAAAAATTCAAAAATGACTAGAAATACATGAAACCTTGCTTGACGTAATGGCATGGCACCAAGATGTTGTGGTAAAAAAATTGGCCTGTTTGGTGAAAGTTTGGACACACACCCCTCACAAACCCGGAGATGAAGCTAAGAAGAAGGTTTTCCCTTTATCTTTGAAGGGAAAATCATTGGCATGGTATAGGCTATGCGATGATATTGGATCTTGGAACTGGAATCTACTGAAATTGGAATTTCACCAAAAAATTTATCCTATGCATCTAGTTCATCGTGATCGGAATTACATATATAATTTTCGCCCTCGTGAAGGAGAAAGTATCGCTCTAGCTTGGGGGAGGCTTAAGTCAATGTTATATTCATGACCCAACCATGAGCTCTCAAGAGAAATTATCATTCAAAAATTTTATGCTCGGCTTTCTCGTGATGATCAATCCATGCTAGATACTTCTTGTAATGGTTCTTTTATGAAGAAGACTATTGAATTCAGGTGGGATCTTTTAGAAAGAATTAAACGCAACTCTGAAGATTGGGAACTCGACGAAGGTAAAGAGCCGGGTATTAAGCTTAAGTTTGATTGTGTTAAATCTTTTATGAATACCGATGCTTTTCACAAGTTTAGCACTAAATATGGACTTGGCTCTGAGATAGTAGCCTCCTTTTGTGAATCATTTGCTACTCATGTTGATCTCCCCAAGAAGTGGTTTAAATATCATCCACCTATTAAAGAAGAAATTAAAGAACCGGTTGTGATTAAGGATGAAACTATTATTTACAATGTTGACCCAGTTGTTCCTACTGCTTATATTGAAAAACCACCTTTCCCAGTTAGGATAAAGGAACATGCAAAGGTCTCAACCGTGGTCAATAAAAGTATTATTAGAGCACCTAAACCTGCTGAACAAATCAAAGTAGAACCTAGTGTTGCTATGGTTAAGGATCTCTTGGTAGAAAATATTGATGGGCATGTTATTTACTTCTGTGATGAAGCTGCTCGAAGTGCTAAACCCGATGAAAAAATAAACATAGACCTGTTGTTGGCATGCCTGTTGTCTCAGTTAAAATAGGAGATCACGGTTATCATGGTTTATGTGACTTAGGTGCTAGCGTGAGTGCTATTCCTTTTACCTTATACCAAGAAATTATGAATGACATAGCACCCGCTGAAATAGAAGACATAGATGTTACTATTAAACTTGCCAATAGAGACACCATCACACCACTTGGGATTGTTAGAGATGTTGAAGTCTTGTGTGGGAAAATAAAATACCCTACTAATTTTCTAGTTCTTGGTTCCCCACAAGATGAATTTTGTCCCATTATCTTTGGTAGACCTTTCTTGAACACTGTCAATGCTACTATAGATTGTCTTAAACAAACTGTCAGTGTTCACTTTGGAGATGAGCCTCATGAATTTAATTTTTCCAAGTTTAATAGGCAACCTCATAAGAAAGAATTACCTAATAAGGATGAAATAATTGGTCTTGCTTCTATTGCCGTTCCTCCTACTGATCCACTAGAACAATATTTGCTAGACCACGAAAATGATATGCTTATGCATGAAAGAAGTGAGATAGATAAAATTTACTTTGAACAACGACCTCTGCTCAAACACAATTTGCCTATTGAAACTCTAGGAGGTCCTCCTCCACCTAAAGGTGATCATGTGTTTCAATTAAAACAATTGCCTGACACTTTGAAATATGCTTATCTCGATGAGAAAAAGATATATCATGTTATTATTAGTGCTAACCTTTCAGAACATGAAGAAGAAAGATTATTGAAAATTTTGAAGAAGCATCGAGCTGCTATTGTATATACTCTTGATGATCTTAAGGGCATTAGTCCCACTCTCTATCAGCACAAAATTAATATGGAACCTGATGCTAAACCCGTTGTTGATCATCAACGATGTTTGAATCCTAAGATGAAAGAAGTGGTCAGAACTGAAATACTAAAGCTTCTGGAAGTAGGTATAATCTATCCCATAGCTGATAGTAGATGGGTGAGTCCCGTTCATTGTGTCCCCAAGAAAGGAGGTATTACCGTTGTTCCCAATGATAAAAATGAACTTATTCCACAAAGAATTGTTACCGGATATAGAATGGTAATTGATTTCAGAAAATTAAATAAAGCAACTAGAAAATATCATTACCCCTTGCCTTTTATTGATCAAATGCTAGAAAGATTATCAAAGCACACACACTTTTGTTTTCTTGATGGATATTCTGGTTTTTCTCAAATACCTGTTTCACAACCTGATCAAGAGAAAACCACTTTTACTTGCCCTTTTGGAACTTATGCATATAGACGTATGCCTTTTGGTTTATGCAATGCACCTGCTACCTTTCAAAGATGTATGACTACTATATTCTTTCATTTTTGTGAAAAGATTGTTGAGGTTTTCATGGATGATTTTTCTATATATGGATCTTCTTTTGATGATTGCTTAAGCAACCTTGATCGAGTTTTGCAGAGATGTGAGCAAATTAATCTTGTCTTGAATTGGGAGAAGTGCCACTTTATGGTTAATAAAGGTATTGTCTTGGGGCATAAAATTTCTGAACGAGGTATTGAAGTGGATAAAGCTAAAGTTGATGCAATCGAGAAAATGCCATGCCCAAAGGATATTAGAGGTATTCGTAGTTTTCTCAGTCATGCTGGTTTCCATAGGAGGTTTATTAAAGACTTCTCTAAAATTTCTAGGCCTCTTACAAATCTTTTACAAAAGGATGTTCCGTTTGTTTTTGATGATGATTGTGTAGAAGCCTTTGAAACACTTAAGAAAGCCTTAACTTCTGCACCTATTGTTCAACCACATGATTGGAACTTGCCTTTTGAAATTATGTGTGATGCTAGTGATTATGCTATTGGTGCTGTTCTAGGACAAAGAGTTGATAAGAAACTAAATGTTATCCATTATGCTAGTAAAACTCTAGACAGTGCTCAACGAAACTATGCTACTACTGAAAAAGAATTTTTAGCAGTTGTGTTTGCTTGTGATAAATTCAGATCCTACATTGTTGACTCTAAAATTACTGTTCACACTGATCATGCTGGTATAAAATATCTTATGGAAAAGAATGATGCTAAACCTAGACTCATTAGGTGGGTTCTCTTGCTACAAGAGTTTGATTTACATATAACTGATAGAAAAGGAGCTGAGAACCCCATAGCTGATAACTTGTCTAGGTTAGAAAATATTCTTGATGACCCACAACCTATTAATGATAGTTTTCCTGATGAGCAACTAGCTGCAATAAATGTTTCTCATAACACTCCTTGGTATGCTGACTATGCTAATTATATTGTTGCTAAATATATACCACCTAGTTTCACATACCAACAAAAGAAAAACTTCTTCTATGATTTAAGACATTACTTTTGGGATTACCCACATCTTTATAAAGAAGTAGTAGATGGTATTATTAGACGTTGTGTACCTGAGCATGAACAGGAACAAATCCTACGGAAATGTCACTTCGAAGCTTATGGAAGACATCATGCGGGAGATAGAAATGCTCACAAGGTATTGCAATCCGGTTTTTATTGGCCTACTCTCTTCAAGGATTCCCGTAAGTTTGTTTTATCTTGTGATGAATGTCAAAGAATAGGTAATATTGGTAAGCGTCAGGAAATGCCTATGAATTATTCACTTGCTGTTGAACCATTTGATGTTTGGGGTTTTGATTAAATGGGACCTTTTCCTTCCTCTAATGGGCATACACATATTTTGGTTGTTGTTGATTACGTGACTAAGTGGGTAGAAGCTATTCCAACTAGTAGTGCTGATCACAACACTTCCATTAAAATGCTTAAAGAAGTTATTTTCCCAAGGTTTGGAGTCCCTAGATATTTAATGACTGATGGTGGTTCACACTTTATTCATGGTGCTTTTCATAAAATGCTTGCTAATTATGATGTTAACCATAGAATTGCATCACCCTATCATCCTCAGTCAAGTGGTCAAGTTGAACTTAGCAATAGAGAAATAAAATTAATTCTACAAAAAACTGTTAATAGGTCCCAAAAGAATTGGTCTAAGAAATTGGATGATGCACTTTGGGCCTACAGAACAGCATATAAAAATCCTATGGGTATGTCTCCTTATAAAATGGTTTATGGAAAGGCTTGTCATTTGCCTCTTGAGTTAGAACATAAAGCATATTGGGCAATTAAAGAACTCAACTATGATTTCAAACTTGCCGGTGAAAAGAGGTTATTTGATATTAGCTCATTAGATGAATGGAGAACCCAAGCTTATGAAAATGCCAAGTTATTTAAAGAAAAAGTTAAAAGATGGCATGATAAAAGAATCCAAAAGCGGGAATTCAAAGTTGAAGAATATGTTCTTTTGTACAACTCTCGTTTTAGATTCTTTGCAGGAAAGCTTCTCTCTAAATGGGAAGGACCTTATGTTATCGAAGAAGTTTATCGTTCTAGAGCTATCAAAATAAATAATGCCAAAGGTACAAACCCGAAGGTGGTCAATGGGCAAAGAATTAAACACTATATCTCAGGTACACCTATTAATGTTGAAAGCAATATTATTCAAACCATGACACTAGAGGAACACATCAAAGAAACCTTCCGGAACACTCCAGAATAACTAAAAAAGAGGAGGTACGTGATACGATAAGTAAACGGACTCTGAAAAATCCGCAAAAATATTTTCTGTCAGTTTTGGAATATAACAAAAATTAGGAAAATAAGAAACAACTAGGAAGGCAACCCTGGTGGGCACAAGACACCAGCCAGGCGCGCCCAGGTGGGTTGTGCCCACCTCGGGTACCTTCCGGACTCCGTTTTTCTCTCGTTTGCTTGTTTCCCAAGATACAAAAAAATATATACCCCCCGAACCTATTGATCACCGTATCATGAAGAAATTTTCTGTTCTTCTTTCTTGTTGTTTCCTGACAGATCTGAAAAATATGTCATCCCAAGATTCAGAGGAGGAGAGCCCTGTTTCTTACCAGCCTTTGGATAAAAATATCTTCAAGGACACCTATCCCTATATATGGTTCACCGATGAGGAAGATGAAGATGAGCCAGTCCCTCCTCGGTTCGAGCAAGAAAGCAAGGAGGCATTATGCAAGAGGATAATAAAGCTTGAGATAGAGAATGATGAATTGAAGATAGATAACTTCTACCTCCGACACAAGCTGGAGAAGAAGGACAAGATTGCTACTACCTCATCACCACCACCACCTTCTTCACCACCAAAGGAGACTTGAGTTCATGGTATGGGCACTCCCCTTGGCTTGAGCCAAGCTTGGGGGAGGTGTCCCGGTATCGTATCACCACCACTATCTTTGCTTTCATCTATTTTAGTTCGATCCTTAGTTTTCCTATGATTTAGTTGAATAAAAGTTTAGTTCAATCCTTTCTTTTCGAGTGCTTGCTTAATGATCTATCTTTCGATGTAATCATGTTCGAGATATATAATAAAGAGTAGTTTAAGTTATTGTTTCTTTACTTTAATGTTGCAATAAAAAGAAAGGAAAATAAATGAAAAAGATCATATGCTAATCTTATGGTAAGTAATGACATCACATAAAAAAGTATGAGTAGTAAAATTTGTTGGAGATTGACAAACATAGCATTGGTCAATGATGCAATTCATGAAAGAATTAATAAGGGAAGAGAAGATTCACATGCAAATACACTATCTTGGACATCTTTTGTGATTGTGAGCCTCCATTAAATATTTTGTGTCAAAATAGTTGACGTTGGACAAGGAAGACAACGTAATGGTTTATGTTTGTTCATATTCACATAGAAGTTATATTGTCATAGATCCTTTAATATCTGGTGCTTGCTCAACATCTTTTCTAGCCAAAAATTCCGCACTAAGTAGAGATACTACTTGTGCATCCAAAACCCTTAACCCAAATCTTACTTTGAGAGTCCACCATACCTACCTATGGATTGAGTAAGATCCTTCAAGTAAGTTGTCATCGGTGCAAAAAGGTAATAAAAATTGCTTCTAAATGTGTTGGATCATTTAGTGTAAGAGAAAATTGAGCGTTGCACGAACTTGTGATGGCAAAATAATAAAAGCGACAGACTGCATAATAAAGGTTGCCATCATAAGGGGCAATGTAACATGAAGTTCTTTTGCATTAAGGGATTTGGCATACAAACAAATAAGCGCATGACAACCTCTGCTTCCCTCTGCGAAGGGCCTATCTTTTATTTTTATGCATTTACTTTTATGAAGAGTCAAAGTTTTCTTCCCTATTCCTTTTTATTTTCTCTTTTTGCAAGCATCATGTGGTGAGGAAAGATCTAGGCACATATATCCAGTTGAATATGAGTGGGCATGAGTTATTATTGTTGACATCACCCTTGAGGTGAATACGTTGGGAGGAGAAACTATAAGCCCCTATCTTTCTATGTGTCCGGTTGAAACTTGTTGTTCATGGGTATGCTGTGACTGTTAGCAATCATAGAAGATTAAATGATGGTTGAGTATGTGGACTTGCCTAAAGGTTCCGATACGTGACCCTTCCTGAAAATATAATGAATTGTAGTTGCAAAGTTGACTGAAAACATAGTTTGTTGGTTTTCAATAAGATTTATGCTTTATACTTCAATGTTGTGATGAATTGTTACTTGCTCATGAGAAGTTATATGATAATAGTTATGTGACAAAAGATGCTTGGTAATGTTTTATGTTAAAATTCCTTCCTGTTATAATAATATGCATGATGCTTCTATGTTCGTATTTTGTTTTTATCGACACCTCTCTCTCTCTCTAAGCATGTGGACATGTTTTTCGATATCGGTTTTTCGCTTGAGGACAAGCGAGGTCTAAGCTTGGGGGAGTTGATATGTCCATTTTGCATCATGTTTACCTGCTGCTATTTATAATGTTTTTATGCATAATAATGCTTTTGGGAGTAATTCTAATGTATTTTCTCTCATAATATGCAAGGTTTACACAAAGAGGGAGAATACCGGCAGCTGGAATTCTGGACCTGAAAAAGCACGTCAGAGCTACCTATTCTGCACAACTCCAAATAAGCTGAAACTTCACGTACATTTTTTATGGATTATTTAAGAATTATTGGAGCAAATAACTACCAAAGGGGCCCCACCAGGTGGGCACAACCCACCTGGGCGTGCCAGGGAGCCCAGGCGCGCCCTCCTCGGCCCACCTCCGGTGCCCCTCTTCTGGTATATAAGTCATTTTGACCTAGAAAAAATGAGAGGAGGTCTTTCGGGATGAAGCGCCGCTGTCTCGAGGCGGAACTTGGGCAGGAGCACTTTTGCCCTCCGGCGGAGCGATTCCGCCGGGGGAACTTCCCTCCCGGAGGGGGAAATCATCGTCATCGTCATCACCGACAACTCTCCCATCTTTGGGAGGGCCATCTCCATCAACATCTTCAACAGCACCATCTCCTCTCAAACCCTAGTTCATCTCTTGTGTTCAATCTTTGTACCGGAACCTTAGATTGGTACTTGTGGGTGACTAGTAGTGTTGATTACATCTTATAGTTGATTACTATATGGTTTATTTGGTGGAAGATTATATGTTCAGATCCATTATGCTATTTAATGCCCCTCTGATCTTGAGCATGATTATTATTTGTGAGTAGTTACTTTTGTTCTTGAGGTCACGGGAGAAGTCATGTTGCAAGTAATCATGTGAACTTGATATGTGTTCTATATTTTGATGATATGTATGTTGTGATTCCCTTAGTGGTGTCATGTGAATGTCGACTACATGGCACTTCACCATATTTGGGCCTAAGGGAATGCATTGTGGAGTAGTAATTAGATGATGGGTTGCTAGAGTGACAGAACCTTAAACCCTAGTTTATGAGCTATTTTGTAAGGGACCGATTTGGATCCAAAAGTTTAATGCTATGGTTAGATTTTATCTTAATAATTTTCTCGTAGTTGCGGATGCTTGTGAGGGGGTTAATCATAAGTAGGAGGTTTGTTCAAGTAAGAACAGCACCTAAGCACCGGTCCACCCACATGTCAAATTATCAAAGTAGCGAACATGAATCAAACCAACATGATGAAAGTGATATGATAAAATTCCCGTGTACCCTCAAGAACGCTTTGCTTATCATAAGAGACCGTTTTGGCCTATCCTTTGCCACAAAAGGATTGGGCTACCTTGCTTCACTTTATTTACCATTACTATTACTTGCTCGTTACAAATTATCTTGCTATCAAACTACTCATTACCGACAATTTCAGTGCTTGCAGAGAATACCTTGCTGAAAACTACTTGTCATTTCCTTCTGCTCCTCGTTGGGTTCGACACTCTTACTTATCGAAAGGACGATGATTCATCCCCTATACTTGTGGGTCATCACGCGATGCCCTATGCCTCGCCGCTGTAAGATGAGACGTCGATGACTTGTCCTCGCGACAAGCCGCAATTGGTGGACTCCGTGTCCCCCAGGCTAAATTCGACCGCGCCGTCGTCATCGTCCTTGTCCTCAGCGCCGCCCTGAAGGTTGTAGTACTCGTAGTAGTGGCTACGCCAGAGCTCGCATTGGTACTCCACCACCAATTCCTCGACGGACAGGCTCTTCTCTACCTCCTCCTCAGCCACGCGCAACTCCTCCTCCCGGCGCTCCTCAATCTCCGCCGCCTCCTGCATCTCCAGCTCCCACTAGAAGATCTCATGAGGAAGCAGGTGCTCCATGGCCTTCGCTGCCTTTTTGTACGCGGGTTGCATGCTGGATTCCGAGGAGGCCTAGAATATCTTGGCGTGGATGGCCTCGGCCCGGGCCAGGGCGACATCGGCACCATAGACGGCTGCTCGAGCACTCTAGGCGTTTGTAACCACCGTCGCAGTAGCTGCTGCAGCCGTCTCGGCTGCTATAGCTGCCCTGTCGGTTGCTGTAGACGCCCTCTCGGCGGATGCGGCCGCACTCAATGCGGTTGCGGCCGCGCTCTCAGCACGGGCGGCAGCGCTCGAGGAGGACGCGGCCACCGTACAGGCCCTTACGAAGCGTCTCCACGGTGTCATTCTTTGCAAGAAGAGGTTGGGGAATGGGGATCGGGGATTTGTGGATTTGGGGGTGACCGGCACTAGAGCAAACGAAGCCGGCGAAGTTTATGGAGTAAGACTTAAATAGACCCATGAATTTTTCATCGCAAACGGTTCGTACAACAAACTGTGTGTGATGTTGTTGATTTTTTGTAATAGGTGTGAAAGACTAATTTGGAGTATAGTGGCAGCAGATGGTGTTTTAAATGTACAAGAAAATTTTATATCGTTAAAATATACTAATACAACTGTCATGTTAAAATTTGGAAATTATAAGGGTTCATTTGACATTTTTAAGACATTTAAATGATTTTATAGCCATTTAATGACCGTAATACAAATTTGCACTACATGTAAATGCAATAGCTAACCATAACATTGTGAAAAATCATATTTGTGTACTTCTGTGTGAGTTAATTCCATGTGCAGTAAATTGGAAGGAATTTTCAAACATATTGGTGTCACGGCTTGGACACAAGCATCGAGTGCCGTGGCATTTAAATTCCAAAAAATTCAAAAATGACTAGAAATACATGAAACCTTGCTTGACGTAATGGCATGGCACCAAGATGTTGTGGTAAAAAAATTGGCCTGTTTGGCAAAAGTTTGGACACACACCCCTCACAAACCGGAGCAAACTCGGTACAAGGCTCATGGTTCCGAGAGGGAACAATGCATGTTTGATGACAAACCGGCGATAGCTTCCTCTAATGGCCTTCAAACTTTTTTACCGTTAACGTGCACTAATACAACTGTCATGTTAAAATTTGGAAATTATAAGGGTTCATTTGACCTTGTGAATACATTTAAGTGATTTTCTAGCCATGTAATGACCGTAATTCAAATTTGAACTACATGTACATGCAACAGCTAACCACAACGGTTTGGAAAATATTATTTGTGTACTTGTGTGCGAGTTAATTCCATGTGCGGTAAATTGGAAGGAAATTTCAAACATATTGGTGTCACAGCTTGGACACAAGCATCAAGTGCCATGGCATTTAAATTCCAAAAAATTCTAAAATGATCAGAAATACATGAAACCTTGATTGAAGTAATGGCATGGCACCAAGATGTTGTGGTAAAAAAGTTGGCCAGTTTGGTGAAAGTTTGGACACACACCCCTCACAAACCAGAGCAAACTAACTAGAAGGCTCATGGTTCCAAGAGGGAACGATGCATGTTTGATGACGAACCGGCGATAGCTTCCTCTTATGGCCTTCAAACTTTTTTTACCGTTAATGTGCAGTAATACAACTGTCATGTTAAAATTTGGAAATTATAAGGGTTCATTTGACCTTTTTAAGACATTTAAGTGATCTTCTAGCCATTTAATGACCGTAATTCAAATTTGAACTACATGTACATGCAACAGCAAACCATGATGGTTTGGAAAATCATATTTTTGTACTTGTGTGTGAGTTAATTCCATGTGCAGTAAATTGGAAGGAATTTTCAAACATATTGGTGTCATGGCTTGGACACAAGCATCGAGTGCCATGGCATCTAAACTCCAAAAAATTCAAAAATGATCAGAAATACATGAAACCTTGCTTGACGTAATGGCATGGCACCAAGATGACATGGTAAAAAAATTGGCATGTTTGGTGAAAGTTTGGACACACACCCCTCACAAACCTGAGCAAACTCACTAGAAGGCTCGTGGTACCGAGAGGGAACAATGCATGTTTGATGACGAACCGGCGATAGCTTCCTCTGGCTGCTTGTATCTGTTATTCTAGCTCATCGCAAATAGTTCATTCGAGTGAATCGTATGCCACGCATCACACACGCAACTATAATCTGAATCGTATTTGATGTCTCTGCCGTCGCAAATGTTTCGTGTCATTTTTGACATGTTTTTTACAACACTGTTTGTGACTAATGCATCGCACACAATTTCGTTGAAGGGTCTATGATTGTAGTGTCGCGTTAGCAGCATCCTGTAGTAGTGCATGATCAATCAGAGGAAGGAAGAAAAGAAGGTAGAACACACAAGAAGTACCCAGGTTTAGGCCACCTTGCTGGTGTAATACCCTACTCCTGCATTTGCTCTTTATTTTGTATGGTGTCTGGTTACCATGTGTGACTTGTGTTGCGAATGAGTTCGACCCCCCCGTGAGTCTACAGCCTTCCTCTATTGATAGTGCCTCGCGGGACCTCTCATGGAGGCTCTCATGAGTTGAATATTACATTGAGTAGGCTGGCTCGAGCTAGCTTGTACCGCCGAGGTATGGCCGGCTACGCCACGCATGTACGTGCTTGTGATGATGGTTCCCGGAGCATCGCATTACACCATGGATGCTTGGACGCTCCCTTCCTCGTACAGGAGGGTCTGCGATGAGGTATTGCCACTGTAGCAATGTGGGGAGCAGGAGAATCGCCCTGTAGCCATTGTAGTCGACTTCATCCATACGGAGATCTTACCGAAGCTCATGCACGCAGACTAGTCATTCAGCCCCCATCCTTCCGCTGACATGGGCAGCAGTGATCAGGGCAATGGGGCATTACGAACCATCCTGAAGTCAGGAGTATCCACATCTCGGGAAGCCTTTGCAAAACGCTTCCTGGGATTGGTCAGACCCCGTACCCAGAATTGTTTCATGATAGCTCATGTCATAGCTTGCCGGGTAGATTGAAGTCTTTTGGAGCCACACTCTTGTTGAGGAACACTCATGGGCCCACCGTTAAGGCCCAGTGCACCAGGCTAGCAATACCCTAGTTTTGCTTACGCCGACAGACTATGCCACATGGTGACTAAGTCAGTACCTGCATTATAGGATACGGTGGTCTACTTCTGGTGGGCGGTCCCTCACATAAGATTATCCCTCAAGACGCGTTATGTTGAGATAACTCAATCCTCCTACTTCTTATCCCATATCTGCGGCGGCTAACTTAAAGATATTAAGATCACGAGGACCAGACGAAGGCAATAAGTTGCATGGATAACCATGACTCCTAGATTAATTGTGTTCCCCTTAAGATGTCTGCACCTGTCATGTTGCAGGTCTATCGGTTTCCACGATCATTTATATAATTCATGTGTGTCCTAGGGAGTTGTATGTCTCCAACTACACCAATGAAAAGGACATCTCGAATCATTAAATTACCAAAGGTAAATAAGCAACACGAAGCAACACACATAATTAGACAACACATATCAAATAACCACTTACTAGTCGACCTGCCCATAGCCAACAATTACTCAAATAACATCACATAAAAGGGGGTTCAAGAGTTGTTACAACCCATCACGGAGACCATGATGGAGGAGGAAGAAGTGATGGTGATGGTGGCGGCGCGGTGGATGATGGTGATGGTGGCACGGCGGCGGCGGTCCTCCGGCAGTGGCTCCCTTCCGGTCTACTTCAAGGTTGCAACTATGGTGTGTGTTCTTGATGGTGGCAGCGGCTGGACGTGGAGATGAATGATAAATGAGGCTTGATGGCGGTGGCTAGGGTTGAAGGTGAATATATAAGACCTCTCTCATAGCCTCCTCCGTTGATGTAGCATCTCTCCTTTGATCCAAGGGCTCTAGTAAGCCTTAACCTTTCCCAAAACATCCATTGAAGGCCAAGGAAGTGCTAGGGACAAACAGGGACAAAATCCACGAAGGATACCGTCTTGAGAGACAGTTTTTGGTGAAGTCTGTGGCTCAGACGAGCGTTCGTACGACCATCCCTGTTTGTATAGAACGCCCTCTTTCATACTGACCTCTTCTCGTAAAACGGCCGCCATTTCTTCATACGAACTCGGAATTTGATGTTCTTTGGCTCATTGGATTTTTAACAATGTCGATCCATTTTGTGTTTTAGATCTTCATTTGGAGCACTTTGAAAAAAATGGCATTTTCCCTCTTCAAAACGGCTAAGTCTGGTGCCCTCGATGTCCACCGTTTGAACTACTTTCATCGTGCCAAGTGCATGGGAAGCCCACAACACCTATAAGACACACAAATACAAGGAAACCTAATAAAAACAACTAAGAATAAGGTTTACGCAATGCTCACAGTGAAAAGAATAAAAACTAAAAATCATGCATATGGACATATAATTGACTCAATGTGACATGATATAACTTAATGTACAGAGATAATGTGTAACAGATGAGCTCTAAAGATGCTAAAATATGGAGCCATCAGTGATGATGGTGAAGCCGCATTGATGCAGCGTTGCGGCAGCGTATTCCTTGGATCGATTCCCCCTCCGGATGCCTTGCGGAGGCTAGGGTTCTGTAGATGTGTTTCTGGAGACTGTGAGTGTCTGATCCCCGATCCGACTCCACGAGGGTGAAGTAGCCGACCCAGAGGCGGCGATGGCAGGTCATACAATCGCGTGCGCTCGTATGGTTGGTTGTCTTGCGCTTTGGATGAGCCGTGCAGGCTCCAAATGCCACAAATCTTTTTATTATTTTATGGTAGGTGATAATCACATTGATTGACATGATTCCCTCATAATTGTCTGGGATTTCTTCCATAATGTTCCCTTCGTCCCAAAAGACGATACTGGGAAAAACCGACAAAGAGTAGTGCGCGAACGTGGTAAAATTCCACAAAGCCTACTGCGTAGGAAAAAATAAAGGGTACAAACTTCACATATTTGGGAATCATTAGGGCCCACCTGGTGATCGAGCAAATGTTCCTCTTGTATCTCAACCATAATCTAATATGATGCTTACAAATAGTCGTTGTCCCCTTTCGTTATTCACCCACCACGTCCATGTCATGGCGTGCGTCACCTACCTTCATCTCGCCCTATAGGTGACCTACCCCATGCCTAACGCTCCCTTTCACATATTTTAAAGATCGTGTGGGGCCCAACATATAATTTGAAACACCCTTTCCCCCATGTTTTGCTATTTTTTTATTGATCAACTTGCTCAAAATAAATACCTTTTATTTAATGCTTTCCAAGATAAGATTTTACTAGTGTTTATTTACTCCCTTTGCTACTACTATTTGTGGCTTGTGCTTCTCACATACGAGCCCCGCCTTCAGATCTACCTAGAGGCCCTAGCACTAAGGATTTCCTCCCCATTGGTACAATACATTCAACTAGATTTTGGTGAGTTTTCTGTTTGGGAATACCCATTTTTCCATGGTTGAGTAATTTTCTGAATCGGATATATGCTTGTTTATGGCAAGCAATTCTTAAGTTTTTTTTAGATTCATGAGCATGTCTAGGCTGATCTTTACTAGGTCATATTTTTGGAAACTATTCTTGCTAGGAACGGAGCACATAAGATCCAAAAGAGAGGGGCGGGTGTTTGCTTGAGGTGGGAGAAAGGATTTGAAGAGGTAGGGGGGCAGTGATAGGAATGAGGACTGAGAAGGGTGGAACCACGGTTGGCGGTGGTGGAGGCCGATTGTTTCACCTATTCAACTGGAGGGAAAAGTCCCTCAAGATGCTATTCTCTAGATCTCTGGGTAGATGTTTGCAAGAAAACATCATCCATTCCATTAATTCCTTGACTAAGGTCATGTTTCCCCAATGATAATCCTTTATTGCCATTTTTCTTATGATATGTCTGCAGATGATGTTATGCTTCTCAAGAGAAGCAACAAAACCATACAATCTAGCCGCCTCCATTTGGTGAGTGATTGATTCAGTAGCCTGCCTACTTGAAATGATTTGTGTGTTTGTTTGTTGTTCTTCTTCTTGTTGTTGTTGGTTGATATGATCCTTGTCTTCATGTATGTTTTGCTGATTGTGTGTGTAGAATGACAAAGTTGAGGAGACTAGTGTGTCAAGCATAAAAGAGAGAAACAGTTATAGGTGTGCATCCTCGACAAACAAGGATGGGCATGTGATGATGACACCCGGACTAGTGGCTAGGCTTATGGGTTTGGATGCCATCCCAGGTCCAGGTGTCACAAAATCTATTTACACCCCATCACATGATAGCTACGGCATCAATAGGATCCCAAAGTACTCCAATGACAACATGCTCAAGCCATTGGATTCAAGAGCTAAAAGAATGCCAAGAAACCATGTTGAAAGATTGCAGACAGAATCATTGCCATCAAGTTCCATCAAGAACCTTTCAATGCCCTGTCAGCGGTTCTTGTCTCCGATTAATTATCGAGGATCCAGTTCAATGGGAAACATAACTCAAATCATGGAGGTGGCTCCCAAGATTCTTGAGCCCAAGCCACAAGTGAATCCTAGGGAGAAAACCATTTCTTCAGTGATCCCTTTCAAGGCTTCTAAGTCAAGGAGGAGTGTTGCAACTTCTCAGAGGATGCTACCTCAACAACCACAATCATCCATGATCAAGGTCAAGCTAACAGAAGGGACATTATTTAGAGAGCAGCACATGAACCAGCGTTGGAACTACAATGTGAACATTCTGACACCTTCAATTGATTCTTGTGAGATTAAGAACCCAAGTTGTTCTAGGAGCAATAAAAGGAAGTCTGCTTATGTGGTGCCCCATGCAGAGTTCAGCATGCAGAAGATGGGAGGTATGGGTGCTTCTGGAAGGAATTCAGGATGACATAAACATTATAGATCTCAACAATATAATGTGTCTAGAACAAACCAACATTTGATGATTCAATCCAAACACAAGACGAACAAACAGCAAACAAAGTCATCATCATATGGTACTATTACCTCTGTTCTTCAGAAGAACAACCAGAAACGAAATTCTTTGGTGGGCAAGGGAAAGTTAGTACCAAACAAAATAATCTTAACCCAACAAGCTACAAAGGTGATTGCAGGAGATTCCTCTTCTGGGAGGATGGGGAATGGAAGAAAGGTCATTGTGGAAAGAATAAGTGGTAATTGGAAAGAATCAACATCAAAGAACAAAGACTTCCCATAGAACATAAGGTTTTTTTTCAAAGAGGAACTCCACATATGAAAAGGTCCCATTCATGAGCGAAAAAGCAACAGACACACTCCAAAAGCAGGCTCAGCCTAATGTTGTTATGGATGAGAACATAAAGTGGAACAATCATGGTAAAGACACTGTAGATGTTGTGTCGTGCACAAACACCCCATCCTTGGTTAAACCATTAGTAGATAATTCAGATACAAGAATCGATTTTTCTTTCGATGACATAACACAGAAGCATTATTGGGATAAAAATGTTGAAGGGTCATCAGTAGGGCTAAACTATGTCAATGGTGATTCATTAGGCATTTTTTTAGAAAGTAAAATGAAGGAGCTAATATTAAATGACGATCCGTCCATCGATGTCAGAAGGGGTGACTACTTTGTGAGGACTACTTTTACCTTGGACAAAGAACAAGTGTCCCCCTTCAGCAGTTGGGATGTGGAAAGTGAAGTATTCAAATTTAGCCCTTCTCCAATAAAACCTTCACTATATGTTGACTACTGCCAGTCGGCCCAATCTTCAACCAAAGGACAACTTCTCCAACGGAGTAAACCATAGGTAAATAATGTTTTCTGCTTTTGTTCGTAGCACAAAAATATATGCTGGTACAAATAACATACATTATCTAGGTTGTATTGTTTTTTATGGCACTCTCCTCCTTTCTTTTTCCTCTTGTGCGTATTTTTTTATTTTGATTTGTTGGTCATTTATCTAGGTTGTACTGTTTTCTCCTATCTTCTAAATATAATATGGTTACAGAGCACTTGTGTTATACATTACTATTTCTTATTTTTTGTGTATTGTATTTACATAGCACTTGTATGATGCATTACTATTTCATAGCCACCATTTTTGTGTATGGTTTTTTACATAACACTTGTGTTATGCATTACTATTTCTTCTTTTTCTGTAATGGATTTTACAAGGCTTTAACTGCCATCGGAGACCAGAGTAGCATGATGTGCATGTTCACATAATACTTTTATGCCTTTACGGACCAATACTACCATTAAAAGTATTTTTGGATTACATTTCTTGGATCACTTTATTGTTGTGTGCATCGCATAATGCAGAGTCCGGGGTTATCCCTTTTACAAAAAAACATTTCTAGGATCACACTAGTGGCCACTTTGAGATTCAGAACTTCATTATCTCTAGTATATGTTTGATAGAATCATGACAGCGCACCAACTATGCATGTGCGTATTGAACCATATGGTTTCCTCTGCTTCTATGATAGTGGGGAAATATGAGTGGTGTGGGAAAGCCATGTCATAGTTGATTTATGCCTTGGATTGTGGGTTTTGGTTACATTCCAATGTGCATGACTGTTGGTGTACTAAAGTTTGGGCCCTTTGGTACCCCTTACTTGTGCACGGGCAGTTGCAGCCGCACCTGCGGCGAGGCTTGGCGGGGGCGGTTGGAGGCAAAATACAAGATGACCAAGGCGGCATCCAAGCCAGTAACCAGAGAGCAGAAGGCAAGCTGGTCCCCCGGCAAGATCCTTGCCAGGGCGGCTTGCGAAGCCCCGGCAAGATCCTTGCCGGGACGGCTTGCGAAGCGCTGACAAGGCCACCACCCTTGAGGTTGAGAGCTCTGACACCATCGACAACGTCAAGACCAAGACTCAGGGGCACATGCGTAGTAGCATGCAGATCTTTGTGAAGACTGGTGGCATGCAGATCTTTTTGAAGACCAGAAGGTGAAGTTCCCAGCAAGGTTCTTGCCGGGGACGACTGTGAGGCCCCGGCAAGACTCTTGCCGGGGACGATTGCGAGGCCACAGCAAGGCTCGCGCACGACAAGGCTCCGCCGCCCTGCCACCATCCCGGCACAGCAATTAGCCAGCCAACCAGGCAAGCACCTGCGTGGTGGCATGCAGATCTTCGTGAAGATCCTGCTACCGCTCCAGCGCAGCGGCTGGCCAGTCAGCTTGGCGCTGCATGCCGCGTCACCTTGGATGCGTGTCAAGACGGAGTGAGGCGGCGACGGATGGGACGGGCTCTATTTTCGTCCCCGATAAAGTTAGAGGGCACGTAAGCAGCGAATTTAATGCGCTTATCCTAAGACGCCAGAGATAAGCACATGCACTGTAGCACTTTACACCTCCTGTATGCCTGTACGCCACTGTGGTAGCCCCTTGGTATAAAAGGAGGCCCAAGGCGATACAGGGAGGGACTTTTGGACTTTCCGGCCCAGTTTGCATGTGTAGCAGCTAGCCGAAGCTCAAGAACACTCAATATACACTCAAAGCAGGACTAGGGTTTTACGCTTCTCAGCGGCCCGAACCTGGGTAAAAATTCATCGTGTTGATCGTTAGATCTGCTCTTTGTGCACCCCTCTTCCCTGCCAAACCGTAGAAGGGATCCACGTGATCCCATAGGTGTCGTTTTCCCCGACAATGACCTTGAAATTATTCAGGTAAAAAAATGCTCCCAAAAAAGGATCACACAAGTGAGAAACGAGATGAGAAAAATGAAATTGGTGGAAAGATATGCTTATATTTAGATTGGTCATTCTTAAGGCCTCGTTTGTTTCAGCTTCAAGGACCAGATTCAGCTTTACAAAAAGTTGTACCTCAAACAAACAACTATTTCAAATCAGCATCGCCAGTGAGGCGGGAATCAGATTCACGCCATTTTCGGTGTACTTTCCTAAAGCACATCCTGGCGTGCTTCAATGGCAAAGCTAATTCTGCTTTGCTAGTGAACCAAATCCACACCTGATTTAGCAGAATTTGAAGCTGAAACAAACAGGGCCTAAAATTTCTAGCCAACATAAGGCTTATATTTCCTTGCATGCTCTTCTGTCAGGTTTAACAACGTTGATCGGGCAGTTGGTTTCTTTTGCATCTTGAGAGTAATTATAGTTTTTAAAAATTTCATTTTCATATAGGTGCAGGAACCAGAAAATTGCATCAGTCCAAACAATGGAAGGGAAGATGGGGATGGTGAAGATCTAAATCCCCTCTCTGTATTCCACCCACCATTTATGAGTGAGAGTTGTTCATCTTCCCAGTGCCCAAGTAGCAGTAATGGTAAGTTTACAACACTTGAAATACTGCAATTTCTACCTCCCCCTTTGACATTTTGCATTCTAGCGATTAACATGGTTGTATTGGCAGGCAATATAATAGGGCGGTCTTCTTCTGAAGTGAATTACATCCCAATGAATATCCTGACCAAAAATGCTGAACCGGTCGACATGGATGTAAAAATGATGGATTTGACATCTTTTAAATCAACAGATATTTTAGAAATCTTTGATTTCAACAAAGTTTCAGAAAAATCAGAAGGCACGAATAAGGATTACATTGAATATATCCTAAACAGTGCTCACCTTACCAAAGATGAATTAGAGAAACTATTATGCGAACAGGAGGGGTCAGCTTTGGATCCTCTCTCTTTGACAAATTGGAGGAAATGAATATACATACAGATGGAAGAAACCTCTGGACGACTTCGTGTATAGACGGTTGTTGTTCGACTGCGTGAATGAATGCTTCGAGATGAGACGCCTCACTTACTCTTGGGAAGGGTATGTAGCATGGAGCAAAGGGATGATAGCAGCGAGAAGATGCCTAGAAACTGTAGTCTACAGTGAGATCAATGTCTGGAAGAGTATGGGCGAGAGGACGCATGGTGAGCCTGTGGAGAAGGACATCACCACTGGCCTGAGCAAAAAGGAGCTTGTGGAGGGCATTGTGCATGAGAATGATGCAGATACCGTGAATTTCAACCTCTCCCTTGACAAATATTTAAATGGGCTTGTGGAGAACAACATGAGTAGTGAACTGGGCAAATGGGATGATTTCTGTGTGGAGGCGTTAGAGGTCGGCGAGGAGGTGGACAGGGACATACTTAGTTCGTTGTTGGACGAGGTGATCGACGACATCTGCGCGGGATGGCGTTAGAGGCGTTAGTTTTCAATTTTCATCCTTGTTTGCTCATTTTCCATTTAGTTATATCCATCTCAATTAAATAGGCCTATTAATGGCATGTCGTTCACACCTAGATAACTATATATTTCATTCCAAAACTGAATGTTATTTATGGTCCCATGGTTGCACATGAGTTTCGATCGTGTTCACAACTTGTAACTCTGAAGCCTAGAAGTATTGCAAAACTCAGTAACTATATTTATTTATTTTGGCAATTTCTGCTTGTGCTTGTTATTTTTTATCTGGGATTTCTACTTGTGTTAGTTCTTTTTTATCAAGGATTTTTGCTTGTGCTAGTTCATAGCCAAACTCGCATATATATGGTGCATCCAGATTTACCAGGGAGTCAATTTTGTGCCTCGCACATTGCTACGTAATGGACCTGTAATGTAACTGTAAGCATCAACATAATGTGGCTTTCATAAATCCCAATGTTGCATTGCATTACGACACAATCAGATCTTTTGAGGGTGTGCCAACATGTCAAGCTGGATTCATGATATGCTAGAAGCCAGGCAAGGGCCGTATAACTGACTACATTATTTGTTAGACTCGTTCGTTCAAATCATGATATCAACAAGATCCAAGGCCTTGCTATGTGGACACCCACGACATGTATGATTCCCTAGAAAAAACATGTACATGTATGACTATTCTTTTTCCGCGGGGAATGAATTTATTCTTTCATATCTGATATATAAGAAAATCTCCAGGCTTCAGTCCAAGCGTTAAAATAGGCATGGAGTAGGTGCAGAAAAGAACCATGGCATGTTTTAGATTCAACCCCTTCGCATAATCGAAAACATCACGTTTGAAAAAGTGAGTAAGAAATGTGACGGTTTTTCCTTTCATTGCAGTTTCCCCACTTAGAGGTCAACCGTGGTGCAGTAGTGAGTTCATAACATTATATTTGAGCTAAGTCCTCACCAAGATTTACGCCCAGACTCAGTAACTTTTTCTCAAAAAGATGACTTAGTTCTTGTTTCTCAAAAACAAAGATGACACTGTTCGGTGATCCTATTTGGCGTGTAGGTCGGGGAATAGTGAGGTATCACATTGCTTCCTATTTGACACTTATAGCGTTGTTTGCATACCCACACCCTCGATAGATTCTTTTATGGGTCGACCCATGTAAGGCATGAGAAGGAAGCTCCCTTTCCCGGTTTTGGGAAGCTCCCACAAGCTTAATGGGCTAGTTTTGGGATGCTTTTGTGACCTTCTGGTCGGTTTTTATTTATTTTTTGTTTTTCTTACCGAGTTTTGTTCGGTTTTATTTTTCCATTTTATTCCCTTTTACTTTTTCTTGCAAATGCATTAATTTTTCTCAAACACGTGAATTTTTTTCAAATCTGTATTCTTTTCGAATCCGTGAAACTTTTTTTATATGCATGAATATATTCAAATCCACAAAAAATTTCATATTTACAATTTGTTTCAAAATCCGTAGACTTTTCTCTAAATCTGTCTTTTTTTGAAAATCCATGAACTTTTTCCAACTTAATGAATGTTTTCAAAAATGAAAATATTTTTTCATACTCGTGAACTTTTTTGCAAATCTATGAAATTTTTTCAAATCCATAATTTTCTCCCAATTTTTTGATTATTAAGTATTTTCATATTTACTTTTTAATAGAAGTCAAAAGGTCCACGGTTGACAGGTTAACCATCGACCAAGCGAAGTGAACGAAGGAGACCTGCGTCCGAAGCGACCAGGTCCCGTCACTTTTGTTAGGCCAGGGCCAGGTGAGCGAGCGCGCGAGCGAGGGCAGAAAAGCGGCGCTAGAGGAGACATATAGGAGCTCTCATGTATCTTGTACTCTCGTGATGCCTCTATGTAGAGTTAGGACGACCCGACTACCTCACCTTTCCGGTTTGGGGATGGTTCTAGAACCTTCCCAGGTTTTTCATGTGTTTTTTACTTTCAATTTTTCAATTTTTTTATTTTTGTTTATTCTTTCCTTTTTCTTTTATTATTTATGCTCAAATTGATTAATATTTTGTAGAATCTGTGAAATATTTTCAAATTGGTGAATATTTTTTGACATTTGGCATATTTTTTCCAATCATGAACCTTTTTTTTTTAATTTGTGAACATTTCTTGAAATCCGTATTTTTTCAAATTCACTAACAAATTTTAAAACCCGGAACATTTCTTCAAATCACAAAGATTTTTTCAAATTCATGACCAATTTCTAAAATCTGGGAAAATTTTCAAATTTACAAACAATTTTTGAAATTCAAAAGATTTTCAAATTCACTACTCCATCATATCCATAATGAGTGTCACAACATTTATTATGGATCAGAGGGAGTCATATTTTATGAAATCCAAGTACATTTTTTTCAAATTCGTTAACAATTTTCAGATTCCGGGGCATTTCTCAAAATCATTAACAATTCTTAAAACTTTTCAAATTCATGAACTATTTTTGAAATCCGGGAACATTTTTCAAATGCACAAACATTATTGGAAATACAAGAGCATTTTTTCAACTACATGAATGATATTTGAAATTCGAAGCTTTTCTTTATATTCGCAAACAATTTTTGAATTCAGATTTTTTTTGAATTCGTGAGCAAATTTTAACATTTCACAAAATCATGATCTTTTCCAGACTTCGGATATTTTTCTAAATTCATGAATAAATATTGAAATTGTGTAACATTTTTAGAATTCACCAACTTTTTCCCGAATTCGTTAACATTTTTCAAAAGTCCGAATGTTTTTTTCAAATACACGAACAACTATCAAAATCATGAATACTTTTTGAAGTCCAGGAACATTTATATAATTTCGAACTTTTTAAAATTCATTTTTTTGGAAATTCCGAACATTTTCCAAAGAAGAAAAAAAACACAGAATAACTCAAAAATTAACAAGGGAGCCCCGCCGCGCATATGGGCTGGCCCAAAAATAGCACGGCTGAAGGGGTTCTGGGCGTTCCGTGAAGAGGTGGTCCCAACTTTGTTCTCTTGATCGTATCACGGTGATACAAAGACGAGAGGTCCTAATTGGCGCCTTATGTGACAGTTGGAGAACAAGCGCTCACGTGTCGCTCGCTCGTGGGCCGACCCAACAAATGGGGCGAGCAACTTGATAGTTCCCTAGTTCGATCGGTTTGCAGTGGACCGGTCGATCGTTCATCGGTCGACATTGACTTTTGAGAACAAAATAAACCTGAAGAAAAAAATCATAAAATATGGAAAACATTACACCAATGTTTTAAATATTGTGAATTTTGAAAAGTTCATAAAATTAGAAAATTTTCATATATTTGGAAAGAGTTTATTAATTTAGACAAAAAACATGAATTTGACAGAAAACATAAAATTCAAAAAAATAATCTCAAATGGACATCATGAATTTGTAAAAATTTCAGGATTTTGAAAAAAGTTTAAGAATAAAAAAATATGAATTCAAAAAAGTTCACAAACTTTAAAAAAGTTTTAGATTTGTAAAAAGTTCATGAATTTGAAAATGTACTAATTTTGAAAAAAGGGTAATAAAGAAACAAAACAAAAAACTAAGTGAAATAACCTTAAAAGGAAAAAAAATAACAAGAAACAAGTAGAAAATAGCAAAGAAAAAAATCTAGTCCAAAATCTTTCAAAAGCTTCTCAAAACCGGGCTAGAATATTTGGAAGCCTCCAAACCCAGGATAGGCTCTAGCTAGAATCCGCTTAAATGGGTCAGCCATCAAACACTTGCGTGGGCGTCGTGTACGAGTAGGCCTTTAACCTGCACGCCCCGAATAGGAAATGCTTACAAAGACAGACAAGAAAAATGTCAAATCGTAAATTTCAGGTCTTTTTTATTAATTAAGTATAACGAATTTAGATAATTTTCTTATGGACTTAAGAGACATGGACAAGGGTCCATATATAATAAATATTATGGTTGGTAGATGGCCTATTTTTGGGATTTTGCTAAAGTTGTTCGATAAGCATTTGAACTTGTGTGAGCTTAGTTTGCTTTTTCTGAATGGTATGATAACACATTTTTCTATAAAGTACTAAAACCAACGGGCAAATTGGCCCCACTCAATCTGCTCAACCCATCTCCCCTCTAGCTCCACTTCTCTATGAGTGGGCCATGACCCATGTAGTCTGTGTCGAATCGCCATCTCCCATCACCTCTCACTAACATGTGGGTTCGTCCCATGTTTATCCGACTTGCGAGCCCACATGTCATGCCCATCATTTCGACCCGCCACTGCTACCTGCTACGACGTCCTTGTATGTAACCGGCCTCGTCTCCACCCTCTCATCTTTTCCCATGCCATCGCAGGTGTCCAATAGCTAGCCATGTTGTGACGCCCCGGCTCAATCGTGCACTAATCATACACGCAAATGCACACGATCAAGCCTAAGGACTCACGGGAAGATATCACAACACAACTCTAAAACATAAATAAAGTCATACAAGCTTTATATTACAAGCCAAGGGCCTCGAGGGCTCGAATACATAAGCTCGTATACAAGCATCAGCGGAAGCATCAGATATCTGAGTACAGATATAAAAGAAAACACATATAAGCCCTTAAAAGGCGGGGCAAAAGAAAAACACTACGATCGAAAGGCGTAGGCCTCCTGCCTGGGACCCTCCGATCCTACTCCTGGTCGTCGGCCAGCTCGTAGAAGTAACCACTCTCGATGTGGTTGTAGCAATCGTCGGCGGGGGCAGCTGTATCCGGGGCTCCGTCATCTGGTTGCATCAAAAGCGGCATGGGGGAAAAAGAAAGCCAAGCAACCGTGAGTACTCATCCGAAGTACTCAGCAAGCAAGGATCTACACTACATATGCAACATTATCAAAGAGAGGCTGTATATGTGGGCTGCGCTGCAGAAATGCCAGAATAGGGAGGAGGCCTAGTCCTATCGAAGACTAGCATCTTCAGAGGTCTTGCAGCATTAGAAGAGTGTAGATTAGTACCGTATAAAGTAGTAGCATCATTAAGTCTCATCCTCACCCAGAGATCCTTTCTCGACTCCCTGCGAGAAAAGCAATCCCAGAGCCACACAGTCATCAACCTCGTCCGGAGATCCCTTCTCGACTCCCTACGAGAAGCAGTCCCAGAGCCATAGTATCCAATTCTAATTGTATCAATCGGGATACAACTCCGAGTGTCCGTTACCGAGGATCCGGCTATGCATAGATTAGTTCTTCCCTGCAGGGGTGCACCAACTTACCCACCACGCTCGCTTAACTCCGGCCGGACACACTTTCTGGGTCATGCCCGGCCTCGGCCAAACGACACACCGCAGCCCTACCTAGAGCTCAGCAGAGAGGTCCCCGCCGGTCTACATCCTAATTACTCAGAGGTCATGCGCCATCACCCTGTGCGCTCCGGCTCGTTGCGCACACGATGAAGCCAGGCACCAACACTACAGGATGGCGCCGGTCCGTCCGTGCCGCCATGCTGAACTGGACGTCTGACAAAGCTTTCGGCTGATGCATACGATGCAGAGTACCCATATTTATTCCCGCGTGATGGTTAGTGCTATCGGGCCAGAGGCCCACTCAGATCACATATCCAAACCGTTAGTACCTTGGGGGTGCGGTAACGAGCAGAGACTCACGATCGATGTGACCCCGTCGCCCCGTCTCGAGGACTTGCGGCAAGGGCCAAGAATGCCCGGCCACGCCTCGTATTCATCACTCGGGCACCATCCAGGCAACCCGTCTTCACATCACACGCGGGTACCCCTCAGGGTCGACCCGCCTTTCCAAGTAACAATAGTATAGTCCAAGTATCCGTGTGTCCATAGCATCAGGGGAATCCGAGGTATCACCCTCGTTGGATGCCTACTCGATGTATCTGTCAAGGTGAACTCGGAGGAATCACCCTCGATGGGTTCACACTTGATGTGTTGCATGACAGGGTCGTATCGGAAGTGGAGAAGGAGGAATCACCCTCGATGACCACGACCAAATAGCTACTTTACAGAGTTAACATCTGAAGTGCTACACGAGGTATCACCCTCGGCACTCGATAGTAACGCTGCAGTGTCGTTACAACTAAGTGGGTGATGTGCGGTGCCGGGGCCTGTCTTCGATCCCGTCGATCGGGTCTTCTGATAATCCAATGGGGCAATCGGAATAAGTGGGGTCACTAATAGGTCTCTACCCAGCCTATACTAGACAGTTTAGGATAAGCAGGTAAGGTTTCAATAGCAGGTTACAATAAACAGGCTATGCATCAGAATAGGTAAAGCAGTAGCAGCAGCATTTCTAATGCAAGCAAGAGAGGGAAAGAATAGGCGATATCGGTATGCTCAAGGGGGGGGGTGCTTGCCTGGTTGCTCGGCGGCAAGGGCAAGGCCGTCAACGGTGTCATCAAGCTCCGGAGCTGCGTCGGTACCGGGAACTGCGTCGGGGTCTAACGAGAGAGAAGAGGGGGAGGAAACAGTATAAATATACAGCAAACATGAGCAACACAGAGCAGGCTACGCTAACGTGCAGTGCAGGGTTGCCTAAAGACATGTCTAAGTCATTTAGTTATTTTATGAATTTGTTTGGATTTATTTTATAAAAGCCAGGCACTATTTATTTATCTGAAACAGGCAAAAAGTTGCATGTTCAGATATTTAGAGGCATCTAACAGGTATGTGGGTAGCGTATTCGGATTCATCTCATTTTTCTGGTCATTTTTCATATATAATTTATTTTCATCGGAGTTACGGATTAAAAGATATGATTTTCTAAAGTTTTTATTAATTTCTGAAATTTCTGGATTTAATTAAATCAACATTATCCAGAATAGTACAGGGTGACATCAGCATGACCTCAAGATGATGTCAGCAGGTCAACTCTGGTTGACCAGAGTCAAACCTGACCTGTGGGTCCAGTGGGACCCACATGACAGCCTCTGATTAGTCTAAACAGAGTTAATTTTAACTAATTAATTAATTAGAGCAGTGGGCCCGGTTAGTCAGTGACTATTTAGTGATTAATTAACTAACTAATTAGTTAATAGTTTTAATTATTTATAAAAAAATCATTTAAAAGGGGTGGGGGCCACATGTCAGTGACACGGGCAGGCCACGTCGGCGGTTGACCGGTCCACTGGGCCCACGGGGCCCAGTGTTCAGCGACACAGGGGCGGGGCCCACGGCGCCACGTCGGACGCCCGGTCAGCGCCGGCTGCCGGAGCTACTCCGGCGAGCCCAAGCGCGGTGACAACTCCGGCGAGCCTGGAATCGAGCTACGGGGCACCATTTCGCGCGCTCTTTAGCTCGCTGGAACGAGCAGACAGAGCCGCGTCCGGTGGTGGGGTGCACGGCGGCAGGGGAGGCCGGGACAGAGCAGCACGACGACGGTGGGCGGCGGCGGCTTCGGGTGCGGCTCGGGAACAGCGAATCAACACGCGGGCGAGCGAACAAATAGCGCGGCGAGGCCCTACGCGATGCGGGGAGTACACTGGGCACGGGGCCCAAAGGTCGCCGGGAGCACGCCGGCGACGAGCTCCATGGTGTCCAGTACGGCCTTGGGCGGAGTGATGGCTACGGGCATGCAGAGAGCACGGGGAGAGAGGGAGAGGCGAGCGAAGCTCACGTTGAGCCTGCAGATGTGCGGGAGTGAGCTCAGGGACGGCTTGAGGTGGCGAATCGGGGCGGCGAACGTCGATGGTCGTACGGGGAAGATGGGCTCGGGGAGGAGACGGTGACGGCTCCGAGCTCAAATGGAGAGGCGTAGGCGACGTAGTCGGGGACAGGGGACGCGTCGGGCGCGGCGGAGCGACGAGGTGTGCACGGTGGCCGCGTGTGTCACGGCGGCGGCGTCATGGATGCACACAGGGGAGAGAGGAGAGGTGGTGGCGAGGGGAGAGTGAGGCGAGGGAGGGCTCAGAGGTGTCCGCAGGGTTGCTCTTATCCGCGCGGCGTAGGCGAGGCCGCTGTCGACCGCGGGGAGGGGGGCCAGGGGGTGCGGCGAACACGCGCGCACCAGGTGCTCGACAGCGAGCTCTGGCATGAGCAGTAGGAAGGGGACGGGGTGGGGAGTGAGCTGGGCCGGCACTGTGCACTTGCGGTCCGGGCACAGTGGGCTTCTTTTTCCTTTTCTATTTTCCTTTTTCTTTTCTGTTTTGTTTGTCTTTTGTCTTTTGTTTTTATTACAAATGACTTTTGTAAAATATGAGACTGGTCCAAATATTAACAGTGCAAAATTAGTCACTGCTAGAAATTGGTTTGGTGTCCATATCTTTTTGTTTGGATTTTATTTAATTGAAAAAGGATTAAATAGTGCTATTTTGCTGCTATTTCTTGTTGTTTGAGTCCTTTTACAATTCCAATAAATGTTGCAATCATTTTTATAAATGCTATGGGAATATTTGCAACATGATGCACATTTTTGTTTTCCAATTTGAACAACTTTTAGTTTCACTTAAGTTTGAATTTCCATTTTGAATTTAAATTGAAAAGAGATATGGTCCAATTGATGTTTAAGCACTGCTGATCATGATGACATGGCATAATCAAAAGGGTGATTACTGTAGCTTAATACATGGGGTGTTACACATGCCAGCGTCATAATCAGAGCTCTCTCGCCCCCACGATAATTTTTCCCATGACACCGCTAACCTGTCGTCGCTTCCGCAGTTAATTGTGTTGCACCACTGAGGTAGGCCTGTTTGGATGATTCTTGGACTCAAACGTTCATCTCTTCGAGGCCTACCCATATATGCAATTTCTTAGAACTTCTATTTTGTTCTTGTTGCCATGTATGGAAATTAATTGTGATCTTGTCATTGAGACAACGAGGTATTAGGGTCATCTTTGGTAACTTAGTCACAATAATGACTGGAAGGGTGGGTGTTCTACGACCTCACAATGTCACAGTGTCGGTGTCGAACGACTATCTATGGGGCGATCTAGCCCCTTTGTGGTTCGGCGAGGGGAATGCACAGAGCGCAAAGAGCAGGTCTAGAAGAAGGCGCATTGACTTTTACCCAGGTTCGGGCCACCTTTGAGGTGTAACACCCTACTCCTGCTTTTGTGGATTGAAGAAGAGGGAGCACAAATACAAGGAGCGCTTTCCCCCGGCAAGGCGCAAGGAGAAGGCAGCTACGCATGCAAGCGTGTGTGGAGTTAGAATGGGTTCGAACCCTCGTAAAGGTTGCCATGTCCCTCCTTTTATAGCTAAAGGGGTTACCACAGTGGCAAAAAGGTAATTACATGTTGACTAGACAGCAACAGTGCTATCATACCTAACTCTGTCGGGTTTGGACAAAAGCATTTAATGCTCTGTTAGGTGTCACGAGGAGGAGGAGCCCCGACAAGACTACCGCACCGCTTGCCCAGCCGCCTCCTATCATCTTGACACGCCTATGGGATGGGTGTCATTAAAGGTAATTTCCCTTCCGGCGTGCTGGCACGTGTGTGGTATGCTCCACCTAACCGCCTACGGGCTCGACACCTCACTGAGCAGCAACTAGCTGTTCAGTGAGATGGAGCATTGGCAGTTGGCGGGGGCCTGCCGGCCACGGAGCTTGACGAGCCTTTGCCTCGCCAGCTCGGCCTTGTCGGCAAGGGATGCTTCTAGTGCCCTGTCTCGATGCTCATCTTGCTCATCTCCTTGGCTAGTTGATCAGCTTGATCTTGAGTCTTGATCTTCTTGATGCGCTCCTTGATCTCTTAAAGAGCGAATTCTTTAGCTTGTAAATCTTCATCGAACCATTAGTTTGGCAAGGGAGTTGCTACTTGTCTATGCATAGGTCAAGGTATTAGACACCCATGTTTAATACACCGACACGAGCCCTTGGGCCTAGGCCACACGTGCTCCCGGGCATCATTGGGCTAGGCCCAAATAATTCACAGACGAGCAGTGTGGATTGACGTCGGATTTTGTCGAAACGGTATTTGTATCCCAAGATCTCCTTTGCTTCTTCATTAACCTAGACTTGTGTGTATCTTTGGCCTCCCTCCTGCAAGCTCAGTCGTCGGGTGGGTACCCACCGCATGTGTAGAAACTAGGGGCGAGCACGCACATGGGTTGTTGCTGGGCATGGCTCAGACGAGCCATGATCACGGGTGGCCAAAGGTAACTGCCACGTCTGCCATTACTTCCTCCTTTACTACATCTCTCCCCACAACGCGCGTCATATGTGGAACATGTGATTGGTGGAGAGAGGTGGTCGTGGGAGAAGTGCGCTGACAGGGTAGGCAGAGCGTCATATTGGCGAGATTGGGCGGTTTCTGAAGTAATGCGCCGGCCAGGAATGTAGGGCGCGGGACTGGCGGAACGGGGCGGTTGCCCTAAAATGGTGGAGAGCCAGCCCCCGCGCCTCCCTCTATAAAAGAGGGGCTGCGAAAGGCGATGCTCATCCACTTCTCTCTTCTCCATTCTCCCAGCACCTGCCACCACCATGGCGAGAGGGAAAGGCCGAGCTCGTGCTTCCGCTGTTGTAGTGAGAGCTTCACCGTGGCATCATACTCCTGCTTCGGCCGCGGCCATGGAGGCCGGCACCAGTGCGGGTGGGGTTGCAGGTCGGGGTCGTGGAAGACGTGGCGCTCGATGCCGAGGTGGCCAGAGAAGGGTGCTAGTCGTTCCACCCCCAGCTTCGCCTTCCCCGGCAGAAGGCCATACGGAAGACACGACACTCGAGTTTGTCGTGGAGCTGCGCGACCCACCGCGAAACTGGCTGCGGCACCCCCGTCCCTTCACCAGGGTGATGGAGGTTGACCAACCGCTCGGCATGTGGCTGCATGTGAATGGCTACTGCAACGGCTCCATTTGGGTGAGTGTCGAGTTCCCCGCCAATGGCGTCATGTACCTTACGCGTGGGTGGAAATCCTTCGCTCATGCCCATTATCTAGGGCAGGGGCATCTCCTCCACTTCAAGCTAGTGGAGTCTGACACGCTCTCTGTGAAGTTCTTCGGGGCTTCAGGCACTCGCATGGAGTGCTGCACGGAGAGCTCGAGCAACAGCAAAACCTCCTCCTCGAGCGATAGCAACGAGGAGCACGATGGTGAAGACGACGACGGTGGTTCTCCGGGCGTCAAGATCGAGGATGACGGCTCCGACTCCAGTTGAGCGCCGGCAGCACCATAATCTGGTCTGCCGGAGGCGCTCCACCTAGGCACCCCTTTTTCCCTGGGTTGCACTTGATGTAAACCCTCGAAAGAAAGGGATAAAGAAAACATTATCGAGCACTTTTCTTTTTCAAAAGATATGTGACATTTGTCGTTCTCAAATGAATATGCACTGTTTCCCTTATCCGTGTTTTTCCTTGTATGATTCGAATCCGACACCCTACGCAGCTTGGAAACTTGCCGGAACGCATACTTGCCGCGAGTGCTTTGAAGGACTAGTCCTTAGCAGCCTGCTGGAAGTACGGTATCCGGCAAAGCAACTTATCGGTCTCAACGCAGCTACAAAAAATCTTGCCGAGCGGACTCGAGGCAGAAATAAGAGCGCGAATAAACACAACAAGATTCCTTTGCGTGCAGGTTTTTCATGCATGTATAAATCCGAATCAAGGGAAAATTCCAAGATGTAACAAAGAAATTTTTAGTTGAAAATTTTCCAACTTAGCTTTCTTTGTTGTACTTCTTGTCGTATGAAATGCGCATCAATGCCATCTGAAATGGTACTCCATCATCCCCCCTCCCCGGGAAATGTGTACGCGAGGAATCCTTCTATCTTTGTGAAAAAGAAAGAAGAGAAAAGAACAGTATGGAGACCTTGGCAGTTTGTTAGCCATTTCATTCAAACAAAGTGTAATCACAATGTTACGCGTATTGATACATAAGTAAAGATGCATAAAAGGTTGTGATGTACTTAGCTTCATTCATATATGCACAGGGTCTGCGCCTGGCTTTGTACAAAGGGTTACAAGTCTTTGAGACAAAGCTTGTACAAAAGGGGTTGCCGGGACAAGGCCCAGCAACTGCGCCTCATGGGTAGAACTTGCGAAGATGCTTGATATTTCACGAGTTTTGCACAGGAATGCCATCTTCGGTCTCCAGACGGACTACGCCAGGTCTGGTGACTCGTGCTACCCGATAAGGGCCTTCCCACTTTGGCGTCAACTTGTTTGATACTTTGGCGGATTGAACGCGCCGAAGAACAAGGTCGCCCTCCTCAAGGCTTCGAGCATGAACCTTGTGGCTATGATAGCGGCGCAAGGCTTGCTGGTAGCATGCAGCTCGCACAGCTACCCGAAGATGATCTTCCTCGAGGAGCACAGCATCATCTTGCCGCAATTGCTCTTGCTCTACCTCGTCATAGGAAAGCACTCGAGGTGACCCGTATATGAGTTCCGTGGTGAGCATCGCTTCTGCACCATAAACTAGGGAGAAGGGTGTTTGGCCTCTGGCTAGATTTGGTGTCGTTCTGAGTGACCAAAGAACCACCGGCAATTCATCAATCCAGTGTCTTCCGCATTTGTGCAGTCTGTCAAAGGTTCTTGTCTTGAGGCCACACAACACTTCAGCATTCGTCCGTTCTACTTGTCCATTACTTCTAGGATGAGCAACAGAGGCAAAGCAAACCTTGCTCCCAAGGCCCTAGATGTACTGCATGAAGGTGTGGCTCGTGAACTCTGTGCCGTTATCGGTAATGACTCTGTTTGGAACCCCAAAACGACAAACTAGTCCCTTAAAGAACTTGACGGCTGATTGTGCAGTCACCTTTCTCGCCGGCTCTACTTCAGGCCACTTTGTGAACTTGTCGATGGCAACGTACAAGAACTCAAAGCCATCGATAGCACGGGGGAAGGGGCCTAAGATATCGAGCCCCCAGACCGAAAAGGGCCAGCAGAGAGGAATTGTTTGGAGAGCTTGTGCTAGCTGACGTATGTTCTTTGAATGGAACTGGCATGCTTCACATCTTGTTACTAGATCAGTTGCATCCTGGAGGGCGGTGGGCCAATAAAAACATTGTCGGAAAGCTTTGCCGACAAGGGCTCTTGATCCTATGTGAGAGCCACATATGCCTCCGTGTATCTCTGCCAACAACTTCAGTCCATCTTCCCGGCAAATGCACTTCAATTTCACTCTGTTTGGCCTCTTTCTGTACATAATGTTATCCACAGACTGATACATACTCGATTGACGGGCTACTTTCTCAGCTTACTCCTGCTCATCGGGAAGCTCTCCTGTTTGGAGGAACTGAACTATATGTTGCACCCACGCCGAAGCTTGTGGCTCGACAACAAGGACTAAAGGCATCTCTGCAACCGCGGGAGCGCTATCCTCAACAACAAGAACCTGAGGTTCTGCGCGAGGCTGCAGCTCACCGGCAAGCGCGTCACTGCTCTCGGCAACATTCTCACCGGCGGCTTTAGGAAGCTCTGCCGAAAAATATTTTCCAGTGTTCAACTTTCTCCACTTTTTTACTTGCTTTGATGGAGTAACTGATGGTTGATTCAAATGGAGTACAAAAGTTCCTGGTTCCATGGGTAGCTTTTGGGTAGCACACTTTGGCAGGTGATCAACAATGTTGTTCTCCGCACGGGGTATATGCTCTGTTTGCAACCCGTCAAAGTGTTCCTCCAATTTTCTCACTTCTTCCACATGTGCTTCCATCAACGGGCTCTGATAATATTTATTCACTTGTTTCACAACAAGTTGTGAATCTCCGCGAACGATCAACTTTCTAATTCCCAACTCTACTGCAATTCTGAGTCCGGCAAGGAGCACCTCATACTCTATGGTGTTGTTGGTTGCTTTCTCCCTGGGAAAGTGCATTTGAACCACGTACTTGAGGTGTTCTCTGGTGAGTGCGACAAGCAGCACTCCAGCAACGGCGCCTTGTAACGAGAAGGCACCATCAAAGTACATGATCAATTCTTTCTTAGTCTCTTTACCGGGGACAATTGATTCTTGAGTCTCTTCGTCTTGCGTTGGCGTCCATTCTGTGATGAATTCTGCCAAAGCGCTGCTTTTAATGGTTGAAGTGCTCTCAAACTTGAGTGCAAAACTTGACAATTCTAGCGCCCACTCCACTATCCTGCCAGTTGCCTCTGGATTCCTCAGAATACGCTGCAACGGGAAGCGAGTAACAATGGTGATTTCATGTGCTTGGAAGTAGTGGCGCAACTTTCCCGAGGCCATGAGGAGATCGAAAAGCAGCTTCTGCACGCCAAAGTACCTTGATCTAGCCCCCTGCAAGAGAGAACTAACAAAGTATAATGGCTGCTGCACCACCTTCTTCTTTGGTGTTATCTGCTGATTAACTTCTTCTACTTGCTCCATTTTTTCTTGCCGGCGTTGGACTCTGCCGGGGAGGATTCTGCCTTGTCGTGGGACGGGCTTGTCACTGCTGCGTCTTCATCACTAGCTTCTCTCTGTGCAATTAGCGCGGAACTGACCACCTGATTCGTTGCCGCTAGATATAGCAGCAACGACTCATGTGGCCTAGGCGCAACTAAGGTTGGCACAGATGATAGGTACCTTTTCAGATCTTGTAGCATAGCCTCCGCTTCCGGAGTCCATTTTACTGGACCTGTCTTTTTCAATATCTTGAAAAGCGGCAGGGCGTGCTCATCATATCTTGAAATGAACCTACTTAGAGCGGCAACACAGCTGGCAAGACGTCGTACATCCTTGACAGTCTTGGGTGCTTGAATCTGCTCGATAGCCTTAATCTTGTCGGGGTTTGCTTCTATTTCCCGCTGAGACACAAAGAATCCGAGGAGTTTACCAGATGGAATGCCAAACACATACTTCTCAGGGTTGAGCTTCATGTTGATTCTGCGTAAGATCACAAAAGTTTCTTCCAAGTCCTGAATGAGGGTTGATTTATCTTTGGTTTTGACCACTATATCATCCATATAAGCTTCTATATTCCTGTGCAACTGTGGCTCAAAACCAATCTGAACTGCTCTTGCAAATTTTCAACTGGCACTCTTTAGTCCGAAAGCCATACGTACGAAACAATACGTGCCACATGGAGTAATGAACGCGGTTTTCTCTTCATCCTCCTTGGCCATGAATATCTGGTGGTACCCAGAATATGCATCAAGGAATGAGAGCAACTCACATCCAACAGTGGAGTCTACAATTTGATCGATGCGCGGCAAAGGGAAAGGATCCTTTGGACATGCCTTATTGAGATCAGTGTAGTCAATACAAAACCTCCACTTCCCATTTGCTTTGCGCACTACAACTGGATTTGCCAACCAAGTTGGGTGTAGCACCCCTCTAACCAGACCTGCTGCTTCAAGTTTCTTAATTTCTTCATCAATAAATTGTTGCCGTTCCAAAGCTTGCTTTCTGACCTTCTGCTTGACGGGCCGAGCGTGGGGACAGACATCAAGGTGGTGCTCAATTACCTCCCTGGGAACATCGGGGATGTCAGATGGTTTCCATGCAAACACATGTACATTCGCCCGCGGGAAGGCAATGAGCACGCATTCCTATTTACTGTCAAGAGTGGCACTAATGGTGAAAGTACCACCAGTGTCGTTCTCCTTCGCTGGCACCTTCTTTGTCGCAGGTGGAGTAGCTTTGGATCTTTTGCCGGCAGAGCTCTCCGGCAAGTCTTCGACGGGTGCGCAGCATTCCAAAGAGGCGCGCTTCCCGGATTCTTGCTAGATGTCTTATCGGGCTTCTTGCTCTTTTCTTTCTTGGCGGGAGCTGCGGCCTTGATGGTCTCTGTTGCAACCACATCTCTTTAAAGCTTGTCAACACATATGACTGCATCCTTCTTGTCAGAGTTGATGGAAATGACACCCATTGGCCCTGACATCTTCAGCGTGTTGTAGGCATAATGAGATGCTGCCATGAACTTAGCCAATGTGGGGAGACCAAGAATTCCATTAAATGGCAATGGGATCTTGACAACATCAAACACTATTTTCTCTATTCTGTAGTTCAGTTCCCCGCCAAACGTTACCGGCAGTGTGACCTTTCCCTTGGGCTAGCTCCTTCCCAGATTAATTCCTTGGAATGTCCCAGTTTTCTGGAGCTCTTCATCAGGAATTTGCAGCCTCTCGGTCACTTTAGGAGAGATCAAGTTCAAGCTAGCCCCACCGTCAACTAGCACTTTCGTGATCTTGAGGTTGCGTATCGTTGGTGAAACCAACAACGGCAAGCACCCGACCGCAGTAGTGCGGTCAGGGTGGTCCTCGACATAAAAAATGATAGGCGTGTGGGACCACTTGAGGGGCTTCTAAGCGTCTGCTGCCGGCTCTGCTGCGTTGACCTCACGAGCCCACTGTTTAAGTTGGCGGTGAGAGAAATGCAAGGATGCACCCCCGTCGGCATCAATGCACATGGCCTCTATTGCCTTCTGGAATTCATGTTCACTGGACTCATCGTCATCTTCCTCCTCACTCTCTTCATCTCCTTCTTTCTTTTCCCTGCCCCTGGCAGGCTTCTCTTTTTGCTGATTGGCTTTGCTGCGGCGCCCTTCTCGGCCGCCGCGACCCTTCTTGTCGGATCCACCCGTACCATCCCGGCCCTTCTCCTTGTCACGCTTCTCGTACTCAGCCTTCTGTTTTTCAACCAGTTGATCGACTTGTCAGCACTCTTGGAGATCGTGACCCTTGGTATGGTGAATCTTACAGTACGGTGATATGTCTCCAACGTATCTATATTTTTTATTGTTCCATGCTATTATATAATCAACCTTGGATGTTTTATATGCATCATTATGCTATTTTATATCATTTTTTGGAACTAACCTATTAACCTAGTCCCCAGTGCCAGTTGCTGTTTTTTCGTTGTTTTTGTCTTTACAAAAAATCTATACCAAACGGAGTCCAAATGAAACGAAACTTTTTGATGATTTTTCTTGGACCACAAGACACCCAGGAAGCTTCGGGAGGAGGCCAGAAGAGCCACGAGATGGTCACAAGCCCAGAGGGCGCGCCCTAGGGGGGGCGCCCCCCCAAGCTTGTGCCCCCCATGGCACTTCCAACCCTAATTTTTTTCCTATAAATACCCAAATATTCCCCGTAGACCAGAGGGCACACCAAACATACTTTTCCCCCGCCGCAAGCTTCTGTCCTCGTGAGATCCTATCTTGGGGCCTTTTCTGGTACTCCGTCGGAGGGGGATTCGAGCACGGAGGGCTTCTACATCAACCTTGCTGCCCTTCTGATGATGTGTGAGTAGTTTACCATAGACCTACGGGTCCATAGCTAGTAGCTAGATGGCTTCTTCTCTCTCTTTGATCTTCAATACAATGTTATCCTCGATGTCCTTGGAGATCTATTTGATGTGATCTTCTTTTGCGGTGCGTTTGTTGAGATCCGACGAATTGTGGGGTTATGATCAGATTATCTATGAATATTATTTGAGTCTTCTCTGAACTCTTTTATGCATGATTTATATAGCTTTGTATTTCTCTCCGGACTATTGATTTGGTTTGGCCAACTAGATTGATTTTTCTTGCAATGGGAGAGGTGCTTTGTAATGGGTTCAATCTTGTGGTGCTCAATCCCAATGACAGAAAGGGACATGACACGTATTTTTATTGTTGCCATTAAGGATAAAAAGATGGGGTTTATTCATATTGATTGGATCTATCCCTCTACATCATGTCATCTTGCATAAGGTGTAGCGGTCGATGTGTGGAGTAATAGTAGTAGATGCAGGCAAGACTCGATCTACTTGTCTCGGACATGATGCCTATATACATGATCATTGCCTTGGATATCTTCATAACTATGCACTTTTCTATCAATTGCTCAACAGTAATTTGTTTACCCACCGTATGCTTTCTTTCAAGAGAGAAGCCTCTAGTGAAAACTATGGCCACGGGTCTATCTTTTATCATATTATTCTCAGATCTACAAAATCAAAAACCTAAAAATGCCTTGTTGTAATTTATTTACTTTTATTTTATTTTGCACTTTTACTTATCTTTTATATCTATCACTATCTGATCTCATCCTTGCAAGTCACCATGAAGGGATTGACAACCCCTTTATCGCGTTGGGTGCAAGTATTTGTTTGTTTGTGTAGGTGCAATTATTGGAGACTTGTGTGTTCCTCCTACTGGATTGATACCTTGGTTCTCAACTGAGGGAAATACTTATCTCTACTTTGCTGCATCACCCTTTCCTCTTCTAGGGAAAAACCAACGCAAGCTCAAGAAGTAGCATACGGCCCGTCAGACTTGCCGGCCTTCTCGCCCGCCACAGCTACCTGACAATCAGCGCACGTGGCAGCTTCCTTGCCGAAGCTCTCTATCTTGGTTTTCTTGGTGGGACTAGAATTGCCTGACCCTTCTACGGCCATAACCGACTTGTCTTTGCACTTTTTGTTGCGCTTCCGACCTTTCTTCTTCGGGGTGGCGGCATCGTCGTCCTCAGAATCGACTTCAGCGCCAGCATCTTCCCCAGGGAGCCTTCTTCCCTCTTCAGCATGTGCACATTTGTCCGCCAACGTGTAAAGCTCGTTGACGGTCTTCGGCAGCCGCATGTTCATCTTCTCCCGCATCTTGGGATTGTGCACGTTCATGTGAAACGCGGCAATCATAGCTGCAGGATGCACATTTGGTATGTTGCAATGTACACGGCTGAATCTTTGGATATACTTGCGTAGATCTTCTCCTTCTCTCTGTGGGATCACATGCAAATCACTGGGTCGTCTAGGGCCTTTCTGGCCTCTAGTGAAGGAACCAACGAACTCGTTGCATAGATCTGACCATGAAGAAATGGAGTTCTCTGGCAAGTTCATTAACCAAGACCTCACATTGGGTTTGAGTACCAGTGTGAAATAATTGGCAAGGATCTTTTCATCCCTTCCTCCCGCAGCTTGCATAGCAATTCTGTATATGCCCAGGAATTCTGCCGGGTTTAGCTTGCCATCGTACTTCTCCGGCACTTCTGGCTTGAACGCCTGGACGGACGGCTAGCGAACTTGCCGCAGCTCACGCGTGAAAGCAGGGCACCCAACCTCATAAGGTAGGTACCCACCAACAGTGGGCGCTGGCTCGTCGATGAGTGGATCGTTGCGCTCGTCAGATTGGCGGCACGCCTCCCAACATCGCTGAATGGTGGTACGAGCATCTTCAGCCCGCCTATCCAGCAGCACCTGCTGTTGGTCTTGCTACGTCCGCGGCTCTGAGGTGGCCATTGACACATCATCAGGCTCGGCAGTTCGCTGGGTTCGCCGCGGCTGCCGGGGTTGATGCCGTGGAGGCGACTGCATCGTTGGTGCTCCGCCTACAACATGGCCATCAGTCTGAGATACTGGTGTTGTTTGCGGGCACCGCGAAGGCTCCGCCAGCTAGGATTTGTTAGCCTCTGCAATCCAATCAGGCTTTAGATGGTGGCTCTCCACTCATCCATCTTGTCCGTTGTTGGAGGGAAGTTCAGCAGCAAGTAGGCTCGCGCCATCGCCTACGTCACCGTCGAAGGCATGTTAGAGTGCGAAGAACGCGACGTCGCTCGACTCCTGGCAGAGCCAGTAGGAGCGCCATTGCGATTTTGCCGCCATACCGCAGGGGTGACATCAGGTTGGCGTGGTAGAGGTGGCACCTGAAGATCTTGAGCTTGATCGACAGGCGTATTGCCGTGCGGACGCTGCTACGCATGATCGACAACGCCGCTTAGGGTCACGTCACGTCCATCCCACGATAGACGCAGGGTGTGTTTTGCCGTCGTTTCCCTCACCGCCGTCGTAGTCACTGCAGCAGCAGGATCCCAGCTCGCGCCCGATCGGACGGTGTTGCTCTGGTGGCTGGGCTCGCCGGTGCGCTGAGGAGGCGGAAGCTGTGTGCCCGCGCCACCCGCATCGTTGTTGTTGTCTTCGCTAGAACGTCGTGGAAGGTGCCCGCCTCCAGTGCCTCCATCGCCCGTTCCTGCCGCAGTGGGCACAACGACCACACTGCCTGCGCTGGTCGTGCCTACCGCGACGTTCGCGTCGTCCAGGGCGGTGGCACCGCCTGCATCGCCCGCGGGCGCGTGTGAAGGGAGATTGGACGTGGAAGGCTTCGTCGCCATGGAGCCCTTCTTCTTGGGCGCCATGGATGATGAAGATGGTGATGAAACTCGATGAAGTCGACACGCCGTCTGCTATCCAGGTTCACGCCAGTGCGGCTTCCCCTATCTGGCGTGCCAAAGATGTCGGTGTGGAACGACAATGTATGGGGCAATCTAGCCCCTTTGTGGTTCGACAAGGGGAATGCATAGAGCGCAAAGAGCAGGTCTAGCAGAAGGGGCAGGGACTTTTACCCAGGTTCGGGCCACCTTTGAGGTGTTACACCCTACTCCTGCTTTGGTGGATTGAATAAGTGGGAGCACAAATACAAGGAGCGCTTTCCCCCGGCAAGGCGCAAGGAGAAGGCAGCTACGCATGCAAGTGTGCGTGGAGTTAGAATTGGTTCGAACCCTCGTAAAGGTTGCCATGGCCCTCCTTTTATAGCTCCAGGGGTTACCATAGTGGCAAAAAGGTAATTACATGTTGAATAGACAGCAACAGTGCTATCATACCTAACTCTGTCGGGTTTGGACAAAAGCATTTAATGCTCTTTTAGGTGTCACGAGGAGGAGGAGCCCTGGCAAGACTGCTGCACCTCTTGCCCAGCCGCCTCCTATCATCTTGACACGCCTATGGGACGGGTGTCATTAAAGGTAATTTCCCTTCCGGCGTGCTGGCACGTGTCTTATAAGCTCCACCTAACCGCCTGCGGGCTTGACATCTCACTGAACAGCGACTAGCTGTTCGGTGAGATGGAGCGTTGGCAGTTGGCGGGGGCCTGTCGGCCACGGAGCTTGACAGGCCTTCTCCTCGTCGGCTCGGCCTTGCCGGCAAGGGCTGCTTCTCGTGCCCTGTCTTGATGCTCGTCTTGCTCTTCTCCTTGTCTAGTTGATCAGCTTGGTCTTTGATACGTCTCCAATGTATCTATAATTTTTGATTGTTCCATGCTGTTATATTATCAATCTTGGATGTTTTACAATCATTTTATAGCAACTTTATATCATTTTTTGGGACTAACCTATTGACATAGTGCCCAGTGCCAGTTGCTGTTTTTTGCTTGTTTTTTACTTCGCAGAAAATCAATACCAAACGGAGTCCAAACGCAGTGAAACTTTTTGGTGATTTTTTCTGGACCAGAAGACACAAGTTGGGCCAAGAAAGTACCAGAGGGGTGCCCCTAGTGGGGCACAACCCACCTGGGCATGCCTGGAGGCCCAGGCGCGCCCTGGTGGGTTGTGCCCACCTCGGTGGCCTCCCGCGCCGCCTCTTTGCTCTATAAATACCCCAATATTCCAGAAACCCTAGGGGAGTCGACGAAATACAATTCCAGCCGCCGCAAGTTCCAGAAACCACAGATCCAATCTAGACACCATCACGGAGGGGTTCATCATCCTCATTGGTGCCTCTCCGATGATGCGTGAGTAGTTCATTGTAGACCTACGGGTCCGTAGTTAGTAGTTAGATGGCTTCCTCTCTCTCTTTTGATTCTCAATACAATGGTCTCTTGGAGATCTATTTGATGTAACTCTTTTTGCAGTGTGTTTGTTGGGATCCGATGAACTTTGAATTTATGATCAGATCTATGTTTTAATCCATGAAAGTTATTTGAGTCTTTTGATCTCTTATATGCATGATTACTTCTCGTATTTCTTCTTCGAATCTTTGGTTTAGTTAGGCCGACTAGATCGATTTTTCTTGCCATGGGAAGAGGTGCTTTGTGATGGGTTCGATCTTGCGGTGCTCAATCCCAGTGACAGAAGGGGAAATGACACGTATGTATCGTTGCTACTAAGGATAACAAGATGGGGTCTATTCCTACATGAATAGATCTTGTCTACATCATGTCATCGTTCTTACTGCATTACTCCGTTTCTCCATGAACTTAATACACTAGATGCATGCTGGATAGCGGTCGATGTGTGGAGTAATAGTAGTAGATGCAGGCAGGAGTCGGTCTACTAATCTTGGACGTGATGCCTATATAATGATCATTGCTTGGATATCGTCATAATTATTTGAAGTTCTATCAATTGCCCAACAGTAATTTGTTTACCCACCGTATGCTATTTTTCTCGAGAGAAGCCACTAGTGAAATCTACGGCCCCCGGGTCTCTTCTTTATCATATTTGCCTTCGAGAACTATTTTTATTTGCTTTTATTTTCAGATCTATTAATCCAAAAACCCAAAAATATCTTGCTGCAATTTATTGTTATTTATTTTATCTTGCGTTTCCGCGAGATCTATTTATCCGATCTACTACAAATTTATCTATCTCTTTACCCGGGAGGGATTGACAACCCCTCTTTTACGTCGGGTTGCAAGTATTTGTTCTTTGTGTGCAGGTGTCGTTCACGTAGTGTTGCGTGGTTCTCCTACTGGTTCGATAACCTTGGTCTCATCAATGAGGGAAATACCTACCGTAGCTGTGCTGCATCATCCCTTCCTCTTTGGGGAAATACCGACGTAGTTCAAGCGACATCAAAAGGAATTTCTGGCGCCGTTGCCGGGGAGACATCATCAACATCTGTCAGGTTCCTAATCACAAATCTCATCTCCTTGCAACTTACATTATTTGCCATTTGCCTCTCGTTTTCATCTCCCCCACTTCACAAAAATTTGTCATTTTATTCGCTATCTTTTTTGTTCGCCGTTTTCTCGTCAGATCTCATGTTTGCTTGTGTTGCCATGTGCCTTCTATTTGCTTGCATCTTCGCTTGCTAAAAATCTATTGATATGGATCCTCATCCACTGGCTAATCTTTTTAAAAGATCTAATTATGATGAACTAATTGCTAGTGAATTGAGTTCACTAGATTATCTTTATGAAGTTTTGCTTGAGATTTATGAATCCAAAGATTGTGATGAAGTGTTGGAAGAAGAAATTGATAAAGTGATTCATGATATCTCTTTCAATGAAAAGCATGATGTTATTATAAACTCTATTAATGTCAATTGTGTTAATGATATGCAAAACCCCAAGCTTGGAGATAATAAGTTTGTTATGTCTACTACTTATTGCAATGATCATTATTGGGGTGATAATGTTTCTTATGATGTTGAAAATTTATTTGAGCCTCATGATGAATATGTTTGTGATAATAATGTTTGCAATAATATCGAAAGTGGGTTTGGAAGAGTGTCAACTTTAGGTTAAAATAATCCCAGATATTTGGAGAGTGTTCAATCTTATGAAATTTTTGATAAAAGTGGGTTTGGAGAGGTCATGACTTTAGTTGATGGTAATCCCACTATCTTGGAAGATTACAAAACTTTTATGCATGAGGATCATGAAGAGAAAATTTTATGTGATAACTATATTGTTGAATTTGAATATGATCCTAAATGTAATTATTATGAGAGAGGAAAATATGGTTGTAGAAATGTTCATGTTACTAAATTACCTCTCGTTATGTTGAGATTGCTATTGTTTCTTTCTTCTTCCTTGCATATGCTAAATATTTCTTGTCTTGATAATTTTATTGCCTACAAAATGCCTATGCATAGGAAGAATGTTATACTTAAATGTGTTTGTCACAAGTTTTATGATGCTCTCTTTATGCTTCAATTCTTGTCTTTCATGTGGGCATCATTGAAATCTTATGCCTAGCTAGGGACATAAAACGATAGCGCTTGTTGGCAGGCAACCCAATGAATAAAATTTATTTTTGTCTTTTTCTTTCTGTTCTTGAGCGTTTGCACAATTATGCTACTGCTATGGTTGTGTTTTAATTAGAGTTTGTGCCAAGCAAAGCCTTTGGGATCATGTTGGGTGATAGTTGATTTGATCTTGTTGAAAAACAGAAACTTTTGCGTCCAGTAAAATAATTTTAGAAATTCACAGAAGCGACGAAAAATTCTGAATTTTTACACAAGATTTATATACAAATTTCCTACGTTGTTCTAATTTTTCAGAATTTTTGGACTTACAGAAGTATTCAAAGTTTTCAGATTGCTACAGACTGTTCTGTTTTTGACAGATTCTGTTTTCTTTGCGTTGTGTGCTTATTTTAATGAATCTATGGTTTGTATTGGAGGGTATAAGCCATAGTAAAGTTGGAATACAGTAGGTATAATGCAAAAATAAAATATTAATGGGTTTGCAACAATACTTATAGTAGTGATTTGCTTTGTTATACTAATGGATCTCACAAAGGTTTTGTTGAGTTTTGTGTGATTGAAGTTTTCAAGTTTTGGGTGAGATCACGATGGATGAAGGAATAAGGAGTAAGATGAGCCTAAGCTTGGGGATGCCCATGGCATCTCAAGCTATTATCTAAAAGATAAGAAAGCAACTAAGCTTGGGGATGCCCGAGTGGCATCCCCTCTTTCTTCTAACGACCATCGGTATTTTACTTGGAGCTATATTTTTATTCGTCACATATCATGAGTTTTGCTTGGAGCGTCTTGTATGATTTGAGTCTTTGCTTGTTTTACTTTTTATTTTTAGTCAAGTATCCTTGCTGGACACACCTATTTGAGAGAGCCGAAATTATGCTATGATTTGTTAGAATTGCGCTCTATGCTTCACTTAAATCATTATGAGCTATGGAATTGCTCTAGTGCTTCACTTATATCTTTTTGAGCACGGTGTGCTTTAATATTTTTCAAGAAATGCTCTCATGCTTCACTTAGATTTATTTGAGAGTAGTAATTTTGAAGAAATTCTCTCATGCTTCACTTAAATTATTTTGGGAGAAGGAAATTTTTAAGCTCATGTTCTTCACTTAGATTTGTTTGAGCTATCAAAAGCAACACATTAAACTAGTCCCAAAGTGATAGATATTCAAGAGGGATATAATAAAAACTTTCATGAAGATCATTGGACAAAATAAATTTGATTCCTTGTAATAGTTTTGCGATATGATGATATAATATGTGAGTCATGTTGATGAGTAATTATGCTTTAGTAAGAATATTGATGTTAATGTTTGTGATTCCCTATGCAAGCACGAAAGTCAATAGTTATGCAATGAAATTATATCCTACTTGTGGTGCACTATTTGGTGTTAGTTATGCTTAATGCTCGCTTATGAGATTTTTTGTTTCTTGGTTGGATCCTTCTCAATCTTTTGCTAGCCTTCATTTACACTAAGTATGATCACTACTTGTGCATCCAAAATCCTTAAACCAGTTTTGCCATATGAGTCCACTATACCTACCTATATGCGATATTTCCGTGCCGTTCTAAGCAAATTTGTATGTGCCATCTCTAATTTTCAAAATAAATTTCTCTTTTGTGTGCTCGTACCGCTCATGAAACGGTAGGGGGTAGCTGATATTTTTCCATGCTAGATGTGTTATTCTCAAGATGAGTGTTTATTCACTTGTCATTGCACGAGAGTACGGCAAATGTATTAGGGATGCCCAGCCCCGAAATAAAAAATTAATTTACTTTATGTTGTAAAATAATAAATTCCTTGGAAAGTGTTGGTATGGACGGCACCCGTGGATTCGGTTAGCCGTGGAATGTGAAAGTATGGTGGAAAAAGGAATAAACTTTATTTTTTGTTTGGGAACAGCCTATGATATATCTAGCATGGAAAGTATTGCGAACTACTCGATCGTTTTCGTAGACAGGAAAAGCATGCCATCCAAAATGTTTTTATCTCTATCTTTTTCGCTTTGAGCTCTGGCACCTCTACAAATCCCTACTTCCCTCTGCGAAGGGCCTTTCTATTTACTTTATGCAATTTTTATTTTTGAGTCTCCATCTTCTCTTATAAAGCACCAACTAAGGGGCACTATGATCGTACTTGAGCATTGGGTGTAGCTAATATGTGAGTGTGTTTCATGAATGGATCAATGATTGAGCATAATGGGCTAGGGATAACTTGCTTTAGTGTTGATATTTTGAAAGACATGGTTGCTTGTTGATATGCTTGAGTATTGAAATCTTCATGTCAAAACTAGACTATTGCTTTGAATCATATAAAAGTCCAAATGTCCATGCTACAAAGAAAAGATTATGTGATGATCATGTTAGGCAGCATTCCACATCAAAAATTCTGTTTTTATCATTTACCTACTCGAGGACGAGAAGGAATTAAGCTTGGGGATGCTGATACGTCTCCAACGTATCTATAATTTTTTTATTGTTCCATGCTATTATATTATCAATCTTGGATGTTTTACAATCATTTTATAGCAACATTATATCATTTTTTGGGACTAACCTATTGACATAGTGCCCAGTGCCAGTTGTTGTTTTTTGCTTGTTTTTTACTTCGCAGAAAATCAATACCAAACAGAGTCCAAACGCAGCGAAACTTTTTGGTGATTTTTTCTGGACCAGAAGACACAAGTTGGGCCTAGAAAGTACCAGAGGGGTGCCCCGAGGGGGGCACAACCCACTTGGGCGCGCCTGAAGACCCAGGCGCGCCCTGGTGGGTTGTGCCCACCTCGGTGGCCTCCCGCACCGTCTCTTTACTCTATAAATACCCCAATATTCCAGAAACCCTAGGAGAGTCGACGAAATACAATTCCAGCCGCCGCAAGTTCCAGAAACCACAGATCCAATCTAGACACCATCACGGAGGTGTTCATCATCCTCATTGGTGCCTCTCCGATGATGCGTGAGTAGTTCATTGTAGACCTACGGGTCCGTAGTTGGTAGCTAGATGGCTTCCTCTCTCTCTTTTGATTCTCAATACAATGGTCTCTTGGAGATCTATTTGATGTAACTCTTTTTGCGGTGTGTTTGTTGGGATCCGATGAACTTTGAGTTTATGACCAGATCTATGTTTTTAATCCATGAAAGTTATTTGAGTCTTTTGATCTCTTATATGCATGATTACTTATAGTCTCGTATTTCTTCTTCGAATCTTTGGTTTAGTTAGGCCGACTAGATCGATTTTTCTTGCCATGGGAAGAGGTGCTTTGTGATGGGTTCGACCTTACGGTGCTCAATCCCAGTGACAGAAGGGGAAATAACACGTATGTATCGTTGCTATTAAGGATAACAAGATGGGGTCTATTCCTACATGAATAGATCTTGTCTACATCATGTCATCGTTCTTATTGCATTACTCTGTTTCTCCATGAACTTAATACACTAGATGCATGCTGGATAGCGGTCGATGTGTGGAGTAATAGTAGTAGATGCAGGCAGGAGTCGGTCTACTAATCTTGGACGTGATGCCTATATAATGATCATTGCCTGGATATCTTCATAATTATTTGAAGTTCTATCAATTGCCCAACAGTAATTTGTTTACCCACTGTATGCTATTTTTCTCGAGAGAAGCCACTAGTGAAATCTACGGCCCCCGGGTCTCTTCTTTATCATATTTGCCTTCGAGATCTATTTTTATTTGCTTTTATTTTTAGATCTATTAATCCAAAAACCCAAAAATATCTTGCTGCAATTTATTGTTATTTATTTTATCTCGCGTTCCCACGAGATCTATTTATCCGATCTACTACAAATTTATCTATCTCTTTACCCGGGAGGGATTGACAACCCCTCTTTTACGTCGGGTTGCAAGTATTTGTTCTTTGTGTGCAGGTGCCGTTCACGTAGTGTTGCGTGGTTCTCCTACTGGTTCGATAACTTTGGTCTCATCACTGAGGGAAATACCTACCGTAGCTGTGCTACATCATCCCTTCCTCTTTGGGGAAATACCGACGTAGTTCAAGCGACATCAGTCTTGAGTCTTGGTCTTCTTGATGCGCTCCTTGATCTCTTAAAGAGCGACTTCTTTAGCTTGGGAATCTTCATCAAACCATTAGTTTGGCAAGGGAGTTGCTACTTGTCTGTGCATAGGTCAAGGTATTAACACCCATGTTTAATACACCGACACACAGACAAACAAAATTTTCACTTCAATGTCTTTTAGTAGGTTCATTCAAATCGATGGAGTGTGTATTAAGGCATGGAAGAATATTCGATTGACGGCTCAACTCATGTGAGACAACTCGAGGCCAACTCCAAGCTTCTATTTCTCTAAGGGATCGAAGTCATTCCAGACTCCTCGGACTTGACCCTAGGATCCCAGAGTGGGTTCTGGGGATACAATGCACTCCTCGTTCTTGTATTCAAGTCTAAGTGAATGAGGGTACATGCGTATGGCGGCTTTCATAGGCTAGGAGTCCTGGAAAACGATGAAGGCCACCCTTTGGTGGTGGTAGATGGGAGAGGTATTTGGGCCATGGTTGAAGTGGCTCGGAAGTACCAAGTAAAATCAATTCCTGAGAGGTATTGTAGTAGACAGAGTAGATCTTAATGGAGAATTGTGCAAAAAAGTCATAATTCACAGCTCAGAAGTACTGGGTAATAAATCTGTGGAGGAACCATGCCTATACTTAGAGAAACAAATCGATAAGACACGAGAGTGCAAATAAAATGTTTTCCTTGGAGGTGCTGGAGATAGCAGAGAATTGTCTCAGCTGGATATGGTTGGTAGCACCGAAACAAAAAGGTTTGTTAGTTCCCATGTTGTGAAAACCTGGTTTAGAACTATATGAAACAGTACCACTAAGTTCTCAGTTGTATGTTGCAAATATACCCGAGATACAATAATAATCTATTGTTATATTTCGATGTTCATAACTAAGTTTATATTTTTGTGTTATAATTGCAATGATTATTGAATATGTTATTCGGAGGAAGACTCAATTGCATGTGTGGAAACATAAACACCAAATAAATCCCTAGTCATGCCTATAGGACCAGCTCAGGTATTGATGATGATCTTGTTTCCAGATCATGGGTATTATTAAAGTAACAAGGATGTCATTAGTAATGAGAACATTATTATGGAAACAATGGTGTTGGATAGACCCAACTTATGAATTAGTGCGAGATAACATCATTATTATGTTGTCGGTATTTTTATATTAGATGTTAACGCTTACTTACGTCGTTGGACCATAAGAATATAGTATATCAACATATCAGATGGTTACTTTGAGATTGCCAAACATCACACCATAACTGTGTGCCAATAAAAGTAAAACTTACAGGTGTACCAGAAAAGTATTGTTGTGGATATAATCCTGACAATGGTACAGGGGGTATGTATGTGGAGACAATCGAATCTACAATCAGTGCGGACGGGAGTACGCGTATGGATTTATACTAGTTCAGGCCCTCCTCGGTGGAGGTAATACTCTACTCCTCAGTGGAGGTAATACTCTACCGTTGTGGTGCTCTTAGCTCTTAGCTCTTGGCGTAAGGTATGATATGTCGATGCCGAACCTTCAGCCCAATGCTCCCCTTCCTCCTTATATAGAGTGTGCTAGGATGAAGGCCATAACGGACCGGTAGTAATGCTATTCATGGCCTCACGCATGGCCGACTGTTCCCTGACTATTATTGTTAGTAATTGTCGTTTTTAACTAAATTATATCACCGTTGGGTAACTGAAGTCATTAAGCATCGTGGGTGGCATGGTATCCTAGGTTGTAGTCGACTATAAGCACCTTTTTATTTGAGATCATCTTAAAAACATTTTTTTTCTATGTCAAAATCTGATGTCAATACACGCCTTATCTAGCAGAAACTCCTATGCATCATCATCGTGCAGAAATTTCGAGCAACTTTCGTAGACGTAGCATTACTCCAAAATATTACCCCCAAAGTGATACTTTTTGTTAGGTCCCACAAATGATAGTTTCTGGCCATTTACTGCACGAGGATAATTAACACGCTTTGTCTAGCAAAGTACTCTCCTTCTAATACCTGGCTTGATTTGGCCCCGATGACTATAATTCCTATGCTTGTATAGATGAATAAAGGATGTTTGAAGTGTCAAAAAAAAAAAAACCGCCTTGTCTAGCAGATGCTCCTATGCATCATCTCGTTTTACTGCAGCCAGGAGATCTGCCGCTGCATCCTCATCTGCGAATAGAAGTTGGCGATGAACTCCTCCGCCTTCACGTTCACCCCGGCGTCCTCGCCGTCCTCTTGTTCCGCGGCGCCGAAGTTCGCGCAGCTCGCTCCCATTACCGCCCGCTGGAGCAGCTGCTCCTCCGCGCAATCGTCGAGGTTCTCGACGCCGTACTCGCTCGGCCCGGCACCGTGGCCGTCCCCGACGCTGCCCGCGTCCCTCTCGCGCGGGTCGCAGAAATAGTAGCGGTCGCCACTGTAGTCGTCGGGGGTGTCCGGGACGGCGGGGGCGATGCAGGGGATGAAGCGGAGCACGCGCGCGGAACCGGAACGCCGGCGTCTCGTCGATGGAGAACTCGCGCTCACCGTAGCGCAGCCGGTCGCCACGCCCGCTGTGCCCCAGGGTCTTGAGCAGGCGGAGGCCGTGCACCACGACTCCCTTCCGCGCCCGGAGCACCGCCAGCCGCAGTAGGCGCCACGCCCGCCCTTGGATCGACGCCCTCCTCATCGCCTTAGGCGTCGTCGTTTCCATTGTAGTGCTGTCCACCGGAATGGCAGCCTCCCCTGTTGCTTGCTGCAATGCTGCTCTGCTGTTTCGCTTTACTCCCTCCGTTCCTAAATATACGGATGTATATAAACATATTTTAGAGCGTAGATTCATTTATTTTGCTCCGTACGTAATCATTTGTTGAAATGACAACTGGGAGTGCGGCATTAAATAGGGAGCTGGCAGCTGGCTTTGCTTGTGAGGCATTAAACGGAGAGAGGACTACGTAAAGTTAGTGATGAGATGAGCGGGGGCAGGGAGTGCGGCATTAAATAGGGAGCTGGCAGCTGGCTTTGCTTGTGTCGTGTGTCGTGTGGTGGGAGCGGGAGCGCGACGGGAGAGAAGCGAAGCGAGCGCGTTTGTTTGGCTGCTTGCTTCGTGGGTGGCACAAAGCTGGAGGCTAGAGCGGCGGGGTGACTAGGATCATGTCGTGCATATCTGGCCAAATAGGCTGTGCCTGGCGGGCCGGCCTGTTAACACGCGTGCCTGGCCCGTGGTGGGCCAGCCCGGCACGTGATTAATCGGGCCGTGCCTGGCATGTGGCCTGCCTAGGGACGTGCTTGGGCCTGAAGACTGGGCACGCGTGTCGGCCCGGCACGATCTATTTACATTTTTTTAGAGGAAATAGGCAAAAAATTAGGTGGGCTGATGGCTAAACATGCCGATGGGCCGGCCCATTTAATAGTAGTGCCGTGTCTGGGCCCTGGAGGTCAGCACGCGTGCCGGCCCGGCACGGCCCGTGTACTAAGCGTGCCTGGTCGGGCCGTGCCGTGTCTGGCCCGTTTAACTCAGGGCGGGCCGTGCCGGGCCGGGCCATCTGGCCAGGTATAGTGTCGTGTGGGCGTCCGCCAGGGAAGGGTGGACGCATAGTGCGCGCCGGATCGACCAGACGGACGGCGGCGGGACGGAAGCGATGCGTTTCTGGACATGCGGACGTTTTCCCGTCGTCGCTTGTATTTCGTGTGCATTCGACTCTTAAGTTGAGCGGAGGAAGGAGAGACTCAACTTTCCCATGCTACAGTAACCTCGAGTGGTGATTTGGAAGATTTGCCGGCGATTGGCGTTATGCCGTTTCCTTTTCCTCCTGATTCTATCTTCTTCCTTTTGGATCCCATATCCTTCCCTGAACCCAGCTTCTAGCTGCCTCCATCCTCTTTCTCTGATCCCTTTTTTTCAATCTCTATTTCTCTCCAATTCCTCTCCATGCCCAGTTTCTTTATCTTCTATTCCTTTTCTCCCAGATAATCCAAATCCTTGCCTAGTGTTCTGGGTGAACAATCCGGAATAGGGGATCACAGGCGGCAGGGCGGTGGCGGAAGCGGAGGCTGCAGCGTGGGACGGAGGCTGTTCCGGCTGATGGAAATCGGGCGGCTAGGTATGAGCTTGGTGGATTTGCAAGATGTGAAGGCTCGGTCTCTGCAACTAGTCCGCTGTTCGCGGAATCCAGCAAGATGTATGCGGAGGCTGCGGGCCAAGGTTGCGTCGCTCCTCGACTCTGGCGATCTGGGGGTTGGAGAGGAGAGTTCTGTGGAGTGGAAGCACATGTCTGTCTCTTTCCCTTGTCCAGTTGTTGGCCATGGCTGGGAATCGTTGCCTGAACCGATGGAATCATTCCAAATTGATGGCGAGGCTAGCTGTGAAAAGAAGATTGTGGTCGAGGAGCTCAACGGACTTGGGAAAATTAGTAGGATCGACGCTGATGAGGAATCAAGGAACACCAAAACAGCCTTGGAGAAATGCGTGCAGATGTTCACGCCGGATGTGGTTCGGTTTTCTGTTTCTTCGGTTCATGATCCTGCGAGGTGTCATCACGGGCTTCTGGCCAAGTTTGAGGCTGAAGGGGCAGAAATGGATGTGGTTTTGCGACCAAACTATGAAGTACTTGACGTCCAATCAGATATGCAAGGCCTTGTTAAACTGGGAGTTTCTAATGGTCTAGGATTTCAACAATTTAAGGAGGTGTTATGCTCTGATCAGATGCTACGTATAGATGGGAACCTTGGCTTCTTTCAGGGCTCGGAATACCTGGAAGCTAAAATTAGTCATGCTGTTGTACGTCCTGATTACAAACCCATTGGGAAGATAAAATTGCTGGCTTGGAGCTATGTTCGCTTTGTTCATGGAGTACCGGTGGAGGAGGAGCCAGATCCAGGAGGTGGTTGGATACTGGGAAAATGTTTCTGCGGAACGGAAGATCGGGCTACGGAGTTGGAGATCGGATGCAAATATAAGGTGCAGTTAGTTAGCTGTAATGGGGAGGTGGCTGGCAATTTGAAGAGGACCAAGGCTGATGGTAGCAAGATAAAAAACTCTGTCGCGGGGCTGTCGGAACAGCCCTGCGGGCAACAATGAAGAGAATTGCTTGGAACTGCCGAGGGCTTGGGAACCCGCCGGCAGTTCGCAGCCTTCTCGAGCTGCAGAAGGCAGAAGATCCTGACATTCTCTTCCTCTCGGAAACGAAACTGAGGGAGAAAGAGATGGAGTTCTTGCGTTGGAAAATGAATATGGTTAACATGGTGGTGAAAGATTGTGTTGGTCGGAGCGGGGGGTTGGCCCTTTTTTGGCGATCGGGGGTGGATGTGACGCTTAGGTCGAAAGGGAGGTACCACATTGATGCTGATGTGACAACAGAGGATGGCAGCAAATGGAGATTGACGGGGATCTATGGGGAGTCGAAACCGGGAGAGAAAGGGAATACTTGGAGGCTGCTTAGGACCTTGCATGGCCAAGCAGACCTCCCATGGTTGTGCTTGGGTGACTTCAATGAGATTCTGTTTGCGGGGGAGAAGGAAGGAGGGCCGGCTCGGGCCCAGGGATGTATGGATGAGTTTAGGAAAGCTTTGGAATTCTGTGAGTTGGAGGATCTGGGGTTTGTAGGTGATCCTTTCACCTGGATAAACAATTGGTGGGACGCAAGTGGTTACACCCGAGAGAGGTTGGATAGGGGGGTGGCGAACATGGCATGGCGTTGTATGTTTCCACTGCATAAAATCATTAATGGTGACCCCAGGCATTCGGACCATCGACCCCTTATTGCTGAACTGCACAAACAATTTCCAATAGAGGGTAGTAGGGGAGGCGGAGGACAGCGGTGTTTCTGTTTTGAGGCCCGTTGGCTGTTGGAGGAAGGGTGTGAGCAGATCGTCGAGAATGCATGGAATGAGGCGTTCCTGGAGGGAGGGTGTACGGTGAAGGAGGCGTTGCGGAAGGTGGGGGGTGAGTTGGAGAAGTGGGACAGGGAAGTTTTGGGAGAGCTCAAAAATAGAATCAAAAAGGCAAAAAACAGCTGGAAGCATGTAGGAGAGGGGCGATCAATCAGCGACAAGTCTCCAGGGAGCACATGTTGCGGTACAAGTTGAGCAAGCTGGAAGACCAATTTTGCATTTACTGGCAGCAGAGAGCTCGGGCGAATTGGCTCAAGAATGGGGACCGTAATACGGGTTTTTTTCACGCCCATGCCTCGGAAAGGAGAAGAATTAATACTATTAGGAGATTGAGGAAGGATGATGGGGGAGTAGTGGAGCGGGAGGAAGATTTAGGGCCCTTTATAATTAACTTATACAAAAATTTGTTCATCTCCTCTACAGGTACCACACACGAGGAAGTGTTACAATATATGCCTGCGACTATTACTCCGATGATGAATGAACAACTCACTAGGCCTTTTGTTGAGGACGAGGTGAGACAAGCTTTGGATTCCATTGGTGATCTTAAGGCTCCAGGACCCGATGGTATGCCTGCGATCTTCTATAAGAAGTTCTGGTCGAAGGTGGGTTTGAAAGTTCAGGAAGAAGTTCTTGGGGTGCTCAATGGGGGTATGATGCCGGAGGGATGGAATGAAACCATGATTATCCTGATTCCAAAGGTTAAAACCCCGGAGAGGCTCACTCAGTTCAGACCGATCAGTCTCTGTAATGTGTTATACAAGCTAATTTCCAAAGTTTTGGCCAATCGTTTGAAGGTGGTTCTTCCGGACATCATCTCTCCAACCCAATCCGCTTTCGTGCCGGGGCGCATGATCACGGATAATGTCCTGCTGGCATACGAGATCACACACATGATGCATAAAAAGAAGGGTGGCAGAGAGGGGCTGGTGGCCGTTAAGCTCGACATGAGCAAGGCGTACGATAGAGTCGAGTGGAGTTTCTTGGAGCAAGTGATGTGCAAGATGGGTTTCGCCTCTCAGTGGGTGAGCGTCGTAATGAACTGTGTCCGCTCGGTGACGTATCGGATGAAAGTTAATGGAAATCTAACCGAACCTTTCTTACCGCAGCGGGGTCTGAGGCAAGGAGATCCACTATCGCCGTATTTATTTATCCTTTGTGCTGAAGCCTTTTCGAGGTTGTTGCAACAGGCCGAGGTTGATCAGTCCATTAAGGGAGTGAAGGTGTGTCCGGAAGCCCCGAGCATCAACCATCTCTTCTTTGCGGATGACTCCCTGATTGTGATGAAGGCCACAGTTGCGAGTGCTCAGAAGTTACAGCAGATCCTTGCCTTGTATGAGAGGCACTCGGGACAGATGATAAACAAAGAGAAATCCTCGGCCTTTTTTAGTAAGGGAGTTGGTTACGATCAGAAGCAGCAAGTTTTGTACGAGCTTGGTATCTCCGCTGAAACTAGAAATGAAAGATATCTTGGTCTTCCAGTGCATATAGGAGCAGCAAGAAGTAAGGAGTTTGAATATTTGAAGGAAAGGATTTGGAGACGAATACAAGGCTGGCTGGAGAAACTCTTATCCAGGGTTGGGAAAGAGATCCTCATTAAGGCTGTGGCCCAAGCGATCCCGACGTACGCCATGTCGTGCTTCGATCTTACCAAGTCTCTATGTGAGGAGATTAGTAAGATGATTGCGAGGTATTGGTGGAGCCAACAAGATGGAAAAGATAAGTGCCATTGGATCAGTTGGGAGAGGATGACGAAATCTAAGCGAGATGGGGGGCTTGGCTTCAGGGACCTACATATCTTCAATATGGCCATGCTCTCTAGGCAAAGCTGGAGGCTTTTGCAGCAGCCTAATTCTCTATGTGCCAGGGTCCTAAAAGCTAAGTACCATCCGCAATGTTCTATCTTAGAAGCACCAGACCAGCCAGGTATGTCATACACTTGGCGTAGCATTTTGAAGGGGCGGGATTTGCTGCTTGAAGGAATTGTCTGGAGAATCGGAGATGGGGAGGATGTGAAGGTTTGGTCTGACCCGTGGATTCCGAGGGGAACAACCCGTAGACCATCTGCTTGCCAAGGCCAGTCGATTATCACCAAAGTGTCTGAACTGATTGATCCAATAACTGAATCTTGGGATGAGGAGCTTGTGCGCGACCTCTTTACGGAGGAGGACCAGCGTGCGATCATGGCTATCCCTATCAGACCGGGCATGGAGGACTTTGTGGCATGGCACTTCGATGCCAAGGGGGTCTTCTCAGTCAAATCGGCATATCACCTGGGTATAAGGATCAGAGACGAACGAATGCAGAGGGATACGAGCTCGTCATGTGTGGTACCGGCCAAGAGGCCTGTGTGGAGTGCCCTTTGGAAGCTAAATATTCCTGGCAAAGTCTTGATGTTCCTGTGGTGTCTAGCACACAACAGCCTGCCAACGAGGATGAATATAAAAAGGAAACATGTTGAACTTGATACTATATGCCCGATGTGCGCTCGGCTGGACGAAGATGGAGGCCACCTGTTCCTGAAATGCAAAAAAGTTAAGGAAGTGTGGAGGGAACAAGGAATGGAGGATGTTAGATTGAAGCTTTGTGAATGCCCGGACTCGATAGACGTCCTCCTACAGCTCCTCGGGTTACCACAGGACAAGGTACTCAGAGTGGCTGTTTTGTTGTGGGATTGGTGGACGACAAGAAATAAAGTTAATGCAGGAGAGAAGCAAAATTCACCGGCTGAGGTTAGTGCGTTCATCAGTAAGCATGTATTGGAGTTTAGCGCAGTGGGAACCCAACCAAAACCCCACATCGCTGTCCATCATAAATGGATACTTCCGGGACCTGGAGTCGTGAAGGTAAATTTCGATGCTGCGTTCAACGATCGGTATGGCTCTGGTGCTTGGGGTTTTATTATGAGGGATGAAACTGGGGACTTCCTTGCAGCGGCAGCAGGGAAAATTAGTCACGTTCAAAATGCTATCCATGCTGAAGCCATGGCGTGCATAAATGCAATTGAGGGAGCTATTGATATGGGCGCCCATCAGGTTATTTTTGAATCTGATTGCCAGGTTCTGATAAAAGCCTTGAATTCACGTCAGTACGAAGCGGCAGACTTTGGGGTTCTTCTTCGTGAAGCTCGTAGCCTGTGTATTGTATCTTTCGATTCAGTTAGCTTTCAATTCTGTCGTCGTCAATGTAATGGAGCGGCGCATGCGCTTGCGCAGTTTGGTTCGAGGGCGCTTGTGCCCTTTTCTGTATGGACAGAGCATGCCCCTGACTTTGTAAGTGTGCTGGTGGCCAGCGATACTGCTGGGCAGCAGGTTTAAATGGAATTCCACATTCCCGTCAAAAAAAAAAAGACTCTTAAGTTGAGCGGATTCGCGGGTTCAGTTTCCAGCTCCTGGTTTTCCGAACACGGTTTTGTTTTGCCTGCCAGAGGCGTCGAGCGGTATGGTACTACTAGTCTCTCTACCGAGTACTGACAGGCAATCGTGCTACGTTTGGCGGCGAGTTTACGTGCTTTCCTTGGTGCTTCGTGCTACGTTTTGTTGTATACACGGCCTCAACTGTAGTTTTCTTGGCGCAGACAAAGCTTTGCCGTGGGTTTTGCTTCTAGTCCCGTCTCAGTTCTAGTAGTGAGATAGTGTCAAAGGTCGATTTGTAGTACAGGAACATGTACAAAAAATAAAAATAAAGGTAGTATCTTAGGGCATCTTCAATCCTGACCCTCAAATCCAATACCGAATCCGTCTACGGACCGGTGTGCAAAGTTTAATAAACTAAACAAATTTTATTAAACAAGGCAGATTTTAACATAGTTCAGGCATAATTCACATAAAAGCAAACGATATTTTGACCGTTTAACTAAAAACTAAAAAAAAGCTAGCATGCTAACTTGTAGCGGACGACAACCTCTTACCCATGGCTGCCCTGCCCGGCCGCACCACCGTCGTCATCCGTGCCGTCTTCCTTCTAGCGGCGGAATGGCGCGGGGCCACGACAGCCTTGCCCGGTCGTCGCCTGGCACTCCCGGAGGAGCCGTTCCGCTTCCTCTTGTGCGGTGTGGAGGGCCGCCACGGCCAATGCCGCCCCCGGCCGCGGTGCCCTGGCGGCAGCCTTGGTCCTACCAGCATTGGCCGAGGTGTTGCATACCGACCATTCCTCGCCAATCTTGGTGAGCTCCCCGTCGAGGCGGCGTCACCGCCGCGCGACCATCTCTGTGGTGCTGATTGACCGATCGAGAGCCCATGCCGTGCCAGGCCGGGATCGTTGCGGACCCAGGCCGGCTCCTCGTATGACTTGGCGAACGCAGAGCGGCGGGCAGCGTTGCGCTGCTCCTGCCGCGCCACCCACCTCGCTACCCTATCCTTGACAGACACGATGGCCCACGACAAAGAGGAGCCGCCACCACCGAGATAGTGGAGGATGCGCCTGTGTGCCTTCGCATCGCGGGCGGCAGCTCCTTCTTGACGACCTGGTCGCGCCAGTTGCAGCGCGGCGGCGATGCCGACTCCTCCTTCGAACGATGCCCAATTGGACGTCGTAGTTGTGGGGAGGGTGTCGGCTCCTCCTTCACGCGACGCCCGATTTGGACGCCGCTGTTTGGGGGAGGGGCGTCGGCTCCTCCTTCACATGGCGGAGAGCCGACGCCTACTCCTGTTTGACGCGGTAGCATGGAGGGGAGTGCGGTTCCTCCTTGGCGGCACGCGGCGACGAGGGTGGGGCCGGACCACATTCTTGGAGCGACCGCTCGATTTGACGGAAGAACTCCCCGTCCGTCACTGTGGCCTCCGAGAGGAGGCACGACTGCTGAAGGAGCGGCTGCTGCGGCGGCGACATCTGGTCCTCCTCATCACCGGAGGAAAAGGCGATGGTTGGTCCCAAGGGTTGCGTGGAGTGATGGCGGAGGCGCCAAGACCCTGAGGAAGATCCGGAGTCGCCTGCGAGGCAGAGAACCACGACTTGGGCATGTTGTGGATAGGGAGATGAGGAGGAGTTCAGAGAAGCGGCTGAGCGCGGAGATGTGGATGTGGACGTCGCCGGAGCACAGATTATATAGGCGCAACCAGGCCACAAATGTACTATTAGACTGCTTTAATGCGGCGCAGCGGCCGAAGTTTTGTTTCTTGAGATGACGTGCTCGCATTGAAGAGGCGACGCCCGTCTGGTCGCATCAGTTCAGCGTTGCCCTCCTGTCCGGTCACATCATGCGCCATCAATGTCGGTCGCTGCGGCTCTAGGCCAGCACAAATGCAGCGGGGGAAACGGCCCATCCGTTGGAGAGAAAGCGCGGGGGAGCATTTTGGATGGGTCCGGCGTGTCGGAGCAGCGGTCCGGACGTCTGACCCCCTCCCCTAGTTTGCTTCCAGTTTGCAGGAAAGCGGATGCCCAGACCGGTCTACAGACGGATGCGGGATCGCGTTGGATGGCTAAACATGTTCAAACCAAACAGATGCGGGGGTTTGAGGGTCAGTGTTGGAGATGCCCTTAGAGCATTACAACCATGATTGTCAAATTTGGCACCCTATACGTCTACGGACGTGTCCACGGACAGTGACCGTTCACCCTTATTTCTACGCGTCCGCAACTGAGCTCCTCAAATATCCAACCCTCAAATCCATACAATCCATGCAACTACGTAGATCAACATAGAAACATAGCATAATCCGGACCCAAAAGAGCAAGTTTTTACAATCATACCCTAAAGAGCAAGTTCATCAGTGGACATCACTAGATACATAGATAAATTAGATACGTAAATAAACAATAGCTAGATAAATGGAGAGGGGCGTCAGACATCACCATTTCCTCATCGTTCCCTTCCCCTTGTGGTCACCAGAGCAACGGCAGGACTCCTTCACGTAGATGCCTACGCAGATGAAACATCCCCAACCCTAATATTTATTAAGCCATTTAACACCCAAGTAATGATTCCCTGCTTATGTAAACACCCTGGTGTACAACCCTGTCAATAAGACCCTGTTACTATTGTTATTGACATTCCGGTAGCCACTAGTGAACGAGAACTTTGTCGATTGGTCGGCCTCGTCTTAAGGAGCAGCTCTTCGTCCCCCGCCCTTGGTACCGACGTTGTTTCCAACATAGTTGACAAACTGTCCCTGACAAACCTTGTATCGTGATCGTACAAGATACCACCACCCTTCTTATTCATCATGGCGGTATGAATGTTGATTACTTCGATTTTGATCATCCTAATGATTTGGAAATGCTCGAGTCCTCACATGCATACTGGTGCAGTGTGCTTTATCTTTCTGTAGCACTTGCGACTGTATCTCCCAGTTACCCATGTAATCATTTATCAATCTACCTTGAGCTTGTCATTCTTTAGAATTCCTTACAGAAACTCTATCATTAATTCTGAAGTTTCATTTAAATGACTATGTGATCCTTGTATCCGAATTTACCATTGCATTTGGCTTCATATGTGTTTCCGCAAGCCACCTTCCTTGAGATGATCCATTCCGGTATCAGACGCGAGATTCATTCTTCGACACTCTGAACCCTTTTCATATTTTGCTTCAGGTCTTAAAATGATTGCCTACCCAAATGAAGCTATTCGTATCTTCTTAAAACACCCCTGTCATGGTTCCCGTGTTCCAACACTCGAGAAATACTTTATGCCTCATCCCCTGAGTTAATCGTCTGATTCTCGGCTTTGTCAAATCTGTCCTTATAGAGTTTCCCTCTTATCCTACTCCTAAGTACGATGGAGATTCCGAAGGAAGGATGACAACTTATTCATGAAACAATGATGCAAGAAAATGAAGACATAAAAATGGTTCAACCTCCTCGAGATGAGCAACCGAGACCGAGAAGATTTGTTAGATTCGTAACCAGACCTTTTTCCCCTTACTCGACCTCTTAAATCTCGGGACGAGATTTTCCTTGAGTGGAGGAGAGTTGTAATATCCCCAAACCCTAATTATTTATTAAGTCATTTAACTTGCCATGTCATCATGATAAATAAAGCCTAAATGCAATTAGGGAATAATCCAACTTCAAATTCAAATTTTAAGTGCAACTCAAAATATTATTTCTTCAAACACTGAAATACAATTGTTGGTAATATCCCATAAAATCCCCAAGTATTGCTAAAAATAGAACCAACCTCATTTGAATTATCAAAATGCCCCTAGCAATATTCAAACAGGTCCAGCAACAATTAAATTGACCATTTTCAAATAAACAAATATTTATACTTTCCCAAATTTCCCCAAAATTTGTGTGTGGTCTCAAAATGATGTGTTTGATTTGTTTGCCAAGTTTCATTCATAGAAAAAAAATCGTTTGGTGCCTTAACTAAATAGAAAACAGAGAAGAAAAAGTAAAGCAGAAAAAAGAACAGAAAAGAGAACATACCTACTGCACTGCTGGGCCGCGAGTGCATAGTGCATGGCCCAGCCCACCATCCCCATCGTCTTCTTCCTCTGTTCATCACAGGCTCGCTGGACGCTCCCACGGCGTCTATGCCGCCGACGGCCACGCGGCGGCCATCCAGTGGCCCTCTGCGGTGGATAAGACCATCCCTCGCCCCGCGGGGCGAACCCTAGCCCCCTCACTTTCCCCCCTCACGCTGCTTCTTCCTCTCTCGCAAGAAGCCGAGCCGCCATTACCATGAACTTCGTCGTACTCACGCCCACCGAGCTCCCCGACGCCTGAGACCTTGTCTAGCTGCTTCGCCGTCGTCGACTACGTCGACTGCGTGGACGGGTTCGACCTCGGAGCCCCTACAACGCGTGGATCGAGCTCGTCTTCGACCTCGGTGCCCGAAGCTCGCAGTCGTCAACTCGCTCCGCGTCGACCCCTTCCGGCTTCCCCAAGCAGCTCCTCGCCACTTATGTGAGCAGCGTTGTGTTTCCCCTCTCTCCCCTTGGTCGATCTTGTCCCCTATGTGTAACACCCCCAGTGGTTAACTACAGTAATTCCATTTTGATAATGCCAAGTCAGCATGATTAACAGTGCATGATCATCATTTGCATCATAATGCATTTCAACTCCTAAGTCAAAATCCAAATTTAAATGAAAGTGGAAAATAAAAGTTGTTCAAACACATAAACTAAAATGTCAGATAAATAACAAATATTCCAGAGGCTATTCTAAAATTGAAACCAACATCATTGGAATTGGAAAAGTGACTCGAACAACCTCAAACAGTGAATAAAGATAATATTTAATAACCATTTATTAAATCTAAAATAAATATGAAATTATATTTTGTCCAAACTAATTTTAGGTGTTAGGGTTTAATGCACTGGTATTTATGAACTAGGTCCCATTGTTTTACAAAAAAAAATCATTTTGAGGCCTAGCTATTTACAAACTGAAAAGGAAAATGAATAAAGAAAAAGGCAAAAGATAAAAGAAAAAGAAACAGAAGAAGAAAAGGAGAAAACCCCCCCCCTCTGGCCCAACTGGGCCCCAGCCCAGCTGGCCCGAACGGCCCAGCTCCCCCTCTGGCCAACCGGCCTCCCTTATCCCCCCCCAGGAAACCCTAACCCTAACCCCTCCCGACACCCCCCCACTCCCCTCGCTCCCTTCCCCCGCTCTCTGGATCTGGATCGGAGAGGGCCTGACCCCACGCGCCCCCCCCCCGACGCCGGCGACCGTCCCGACGCCGCCCCGCCCCGTACTGCCGCCGCTCCCGCCGGACTGCTCGCCTCCTCCTCCCCTCCCCGACGGCCTCCTCGACCCCGACGCCCTGACGCCCGCGCCGCGTGCCCGTCACCGCCGCCGGCGTCGCCCCTCCGCCGCATCGACCTCACTGTCGCCTCCTCGCCCCGGCCACCCCGAGCCCGCTGCCCCTTCCCGTCCGGCCCCTGTGAGCCCCGTCCGTCTCCCCCTCCCTCTCTGTCCCGCGCCGGAGCCGCGCTCCCGTCGCGCGCTCACCGCGCTCTCTCTCCCCATCGCTCGCGCACGGCCTCGCCTCCCCTCCCCCGACGCCTCCTCCCCTGCTCCCGCCCGCGCGACCCCGCTGCCGCCTGCTGCCGCGCTGCTGCTGCGTGCTCGCCGCCCACCGCGGCCCTGCTCGCTGCCCGCGACCCCGCCGCCCGCACGCCAAGCCTCGCGTCCGCCCCAGCCCGCCGGCTGGCCTCGCCGTGCCCGCCGTGGCCGGTGCACGCCGCCGCGCCGGGCGCCTCTGCTAGTGCCCCGCGCGCGCGTTGACCCCCTCCGCGTCGGACACGTCCGGCCCTATCTGGGCCAGGCCCGGACGTGTCCGGCTGTGACACTGACCAGTGGGCCAGCCCCTGTTTAAAAAAAAAGTAAAAAAAATGAAAATAATAAAAATAATTAATTAGTTTAATTAACTCTGATTAGGTTAATCTAATTAATTAATTAGTTTAACTAAGCAGTAATTAATTAACTAACCCTAATGACTGCTGACATCAGCATGATGTCATGCTGATGTCATCGCAGCACTGTTTCGGATAATGTTAGATTTAAATAATATTATTAAATTCAGAAAATTAATAAAAGCTTTAGAAAATCATATAAAATAATCCGTAACTCAGATCGAAAAACTTTGTACATGAAAGTTGCTCAGAACGACGAGACGAATCTGAATACGCGGTCCGTTCGTCCGTCACGCGTCCCTAACTATCCGAACTTGCAACCGTTCCCCTCTTATCCTCTGTCCGATAATTCCAAAGACCCGGGAAATATCGTCAGATATTCTCCCGCTCCGTCTGTTACGTGTGATGCTGCGTTAGACTACCCCTAGCACCGTGTATCGTATTTGTCATGCTCATGTTTGCTCTATATTTATACTGTTTCCTCCCCCTCTTCTCTCTCGATAGCCCCCGACCCCGACGTCGTCCCCGAGACCGACGCAGCTCCGGATCCCGGAGACACCATAGACGACCTTGCCCTTGCCGCCGAGCAACCAGGCAAGCCCCCCCTTTGATCATCCCGATATCGCCCATTCTAATTTCCCATGCTTGCATTAGAATTGCTGTTGCTACTGCTTTACCTATTCTGATGCATAGCCTGTTTATTGTAGCCTGCTGTTGATATTTACCTGCATATCCTAAACTGTTTAGTCTAGGCTGGGTAGAGACCTATCAGTGACCCCACTTATCCCGACTGCCGCGCTGGATCGTCAGAAGACCCGATCAATGGGATTGAAGACCAGGACCCGACACCGCACATCACCCCCCTTAGTTGTAACGACACTGCAGCGTTACTATCGAGTGCCGAGGGTGAAACCTCTTGTAGCACTTCTGATGTTAACTCTGTAGAGTAGCTATTCGGTCATGGTCATCGAGGGTGATTCCCCCTTCACCGCTTCCGATAACGACGCTGTCGTACAACACCTCAAGTGTGGACCCAGTGAGGGTGATTCCTCCGAGTTCACCTTGACGGATACATCGAGTGGGAATTCAATGAGGGTGATACCTCGGATTCCCTGATGTTATGGACACACGGATACTTGGACTTTACAATGTTACTTGGAAAGGCGGGTCGACCCTGAGGGGTACCCGTGTGTGATGTGAAGGCGGGTTGCCAGTGTGGTGCCCGAGTGGTGAATACGAGGCGCGGCCGGGCATTCTTAACCCTTGCCGCAAGTCCTCGAGACGGGGCGACGGGGTCACATCTTTCGTGAGTCTCTGCTCGTTTCCGCAAGCCCTAGTCCATTAACGATTTGGATATTTGATCCGAGCAGGCCTCTGGTCTGATAGCACTAACCATCACGTGGGCATAGTATGGGCGTTCTGCATCGTAGCATCAGCCGAAAGCTCTGTCAGACGTCTAGTTCAGCCTTGCGGCCGGGACGGACCGGCGCCCCCCTGGTGCCTGGCTTCCCCCTGCACGCAACGACTCGGAGTGCACAGGGCGATGGCCCAAGACCTCTGAGCGCTTAGGATGTAGACCGACGGGGACCTCTCTGCTGAGCTATAGGTAGGGTTGCGATGTGTCGTTTGGCCGAGGCCGGGCATGACCCAGGAAAGTGTGTCCGGCCGGAGTTAATCGAGCGTGTTGGGTAAGTTGGTGCACCCCTGCAGGGAAGAACACTTCTATCGATAGCCGGTCCTACGGTAAAGGACACTTGGAGTTGTATCCCGATCGATACAACTAGAACTGGACCCTTGAGACGTTAACAGGTTGATGACTGTATTGGCTCTGGGATCGCTTTCTCACAGGGAGTCGAGAAAGGATCTCAGGACGAGGTTTGATGACTTTATGGCTCTGGGATTGCTTTCTCGCAGGGAGTCGAGAAAGGATCTCTGGGTGAGGTTGATATTATTACTGCTACATTATATGGTATTGTTCTACTCTCTTCTACTGCTGCAAGACCGCTGAAGATGCTAGTCTTCGATAGGACTAGGCTTCTCTCTATTCTGGCATTTCTGCAGCCCAGTCCACATATACAGCCTCCCTTTGATAATGTTGCATATGTAGTGTAGATCCTTGCTTGCTGAGTACTTCAGAGTACTCACGGTTGCTTTTCTTTCCTTTTCCCCCATATCAGTTCGTCGTGACCAGATGACGGAGTCGCTGAGACAGCTACCCCCGCCGACGATCGCTACTACTACCCCGAGGATGGATACTACTACGAGTTGACTGACGACCAGGAGTAGGATCGGAGGGTCCCAGGCAGGAGGCCTTCGCCTTTCGATCGTAGTGTTTTATTTTGCCCCGCCTTTCTAAAGGCCTTTCTGTTTCTATTTCATATCTGTACTCAGATATCTGATGCTTCCGCTGACGCTTGTTCGCAAGCTTATGTATTCGAGCCCTCGAGGCCCCTGGCTTGTAATATAAAGCTTGTATGACTTTATTTATGTTTTAGAGTTGTGTTGTGATATCTTCCCGTGAGTCCTTAGGCTTGATCGTGTGCATTTGCGTGTATGATTAGTGCACGATCGGGCGGGGGCGTCACACTATGCATGCCTAGTTGCAACCGTAGCTCCGCTTTCTGCCATGGCTGGTGAGGTCGAACACGTCGTGCTTCTCTGGACCCACCCGCGATGCGTGAGTGCTCCAGGTGCCCCCTTGAATCGCCGCACGATTTGCTCGCCTGTGCCCCGCATCAAAGCTTTCGTTGAGCTCCGCTTGCTGCCGCCGCTGAAGCTCGTCGTTGGTTTCGATTCCGGCGACCTCATGGCCCAGATCCACCACCATTGGACGCGCGTGAGCATCAGCACCCCGTAGAGCCCAGCCATGCATCCGCCCATGGCCCCTAGCAATTTTTCGGCGAGACACCGCTGTCCCTGGTGGTCACCGACACACGTCGGCATTCAAACACCGGCAGGGTCACCGCCAGGTGCTTAATTAGCACTAACCCGACCCCTAACCCTCACTAACACTGGGCCCCACCGAGTTAATTAAATAATTGGATTAATTAAGGCGCCGTTAAACTGAACAGTCACTGGCCAGTGGGACCCGATAGTTAGTTGACCAGTCAGCTGCTCACTGGGCTAGTTCCACACAATGACATGTGGACCCCGTTTGACTCCGTTGACCAATCAACTGTTCTACACTTAACCTGCTAACTCAGCAGGCTGGCCCCACTATGAGCCTCACAGCCTTTTTGCTGTGTACACTTTCTGTGTGCACTTAGAAATTTCCATTTAAATAATTTGAATTAAAATAAATTCCAGAAATTCATTAAAACTTTGAAAAATTATATAAAATAATCTGCAACTCGGATGAAAATAATTTATATACGAAAGTTGATCAGAAAAATATAACGAATCTGGATATGTCATCCACATACTTGTCAAACCCCTCTAACATATTGAACCTGGACTTTTTGCATTAGGATCTATATACCGAATAATACATGGAACTGGGAATGTTTAATCACACGGGGATGTTTAATAATATATGTGTTGCATTTGTATGCCCGTTATTTATCTGTTTCCTCCCTCTCATCCATTCTTATCGATAGACTCTGAGACTGACGCTGCCCCCGAGTACGACTACGTCGTCGATGACCTGTCCTTCTTAGCAGAGCTTCCAGGCAAGCATACCCCCTCGATCATTCCTATATCTCCTGTTCTTTTTCTCTACTCCTTGCATTAGAGAGTCGTTTCAGTTGATGCTTTACCGGTAGATTCTATTATCCTGCATGGTCTGTTTTTGTTAACCGTTGTTGATAAATTGCCTACTTCCTATTATCCTCAGTATAGGTATCCTCGAGTCCCATCAGTAGCCCTACGCCCTTGTCAGTTTGCCATGCAATACTATCGGGTCGTGATACGTTTGGGTAATGATCACGGATATACTTATACTATTACACTAAGCATGTTCATACTAAAGTCGAGTCGGCTCGGAAAGCACCTGCGAGTGATGATATGTTGAAGTCGGATTGGCTCGGAGAGCACCCGCAAGTGGTTCACCGTGGCGGTTGGCTGTTAGCGGTACCACCCAGGATATGGTGGTAGCTCGGGATCTGTCCCGATAGCTGACATGAAACATTCACTGTGGCAGAATGACAGGGCGGGAGGAGACTACCTAGAAGAGAGGTGGGCCTGGGCCCTGGTCAGGATCTGTGGTTATTTCATAATAACACACTTAACGAGATTTGGATATTTGATCTTAGACTGCCACTGGCATATACGCACTAACTGCCACGCGGGATAATGGTTATGGGGCCCTCGGTATCGTCAGTTCCTCCCGAAAACTCTGTCACATGTCACAGTTGAGCGGCACGCGCCCGGGTGAGCGGCATGCCTGGTGTGTATACAGAGGTGGGCTTGGTCCCGGCCGTCCTCGCAATGTGCAAGAGTGCTTAGGGTGATTGGCCCATGAACCCTTCGCGCTTAGGATGTAGACCGGCGTGTTTACCTCTCTGGAGAGCCTAGGTAGGACTTCGGCATGTCGATTATCTGAGGCCCGGCATTATCCAGAAAAGTGTGTCCGGCAGAGGTAATCGAGTGTATCGGGTTATGTGGTGCACCCTTGCAGGGAAGTTAAACTATTTGAATAGCCGTGTCCACGGTAACATGATGACTTGAAGTTGTATCCCGACCTCTTACAACTAAAACCGGATACTTGATAAAACACACCCAGAGATCGCTTTCCCACAAGGACATGAGGAGAGGATCTCTGGGCAGGTTATTGTTATATGTATGTACAAGATGATACCATATACGCTCCTCTTTTCTACTGCCAAAAGATGTAGTCTCCAATAGGTTGAGCTTCTCCCGCTTATTCAGGCATTTCTGCAGTTTAGTCCACATATATTACCCCTTTCCTTTGATACCGATGCATATCTAGTATAGATCCGATGTAAGTCTTGCGATTACTTTGGATGAGTCCTCACCGTTTCTTTGCTACACTTTTCATTCAACCCGGTTGCTGCAACAGCTGGTAGCGCCGCGGATGTAGGTTACCCCGATGGTGCGTACTATATGGACACCGATGACCAGGAGTAGTCTGGATGTCCCAGGCAGGAGGCCTCGGCTTTTGATCTAGCGTCGTTGTTTTGCTCAGCCTTCTTAAGGCAAAACTTGTCTAACTATGTCTGTACTCAGATAATATTTGCTTTCATGACTGATGTATTATGGATCCTCGTGACCCTAACTTGTAATATAAAGATTTATGTTTAATTTGTGTCGCAGAGTTGTGTTGTGATATTAACGTGGGTCAGCCTTCGTGATCCAACATGATGCGTGTATGGTTAGTGCATGATTATAAATGGGGTGTCACAGCAGAAGGTCTCGAATGACGAAGAAGAAGAAGAAGAAGAAGAAGAAGAAGAAGAAGAAGAAGAAGAAGAAGAAGAAGAAGAGATGATGCCGGCGAGACATCGGCGGCGTCGGCCCGCTCCTTTGCGAGTCGTGGCGCTTTTGCCGTGGGGTCCGCCTTCTCCTTCGCGATGCCCTCGAACTCTTCAATGTTGAGCCAGAGCGTTCTTGGCTTCTTGCAGCGGAGACGCCCTGCGTCCGTCTCCATCATGGTGAGGACCTCGCCTAGGATCTTCTCCTCCGAATTGACCTTCACGAACATCGCGTAGGGTTGGCAGGACCTTGCGCATGTGCAGGAGGAACCAGCCTCCGTTGCCCTCTGCGCGGCCCGCAGCCTCTCGCGGCGTATGGTGCGTGCCTCCGATTCGGGCGTCCTTGTACGCCGGCTCGACGTGAGCACGAGCATCAAACGCTGGCCGGGAGGAGCTAGGGCCAAGGGGGGCGCCCGACGACAGATCAGGGATGAGTGTATGTGAGAGACTTTGATTGTATTATCTTTCCCTAATAATAAAGCACGGATTGACTCCGTCGGATTCACCGTCGCGGACCTTTTATGAATAAGTCCTTATATTTATTCTTTATTGAACCCGCAGTCCCAAATTTAGTCGATCCGAAACGTTTCGTTTTCAAAAAAAAAAAATTTGCCCCCCGCTACTCCAGCCGCAGCCAGCTCCTTCTCTATCCCTCGCGTCGCCCTCCTCCGCAGCCGCTTCACGCCCGTCCTGTCCCTATGCAAACAGAGTTTTCTTACGCCTGCGCTAAAAATTTCTAGATTCTACTTATTAGTCCCACCTTGCCTCCTTACATCAAAACTTAGCAACTTATATACGTTCAGAGTTGCGAGAATCAACAAGCCAACAAAAAGCCAATCGAAAGAGGTAGCCCGAGAGAAAGGAAAGCCAATCGAAAGAGGCAGCCCGAGAGAAAGGTCAAGCATGAATCGAAAAAAAGCAGCAGTGGGAGCCCAGTTGGCCAGCTTACAGAGGAGAAAGGTCGCAACAACTAATTTGCCATTCTTCTAATCTTAAAGAAGAAGAGAGAGCCGAGGTTAAGATTCAGAAAAATTCATCCAAGTGCCCATCGGCGAGATCTGGGCACGAAGCCACGCAGCGGAGGGTGGGCTCGACACGACCACGCCGATCCGGAGCCCGGAGCCCCGGCGCAGATCCATCCACGCGGCCCCGTCAAGTAGGCGCTGAGATGACGCTGAGCAGGCCACCGCTGCCGCGCCTCCGCCACAGGCCAAGCCAGCCCCCGCGCGCGCAGGCCCGGCCACCAGGAGCCCATACGGTACGCAGGCGCAGCCATCGGTCGCGGGCGAGCGGCCTGGGAAATCGGAAGAGAGAGATGGGGGTCAATGGAGCGAACGCCAAAGGAGGGGGGGGATCAGCGCGCACCGTGCTCGATCCAGGCGCCACGGTAAGGAGAGAGGAGAGTGGTGCTTGGTTGGTTGTGGAGGAGGAAGAGAGAGGGGAAATTGCAATATTTTTCAATGAGCACCGATATAAGTGCAACTCCAACACACCGACGCAAAACGTACGCGGATTTTGTCCGTGTTTTTTCCGTTTGGATCGGTGTTTTTGACATTGCCAGCTCCGTCCGCGTTTGGTTAGCAGTGCGCCCAACACTTCAACGCATTTTCGTCCGCATGGTCGGTGTGCAGTCATTTTTTTAACTCTTTTTGCGTACATATCAAAAAAATTGCCCAAAGTTCACATAATTCAACCAAATACAAATATATCATAGTTTCACAACCAAATAAAATGTCATAGTTTACAAACTAAATAAAATTTAAATTGTCACAAATACATTTGAAAGATAAAATTTAAATCTCATAATAGCTGCGCTTAGAGCGTTGTTGCCGGCGGCCGAAGCGAGGGGGTGACCTGGATGTTGGGGTGCTACGACGGCGACGAAAATAGTCCACCAACGCCGGCAACAACGGACGCCGGGTGCGGCGTGCTGATAGGGTGGTATGTGGGTGCGGGCGGCGGCCCAGGCACCGGAATTGGGCGGCGACGGCGAGGGAGGGGCGGTCGGGTGTGATGGTTGTCGGTGGGAGAGAGGAGGAATGGCCAATGTGCCACCGACTGACAGGCCAAGGGGACAAGGGCGGGTGTCACGCGTGTCCGCTCCGTGTCCGTGCCGACGCAAATCCAACCCAAATTTGGGCCTGAAATGGGTTGCACGAGGACAAAAAAACAGACGCTCGTCCATTTGCATCGGCATGTCGGGCCGCGATTTGTGTCTCTTTCGACCTAAACGGACACGGCTTAATAGTTTGCGTCGACGTGTTGGAGTTGCTCTAATTACTTGTTGTTTTTTGTTGTTACTATCATAGCTTAATATTCATGTATACCACGTCTTATGAATACAACATCAAATACAATAATTAAAAGTGAGTGAAATATTGGAAATAAATATTTCTTAAGGGAGAAGATATTTGGAGCTCAACGGGACTTGCTGACAATTAAAATATTCCTCAACTCTGGATGTGACTGACGTAGTTGGTGAGACTGGGTGGAGAGAGGGAGGGATGAAGAGTAGAGAGAATGTGACAATGATGTATCTTGAAATTTACCTTTTTTTAGGCAATTCACCCAAAATTTATCTGTGATGGGGAACAGAGAAAATCTTGCTTTTTATGGTGATGATGGCCAAGTTCAAATAGTACAAAAGAAAAGAAACATAATATAATCTCGCAAATGAAATAACCAAGATTTTCTAAAAAATAATTACCATAGTAAAAACCTATTTGCTTTCGAATATTAAAAAATGTATATAAACAATCCCACTTAAATGCACCACTACACTTTAATCCCAAAAAAAAATTGTTTGCAAATCTTTTGGAAATTCTAAGAAAAACTTTTGGATTAGGTATTAAACTCTCGAATAGTATACAACAAGTCCACCATTTGTATATCCTACTAAAAAAAATTACACCATTCCTCTTCCACCTGATGATAGTGCTAAGCTGAAGGAGGCGTCATCAATGGACATCCCTATGACTTTCTCAACTTTATACTACATGGTATGGACATCAACAATCCTTTTTTTTAATTGCAGACACCAAGCTTGTGTTTTTTTTCAAGATAAGGAGTGTTTCAAATTCTTCTTGCTTTAAACAATTAATGCTTTTAAATATGTTCACGCTTTTAAAAAAGATCAAAATTCCTGAAAAGAATTCAATTTATTTTAAAAAACCATTTAAAATTGATCACAAAATTTTAAAAGTTCTCTTTCAAAGAAAACATGTGTCCAAAAAATGTCCATTTTCAAAAAATGTTTCATTCTAATAAAAAGATTAAAAATTTGAAATTTGTTTAATTACTTTAAAATAAAGAAATATTTGTGTTTTTTTTGAAAAATAAAATATAAAACCAATTACTAGACTATTTAATGCACCACTAATCTTCCATCAGATGAAGGATGTTAGGGTGGCTTCTTTACCTCCACACTTCATACTTCGAAAAGCGATAGCAATAATCTTATTACCGATGTTTATCTGAATTGTACATAAGAAATGGTGCGTACTATCACACGGAACAGGTTTTACGATATTTTTCGCCCGTTGCAACGCACGGGCATTTGTACCAGTGTTAAAAAAAATCGAAAGATCCACCGCCGAGTCGAGGGCAACGTTTTGGAGAGAGAAAGTCCGACAGAAATTGAGAAATCAAGAGAAATATATGCACATATATAACATGTGACAAATACGGTTTACTGCATTTTGTATATCTAACTTGCAATTGACATCGATGAACCAAAACAAAAGATTGAGCAAACAAACAATCTTAACACTATTGTTCTAGCAGACGCTCCTTTCCATCATCTCGTTGTATTGCAGCCACGAGATTTGCCGTTGCAGCTTCATCTGCGCGTAGAACTTTGCGATGAACTCGTCCGCCTTCACGTCCACCCCGGCATCCTCGCCGCCCTCCACGGCTCCCTCCGAGCCGACGCTCGCCTCCATCATCGCGCGCTCGAGCAGCTGCTCATCCGCGCCATCGTCGAGGCTCTCCAGGCCGCACTCGCTCGGCTGGTCATCGTACAAGTCCCCGGCGCAGCTCGCGTCCCTCTCGCGGTCGTCGCAGAAGAAGTAGCGGTCATCGCGGTAGACGCCGGGGGTGTCGGGGACGGAGGGCGCGATGCAGGGGATGAACCGGAGCACGCGCGCCGAGGGGGTGCGGAACCGGAACGCCGGCGTCTCGTCGATGGAGAACTCCCGCTCGCCGTAGTGCAGCCGGTCGTTGCGCCGGCCGCCGTGGCCGAGGCCGAGGCCGCTGACGCGGCTGTGCCGCAGCGTCTTGAGCAGGCGGAGGCTCTGCGCCGCGCTCCCCTTCCGCGCCCAGAGCACCGCCAGCCGCAGCAGCCGCCACGCCCGGCCGCCCACGGAGGCCTTCCTCGTCGCCTTAGGAAACATCGCCGGCGCCGCCATTGTGTTTATCAGTTATCTGCGTGGATTCAGCAAAAGGATCGCGAGACCTGTGTAGCTGCTCCGCTCTTTTGCTTTTGCTATGGAGGTTTGTTCGGTTGAGAAAGTTGGCGATGGGATGAGTGTGGCGGGGAGCGCTGCATAAATAGGGAGCTCAGCTGGGATGCTTTGCTTGTGTGGTGAGCCCGGAGCGGGAACGCGGCGGGAGCGAAGGGAAGCGAGCGCGTCTGTTACCTGCGTCTTGCTTGGCAGTTTGGCATAAGCTGGAGCAGCAGTGGATGATTGCGGTCAGGCGTGTGGGGCCCGGGCGCCAGGAGGGGCGCCACATAGTGCGGCGCCTCATCGGGCTGACGGACGGCGGCTAGGACGCCACTGCGCGTCGCGCCCCCGAACGTGGGGCCGTTTCCACTGTCTGTCCCGTGGGTTCCCATTTCCTGGTTTTCATCCATGACAGGGGCGTTTTTTTTTTTTGAGTAAACATGACAGGGGCGTTTTGTTTTGCCTTCATCAAGTGGCAATGCACAGGAACAGGGTGTGAAGAATCGAGACTGAAACTCCCTTGTGATCTCCTTGGCACTACCGCGTAATTAGCCCCACTGGCTGCGTTTGTAGTACGTGGCCTCAACTGTAGTTTTTGCCGGCACAAGCAGCTCTGCGCGTTTTTTTTTTTTTTGAAACAAGGCAAAAGACTTGCCATTTCATTAATAAGGAGGTGTTGCAAAGTCCGAAGACAAAAGCCACAAAGTGGCAGAAAAAAACAATCACTCGCGAGTTAAGATTACATCTAGTCTCTTGACACCACCAGAAGCCCATATCCTTGCCTCGTCCATGATCTTGCCCACAGCTATCGCCGATGGCGCAGAAACATTCTGGAAGACCTTGGAGTTCCTCTCCTTCCACAGCTCTCAGGAAACAATCATGAGGAAGGAGGCCAGACCTTTTCTATTTCATCCAGTCACTTGTGAGTTGTGGAGCTGAAGATCACGTGGTATGGCGTCACAAAAAGAATTGCTTTGCTTGTTCCTCTACGAACGCTTCTCAAATGACGCATCATTCCTTCTTAACCAATCACTCTTATAAAAATTATAGCCACAGCTACGCGTTTCCGTATTTTACGTCCCCTATGCCATGGAGTTAACTCTAGCTGCTCGTCAGCGGGGAACATGGCTTTGCTTAATCAAGATGTAAACCGCGTGGCAGTGTGGACCATCAAGACCTGAAACCCAACTACCGGCGTGATCCCCGCGGTAGTATTTTTTTTCCGAAACGGAGGCAAAAGATTTGCCTCATCTATTAAATGAGAAGGATAGAGTTTTTTGGAGTGTTACAAGACCTGACCCAACACCCAACACGGCCTGACAATTACTCGCTTATTATAATTTTCCCTAGTTTCTTAGCGCCAGCGGTTACCCAAAGCTTTACCTCATCGGTTACAAGTTGGAGAAGGCTTGGAGGCGGGGCGCTCTTGTGCCGGAATACCCTAGCGTTTCTCTCATTCCAAATTGTCCACGAGACAAGCATAGTGAGAGAGGCCATAGCTCGCCTGTTGGGGTTCGTCATGTCGGTCCTCTTGTCCCACCATTCGAAGAGGGATGCGTGGAGATGCCAAGTGGTGGTGTCCATGTGCGCAAGCCCAATTTTTTGGATGACCATGTTCCATAGCCGTGTAGAGTAGCGGCACCGAACGAAGAGATGAATGGTCGTCTCTTGTTCTCTCTTGCATAGGGGGCAAAGGCCACAATTTGCCCAGCCACGATGCTCCAAGCGGTCGGCAGTCCAAACCCGCCCTTGCAATGCAAGCCATGCAAAAAACTTAACTCTCGGAGGGGCCTAGGCTTTCCACACCATGAAGTCCATATGGGATAGCGTCAAACCTAGGAACTGCGCCTTGTAAGCAGTGGACGCCGAGTAGATCCCGTCCATGGAGTGCTTCCACACAATGTCATCCTCGGCGTAGTCATCTAGGTGAAAGTCATGAGTGAGCATCCAAAGGGTGAAGAACTCCCGCACGTGGTCGCCAGTGATGACGGTGTCCCTCTTGATCTGGAGCATCCAAGCGTTCGCCATGAGGGCGTCGCGCACCTTCCAAGTTTTCCTCCTTGAGGCTTCAAATATCAGAGGGGCAATGTCCTTGGGCTTGCGGCCAAGAAGCCACGGGAGTCCCAAAAAGGTGTTTTTGCACCATTGCCCATGACTATCGTGGTGGATGCATAGAAGAAATCATGGTCTTCAACAGTACATGGGTTACCCAAACCCACCCATAGTTTGCTCGGCTCCTTCCATTCATACCACAGCCATCTCAACCTTAATGCGCGAGCAAACTTGTCAGTGTTTAGCACCCCGAGGCCTCCGTATGCTGAAGGGCGGCAAACAATTTCCCAATTGACTTTGCACTGTGCGCCGGTTGTCTTGTCAGATCCAGACCAAAGGAAGGCTCTCTCAATCTTGTTCAGGTTGTGAAGAGTTCCTTCCGGGACAATCAATGGCATGATGGAGTATATCGCTTGAGAAGCGACCACAGATTTGACAAGCGCCGCTCGACCAATGGTGGTGATGTTCTGGCCCTCCCAAGTGACCAACTTGCCAGCCGCTTTGTCCTCCAGATATTGGAAATCAATTTTCCGAAGCTGCCAAACCGATAGCGGAAGGCCCAAATATTTTATGGGAAAAGAGGCCCGTGTCGCCGACATATTACTGAGGATGTGTTCCAGGTCTAGGTTGGCACACCTAATGGGCACCACATAACTTTTTTGGAGATTGGTGTACAGGCCCGTGACATCGCCGAAGCCTCTGAGGATGATCGACGGGTTGTCGATGTCTGACTTGATCGGAGCCATGAAAACCGCCGCGTCGTCAGCGTACAGGGAGGTTCTCACCATGGCCCCTCGCCCGCGGAGCTTGTGAATAAGGCCCTTATGAGTTGCCAGCTCAAGGATGTGGTGCAACGGGTCTATCGCCAGCACGAATAGCAGAGGCGAAAGAGGGTCCCCTTGCCTGAAACCACTGCCATGCTTAATGGGTGGTCCAGGGATGCCGTTGAGGAGGAACCGCGATGATGACGAGGAAAGCAAAGCTGCGACCCAATCTCTAAACTTATCTGGCAGACCTTTTCGCTGAAGCAAGTCCAAAATGTATTCCCCTTTGACCGAGTCAAAGGCTTTTTTTATGTCGAGTTTGAAAAGGAGGGCGGGAGTCTTGCACTTATGGAGCCGGCGGGCGAAGTTGCAAACGTACATGAAGTTGTCGTGAATGCTCCTTTTCTTAATGAATGCACTCTGCGCGTGGGAGACAAGGGCGCCCATGTGGGGTGCGAGCCTTAGGGATAGCACCTTGGCAATGATTTTTGCGACGGCATGAATAAGGCTAATGGGCCTGGAGTCGGAAATGCCCTCCGCCCCTTCTTTTTTGGGCAACAGTACCACATTGGCAGAGTTGAGCCACTGGAGGTTGTTAGTGCGAAGGGCGCCGAAACAGCTAATGACTCTCATGATGTCATGTTTGATGTAGCCCCAACATCTCTTGAAGAAAAGCCCGGTGAACCCGTCAGGGCCGGGTGCCTTGTCGCCGGGCATCTCCTTAACGGCCTCCCACACCTCGTCCTCAGTTATATCATTGCCAAGCTCATGGAGATCAAGCGGTTGGATGTTGAGCTCATCCCAATTAAAATCAGCGGTACGCGTGGAACCAAACCCCATGACCTCAGAGAAGTGGTTGTGGATAATCTTTTCCTTGCGTGAGTGCTCGGTGACCCATCCACTGGCTAGCCTAATTCGGTGTATGTGATTCTTCCTTCTTCTCGCATTGACGCGACGGTAAAAAAAATTTGTATTGGCATCCCCTTCCCTTAGATTAGCAATCCTCGCGCACCGCCTTTTCCTAGCCCTTTGCAACACCGCAAGGCTAATCACTCTCCGCTTGAGACGTGAGCGAAGGTCTAGCTCCTCCGCAGAGAGAAGACGCTCCTCTTGAGCAATGTCCAGGCGAAGGATGACCATGTGGGCTGCATGGAGGTGGATCTTGGACTTGGAGAACATATTCTTTCTCCACTCAGAAAGCCGCAAAGCAGCCTTTTTGAGTTTATGGTGAAGCCTTTGGTAAGGTTCAGAGTGCTGCATTGGCTCATTCCAAGCTTTTTGGACCACCTCATGAAATCCAGACAAAGAAACCCAGAAGTTTTCGAACTTGAAGGATCGAGGACGTCTCGGCCCCTTGTCATCAGCTAGCAGTAAGGGGCAGTGGTCGGATAGGGAGGACGACAGGGCATGGAGGACATGAGTGTTGAAAGTGGTGTCCCACTCCGCATTGCAAAAGAAAGAGTCGAGCTTGCATAGCGTTGGGTTACTCCGCTCATTGCTCAACGTAAAGCGCCGATTCTGGAGGTGAATTTCCTTGAGTTCGCAGGTTTACAACGCGGATCAGAAGCGGTTGATCCTACTACGATTCACATTCCTTTTATTTTTGTCTCTAGCTCGGTAGATCTGGTTGAAGTCTCCCAGGACGAGCCATGCCATATCCGGCAACGGCTTGTGGGTGATGATCTCCGCAAAGAAAGCATCTTTGCAAGCCGAGTCAGTGAGGCCATAGACAGTTGTTGCCTTGAAGCAGATGTCGGAGGAACGAATTCGCACGGGAGTGGCCAGGTGTCCACGTCCACGTCTACCTCACTTGCCAGGCCAAGAGCTCCACAGTGTCATGCCGCACAAGTGAAATCGTATACGCGGTCTCCACGCTGCGTCAAAGCACAGGAATGTACCAAAGCCCAACGCACAACATCCTGAAAAATTCAAGAACTGAAGCTGGAAAATTAACCGTGATGTTTTCTGAACCTCGGTGTAAGAGCAACTCCAACGCGCCGACCCATTTCGTCCGCGCGGACAGAAAAGTCGGCCCAACGCGCCAACCCAAACGGACGCGCGTCCGCTTTTCGTCCACCTGCCGACCCATTCCCGGCCCATTTTTTAGCTTTATTTGCGTCGGCGCGGACACGAGGCGGACGCGCGTCGCGCCCGTCTGCTCCTCCCCTGGCCCGCTAGTCGGTGGCACATTGGCCATCCTCTTCCATTCCAACAGCAAACCCTCGCCCGCCTCCTTCGTCGCCGACGTCGCCGCCCATTTTTCCAGCGCCTCTGCCAGCCAGCGTCGAACCCTAGCCGGTGCCGACACACCTCCCCCCAACGCTGCCACCGCCGCCGCCTCCCATGTCGCCCCCACCACCGTCTTGGCACCGAAGCTTCCCACCCCCACCACCCGATGCCGACGCGAGCAGGAAGGCGTCTCGCCGCCCCGACCAGCTCCTCCGGCCTGACGCCGGCACGCTCGTCGGAAGCCTCCAGGGCAGCCTGGTCCAAGGGAGGCGCGTGTCTCCTCGCCGGCCGGCTCTCGTCAACGCCCGCAAGATGTTCGACATTTGCCAAGGTACAAAATGGACTCAGCCGACGAGTTCTTTTTCCACAATTTCCTTTGCGACTCAGACGATTCCTCGTCCGATGATGAGGAGGAGATCTTGGCTGCCGTGTTGGTCCATCACCACCTTAATAGCCAGCGGCCGTTGTTCCATGGCTCCATCCCGGGGCACCTTACGGTGTTGAATCGCAACCGAGAGAGCGGCCATTTCCTTCTTTGGAAGGACTACTTTGACACAACCAACCCGCTGTTCACACATTAGAAATTCCGGCGGCGTTTCCGTATGAGTAGGCATCTTTTCAACCGTATTAGAGAGGGGGTAGTCGGATACGATGACTATTTCGAGTGCAAAGAGGATGCCGTTGGAAAGATTGGCTTCTCATCTTATCAGAAATGCACTGCAGCCGTCCGGATGCTTGCATACGGAGTGCCCGGTGATCTCATTGATGAGTACATCCGTATGAGCGAGTCTACATGTCTAGATTCCATGTACAAGTTCTGCAGGGTTGTGATTGCTGTGTTTGGCCCTGAGTACTTGAGAGAGCCGACTGCTGAAGATACAGCCCGCTTGTTGGCGATGAATGTCAGCAGAGGATTCCCAGGGATGCTTGGCAGCATAGACTGCATGCACTGGGAGTGGAAGAACTGCCCTTCTGCTTGGCAAGGGTAGTATAAGGGCCATGTCAGGGCTTGCACTGTCATACTTGAGGCCGTGGCATCTCAAGATCTCTGGATCTGGCACTCTTTCTTTGGCATGGCCGGATCACACTGAGAGTGAGATCAGCCTTCTTCCAAAGGACAAAATTCATTGTTGGTAATGGTACTTCTACGAGATTCTGGGAGGATACATGGTTAGGGGAGACGCCTCTAGCTCTCCAATATCTTTCTCTCTATAATATTGTTCAACGGAGAGATGCTTACGTTGCAACAATATTACAGTCCAACCCTCTAAATATTCAATTCAGGAGGACGTTAGCGGGAAACCGTTGGGAAGCTTGGCTCCATCTTGTGAGAAGATTGATGGATGTTCACCTCTCTCAACAGCCAGACTAGCTGCACTGGAAACTAACTCAGAATGGAGTGTTTACAGTGAAATCCATGTATTTGGATATTATCAATTCTGGCACTATCCCCCGCTCCATGCATATTTGGAAAGTCAAAGTGCCCTTAAAAATTAAAGTGTTTATGTGGTTTGTCCACAAACAAATTATTCTAATTAAGGACAATTTGACAAAACGTAACTGGACAGGATCGCGAAGATGTAGTTTCTACGAACATGATGAATCTGTCAAACACCTCTTTCTTGATTGCCCAATGGCAAAAAAATTATGGCGGTCGGTTCACATTGCGTTTAACATTACTCCTCCCAATACCATCCACACGTTATTCGGGATGTGGCTGGATGGAGTTGAGTCAGAAACTGCGAAACATATCCGTGTGGGAGTATGTGCTTTATTATGGGCTATATGGAACTGCAGGAACGATTTGGTTTTTAACAGAACAACACATGTTCACTTCTTGCAGGTTATCTTTCGGGCCACTACACTGATCCGTATGTGGTTGCTACTCACTCCGACGGATGCCAGGGAGCGTTTGGTTACTGGGTCTATCCATTGGGAGACGGTAGCACAGGCTATCTTCAACCGGTTTGGATGGCGGTCATGTAATAGGATAGGTGTTTAGTTTCCTATCCATCTTTTTCCCGCCGGTTGTGGCTATCTCGTTTTCATGTTTTTAGCTCTTTGTGAGCCCTTTTTGTTATTCGAGACTTGGAGACTTTGTTGAACTTTTTGCTTATTAATAAGATGGCCGCATGCATCATTCTGATGCAGAGGCCGGGGGATAACCTCCTTTTTGAAAGAAAAAAATGGCCGGGTCACATAATGATATCAACGTGCTTCAGCGCTCACCGGTGTTTGCTAGGCTTGCCGAAGGCAACAGCCCACCGGTGAATGTTACCATCAACGGCCACAACTACGATAAAGGATACTACCTGGGTGACGGTATCTATCCTCAGTGGACCACTATTGTGAAGACAATCCCCAACTCTGTCGGAGAGAAGAGGAAAAGATTTGCCCAAGAGCAAGAGAGTGCTAAGAAGGACGTCGAGCGTGCCTTTGGTGTTTTGCAATCTCGTGGGGCATCGTTCGGTATCCTGCTAGGACTTGGAGCACGAAGAAATTGTGGGAGGTGATGACTGCTTGTGTGATCATGCACAATATGATCATAGAAGATGAGCGCCCGGAACGACTCTACGATCAAGGGTTTCAGTTTCAGGGTGAGAATGTTGTGCCTGAGCATGGAGAAGCGGCAAAGTTTGAGCAATTCACCCAATTTCATCATGACATGCGTGATTGGAAAACTCACATGCAACTGCAAAATGATTTGGTTGAGCATATGTGGGCTCATGTTGGCAACCAATAGATGTATCTTTTTTATTCGGCTTGCAAAACTATGTGAAACTATTTTATTTTTATTTGGTTTGCAAAACTATGCTATTTATTTGGTTGAAATTATGCTATTTATTTGGTTGTGGACTATATGTTGAGCATATGTGCTATTTGTTCAAAAAGGGCTGCCAGCCGGCCACGCCGGCATATATTGGTCAGCGCGTTGGACGCACTGCCGACCCAAATCTCAAACAGGACGGACGGCCGACCCAAACGGACAAAAGCGCCGTCCGTTTGGGTCGGTGCGCGTTGGAGTTGCTCTAAGATTTTGTTTCTCTCTTGATGTGCATTTCAAAGAAATGGTGGAGAATACAAATTGCTCTAAGATTCTGTTTCTCTCTTGATGTGCATTTCAAAGAAATGGTGGAGAATACAAATTTCCTCAGCCAGTATAAAACAGCCGAAAATCACTGCGCAGCTAGCCTTGAAAATCACTGCACAGCCAAGCTAAGAGAGGGGCACTAGCCCGAAGCTTCCCAAGAAGTTTCACCAGAGATATAAACACAGAAGGCAAACAAATTTCTTATACGAATCTGGTTCATGGGGTCACATGGCATTCCCACAAATCCTGGCTGACAACTAGACACAGCGGTCACACGCTGGAAAACCCAAGCCTGTCATGCCACCAGGCAAGTACTACCAAACTGCTCACCACAAACACCTACAGCTCTGTTGTCATATAGCTGCAGCCTCAAGAATTCCTGGTTGCTTTTGTGCTAAGGCTTCGCTGAACAAGACAGTTCACCTGAATTTTTTGGAATCATGCAGCATGGGAGATATGCGAACTGAACAAAACAATCTAACGGTGACCGCGATACTTAAGATCACTGCTGTCATCCGTCACCTGAGGAGATTATAATATCGCCTTTCCGTTCGGTACTGAAGGGTGTGATGCCATTAGCCCGACAAAGCATTACCTGCTTACCACGAATGATTCATTCAGAATGAAGAGGTAGCGGCCACGAAATAGCAGGGCTAGATTGCGCACCTGCCAAAAAGAATTGGGCAGCACAGCAAGGCCTAGATAGACGAAGCAGATCCAGTCCCAAGGACCTCTGGAAAATCAAGACCCACTCTGGATCTTCCCAATTAACGGCATATAAGGCATGCTTGAAATAATAATTTTAGTTATATAGTATTACTCATGGATCGGAGGGAGTACAAAAGTAATAACTCAATTACTAAAAGGCGAGGCGCTGGTGATATTTTTCAACTTCTTTCTGTTCTTTGTTATAAGCCCCTTTGTTTTCTTTATTACTCATTTAGTTTGCTTAACAAGAGAACTGATGGGCAGGAAATCCAAGAGCATCTTGCATGCTAGTATTACTCATCAAGTACAGAGAAACAGATCTCTCCAAAATGTCTGGATGCTCACCATGCGCACCTGGGTCTCCCCATGATGCTCACAGTTCTTGTGAATAAAAATGCCGAAGGTACTACCGTACTAGTGCTTGTTGACTAAGTTTTTTTCTAACTCAGAAGACAGGATCCCCAAAGAGTAACATACATACAATGTGGACCATTTATGTAATTTTAAAACCCCCAAATTTTCTGAAGGAACCAGCTTATGACACACAGAAATATAACTGTAAAAGCATCTCCAAAATGCTAGAAGTTATCCATAATGTCCATTTGCTTCTTTTGATTTAATTGTCCAGATTAAAGTGAGGTAACAAAAACGGTGGGGCATTTCTAACCACTAACAACCAAAATATTATTTACCATAATAGCCTTCTAAACATTCAATTTGCTTTAATTGATTATTTTATTTGTGACAATCGTTTTCGTTTTCTACCATGATCATATTATTCTCTGATATACCTTTCAAGAAGTATAATGCCCTTGTAGAGTAGTAAGGAAGATGGCAGACTTGAAGCTGATCCTTAGATTGGACAATCCATATACTTACTATGACATCTTGAAGAACAGACCAATGTATATCTGGCTAAATAGCACTGCATACTGATAGTCAAGATGGACAAATATATTTTCATTACAACTGATCAGAAGCGTTTCTGGTTGTTTTATATATAGTGAGGAACAGAACAATAATTTCTGTACAGGTTAAAGATGTTCATCAAAATACACACCACTTGCCTTTAAGAAGTAATCGAACTAGTGACATGACTGATTCAATTTCACAGATGTTAAGAATATTGCCACAACCTCTATGTCACTAAACTATCACACATACAAACTAGCAACTAAAGGTCAAATGCCTGTAATATGGATATCACTACAGGCTCCAATGTTCAAGTCACCATTTATCCTGGCAAGACATACAGATATCTAAAAAAGAGGTTTTTTGAGTACCTCAAAGTTCTGAAACTCGAATCATATGCACAAAACAGATGGTGCACCAACATGCCCATTTTGTCTTAGATGCTAGATATACTCCTGGCAGGTTGCTACTCAATCACAATGTATTTTACAATGTTTCTGATGCTTTATTCAAACGACCTGAATATAGTAAAATAAATATCATGAACTAAGCCTAATAACTCTTTACTTGTTCGCATAAAACATGATTGACTTTACATGATAAATCCAAGTCTTGATGATATCTGCTGGCATAATTGGCACAAGACAGTGTAACTTGCTAACATACGATACATTTCAATTTATAGCTTAGCAAATGCTCATCAAATCATGTTAATAACTTAAAACCTGCTGATATATGTGTCATTGTTAAAATGAATATAAGTCTAGCAGAACAAGCTATTTGTCTGCTAGTTGTTATATCTACAGTATATACTATCCAACCAGAATCAAATTACTACTCCCTCTGTCCCAAAATAAGTGTCTCAACTTTGTACTAACTTCAAAGTTGTACTAAAGTTGAGACACTTATTTTGGGACGGAGGGAGTACATGGGAGGCCATCTGCAGGTAAAAAGCTGAACAAGAAAAAATGTTACAATCTCAGGCTGCTTGGACTTTTCAATGTCAATCATTGATTTGCATGGTCACAACTTGAAAAGACAAAATAGCTGTGGCTCAAAGGTCTCACAGCTAAAGATGCCGACCATCCTGATTTCCAGAAAGTTGACAGGGCACTTACAAGATAACCCAACCACATTCCAGTTACACATTCATTCTAGTTTTCTATGAGGAGATATGAAAACCCTTGGTACGGACATAGTTTGAGATGTCCTTAGCCCTTGAACTGCCACTCCCTACGGCACATGGGGCAAAGGGGGGTTGATGTTTGAGAATTGACCCACTTGAGTATGCAGTGAAGATGGAAAGCATGGTTGCAGGCACCCCAAATGATTGGGCAATCATCACCAGGGAACTTACAATCAGGGCAGCAACCGTCAAAAGCCATCCTGCATATGCCACATGTCTCATCTTGTGCGTCCCATGTCCAAGAAGCCACCGCATGCCACTGAAGAATTTTGACCTTCATGGCTGTTACCTGGAATACAGCAATAGATGAAATGCATGAGTCATGAGAACATTGTACAGCTTATCAAGAAGGAATAAGGCAGACAGGAGAAGAGAAGCTCACTAAATTAAATGGTCTAAAAGAAGGAACACATGTACTATTAGCTTTCCTGTCTTCAATTTTATGGCTGAAGTTGCAGCTTGCAGGTAAAGATAGAGTGCTAGATAGCTACAAGGATACAAGTCAATAATAGAGTACACCATTCCAATGGCTCAAAAGTCCCAACTACTAGCATCCAGAAAACGACATGCTCTACATTCCTCACGATATGCAGGGGCGAGCTTAACATGAGATATAGGAATACAGTTGAATAATTGACTTTACAGAAAATAAGATGTCCTTACACCAGGACAGCTACTCTTATGGCTCAACTGAGATCAATCTTGTATGCTGGGGAATAGTTGAAGGAGTAGAGCAGTGGGCCAGACAACGAATCGTGCCACAGCTCAAAAACAATCCTCCTTTGATTACTATTAGACCTTCTTTAGTAGTATTTACCCTTGCCAAGCCCTACCGAGCCATTACCATCTCCATACCAGAAGAACACCCAGCCAATAACGAAATAACAGCATCATAGCATGGAAATCCATAAGAAGAAGCCCCAGAACCAGCTCCTTCCCCGTTACTAAAAGTACTGTACATAGAACGCTTGGAATTTGAGCAGGGCATTTCCTCGAACACTTTATGCCCATAAACTCCATGCGCATACCGTTGTTGTCCATGAGAAGAACGCCACGCAGCAGCGCCTTCAGTGGCCGATGCAACCCATGGTTCATGCCATCCGTAAGCACTCACAGACCAGCACATGTTCGATTTGGGGATAGAATGCATTGGTGATTCTGCAATGGCCGAGGTGCCGGCGAACTCGGGTTTGGGAAGCGGCAGAAGATAGGGTTAGGGATAGCGACGCAGTACCTTGACGGGGGGCAATGGAGGAGGCACGCGCAGGCAACAGGCCCCACCCGGCAGTCTCTCGGGGGCAAATGATCAAATGGAGAAGTAAAGTCTCGGGGGGCAAATGATCAAATGGAGAAGTAAAGTGGGCAAAAGATCCAATTTCTCCTCGACTCACTCCGGTCTGTCTGTCACTGTGCGTGGAAAGGCGAGAGGTGAGAGGGAAAGGGTCAAAAGGGAGGCGTAAATGATGGCCTAAACTCAAGTCTGTATGCGGCCCGTGGCAGTGGTAGCCGGGCTAAAGTGTTGTGCGTTGTGGTGCTGCCGGTGAGAATTGAGACCCGGGACAATAGTACCACCTCGCCAGCGGGACAATAGTACCACCTCGCCAGCGGGAGCGAGAACGAACGGGTAGCTGGCTATATAAGAGAGCGAGGTGCAGTGAAGTAAAGCATGCAGCTGCGTGGTGAGCACAAAGCGAACTATTCTCCCGCCTTTTACTAAAGAATACGGTGTGCACACCACAATAAGCAGCATACACTAATTTTTGAATCAGAAAAATTATTGAGCTACTTGCATCCCATTTGTGTTGTGCTGAAAATAAATGCCTATGTCGTCCAGGGGTACTGTACGAATTGTGGTTCTGCAAGGAGGGTGTGTGTCACATGCATCTCGCTGTTGCTGTACCCGTCAGGGTGTCAAAACTGCACAGCTCGATCGATCTCCGTCAGGTAATTTCCAGCAGGCGCGACCCGAGAAAGGCATCTTTGCCACCCCCTCCAGGCGAGGGGACAACTCATTCCAGATGCTACGCAACGCGGCTTGACGGTTGACGCCCAGCCCAGGCGCATCGTCTCTTTCTGCGCACCAACTCATGTGAGTGTGAGCTAGTCGCATCTAACATTGCCTGATGCAGCAGCAGCAGGAATCTTTCACGCGCGCACTTCATCATCCACCCAAACGGAGAAGTTGCATGCTCTCAAATTTGTCACTCAACTTAATTACACAGGTTAGGTTACGCTCATGGAGGAAAACGACTCTTTTTTGCTTACTTAAGAGGAAATTATCAATTGAGAGCAGTGGACGGCTGTTTCATAAGTGGGACAACAAAAGTCTTGTCTTAGCAAATTGAAAACAGTTGGCGGCAACGGCACAGCAAATTGACAGGTTCCTGATATGCCAATTTGGGGATGACCCATTTTCCTCTCATGATTCAGTTAACCATGCCTCCGTCATACTGAAGTGGTATAAAAGAACCTACTAATATCTCAAAACATCAAAATACATATGCAGAATGGCGTGGCTTAAGGAGAGACATAGCGATATCATGAAAATTAATCAGTTCCTTTCCAAAGATTCAACTCCTGTTGAGACATTCTTGAAATAACTAGCAAATTAGCAGACAGTAAGAACAGCATCTGCAATCAAAGCAATCTCATGAGGAAGCTATTGAATTTTTGTTTCCTATAAACCTGACCCAAAAGTTACCATCACAACCTCATGGACAAAATTAGCAAAGGCAACAGCATCCGTTACTCGCACATTGTTGCAGCGTCTTCTTCGATCCCAATAGAACTCACCCAAGACCACGGATTCTGGAAGAGAGAATTAATAAGGGATAAGTTAGAGGTGAGGTTGAAATATCAGGACCAAATGGTGGTACTAGTGATATGTTACAGTACTACTTGGAAAGGGGAGCATTCGTGGAAATAAAAGTTGTGATCAATTTGGTACTCGTTGGAGATCTGTCATGTCATATGTAGTACTATTTCCTTAAATAAGCTTGCATAATGGAGGATGAAACAGGATTGCAGTTATACTAACGCGTAGGAACCGGGAAAAACGACAGAAATTTCTGCGAGAAATGAAATCCCTTCTAGTAGTGTTTATAGAAGGCTAACGGATTTGCGATTTCTCGGATGAAACCCGTTTCCACAGTGGAAGGACGGGTCTTCCATGATCGGGTAGCCACGGCCGATTCAGGATGGTGAAATTAGAAGGGAGCGGGGAACCAAGGGAGAAGACCAAAGGTGGGAGCAGCCAAGTGAAGGAATGGAGGTGATCCTTACCAGCCATGGATGAAGCCCGTGCACTTGTCCTTGATCCAGCGGAAGCCCCGGCGAAAGGAGGCCTTGACTTTTCCCTCCACCGAGTACGCCTTGTAGCTCGCCACCCGACGCCGCCTCTTCACCTCCGGGTCGCTGAAGCACCAGGCGGAGCCTATCCCGCCTCCGCCTCCGCCTCCGCTCTTGGTGACCGGCAACGGCGGCGGCGGGGACCTGGTGGGCGGCGGCGGCTTGACGACGAGGTCGATGCGGCGGTCGCCGTAGGGCACGATCTCGTTGCGGTAGCGGCGGTCGTAGTCGGCGGCGGAGGAGGGCGCGTAGGGGCGGTACGCGCGGTCGTAGTCGGCGGCGGCCATCGCGAAGCCGCCCGTGGAGCTGCGCTTCGGGGAGAAAAAAGGAAAATTCCGCTGGTGCCTTCTCTTGTCCCCCTTTATTCCCCCGGTTCTTTGATGGAAGAAAAAGGACTACGAGCTGGCGGTGGGGACCAGGAGCGAGTCTCCTCCTAGCTATGAGCTGACGCCTTTTTTGTTTGACAGCACAAAGAAAGAAAAGATTGTTGTGGGAAGTGGGGTATCTCCGGGCTCAAATGTACCTTAGTGAACAGTAAAGTTAAAAAACTGAATTCTTTTATGGTAAACTTTGATAAATGTTTAGAATTCTTGCAAAATTCCAGCACTAAATGACATCATGGAAGTCATGAAAAAAAATTAATGCTTAAAAATGCTACTTTCCGAAAAAAAATTGGAGTACTGATTTTTTTTACCACGAATGTTATTTCGTGCTAAAATTTGTTAAGCATACAAAATATTTATCAAAGTTTATTAAAAAAAATCAGAATTTGTCTTTTACTTTTTTTTATTTTACTGTTCATCGAGCTGCATTTGAGCTTGGGATTAGAATAGGATTTTTTTTGTGAGTGTGACATTACCAGCAGATGCACTGCACTTGCATCCACTGTTCCAGTGGTCTACGGCAAGGCCTCCCTCCCTCGCTGCTGTCGTGGGCCACTACGGGGCAAAGCCTGGGCAGTGTCGATGACGTGAGGCCTCTCACCAGCGCGGCTTCCCTCCTCCCCCCGCCCTCGATGATGGCACGAATCTAGCCGCTGGTGATCTTGGCGGCACGATGCAGCGAAGGTACGACGGCAACCCTACTCGGCGTCGGTGATGGTGGGGTGGTCTATGTCTGGTGGTGCTACCTCGACGAGCGCTGGATCCACCCTTGTTGCATCTGGGTGGGTACGCTCAGGCTAAGGCCGTTGTTAGGCGTCGTGACATTGTGGCTCTGCTACTGCTGGGTGCCATGGTGGTGTTGGCGGCTGCAGTGGACTCAGCGTGGTGGTGCTGGCGGCGGCAGTGGACTCGGCGTGGTGGTGCCGACCATTTTGATGGAGGTTATGCTGTGGCCTGTTGATGCGGCTCCTATGGCGAGGCGTTGCGGCGACGACGAAGTGAACCATCTTGGGCGGTGTTGCCTCTTTTTGGTGGTATGGGATGTAGGTGTTTGGTGATACAGACGAAAGGCTTGCATAGCTCCAGTCGATGCTGGCAGCGACGACGTGCGTGGGCGTCGTTCCCCTCCTTGGGCGCATCAATGTGGAGTGTAGGCACCTCTCTCTCTCTCTCTGTGTGTGTGTGTGTGTGTGTGTGTGTGTGTGTGTGTGTTTGTTGTCCCTGGGGGAAAGCCTAGGTTCGGAACTGGATCGGAGATGGCGGTGTCCTTGGTGTCGTTCCTCTGTTCAGAGCATCGTTTCTAATAGACATGGCTTGGCGGCCCCATTTGTGTTCCTTTCGTGCTAGCCGTGGTTCTAGATTGTTCTTCATGGGCGTTATGCATGCCATCGCGTATGAATCCAATATGATGGCTTCCTCGACGCTATCCGAGCCTTGCCACCCACCTTCCAACTCTTCTTTTAGGCGCTCAAGGGTGGTTGGTGTGTCGGCAAAGATAGTAATTTTAAAGTTGTTTCTCCTTGGAGGTGATCGGCATTGGTCAAGACGCGGCCTTGAAGACCATTTTAGATCAGGCGCTTTTTGCATTGTGGTTGTGTTGTGCGCGTTCGATTGGAGTTGATGTTGATTAGCTACTCATCAGATTGTGGTGGGAGTTATCCATCATTCTTCTATTTTATCCTTGCCTTCTAGAAAGCAAAGGCACGCGATTTGTGTGCTCCTGGAAAAACATGATGTCCATTAAACGTCCACAGACCGGTTCAGACGTCTAAACTTCTATAAACCGGAAGCAAACCTGTAGGAGGTTTGCTAACGTCCGGATGTCCGCCACATATGCGCCTGATTGGGCGATCCAACCAAATAACACACTGATAAGTCTTCATTGTATCTACTTTTCCAAACACTTTTGCTATTGTTCTGGACTCTAGTTTACATGATTTGAATGAAACTAACCTGGACTGACGTTCTTTTTAGCATAACTACCATGGTGTTGTTTTTTGTGCAGAAATAAAAGTTCTCGGACTTGGACGTAACTTTTTGGAGTTTTTTATGGAATATATGAAAAATACTGGAGCGAAGACCCACCAGAGGGGGGCCACCTGTTGCCCACAAGGCAACATGGCGCGACCACCCCCCTGGGCGCGCCCTCTTACCTTGTGGGGCACATGAGGCTCCGCTAACCCTAATCTCAACTCCATAAATACCGTCTTCCCAAGAAAAAAATAGAAGAAGAATCTTTATCATGTTTTATGATACGGAGCCGCCGCCACCTCCTCTTCTTCATCGAGAGGGCTGGTCTGCAGTCTGTTCGGGGCTCCAGAGATGGGATTCATCGCCATCATCATCACCAACTCTTCTCCATAAACAATTCCATGATGCTCACCACCGGAGTGAGTAATTCCTTCGTAGGCTTGTTGGACGGTGACGGAGTTGGATGAGATTTGTCATGTAAATGAGTCAATTTGATAGGGCTTGATCCCTAGTATCCACTATGTTCCGAGATTGATGTTGCTATGACTTTGTTATGCTTAATGCTTGTCACTAGGGCGTGAGTGCCATGATTTCAGATCTGAACCCTCTATGTTTTCATGAATATATTTGAGTTCTTGATCCTATCTACTAGTTATATGCACTTGTTATAGTTCTGATCCGTATACCCCAAAGTGATAATAATTGGTATACTCTCTGAGGATGACTGTAATTCGAGGAGTTCATGTATTCACCATGTGTTAATGCTTTGATCCGGTTCTCTATTAAAAGGAGGCTTTAATATCCCTTAGTTTTCTTATGGATCCCACTACCACGGGAGGGTAGGACAAAAGATGTCATGCAAGTTCTTATTATAAGCACCTATGACTATATACGGAATACATGCCTACATTACATTGATGAATTGGAGCTATTGTGTATCGCTCTAGGTTGTGACTGTTATATGACGAATGTTATCCAACACAAATATCCATCGCTGATCCAATGCCTACACTTTTCGCATATTGATCTTTGCTAAGTTAATTTCGTTGCTGCTACTGTTACAATCACTACAAAACTGCTACTATTACTGTTACTATTGCTAATGTTACCGCTGCTATCAAACTATCATACTACTGTGCTACTAAACACTCTACTAGAGATATTTAGTTCTCCAGGTGTGATTGAATTGACAACTCAACTGCTAATACTTACAAATATTCTTTGGCTCCCCTTGTGTCGAATCAATAAATTTGGGTGAAATACTACCCTCGAACACTGTCGCGGTCCCCTATACTTGTGGGTTATCAAGACCATTTTCTGGCGCCGTTGCCGGGGAGCATAGCTCTATTTGTTGAGTCACTTGGGAATTATATCTGTTGATCCCTATGAAGAATCTGAAAGACGCTAAGACCAAGATCGTACCCTCTAAGGTGAGGGGAGGTAAGGGACTGCCATCTAGCTCTGCACTTGATTCACCTTTTGTTTTGAGTAGGCTTGTGACACCACCACCTGCTATTCAATCTGATACATCGCAAGTAATTGATGATGCTACTTCTACTATGAATGATGCTTATGATTATGCTACTACTATGCTTGATAAAACTGTGCCACTAGGTGAATTTCTTGAGAACAACTTGCTAAAGCTACAGAACTTGAGAATGCTGAAACTGATGAAAATTATGATTCACCTATTATGCCTAGCTCTCCCACTAGAGTTGAAGTACCTAAGATAACTAAGGGTTATGTTATAGATGGGGAGACAACTAGAGAAATTCTTGCTTGTAATGATAGTGATGATGTTAAGAAACTATTGAGTAAGCTGAAAGAAAAGTCTATGATAACGAGAATGAAATATGATCCTAAGTTTGCTACTTCTCCTATCTGTGTTACTGATAAGTATTATGAATTCTCTGTCGATCCTGAGCTAATTACTTTGGTTGAATCTAATCCTTTTCATGGTTACGAAACTGAAATTGTTGTGGCACACCTTATCAAATTGAATGATATAACCACCCTATTTGCTCATGAGAAAAAAATTGCTACTACTATATTCTTAAGTTGTTTCCTTACATATTAAAGGGTGATGCTAAGAAATGGTTTAATACTCTTGCTCCTAGTTGTGTGCGTAGTCCCCGGGACATGATATATTACTTCTCTAAAAAATATTTTTATGCTCATAAGAAACAAGCTGCCTTACGGGAAATATTTAACATTGTGAAAATTGAAGAAGAGAATCTCCCTCAAGCTTGGGGGAGGATTATCGAATTACTTAATGCTTTGCCTGATCATCCTCTTAAGAAAAATGAAATACTTGATATCTTTTATAATGGACTAACCGATACTTCTAGGTACTACCTAGATAGTTGTGCTGGTTGTGTTTTCAGAGAACGAACTGTTGAAAAGGCCAAAGAACTATTGAATAATATATTGAGAAATGCCGACGATTGGATACTTCCTGAACCACTACCTAAACCAACTCCGAAGAAGAGAAGTATTCTATTCCCCAGTCTAGAAGATATGCAAGAGGCAAAGAAGTCTATGAAAGAAAAAGGTATTAAAGTTGATGATGTTAAGAATTTACCACCTATTGAAGAAATACATGGACTTGATATCCCGACATGGGTAGTGAAGGTAAATTCTCTTTATAGATTTGATGAAGGTGATATTCCGTATAATAAATCTGCTAGTCAATGCCTGGATGAATTTGATAATTACATTGTTAAGCAAGAACACTTTAATATGTATGTTAGCAATCAATTGAACGTAATGCTATCATGATTAATCATTTGAGTGACTTGATGTTTAGAATTGCTAATGGTATTAGAGGTTTAGGTAAACATGCATCCATGGTTCATACTCAGTTAGAACAAGTCGCTAAGTTACAAAATGACTTGCCTAATGAGACGAATAATAAAATGAATGATCGTGCTATTAGAGTTGTGACTAGAGGAGGAAGAATGACTCAGGAGCCCCTATATCCTGAAAGTCATCATAAAAGAATTGAGCAAGATTCTTAGAGAATTAATATTGATATACCTAGTTCATCTAAGAAGAAAAATAAAAAAATGATAAAACTTTGCATGCTTCTAGTGAACCAGTGGTAGAAAAACCTTCTTAGAATCATAATGATGTTTCTATTTCTGATGCTGAGACACAATCTGGTAATGAACATCCACCTAGTGATAATGATAATGATGATGTCCATGTTGATGCTCAACCAGATAATGATCTAGAAATAGAACCTGCTATTGATCTTGATATCCCACCTCCTAAGAATAAGAGATATGATAAAAGAGATTTCATTGCTAGAAAACATGGTAAAGAAAGAGAACTGTGGGTTCAAAAACCCGTGCCTTTCCCCACTAAGCCTTCAAAAAATAAGTATGAGGAGGATTCTGAACGCTTCGTTGAAATACTTAGGCCTGTGTTTTTGCACACTCACTTGACTGATATTTTGAAAATGCCTCCATATGCTAAATACATGAAAGATATTGTCACTAATAAAAGCAAGATAACTGAAGCTGAAATTTCCACCATGCTTACAAATTATTCTTTTAAGGGAGGAATACCTAAGAAGTTAGGAGATCCTGGAATACCCACTATACCATGCTCCATTACAAGAAGTTATGTCAAAACTGCTTTATGTGATTTGGGAGCCGGTGTTAATGTTATGCCTTTCTCTTTATATAGAAGACTTGATTTGAATAAGTTGACACCTACAGAAATATCTTTGCAAATGGCTGATAAATCAACTGCCATACCTATCGGTATTTGTGAGGATGTGTCTGTTGTAGTTGCAAATGTTACTATCTTAACAGACTTTGTTATACTTGATATGCCCGAGGATGACAACATGTCGATTATCATTGGTAGACCCTTTTTGAATACTGCTGGAGCTATTATTGATTGCAACAAAAGCATGGTCACTTTTCATGTCAATGGTAATGAGCATACGGTATATTTTCCTAAGAAACAATTCCAAGTGAATAGTATCAACTCTATTAAAAGAATTATGACAATCACTATTGGATGTTTTGAACTCCCTCTTTCGTCCGTCAAAAAGAAATATGAAACTCTTATTGTTGGGGAAATGCATATCCCCGTTGAGGTGACTTAGTGTTATACGAAGATTCTTTGGTTTCATGTTACTCGTAAATAGTTTGTTAATAAGACTTGATCAACCTTATTAATGGATTGCTTTTTAGGGGCATGTGGTCGATGAATTTAGTAAACATAACCTTCTGTAATCTTAGTTTCCTCTCTGTTATTTTTAGTTTAATAAAGTAAAATGCCATAATTATCCTGTTTTCTGAATTATCCGTGCAATAAAAAATGGCCCAAAAATAAAAGTGCTTAGAATGTCGTAAAATTTTAACATGATTTTTCTAGAATATTTAAGTTTTTTTTGCACTGAATACATCCCGGGGGGTGCACCTGTTGCCCATAAGGCAACAGGACGCGGCCGCCCCCTGGCCGTGTGAAGATACCTTGTGGGTCCCACAGGACCCCACTCACTTAGTACTTCAGCACACTAAATCTCTTACCTCCAGAAAAAAATCATGGTAGCTCTCTCCCTCGTGTTCTTGCTCATAAACCTGAGATTTTCGATCTTTTTGCTCGGAGCTCCATTTCTGAAACTATTTTGGGGGATTGCTCCTTGGTATGTGACTCCTCCATTGCTCCAATTAGTTTTTGTTTTTGTGGATTATATTTTTTCATATTTTGCTTCTATTGGTGCTACTGAAAATGTTGAATTCTTTGAGTTCTAAGTAGTTTGAATGATTGATATAGCCTCTAGACATTCATATGAGTAGTTGCTATCAATCTTGTGAAGTTTTGTTGACATCATTTATGTCCCAAAAATTTCAGAAATTTGTTCTTAGGAAAATGAACTTCTTCCGGAGAGGTTCTTCGAGCCGGAGTCCCAAGGGAGTCACCGGAGGTGCCCCGGACCTTGATCTTTGCATTCCGCGTAGGACGGAGGTTCGGCCATGTGAATGGCCACACAATGCCTTCATGAACGAAGGCGGTTTTCACCAAGAGTTTACGCAATTCATTGCAAATGCCGGGTTGGCTGACTTCCTCGCAGATGAGTGTGCCCAATACCACCTCCTCACAAATTTCTTTGTGCAAAATTTCTATTTCTTGCCTAGACTTGATATTCTGATGGTACGCTTTGATTTATATGCTGAACATTTTGAGATACCACTTGCGGAATTTTGTGAGATATGATTGATTCCCTCTGAGGGGGAATTGAGGGAGCCTCGACCGGAGGAATTTGAGGACTTCCTCCATAACTTAACCGTGGGAGAATATAGGGGCGTGTCCAGAGCCCGAGTCACTATTCTGCATTTTCCTACTGTGCACTACTTTGGTTTATTCATAGGGAAATGTTTGACTTCTAGGGAGGAAGGTGGTACACTTAGTGCCCCTGACCTCACCATCTTATGCCGCGCGCTTTTCAGTGATAACACTTATAGCCTTGGAGCTATCATTGCACGACGCCTGCACACTAATAGGACTAGGGGTAAAATTCATGGTGGTATTTATGCTACTCGCCTCGCGAGACACTTCCATGTTGATATATGCCACAATGATTATTTGCTGCCTAGGATTTACTTAGATCACCAGTCTATGATAGATCACCACTTTATTGATAAACCTGAGCCTCCTCACCACATTCGTTATAACTTGGTATTTAGTGAGGATACTCGTGATATTATTCCATTGCCTGCGCCCTTGATAACCCACAAGTATAGGGGATCAATTGTAGCTTTTTCGATGAATAAGAGTGTCGAACCCAACGAGGAGCTAAAGGTAGGATTTGTATTCCCTTCAAGTTCTATCGAACACTGATGACCCACAAGTATAGAGGATCAATCGTAGTCCTTTCGATAAGCAATGTTGGGGATATCTCTTATCGGGAACTTATCGGTCGACCCATGATAAGGGGTAAATCGGTTAATTTATCGGCATATCGGCTGATTTATCGCCATATCGCCTGATTTATCGGCCGATTTATCTTATCGGTCAGACAACGGTAAGCCGTAAATCGGCCGATTTATCGAAATATCGGAAGATATCTTGAACAGTGTCGATAAGTAAGAGTGTCGAACCCAACGAGGAGTAGAAGGAAATGACAAGTGGTTTTCAGCAAGGTATTTTCTGCAAGCACTGAAATAGTCGGTAAAAAGTAGTTTGATAGCAATATAATTTGTAATGATCAAGTAACGATAACGGTAAATAAAGTGCAGCAAGGTAGCCCAATCCTTTTGTGGCAAAGGACAGGCCAAAACGGTCTCTTATGATAAGCAAAGCGTTCTTGAGGGTACACGGGAATTTCACCATATCACTTTCATCATGTTGGTTTGATTCGTGTTTGCTACTTTGATAATTTGATATGTGGGTGGACCGGTGCTTAGGTGCTATTCTTACTTGAACAAACCTCCTACTTATGATTAACCCCCTCGCAAGCATCCGCAACTACGAGAAAAGTATTAAGATAAAATCTAACCATAGCATTAAACTTTTGGATCCAAATCGGTCCCTTACGAAGTAGCGCATAAACTAGGGTTTAAGCTTCTGTCACTCTAGCAACCCATCATCTAATAACTACTCCACAATGCATTCCCTTAGGCCCAAATATGGTGAAGTGCCATGTAGTCGACGTTTACATGACACCACTAAGGGAATCACAAGATACACATCATCAAAACATCGAACACATATCAAGTTCACATGATTACTTGCAACATGACTTCTCCCGCGTCCTCAAGAACAAAAGTAACTACTCACAAATAATAATCATGCTCAAGATCAGAGGGGTATTAAATAGCATAATGGATCTAAACATATAATCTTCCATCAAATAAACCATATAGTAATCAACTACAAGATGTAATCAACACTACTAGTCACCCATAGGTACCAATCTGAAGTTCCGGTACAAAGATTGAACACAAGAGATGAACTAGGGTTTGAGAGGAGATGGTGCTGTTGAAGATGTTGACGGAGATTGCCCTCCCAAAGATGAGAGGGTTGTTGGTGATGACGATGACGATGATTTTCCCCTCCGGGAGGGAAGTTCCCCCGGCAGAATCGCTTCGCCGGAGGGCAAAAGTGGTCCTGCCCAAGATCCGCCTCGAGATGGCGGCGCTTCGTCCCGAAAGTCCCCCTCTTATTTTTTCTAGGTCAAAATGACCTATATACCAGAAGATGGGCACCGGAGGTGGGTCGTGGAGGGCACAACCCACCAGGGCGCGCCTGGGGCCCTGGTGTCTTGTGCTCACCAGGGTGGCCCCCTCCGGTAGTTATTTGCTCCAGTATTTTTTATATATTTCAAAATAATTCTCCGTAAATTTTTAGCTCATTTGGAGATGTGTAGAATAGGTAACTCTGGCGTAGCTTTTTCAGGTCCAGAATTCCAGCTGCTGGCATTCTCCCTCTTTGTGTAAACCTTGCATATTATGAGAGAAAAGGCATTAGAATTACTCCATAAAGCATTATTATGCATAAAAACATTATAAATAATAGTAGGAAAACATGATGCAAAATGGACGTATCAACTCCCCCAAGCTTATACCTCGCTTGTCCTCAAGCGAAAAACCAAAATCGAAAAACATGCCCACATGCTTAGAGGGAGAGGTGTCGTTAAAAACAAAATACGAACATAGAAGCATCATGCTTATTATTATAACAGCAAAGAACTTTAACATAAACTTTATCTCAAAAATTTTATCATATAACTTCTCATGAACAAGTAACAATTCATCACAACATTGAAGTATAAAGCATAAACCTTATTGAAAACCAACGAACTATGTTCTCAGTCAACTTTGCAACTACAATTCATCATATTTTCAGGAAGGGTCACGTATCGGAGCCTTTAGGCAACTCCACATACTCAACCATCGTTTAACCTTCTATGATTGCTAACATTCACAGCATACCCATGAACAAAAAGTTTCAACGGACACATAGAAAGATAGGGGCTTATAGTTTCACCTCCCAACGTATTCACCTCAAGGGTGATGTCAACAATAATAACTCATGCCCACTCATATCCAACTAGATATATTTTCCTCACCACATGATGCTTGCAAAAAGAGAAAAATAAAAAAGGAATAGGGAAGAATACTTTGACTCTTACATAAAAGTAAATGATAGGCCCTTCGCAGAGGGAAGCAGAGGTTGCCATGCGCTTTTTGTTTGTATGCCAAATCCCTTAATGCAAAAGAATGTCACATTATGTTGCCCCTTATGATAGCAACCTTTATTATGCAGTCCGTCGCTTTTATTACTTTGCCATCACAAGTTCGTACAACACTCAATTTTCTCTTACACTAAATGATCCAACACATTTAGAAGCAATTTTTATTGCCTTATTGCACCGATGACAACTTACTTGAAGGATCTTACTCAATCCATAGGTAGGTATGGTGGATTCTCAAAATAGGATTTTGGGTTTAAGGGTTTTTTGGATGCACAAGTAGTATCTCTACTTAATGCGGAGTTTTTGGCTAGCAAAGATATTGAGCAAGCACCAAATGTTGAAGGATCTATGACAATATAACTTCTATGTGAATATGAATAAACATAAATCATTATGTTGTATTCCTTGTCCAACGTCAACAATTTTGACACATAATATTTAATGGGGGCTCACAATCATAAAAGATGTCCAAGATAGTATATTTGCATGGAATCTTCTCTTCCCTTATTAATTCTTTCATGAATTGCATCATTGACCAATGCTATGTTTGTCAATCTCCAATAAATTTTACCACTTATACTTTTCCTTATGTGATGTCATTACTTACCATAAGATTAGCATATGATTTTTTTTCATTTATTTTCCTTTCTTTTTATTGAAACAAAAGAGTAAAGAAACAAAACTCAAACTACTCTTTATTATATATCTCGCACACGATTACATAGATAGACAGATCACTAAGCAAGCACTTGAAAAGAAAGGATTGAACTAAACTTTTATTCAACTAAATCAAAGGATAACTAAAGATCAAACTAAAATAGATAAAGGCAAAGATAATGGTGGTGATACGATACCGGGGCACCTCCGCAAAGCTTGGCACAAGCCAAGGGGAGTGCCCATACCATGAACTCAAGTCTCCTTTGGTGGGGAAGATGATGATGGTGGTGGTGATGAGGTGTGAGTGTTCTTCTTCCTTAGTTTACGCTTGAGGATGGAATTTTCCTCCCTCAAGTCATCGATCTCCTGCTCAAGCTTCAATATCTTTTTGCATAATTCCTGCTTGTTTTCCTGCAAGAGACGAAAAGGGATAAACTGGACCTTAGGTTTCTTTGCTTTATTAGGGAACTTGACTTCTTAAACTCCACGTGCATGTCCCCAGGTTGGGGTAATGGTACTTCATCTTCATCAGAGCTCGTCTCTTCTTTCCCTTTTGGATCATAGTCTTCTTCTTCCTCCGTGATCCAACCATAATGTTCCACATCTCCATAAACCTTGGGGTTTGCAATATAATCAGCAACATAGCTCTCACTCTCCGAGTCCTGAGACGACATATTTTCAGATCTGCTAGAAAAATAGCAAGAAAGAAGAACAGAAGATTTCTCTGCGATACGGTGCTCAATACGTTCAGGGGGTATATAAAGATTTTTTATCTTGGGAAACAAGCAAACGAGAGGAAAATGGAGTCGGGAAGGTTCCCGAGGTGGGCACAACCCACCTGGGCGCACCGGCATGCCAGGCGCGCCCTGGTGTCATGTGCCCTCCTCGGTTGCCTTCCTGGTTGTTTCTTATTTTCCTAATTTTTGTAATATTCCAAAACTGACAGAAAATATTTTTGCGGATTTTTTGGAGTCCGTTTACTTGCCGTATCATGTACCTCCTCCTTTTTTAGTATTCTGGAGTGTTCCAGAAGGTTTCTTTTATGTGTTCCTCTGGTGTCATGGTTTGAATAATATTGCTTTCAACATTAATAGGTGTACCTGAGATATAGTGTTTAATTCTTTGCCCATTGACCACCTTCGGGTTAGTACCTTCGGCATTATTAATTTTGATGGCTCCAAAGCGATGAACCTCCTCGATAATATATGGTCCTTCCCATTTGGAGAGAAGTTTTCCTGCAAAGAATCTAAAACGAAAGTTGTACAAAAGAACATATTCTCCAACTTTGAATTCCCGCTTTTGGATTCTTTTGTCATGCCATCTTTTAACTTTTTCCTTAAATAATTTGGCATTTTCATAGGCTTGGGTTCTCCATTCATCTAATGAGCTAATATCAAATAACCTCTTTTCACCGGCAAGTTTGAAATGATAGTTGAGTTCTTTAATTGCTCAATAAGCTTTATGTTCTAACTCTAGAGGCAAATGACAAGCATTTCCATAAATCATTTTGTAAGGAGACATACCCATAGGATTTTTATATGTTGTTCTGTAAGCCCAAAGTGCATCATCCAATTTCTTAGACCAATTCTTTCGGGACCTATTAACAGTTTTTTTAATATTAATTTTATTTCTCTATTGCTAAGTTCAACTTGACCACTAGATTGAGGATGATAGGGTGATGCAATTCTATGGTTAACATCATATTTATCAAGAATTTTATGGAAAGCACCATGAATAAAGTGTGAACCACCATCAGTCATTAAATATCTAGGGGCTCCAAACCTCGAGAAAATTAACTTATTTAAGCATCTTAATGGAAATGTTATGATCAGCACTACTAGTTGGAATAGCTTCTACCCACTTAGTAACATAATCAACAGCAACCAAAATATGTGTATACCCATTAGAGGAAGGAAAAGGTCCCATATAATCAAAACCCCAAACATCAAATGGTTCAACAACAAGTGAATAATTCATAGGCATTTCTTGACGCTTATCGATATTACCAATTCTTTGACATTCATCACAAGATAAAACAAACTTACGGGCATCCTTGAAGAGAGTAGGCCAATAAAAACCAGATTGCAATACCTTATGAGCAGTTCTATCTCCCGCATGATGCCCTCCATAAGCTTCGGAGTGACATTTCCGTAGGATTTGTTCCTGTTCATGCTCGGGTACACAACGTCTAATAATACCATCTACTCCTTTATAAATATGTGGGTCATCCCAAAAGTAATGTCTTAAATCATAGAAGAATTTTTTCTTTTGCTGGTATGTGAAACTAGGTGGTATGTATTTAGCAACAATATAATTAGCATAGTCAGCATACCATGGAGTGTTATGAGAAACATTTATTGCAGCTAGTTGTTCATCAGGAAAGCTATCATCAATAGGTAGTGGGTCATCAAGAATATTCTCTAACCTAGACAACTTATCAGCTATGGGGTTCTCAACTCCTTTTCTATCAGTAACAAGTAAATCAAATTCTTGTAGCAAAAGAACCCACCTAATGAGTCTAGGTTTAGCATCTTTCTTTTCCATAAGATATTTAATAGCAGCATGATCAGTGTGAACAATTACTTTGGAATCATCAATTTAAGATCTGAATTTGTCACAAGCAAACGCAACTGCTAAAAATTCTTTTTCAGTAGTAGCATAATTTCTTTGGGCACTGTCTAGAGTTTTGCTAGCATAATGAATAACATTTAATTTCTTATCAACTCTGTAACACCCCCTGTATTAAGCCACAGTGATCACCCTTTTGATGAGGCCATGTCATCATGATTAATAGTACATAATCATCATTAGCATCATATTGCATTTCAACTCCTAAGTCAAATTCAAATTTAAATGAAATTGGAATATAAAAGTTGTCCAACATAGAAACTAAAATGTCAGATAAATAACAAATATTCCAGAGGCTATTCTAAAATTGAAACCAACATCATTGGAATTGGATAAGTGACTCGAACAACCTCAAACAGTGGATAAAGATAATATTTTATAACCATTTATTAAATCTGAAATAAATATGGAATTATGTTTTGTCCAAACTAATTTTAGGTGTTAAGGAATAATGCACTGGTATTTATGAAATAGGTCACACTTTTTACAAAAACCATTTGAGGCCTAAACATTTAACAGTGGAGAAAAGAGAATAAAGAAAAGGAAAAAGAAACAGAAAAGGATAAAGGAGCAACCCTCCCCCCCCCACGGCCCAACTGGGCCGAAGCCCAGCCGGCCGGCCCACCTGCGTCGCCCCCTGGCCTATAAGGCCCCCCGGCCGAACCCTAGCCCCTTCCCGATCCACATTCTCCCCCCCCGGTCGCCCCCCTCCCTCGGCTGGATCTGGATCGGGGCGATCCCCCGATCCCGTCCGCCCGCGTCTCCGACGCCGCTCCCGCCGCCGCCCGGAGCCCGCCGCCATCCCCGCCGGCCTGCACCTCGTCTCCGTCGCCGTCGTCGCCGACGACCGTCCCCGACGTGCCCTCGCTCGGGCCCGAGCCCCGCGCGCTCGCCCCGACGCGCCCGACCGCGCCCCGTCTCCGCCTCGACACCGACGCCCTCCCGGACCGCCGTCGCCCTTGGACCGCCGCCTCGCCGGACTCCACCGACGCGGCCTCCCCGTCGACCCGTCGTCTCCGGCCTCCACCCCGAGCCCCTCCTCGCGCTCGACGCCGACGCCCCGCCTCGACCCCGTCGCCGACCCCCCCCTCCACGAGCTCGAGCCCGCTGCCCCGTCCCTGCGAATCTCGGTGAGGCCCCAGGCCCTCCCCCTCCCCTGCCCCGTGCACGCGACGCGCTCCGGCCCCTGCCTCGCCTCCGCGCGCCCTCGCCGAGCCCGCCGCCCGCCCACCCGCACGCCGCGCCGGCCCCCAGCGCTCCTCCCCCGGCCGCCTCTCACCGCCACGCCGGCGCGCCCCTCTCCGCCTCTGCCCTCCCCCCCGCCCCCGCTGCCCCCCCACGCCTCCGTGCCCTGCGCCCGCGCCGTGCCCCCCCCCCCCGCGACGCTCCGGCTCTCGGCACAGAGCGGACGAGTCCGGCTGTGCCACTGTCCAGTGGGCCCCCCAGAACGTTTTAATAAGAAAAGAAAGAAATAAAATAAATAATTAAAATAATTAAATAATTAATTAATTAATTAATTAATTAGTTAATTAATCCTGATTAGGTTAATCTAATTAACTACTTAGTGTTAATTAAACAGTAATTAGTAATTAACTTAATTAACTGCTGACGTCAGCATGATGTCATGCTGACGTCATCAATCACTGTTTCGGATAATGTTGAATTAAATAATTAATTAAAATTTCAGAAATTAATAAAAACTTTAGAAAATCATATTAAATAAACCGTAACTCCGATGAAAATATTTTATACATGAAACTTGCTCAGAACGACGATACGAACCCGAATACATCCTCTGTATTCCCGTCAGACGCCCGCAACTATGAGAACGTTGAACAATTAGACCGATTTCGATAAATGAATAGTGTCCAACCCTAATTAAATAAATCCGAATAAATTCCTAAATTAACTAAATCGCTTAGTTAGGCTGTATATCACCCTGGCCCTGTGTTTAGACATGTCATGCATCCCTGTTGCATCATTGCCGTGTGTTTACTGTTTCTTCCCCCTCTTCTCTTCGGTAGACTACGAGACCGACGCAGCTGCTGGTGCCCCGACCGACTACGTTGTTGACGACCCCTACTTGCCAGAGCAACCAGGCAAGCCCCCCCCCTTGATCACCAGATATCGCCTATTCTTCTCTATACTGCTTGCATTAGAGTAGTGTAGCCTGTTACTGCTTTCGGTTAATCCTATTCTGCTGCATAGCCTGTCATTGTTGCTACTGTTGTTGATACCTTACCTGCAATCCTAAATGCCTAGTGTAGGATGCTAGTTTGTCATCAGTGGCCCTACATTCTCGTCTGTCTGCTATGCTACATTATTGGGCCGTGCTCGCCACGGGTGGCGATTGCGGATATGTATACTACTTATTACATGTGACATCAGATGGATACTAAAGTCGGGTCGGCTCGTGGAGCACCCGCAGGTGATTCACGAATGGGGGCTGAAAGGATTGGCCTTCTCGACGGCCCCCTAAGTGACTCTTTGTTGTGGAGCGGCAGGGCAGGTTGTGACCACCTAGGAGAGAGGTGGGCCTGGCCCTGGTCGTTGTCCGCGGTAATCCCATAATAACACGTTTAACGAGATTGGATATTTGATCTGAGTCTGGCCACTGGCCTATACGCACTAACCAACTACGCGGGAGTAGTTATGGGTATCCCGGCGTCGTGGTATCAGCTGAAGCCTTCTTGACGTCAGCGACTGAGCGGCGCGCGCCGTGTTGGACCGCGATAACGTAACCGCCGTGATCGTGTGGGTTGCTAGGTCTGCTCGCGGCCGCGTACGCAACGTGCAGGAGCGCACTGGGCGATGGGCCCAGACCCCAGAGTGCCTAGGATTAGTCCGGCGTGCTGACCTCTCTGTTGAGCCTAGGTGGGGCTGCGACGTGTGGATCTTCCGAGGCCGGGCATGACCCAGGAAAGTGTGTCCGGCCAAAGGGGATCGAGCGTGTTGGGGAATATGTGGTGCACCCCTGCAGGGAAGTTTATCTATTCGAATAGCCGTGTCCCTCGGTAAAAGGACGACCCGGAGTTGTATTCCGACCTCATGACAACTAGAAATGGATACTTAATAAAACACACCCTTACAAGTGACAGATATAACCCGGTGGTCGCTCTCTCGCATGGTGGCGACGAGAGGATCGTCGGGTAGGATTATGCTATACGTTGTTGCTTGGTTAATTTCCAACTACTCTCTTCTATTGCTTCAAGATGGAGGCTGCCAGAAGCGTAGTCTTCGACATGACTAGCTATCCCCCTCTTATTCTGGCATTCTGCAGTTCAGTCCACCGATATTGCCTCTTTACACATATACCATGCATATGTAGTATAGATCCTTGCTTGCGAGTACTTTGGATGAGTACTCACGGTTGCTTTCCCCCTCCTTTTCCCCTTTCCCTTCTTGCTGGTTGTCGCAACCAGGTGCTGGAGCCCAGGAGCCAGACGCCACCTTCGACGACTACTACCACCAGGGCGGAGCCTACTACTACGTCCAGGACGCCGACGAACAGGAGTAGTTAGGAGGATCCCAGGCAGGAGGCCCTGCGCCTGTTCGATCTGTTGTATCCCTGTTTGTGCTAGCCATCTTATGGCACCTTGTTTAACCTATGTCTGTACTCAGATAGTGTTGCTTCCGCTGACTCGTCTATGATCGAGCATTTGTATTCGAGCCCTCGTGGCCCCTGGCTTGTATTATGATGCTTGTATGACTTATTTATGTTTTAGAGTTGTGTTGTGATATCTTCCCGTGAGTCCCTGATCTTGATCGTACACGTTTGCGTGCATGATTAGTGTACGATCGGGAGCGGGGGCGCCACAAACTCTTTGTCCTAGAACAACACCAACAGCATAATCACTAGCATCACACATAATTTCAAAAGGCAAGTTCCAATCAGGTGGTTGAACAGTAGGTGTAGAAGTTAAGGCTTTCTTAAGTGTTTCAAAGGCTTCTACACAATCATCATAAAAAACAAATGGAACATACTTTTGTAAAAGATTTGTAAGAGGCCTAGAAATTTTAGAGAATTCTTTAATAAACCTCCTATAGAAACCAACATGACCAAGGAAACTACGAATACCTTTAATATCTTTAGGACATGGCATTTTCTCAATTGCATCAACTTTAGCTTTATCCACCTCAATACCTCGTTCAGAAATTTTATGCCCCAAGACAATACCTTCATTAACCATAAAGTGGCACTTCTCCCAATTCAAGACAAGATTAGTTTGCTCACATCTCTGCAAAACTCGATCAAGGTTGCTCAAGCAATCATCAAAAGAAGTTCCATAAACAGAAAAATCATCCATGAAAACCTCAATAATATTTTCACAAAAATCAGAGAATATAGCAGTCATACATCTTTGAAAGGTAGCAGGTGCATTGCATAAACCAAAAGGCATACGTCTATAAGCATAAGTTCCAAATGGGCAAGTAAAGGTGGTTTTCTCTTGATCAGGTTGTGAAACAGGTATTTGAGAAAAACCAGAATATCCATCCAGAAAACAAAAGTGTGTGTGCTTGGATAATCTTTCCAACATTTGATTGATAAAAGGCAAAGGGTAATGATCTTTTCTGGTTGCTTTATTTAATTTTCTAAAATCAATTACCATTCTATAGCCAGTAACAATTCTTTATGGGATAAGTTCATTTTTATCATTAGGAACAACAGTAATACCTCCCTTCTTTGGGACACAATGAACGGGACTTACCCATCTACTATCAGCTATGGGATAGATTATACTTACCCATCTACTATCAGCTATGGGATAGATTATACCTGCTTCCAGGAGCTTTAATATTTTAGTTCTTACCACTTCTTTCATCTTAGGATTCAAACATCGTTGATGATCAACAACAGGTTTAGCATCAGGTTCCATATTAATCTTGTGCTGACAGAGAGTGGGACTAATGCCTTTAAGATCATCAAGAGTATATCCAATGGCAACACGGTGGTTCTTCAGAATTTTCAATAATCTTTCTTCTTCATGTTCTGAAAGGTTAGCACTAATGATAACATGATATATCTTTTTCTCATCGAGATAAGCATATTTCAGAGTGTTAGGCAATTGTTTCAATTCAAACACAGGATCACCTTTAGGTGGAGGAGGACCTCCTAGAGTTTCAATAGGCAAATTGTGTTTGAGCAGAGGTCGTTGTTCAAAGAAAATTTTATCTATTTCATTTCTTTCATGCATATGCATATCATTTTCATGGTCTAGCAAATATTGTTCTAGTGGATCGGTAGGAGGCACGACAATAGAAGCAAGACCAATTATTTCATCCTTACTAGGCAATTCTTTCTTATGTGGTTGTCTACTAAACTTGGAGAAATTAAACTCATGAGACTCGTTACCAAAGCTAACACCGACAATTTGTTTTTCACAATCTATTTTAGCATTCACGGTGTTCAAGAAAGGTCTATCAAAGATAATGGGACAAAAATCATCTTGTGGCGAACCAAGAACTAGAAAATCAGTAGGGTATTTTATTTTCCCACACAAGACTTCAAGATCTTGAAAGGATCGAGAAGAGGGGTCTAGAGGGGGGTGATTAGACCCTCAACAAGCAAAAGTAGCAGTTTTTAAGTTCTTCAAGTTGAGGTGGAGTTTTAGCACAAGTTTAAGCATTCACAATACATTTCAAGCAATCATGATAAGAGTATGAGCAGCGGAAAGAGTAAAGCATGCAATTTGCAAGAAAGTAAAGGGATGGGATTGGAGTGTGCAAACGCAATGAAGACACGGAGATTTTGGTGTTGTTCCGATAGGTGGTGCTATCGTACATCCACGTTGATGGAGACTTCAACCCACGAAGGGTAACGGTTGCGCGAGTCCACGGAGGGCTCCACCCACGAAGGGTCCACGAAGAAGTAACCTTGTCTATCCCACCATGGCCATCGCTCATGAAGGACTTGCCTCACTCGGGTAGATCTTCACAAAGTAGGCAATCTCCTTGCCCTTACAAACTCCTTGGTTCAACTCCACAATCTTGTCGGAGGCTCCCAAGTGACACCTAACCAATCTAGGAGACACCACTCTCCAAAAGGTAATAAATGGTTTGTTGATGATGAACTCCTTGCTCTTGTGCTTCAAATGATAGTCTCCCCAACACTCAACTCTCTCTCACAGATTTGGATATGGTGGAAAGATGATTTGAGTGGAAAGCAACTTGGGGAAGGATAGAGATCAAGTTTCTTGTGGTAGGAATGGAATGTCTTGATCTCAACACATGAGTAGGTGGTTCTTTCTCAGAAAATGAGTAGTGGAAGTGTAGGCTCGTTTTGATGGCTCTCTCTTGAATAGAGAAGGGGGTGGAGGGGTATATATAGCCTCCACACAAAATCCAACCGTTACACACATTTGACTCAACTCGGTCAGACCGAATAGAAGAACTTGGTGAGACCGATTCAGTTCAAAATGTGAACGTTAGGAATCTCAGTGGGACCGATATACTCAACTCAGTGGGACCGATGTGCTAGGGTTAGGGCAAAACCTCATCTCGGTGTGACCGATTGCATGAACTCGGTGAGACCAATTTTAGCAATGAGCAAACAGAGAATTGGTCAGGCAAACTCGGTGTGGCCGGTTGCACATTTCGGTGAGACCGAAATAACTGCAACAGGCAACAGAGAGTTTGCAAGGTGAACTCGGTGAGACCGATCGCTCGTTTCGGTGAGACCGAAATGTTACGAAGGTAAACAGAGAGTTTGCATTGCCATCTCGGTGAGACCGAAAGCCCAATCGGTGAGACTGAATTGATTAGGGTTTCTGGCAGTGGCTATGTCAAAGGAACTCGGAGGCGCCGGATAGATCAAATCGGTGTGGCCGAGTTTGACTTTAGGTTTAGGACAAATTTGGAATTGAGAAAGTGGTTGAGGGCTTTGGAGCATATCACTAAGCACTTTGAGCAAGTAGACCATTAAGCAACACCTCATCCCCTTTTAATAGTATTGGCTTTTCCTATGGACTCAATGTGATCTTGGATCACTAAAATAGAAATGTAGAGTCTTGAGCTTTTGCCAATATTTGTCCTTAGCATTTTGAAGGGGTTCCACATCCTCTTGTCCATGCCACGCCATTGTTGAAGTTTCTGAAATATACTAGATGAAAATATTAATCCAACAAGAGATATGTTGACATTAATTACTAAAACCACCCAGGGAGCACTTGTGCTTTCACAGGGAGCACTTGTGCTTTCAATCTCCCCCTTTTTGGTAATTGATGACAACATACATCAAAGCTTTAGATAAGGATATGAAAGATAACAAGTAAAGCTTTGGAAGGACGTGTAACATGCATAGGCTCCCCCTACATGTATGCAATCATGCAAAGATAGAATATGAGAGCATGTGAATGCATAAGCATGTCAGAGCAAGCAATGAGTTACATGTATCTTGGCTATGTGCATCAGAGCAAATGATGTAGATACAGGGAATGTACCTTCATGTTCATGAGTCCTTCTTGCAAACAATATGTACATCAGCAAGAGATCATCATGCACATGAGTGTGATGCATATACTTACCTTGTGATCTTGAGCTGGCTTTGGAAGAGATGACTCTAAGAAAACAGGGTTAGATAACACAGAAACACCACTAAACAAAGCAAGTTCAGAAAACCACAAGAGTACCAAGACTGGGATGACATGTAGTGCGTGAGTACTTAGTACTCTATTTGGGTATAGACATGTCCCCAAAGATTAAAGATATGCAATGAATTCCAAAGATTTTCTTCCCTTAGATATGAACTCTTTCTCCCTCTGAATCTGATATTGGATAATGGGAGAAGGTAGGGTAAGAGAAAATTAGAGCAACCGAAATCAGAGCAAAACAAACATACATTAACATGTCTTTCCCCTCTTAAAGACATGTGACTTCTCTCCTCTATTGTTAATAAGCATCCCATGTGATAAGCTTTGATGTGCTCTCTCTCTTCCTTTGACATCAATTTCCAAGAAGGGTCCTTCTGGAGCATGAGTCAAATAGGTTTGATCCTTGAAACACATTACAAAGCATCATGTAGTTTAAGATGCTAGAGGATAAGAATCATCGAGTGGAGCTGGAGAAGAATTGATATTTGTAATGACAAAAAGTTTTCTCAGCAATGAAGTCGGTAACGCTGATTCATTTTCATCGGTGACACCGAGTTGGTAGTGTCATAGATGATGCAAATCGGTCAGACCGGGTTAGTCCTCGTCGGTTGTACCGATGAACTGTCTACAATGTGATTGCAGTTCGGTCTAGCCGATTGGCATGAATCGGTGAGGCCGAGTTCAATACTTAGGAAACAATTTGTCACCTCAGCTCACTTGGCAAATAAGATCTCACAAAGATTTGCAAGGAATTAACTAAAAGATTTGCAATGAATTAGATGCAGAAAATGCAGAGAATAACAAAGAAAAGAAATCTAGATGAAGTTTTTTTTAAAAAGGGGAACAAGCAAGAAACATATGCAAGAACACTAAGAAACTATGGAGAACTTCATCTAGAATGGGTCGACGACAAAGTCACCTATGTTAGAGTATATTGACTGAGGAGTCAAGTGATAACACTTGATCGTAGGTCATACTCATCGTTTAAGCTCAAAATTGGGTTACCATTTTTCAATTAAGCATTTTGATGTATTCACATCTTGTTGAGCTGCTTTGACCCATGACTTGGGGTAAAGCTTCTCTAAGATGGAATAACATACCTTGGGTGGTGGTGTTGATCTTGATCATGTAGTCGAACTTGTGTTGGATGCTCAAGGTTGATGTAGTTCATCAAGAGTTGGGAGCACCTCTTATAGTTTGAGTTCATCTTCCTACATGGGTTAGACTTGCAAGGAAGAGCACTTGTGTATCCAAAATGACAATCATGAAACTTGATACCAAAAGAAATTTGATATATTGAAATTGTCAAAGGATATGTTGTGTGGATTCAAGCTTCCTTGTCTTGATCCACCATATTGTAGAGACTTGGTGATGTAGAGATTGTTCTAGATGTGAGTGATTTGCAATCTCATAGAGTTGAGCTCATCCAAGTACCTACAAGGGTTAGATATCATGCAAGGGTACAGGTATAGATCCAAGACATATGATCATCATCATAAGAGAAATATCAAGGATTAGTCAAAAAGGCTCATGCCTTGCATGTATCCACATGGAGTTTCTACTCCAAGTTTGAGGCATCAATGATGTTCAATTCACCTCTCAAATGGCAAAATACTTTCTCATCAAGCGGTTTGGTGAATATATCCGCCAATTGCTTATCGGTACGAACATGCTTAAGATCGATGTCTCCTTTTGCAACATGATCTCGAATGAAATGATGACGAACTTCAATATGCTTAGTTCGAGAATGTTGCACGGGATTGTGAGCAATCTTAATTGCACTTTCATTATCACAAAGCAATGGAACATGTTTCACATATATCCCATAATCTTTAAGAGTTTGGGTCATCCAAAGTAATTGAGCACAACATGAACCAGCGGTAATGTATTCCGCTTCGGCGGTAGATAAGGATACCTAGTTTTGTTTCTTGGAGGACCAAGACACAAGAGATCTACCAAGAAATTGACATGTACCCGAAGTGGACTTTCTATCAACCTTGTCACCGGCATAGTCCGAATCGGAGTAGCCAACAAGATCAAAAGAAGACCTCTTAGGATACCAAATGCCAAAGTTTGGTGTATGAATTAAGTACCTCACTATCCTTTTCACAGCCTTAAGATGACATTCTTTTGGGGCCGCTTGATATCGTGCACACATGCACACACTGAGCATAATATCGGGACGGGAGGCACATAGATATAACAATGAACCAATCATAGAGCGATAAACCTTTTGGTCAACCGGTTTGCCATCCTTTGTCAAGTCAAGATGTCCACTAGTAGGCATGGGTGTTTTCATACCTTTGCTCTTTTGCATATTGAACTTCTTGAATAAGTCCTTGGTATACTTTGTTTGGGAAACAAAGGTACCCTCTTTAGTTTGCTTGATTTGCAAACCAAGAAAGAATTTGAGTTCACTCATCATAGACATCTCAAACTTCTTCGACATTAGCCTTCCGAACTTTTCACTAAAATGAGGGTTAGTCGAACCAAATATGATATCATCCACATAAATTTGGCATACAAATAATTCACCATTAACCCTTTTAGTAAAAAGTGTAGGATCAATTTTTCCAATCTCGAAGCCTTTTTCAATAAGAAACTTAGTCAAGCATTTATACCATGCTCTAGGAGCTTGTTTAAGACCATAAAGAGCTTTGTGAAGTTTGTAAACATGATTAGGTTTCTTAGGATTAACAAAACCAGGAGGTTGTTTAACATAGACTTCCTCCTCAATTTCTCCATTTAGAAAGGCACTTTTGATGTCCATTTGATATAAAGTGATATCATGGTGATTGGCATAAGCAAGTAAGATGCGTATGGACTCAAGTCTAGCAACGGGGGCATATGTCTCACCATAGTCCATACCTTCGACTTGAGTGTAGCCTTAGGCGACGAGACGGGCCTTGTTGCGTACAACTTGTCCATCTTCATCTTACTTATTCCGAAAGACCCATTTGGTTCCAATGACATTGTGCTTTTCATCGGGCTGTTCAACAAGCGTCCATACTTGATTCCTCTCAAAATTGTGTAGCTCTTCATGCATAGTGTTCACCCAATCCAGATCATCAAGAGCTTCTTAAACCTTCATAGGTTCAATGTTAGAAATGAATGAATAATGTTCACAAAAGTTAGCTAAACGAGACTTAGAGTGAGTAATTCTCCCGGTTTGAATATCATCGAAGATTTGTTCAACGGGATGATCTCTTGAGACTCTTGCTCTAACTCGTGAGAGCTTTTGTTTGGGTCGGGGTGGAATATCCTCTTCATTGTCTTGTTCTTCCTCTTGTCTATCTTCATTGTTGTTGGCGTTGATGTTCTCTTGTGGAGGTGGAGAAGGAGGTCGATGAGGTTCATCTTGTTGTACTTCCTCGTTTCCTTCATCTTGACGTGTTCCACTTGTGGATGCCTCCAAGTCAACTTGTGGTTCACCTTGGCGTGAAGTTGAGGCTTCCACTTGAACGGACAAGGTACTCTCCTTCACCTCCGTTGGGCGAATCTTGCCAATAGACAAGTCTTGAATTGCTTCCGAAGGGTCTTTGTCTCCTACATCAATTGGCAATTGCTCTACTTGTGAGCCGTTAGATTCATCAAACTTCACATCTATCATCTCTTCAACCTTTCGGGTGAAATTGTTGTAGACACGGTAAGTGTGAGAGTTTGAGCCATAACCGAGTAGGAAACCTTCATGAGATTTAGGAGAAAATTTCAAACGACGATGCGTATCAAGAATGTAGCACTTTGAGCCAAATACTCGAAAGTATCCAACTTGGGGTTTGTTACCGGTGAGAAGCTCGTATGCCGTCTTGCCGAGTAGCTTGTGAAGATACAATCGATTTGTAGCATGACAAGCTGTCTCAACCGCTTCCGCCCAAAAATATTTTGGCGTCTTGTATTCATCAAGCATCGTTCTCGCCATCTCAATGAGTGTCCGGTTCTTCCTCTCAATAACTCCATTTTGTTGAGGTGTGTATGTAGCCGAGAACTCATGTGAAATCCCTTCTTCGTCAAGAAAGGTATCCACATTTGCGTTCTTGAACTCCGTTCCGTTGTCACTGCGAACCTTCTTGATCTTCACTTCAAATTGATTTTGGGCCTTCCTAGTGAAGTTCTTGAAGATCTTTTGGACCTACGATTTATCATCAAGAAAGAACACCCACGTAAATCTGGAAAAATCATCAACAATGACTAAACCAAACGAGTTACCACCGAGACTTGTAGGCATTGGGACCAAAAAGATCCATATGAAGTAGCTCAAGCGGTCTTCTCGTGGTCATGATGTTCTTCACAAGATGACTTCCTCCAACTTGTTTTCCTGCTTGACAAGCACTGCAAAGTCTATCCTTGTCAAATATAACATCTTTAACACCAAGGATATGATCACCTTTAATAAGCTTATCAAGATTTTGCATGCCCACAAGACCTAACCTTCTATGCCACAACCAACCTTTGGAAGATTTAGCAATAAAGCAAGTTCTAGGTTGAGCTCTTTTAGTGAAGTCAACAATGTAAAGATCACCTCTACGTATACCGGTAAAGACCATAATATGATTATCTCTACGAAACACTTGACAGTCTACTTCAGTGAATAAAACATTAAGACCAAAATTGGCTAGTATAGATACGGAAAGTAGATTGTATCCAAGAGATTCAACGAGCATAACATTTTGGATGGAGCTGTCATGTGAGATGGCCACCTTACCAAGGCCAACCACCTTACCCTTTGAGTTATCACCAAAAGTGACATACTTTCGAGGGCCGTCGTTTTCAGCAAGCTCACGAAACATATCCTTGTCTCCGGTCATGTTATCGGTACATCCACTACCAAGAACCCATTCCTTTCCTCCAGCCATGTAACCACGAAGGTTACCATAAGACCAAGATGTCTCATAGACTCATCAAGATCAAAGTCACTATCATCATCCTCGTCATAATATCCATGGTCAACATCATCATCATATGAATGATCATTACCTAGAGAAGGTAATTCATTAGATTTACAACCATGACAATGTTCATATTTATGAATTCTAATAACTTGAGAGATGATGTCACTAATGATTCCAACATCTCCTTTAGCTTGCATGAGGTCACGAAGCTCAAATAAACAATTACCAAACTTAGGATCACTAGAATTCATCTTATTTAAAGCAATGGACTTTTGAAGAATCTCATCTAGATTTTTCAAGGAGTAGTTTGGAAAGCGTTTCTCGAGGTATTTCCATATAGTGTAAGCACATTCAAGTGTAGGCAAGCACACAATCAAGTTTCTAGGCAATCCTCTAATGATAAGATTAACAATTCTAAGATTGCGGACCATGTCAAGAGACTCATCGGGGGTAGGAATGAAAGGATCAATAGGAGGTGCGCAAGGGGTAGTAATGTACTTGTTCAAATTATATTCATTGAAAATCACAAGCATCTCATTTTTCCAATCATGATAAAACTCTCCATCAAGTAAAGGTACTCTACGTCTAATACTCCCAATCATAGACTCATCCATCTTCCTCCAATGGTGATTAAACCAAAGCAATGGAAACTAATGCTCTGATACCAATTGAAAGGATCGAGAAGAGGGGTCTAGAGGGGGGTGATTAGACCCTCAACAAGCAAAAGTAGCAGTTCTTAAGTTCTTCAAGTTGAGGTGGAGTTTTAGCACAAGTTTAAGCATTCACAATACATTTCAAGCAAGCATGATAAGAGTATGAGCAGCGGAAAGAGTAAAGCATGCAATTTGTAAGAAAGTAAAGGGATGGGATTGGAGTGTGCAAACGCAATGAAGACACGGAGATTTTGGCATGGTTCTGATAGGTGGTGCTATCGTACATCCACGTTGATGGAGACTTCAACCCACGAAGGGTAACGGTTGCGCGAGTCCACGGAGGGCTCCACCCACGAAGGGTCCACGAAGAAGCAACCTTGTCTATCCCACCATGGCCATCGCCCACGAAGGACTTGCCTCACTCGGGTAGATCTTCACGA